>JACTTY020000022.1:2400000-3600000 GCA_014595695.2 Epargyreus clarus clarus | reverse complement strand
GTCCATCTGATGATCAGTAATCATTATGCGTGTAAAAGAGCTGTGATAGCTTAGTGGTTGAAACTTGTACACACTTTTAGTTTTTAAAATTTTCTTCGTATTAGAAGTTGATTATCATTTGATTTTAAGGTAAAGAAAAATATCGTACGTGAGGAAATCTTGTAGATCTTTGAGAGAGAAAATAGACGTGGTTGCGGTGCCGCGACGAAGCCCAAAAAACATTGCATATAAATTTAATGGAAGAATACTTTTGCGTACCGTTTTATAGCAAGTTTTTATTTTTTTTAATAGGGCAGCAAGACGACGCGCGAATGAATCTGGCCATAGCTTTAACTGCGGCAAGACATGGCGCTACCATTGCGAACCATGTCAGCGTCACTAAACTATATAAGAACGCTGGAAAACTTAACGGAGCTCGGTTAAGGGCAAGTAACAATGTAGTATTTTTTTAAAAACTTCCCAGAGCGTTCTCTGATGGCGGAGGCTGAGGAAAATGCGTGTAATCACACATTTTGCAAGCATGTGACAAAAAAAATGCAAATGGAACTACACAGGACTGTCTATCTCACATTTTTTTAAATATATGCTTTTATAAATGAGGTAGACGTATAGTACAGTAATTCCATACCATCACAAGATTGTCTCAAGCACACTGATAAGTAGACCTCGAATCTTCATTCTATTCATTGAATATTTCAGGATGAGCTCACTGGCAAGGAATGGGACATCAAAGCGAAATGCATCATTAACGCCACTGGACCCTTCACAGACACTATCAGGAAGATGGACGACCAGAACGTCAAGGAAATCTGCTGTCCCTCTTCTGGTGTACACATCGTGTTGCCTGGATACTACAGGTATACTATCAGTATATTAATATCGCCGATTGCATTCGTCATTACGACGATATGATATGATATGATAATGTTATGATGACGATCAATATCGAGCTCACCATCGTTCTAATATTCATCACAGCCACATTATTTATCCTTAATATTATTGCCGTGCTCAATAATGCTTTCGCGGTCTTTGTATATTTTATTATTTTGTTGCCATACACTTCAATAAATGCTAAGTACTTGTCACTAACTAGCTTTATGGGTTCAAAATCACCTGACATAAATTATTTATTTATTTAACTCACCAGTGTATCTTTTTCATATTTCTTACATTCATTCTTCATATTTTATTTCTAGGCCACGAATTTGTTCATCTTTTAAATGTATTCTTCAATTTCATTAATTCTTCTATTTCCTTCTACCTCCAGTCCTGAGCACATGGGACTGCTGGATCCGGCCACGTCTGACGGACGTGTGATCTTCTTCCTGCCGTGGCTGAAGGGCACCATCGCGGGCACCACTGATCTGCCGTGCCAGGTCACGCACAACCCCAAGCCCACTGAGGACGAGATCCTTTTCATCCTCACCGAAGTCAAGAACTACCTCAATCCTGATGTTGAAGGTTTTCATTTTATTTTCCTTAATAATGTTGCTATTAGATAAATATGTGCCATTCTTTAAGCTTAAAAGCCCTTTTACACAATTTGTGTATTTTGAGACTTATAAAATCTGGCATTAAGTTAAATAACTAAAACAAAAAGTGTTTGTACTTATGAATGAATGATTAACTTCGCACAATATTAACAATATTTTACACTAGGGTCATGTAAGTCACGGGACTTTACACTGTAAAAGTACCCTGGGCACCTGCATTAATTCTTAAACAGAACACTATGACAGACGGACAGACAGCGGAGGCTTCGTAATAGGGTTCCATTTTTACGATTTGGATACGGAACCCTAAAAAAAAACAAATAAAGACACGCAAACATTACGTTATATTATCATCTATGGCCGTTATTTTTTATACTAATTATTTAAATTACTATGAAAATGAATGGATGAAAGACTGAAGAATGGAATATTGAACGAATGGATCTCTTATTTATTTGAGGAATGAAAAAAAAATAATTTCTTTGCTTAATTTGTACGACCGTCTTTTCCAGTGCGTCGTGGTGACGTCCTCTCCGCGTGGTCAGGCATCCGCCCGCTGGTGTCGGACCCCAACAAGCCGGACACGCAGTCGCTGGCGCGCAACCACATCGTGCACGTGTCGCCCTCCGGCCTCGTCACCATCGCCGGCGGCAAGTGGACCACCTACCGCGCGATGGCCATGGAGACTATCGACGCTGCTATCGAGAGTGAGTTGATTTGAGGTGGTACGACAATCTAGTCTTTCTATGTTTGGATAGATTTTGAATGCACGAATTTGTAAGATGCGACGGAAGTGCAACATCATAAACAAACTGTCAAAATAACGCCCGAAACGTCATAGATAAATAATAACCGATGTTCTACAAATTAACGCGCGAAACGTCACAGATAATTAATAATCGACGTTATACAAAATAATACACGAAACACCACAGATAAGTAATAATAATATCGTTACAATGCGTCGTACTTAGTTCTGAAATTTCAGTTGCTAGTTGCACTAGCAGATAGATCCTATACCTACGTACAAAAGTAAATTAAAAAATAGTTATTTTAATATTTGAATATTACATTACTTATTGTTAATGAAATAATGTTTCAATTATTCCAGGTGCAAATCTCAAGCCTCTATTCAAGGAGTGCCAGACTGATGGGTTCTTGATTGAGGGTGCTCACGGCTGGACTCCAACCATGTACATTAGATTGGTACAAGATTTCGGATTGGAAATGGAGGTATATCAAGTCATTTCAATAATTATTTTAATATCTAAATTATATAAATATAAATAAAATACGATTTCAGGTAGCGCAACATTTGGCTAAGTCGTATGGCGACAGAGCGTTCGCAGTGGCGAAGATGGCGTCCATGACTGGCAAGAGGTGGCCCATTATCGGCAATAAGGTTCACCCCGAGTTCCCCTACATCGATGCTGAAATCAGGTATTTTATCCCTTGTACCATGTCTTATACCTAATAACAGATAGATGATAGTATGATACCTTATAACTATTATTATACCTGGACAATCTTTCCGAGAAAAATATATTAATAACTTAAATATTTTTAAGCCCTCTTATATCATTGTAAACTTAACAGGCTTATCGGCATCCTCCTTGAAATACATTCGTTATTATTAAAATTATTGTTATGATTAACACCAAAAAAAAACTTTAAAATATAACACTAACGTTATAACGACAAAATTAACTTTATAACATCAAACGTTAATTATAACGTTAGAAACAACGAGAGTACGATAAAATAATAAATATATAATATGCTCGGGTAGGTATGGTGTTCGTGAGTACGCGTGCACAGCGGTGGATATGATCGCTCGGCGTCTCCGCCTGGCCTTCCTCAACGTGCAGGCAGCTATAGAAGCGCTGCCCACCATCGTCGATATCATGGCTGAAGAGCTGAAGTGGAGTGACGCTGAGAAGAAGGTATCTGTTTATAACTCAAAGCTTACTCTACAAAAGAAATAAGTAAGAAACGTATAATAAGTTATGCGAACATGAAATGCCTGAAGGATTTAAATTCTCTTCTTAACGGATAATATTCCACTGCTCTTATCCATTTTATTAACGCTGGGCCATATGCTTCACGCTCTGAGATTTCGGCTTCACCCGCTTCGAGTTTGAAATATAGGCTATTACTAAATTAAGGTAAAGTCAGAGTAAAGGTAAAGTATTTTGATTGATGTTAGCAATTGTCATTTTATTATTACAAAGATTTGCATTGGAAGGTATTGCATACTTATAAAAAATAATCTCTTATGTATAAAATTCTCGTGTCACAATGTTAGTTACCGTATTCTTCCGAAACGGCTTTACCGATTTTCACCAAATTTTATATGCATATTCAGTAGGTCCGAGAATCGGCTACTATCTATTTTTCATACCCCTAAGTGACAAGGATTGTTCGCCCTTAACATTTTTTTATTTATACAACACAACGTTTGCCGGGTCAGCTAGTGTCTATATAAACCAATCAATGTTACAGAAACAAATAAAGGTAGCAGGCGAGTTCCTCTCAACTGAGATGGGTCAATTGGTGAACCGCGCGTCCCGCGACAAGATCCCGATCAACCTCAGCAAGGACGAGATCCAGACCTACATCAAGCGCTTCCAGATCATCGATGCGGACCGCAAGGGATACGTGTCCATCAACGATATTAGGAGGAGTCTTAAGGTAATACTGATACTTTTTTGTAAGTACTGTGTTATTATAGTAAAGCACATGCCTACTCTACTTATCTTAGTAATGGAATACTCGCAATTCTTTAAACTTTATATGTCACAAGCTCTCTGTAAAAAGAAGGGCCAATTACTTTACTATTTAGTCCGTCGGGCAAAACTGTGTTTTATTTGAAAATGGTTAGAGATGTCTTTAAATGGCTGTGACAAGAAAATTAAGTGGCCTGCATTTACATGAATATAAAATATGCAATACGAGAGCTTAAGTGAATCTAAAGTTGGTAGCGTATTAATTTCTTAAATACTAAAAAAAAAGAAATAACGTTTACATGCAGGATTTTTTTAATACTTAAAGAAATGAATGTGTTTTTTTCAGTTAAGCTACTATTCTTCATAATTATTTATAGCTTAAATACCGGACACAACGACGACTTCCAGTGGATAATCTTTTGAGCTTTTCTAAGTCTCTGCCAGCTAGTTAAGCTCGCAGTTCCGAATTCTTAAACCTCTTTACAGACATTACAGTGGTTTTAAAGTTCCAGCTTATAAACCTCATCCTTTTAATTTTTGTACATGCATATCATAGCAGAGCAGGTAGTCTCACCTAACGATTTAGCGTAGTGAGCAACTCTTGTTCACAAAATTTACTTTTAATATTTAAAGGAAAGATTAAAAATTAAAGTAACTGCTGCAATATCTAAAGAGTAATAATATTAATGATGTTATAGAGCATGGGTATGAAAGTGACGGACACTGAAATGAGCTCAATTCTCTCAGAAATCGACGTCAATTACCACGGACGGATGGAGTTGCAGGATTACCTTCAGGTAGACAGCGGAGACTAGGAGCTGGTTGTCCAAAGGGCTATCTGGTGTTTATGTGCTATTGTGACGTCATTGTTCGGTATAAATGGTCTATTGTCTCCGTTAACAGAATTATGCAACGGGTAGAAAAAGTAGTATTTTTGAAACATGAAAGTGTACTTGTTCGATCTTAGCTTTTAAACCCCTGTTGCATAATTTTGAAACTAGGACAGATAATGTATGGAAAATTTGTATTTTTATAACATGTAATAATAAACATACATTATAAAATAATCTAAAGAGTTTAGTATGCTGCCAGAACCATAGTTAAATCGGATACTTACATCTTTGGTAAAATAATAATTCGAAAAATTGTTATTTTATTAACGTCGAACAAATTACAAGTGTTCCATACAGCACCCAGCTTGCCAATCCATGTCTGTGCTTAGTGGTGACCGTTGAAGCTTTTCCACAGAACTACGGCGAGGAGGTCACCGGAGAACAGTTGCACGAAATATTGAAAGAGATCGACACTAATATGAACGGGCAGGTCGAACTCGACGAGTACTTACAGGTCCATATCACGATACTCGACTGACCTAATTTTGAACTAAAGTCAACATAATTGATTTACTATGATTTAAACACCTTTTAAAGTAACAAGCATGTTTGTTGTTATATTCGTTGAAATAACGTTATTTTTGAAATAACGTTATGGAACCTTATTTTGAAATAACGTTATTTTTTATATTATTTTGCTTTTCTTGTATGGTATACAGCATGCTATTTTCTATTCTATATCTTTACTTGCATGATTGTCTTTATAACAGCTAACTTCGCATGTTCTTTGGAGTCCGTTACAATCTGAGGTCTAAAAGCTAAAGGGAAAGGGTTAAAACACTTATTATTTGGTGCATTGGATTGACAGCCTCCTATTTTAATAGAACCCTGTTGTTAATACGCATGCTAACAACTATAATTCTTAATAATAATTGTATTTGTTTATAATGAGGAATTGCATTATTAATTAAATTTGCTGACGCAGTGGATTACTAACGAAATTACAAAATAACACATTCACTGCTACATAGAGCCTAACAATGAATTTAACCCAAGTAACAAGTAACAAACAATTGCTTTTAACTGTTAGGTAAGTATGCATACATGAATAAAATTTGTAAATTAATGCAGAACTCGAAACTGAACATTTTTTTATTTCCGTTTTGGCTTCTTTAAAGCAATTATAAAATTCGATTTAGCTAAATTTCTTTCTTATATTTGATGTTTAATTTATACATTTAAAGTCATTTGACCATAAGTTCTCAAATTGCCGCGTAAAGATAGAACGTTATAGTAGTCATATTTAATTAGTTAATAAAGTTTAATTCACTCGC
Organism: Epargyreus clarus clarus; assembly: GCA_014595695.2. NCBI lineage: Eukaryota > Metazoa > Arthropoda > Insecta > Lepidoptera > Hesperiidae > Epargyreus > Epargyreus clarus. Next base: position 3,593,611 of record JACTTY020000022.1, on the reverse strand, counting down.
CTATGTCAATGACCCCAATCTTGTTAATGTTATCGCGAACCAGATGATGTCGGCTATCAAGTCGGGTCACGTGGCCTACTCCCGTTTCGCGCGCATGGCCGAGATGGAGGAGGAGCACCACGAGCGCGAGGCCCTCAAGAAGCAGATCACGGTGGAGAGGAGCGGTGGTGGCCTGTAACCGCAGCCGCTTGGAAGGTGAGCCTGTTATGCGATAAGATGGCGCCACACGTATCCTGAATCAGGCTTTCGATGTTTTGTAAACATGTGTAAAAATATTACGTAAAAAAACGGCTAAATTTAGTGGTAGATTTGACTTGTGTAATACAGTAGTCACCATTCCGTCTTGGCGCACAGAGGACTCCGGAGTCGATCCTCAGTTAGCCGAATATCTACATCTACATTTGTATTTTTTTTATAATATAGGTAGGAGTAGGAAACGAGCATACAATCCACCTGATGGTAAATGGCTACTGCCGCCCATGGACATCTGTAATCAACACCAGATAGAATAAGTTATTTCTACCTGAATTCGGCCACAGATGCGCCACCCCGAGGACTAAGTTGGAACGCCTCGAATAAGTATGTCTCCCTTACCACACCCTTCAAACCATAACACAATAAATCGTAAAACTGCTGTTTTTAGGCAGAAAGAATTGTGGCGGTGATGCGTGCAGAGTCGAATTACAGAGGGTTCTACCACCTTCACCAGCTGTATAGGTACGAGTTCATGACACCCGAGGATTCAAACCCAGGACTTTTTATTGCTATACCTATAGAATATATTTAGTATTATCACTTATCCAACTTTTGTGTTCTTATTACAGATGCCTATATCGAGTTCACCGCAAGTATCGTCACAACGTAGATCTAACCCATCCTTAAAATGTCCCACAAGTATTATTTATCAATTAGAGTACAAAATAGTCACATAAATATAATTTATTGCAAAGTCCATTGTTATATCTACCTGTTGTCTATTCTACTTAGTTTTACTAGTAGCTTGTTACTTGCTAAAATCCACACATAAAAACATATGTACCTACTTATTTATATAGTTAAAAAGTCACAAGTTATGAGATTATTTTGTAAGCATAAAATGTATTTGCAATTTGCATGTTCTGTCCCATTATTATAACGAAATTGTTATTAGGTTTCCTATTAGAATTATTTCATGTGATAAATTTTTATTATGTTTATTGTCTACTTACTTTATGTAAGTTATTCACTAGTGTGTTAAGTTAAAATTTGAAAATTTCTTTACGAATTTTAAGCTTGAACATGTAATTTTTCGTAAACGATTTTGATATTGTTTTAACGTTGTCTTTTATGAACGTTTGTATATTAAATTTATCTATCAACTTATTTACCACAACTACAAAACAAACATACGAAATCCGCTACGCATCGCGTAGATAAGTTTATATCGTTTCCTTTTTGGAATGTGTTTCTTGTGCAATAAATTATTTTAAATTCATCATGGCGTTTTATTTTTACATGATAAATTTTAAATCGTGATATAGGTACCTCCATAGATAAGTATAGATATCTCAACGCCTTATAATTGAAGGAAGCCATTAAATGGCTTAAACGGCTGACAATGTGTCAGCCATTTAATGGCTGTCATAGTGTAATTAACGCGGAACAATGCCGACATGTGCAGTTAAGTGCAAAAACACGAAAATCGAAGTAAAAGTGCGGAGAAATATCGTTTCATTCGTAAATGATCTTAAAACTATATTTTTTAAATATTTTTCAAACACGAAAATAGATGACAGTGACAATTTCAATTGTCAAAACAGGTTAGATTTTCTTGTTAGGAGTGAGTAATATTTACTAATCTATATAAACCTCTCAAAGAAATTATTCGTGGGTACACCGTACACACGAATACCACAGTATAAGGATATATCCTTATATATCGAATACGTAGTAGTACACCGGGTATGGAGTGGAAAAATATCTGTTATAAATCGTTCTGTCTAATATAGCAGCCGTCAATCAAACCGAGATGGTGTTTATATCATGTAGGATAATATATCTATGGTTTATATGAAGTAGGGTGAAGGTCGAAGATCTTGACAAGGTCCATTCTTTAGCCTTATGTTAAATTTTTTATGTTAATCTTTATCTTTATGATAAAACATAATTATTTAACACTGTACTAAAATTATTATTAATGTATTATTATATAAATTTTAAAATGTTGAAGTTAATAGTTTAGAAATTCACATGTAAAAATCAGTTTTATCTTTTACCCCCATTTTGTTAATTAAGTAATCATAGACAATAAAGAAAATGAATGAATGATTTACTATATTTTTATAAATATTTTTACAAAAAAAAAGCAGCGAATAACGCGTAATCCTAAGCATTACAATAAAATTTAACAAAAATAGAAGATTATCAACGCAACACACATGTCGTACGGCCATCATATCATTTGTTCGTATCGTAAGTCTTTAAGTTCAAAAATGCCTGTAAGATGGCGCTGCTTCGTCAATCCGGAAGCTAATTTTTTAGTATACACTGCTTGATACATGCTCTTGCAGAAAATTATGTTCTCATGCCTTGAACATTTCCTTGAATGGTTGGCTTTTATCGCTAGATGTCACTTTATATAGTTTAATTTATTTGATTATAGTGACATCTAGTGTCAAGTTATGGTAGTATTACAACCACATTCGAATGTTATTTTATTGAAAGTAATTTAAATAGTGAATAGCAATATATCTATAATGCCATGGCATTATAGATAATTTATTTTTACTGGTCTTTTTTGGAAATAATGACGAAATTTAAAATTTCATTCTTAAACATCATTCATCTGTAAAAAAGCAGCGCTCGAAGTGGCAAAACTAGGAAGTTTTTCATTAGCACCGACAGAACATTTCGTAAGGACGTTCACTGGAGTGTTGTGGGCTAAACAAATGAAACGTAGATTTTGCAGAACAGTATTTAGAACTGAACGATGTTTAACAGGTGCGTTGAACTCGTTACAGAATGTATTAATATTGAGTTTTATTCCTCAAATTAAAGTGGAAATGAAATAAATCAAACCTTAAAACAGGTCAAGTACAAGCTCATTATAGTTTGAAATTTTTCCTGCAAAAATATTTTTTTATTTAGAATATTCAGTGTAAGGGTTGTTCTCAAACTGTTTCGTACCAATAAGAAGATTTTTTATACATCAATCCGTTCATCTTACTGTATTACTTTACTTGCTACTATTTTTTGTACTTTATAAATTAAAAATTAAAATAAATTTTGAACGTAATTATAATGATTAATAAAAAAAATCGCTTAAAAAATAAAACAACGTCTGTGATCAGTAATAGATACTATATTTCCTTCAATATTATTTAAATATGTTAGTGCATGCTAATTTATTTTTAGATCTGAAATTAAATACTGTTCGTTGGGTTAGTTTGGTTAATTTTTGGATCGATTTACGATATGTCTGCTAGGAGTCGAAGTAGCAATAATTGGCGGGTAGAAGTAGAAACAGTTGTAACATTACATGGGTCGCGCGTAGGGCGGCGGTTACGCCCCCGCGGCGACGTCGCGGGCGGGCGGTGGGTGGGCGCGTCTGCCGTGTGCTTATGAATTTTTTAATTCACCTCAAGAGGGTGAACACGTTGACGTCAAGCATGTCAATGATCTTTGAACTCTTTGTTAAGCCAAATCGGTCGGCGCTCCGTTTTTTATTTTCCTCTTGTGTTTAGAAATGTAATATCAAGGTCAGGAAAGTTGAACGCTCGGGGTAAATATCCTTTGAAGATTATACGAGCGGAAAATAAAATACTACGAATTTGCGAAGTAAAATTAGATACTACAAGTAATGGTTTTTAATTTATTTACACATTTCAATTTTGTGTATTATAGATATTTTAAAATAAAGTTTTGTTTTTGTATACATATCTGTAATGTAGGCAAAAACATATTTCAGCTTTTACATTCTTATATATATGAACTGTCCGGAAAAGAAGTAATCATTATCATCCTTAGGTACTTCTGTCATAAGCTGTCTAGTTTGAAATAGTGTACATTGTTTTACATAAAGAAAATCTGTAGTCTTTTTCTATACTGTACCTAATCTTATTCTGACGAGCTCCGTGGCAAAGAGGTCACCATACCGATCTGACGCGCAAAGGGTTCCGGATTCAATCCCCGGCCAAACAGATATCTGAACGATGAATTTAGATATCTGTTCTGGGTCTGGGTGTTGTGTATTCGTCTTAGTGTGTGTCCATGGCATCCACGATACAAGGAATTCTAGTGTGTGCTGTGAGTGTAGAAAGCGTTTATATTAGAGCCTTTTAGATGGACATAGGCTCTCTTTGACTATTATTTTTTGACGTTTGAAAAACTCTAATTCTAACGATGCGTTAGTAAATCTGTAATGAGCATGATTTCATAAATCCATCCTGATGTCGGCAACAGATGCGACTCAACGAACAACAGATACTGCCTCTCAAGGAATAATTTGTAACGACCTGAATAAGTACCTATATATTTTTTTACGTAATTCAAACAAAAACACAGCAGTGCTTAATACTGTACATCTATGGGTAGAAGTCGCTGTATCTATGGGTAGGGTTGGTAACACCGATGGGTAAAAGTAGATGTGATGGTGGTGCCTCCGTAGTCGAACTTCACAGTTTACTACCAAATTAAAAGCCACCACTTTAATCAACATTCACGTAGTTAGCAGTAAATAATAAATAAATTATGATTAAAATCGCCTCATAATAATGAAATGTGCAGTATGCCACTATATATTATAGGTATTTTGTGACCATGGAAAGACAAATCGTCATGGTTACAGTTTTTCGTGCCTGCAGAGGTCCGTCAAAGTGTGGGGACTATTTGCTGGACTCGGGCAATGAATACACGAGACAAAGGCAAGGGAAGTACAGATATGTTCATATAAGATTAAAACACTCGGAGCTTCCACATGTGCTTAATGGAATAGGAATTTTGTGACCATGGGAAGACAACAAATGCTCATGGTTACAATTTTTCATGCCTGCAGAGGTCCGTCGAAGTATGGGGACGATTTTCTAGACTCTGGCAATACACGAGACACAAGCAAGGGAAGTACCGATATGTTCATATAAGATATTGAGTGAGAAAAATATCGAGTGGAACAGATTAGCTTATGTAGCTCAATTAATTTATTGCCCCTTTAAAAAAATATTGGCAGCTGCTCTCGGAAGGAAAAATTAATAGGGAACATAAGATCTTATATGCCATTTTACGTTAACAAATCAAGAAATTTGCGATCGTACACGTATCTGCGATTGATCTATTCTGCATTCTTGTCTTGTTCTAGATGGATTATATGCCCTTACGCTATAAGATTTGCGAAGCAAGACAATTATACAGATTTTATTTAAAAAAAACAAACAAACGTAGCAACTTCTAAGTAAGAAATGGTGTTTGAGTTGTGCATAGTGATCATACTTTTTTCAAAGTTACCATACCAATCCTGGAAAGTTAAAGGTGCCACCTTTTGTGCAAGTTTAGAAACGTATTTATATCATTTCTGGATATATCTAAAAATACCCCATATTTTTATATGGAGTTCCACCCCTATTTTTTAATTTTGTAATTTGTCTTTTCAACTGTCGGTAGTATTTGAATAAGAAGCTTTGATATACCTTCGACTCACAGAGCGACAGAATATTATGGAAAACAGTCAAGGGAGGTAGAGGGGCGGACTGATGGGACAATTCCGACTAAGTATAGGTAATTCATACCATATGATTAGTGACAAATGGACGCAAAATCAACCGCTATAACAGTTATTGATTATGATATAGGTATGAGAATCAGTTAATTTATAGATTTTATTAACAGCAGTATATCCATTATTAACAATTACTACTAGTTTCTTATTCAACCTATTTACATAAATATAAAATTAATGATTGTTTTGTAACAACACGTACACGTTCCTAGATTTATCCGGTCTTCAATTATTTTATCTTGATGTAGGTCGTAAACAAATAATTTATGAAAATGAAAAGTATATAAATAAAATAACAAAGAATTGAATTATGACCACTGGTTCCAATGCCACCACTGCTAAATGAGTTATAGGATGGTGATTCAATCAAACATGACTAATGGCGACTTGTCTTGACGTCAATCAACACAACGAACACGCGTTAGACACCCACGTCTATTGATAGATGGGATCGCACGCGCATATCTCGGCGATGTTTATACATCAGGCTCTTGGGTGTCTATGGTGAATGTCATCTTTTTGTCAATGATGCGCTTAATTAGTGAGATTGCATGACTCGAGAGCTAGGGCGTGTCGGGCGGGGGGCGGGTGGCGCGGGCGGTCCGGCCCGCCCACCGTCACTTCCGCTTCCGTCATCACGAGCTGCTGCCTTCCGGCTCATCGCTGACATCGTCTATCTTGACCTCATTACGGTTTCATGTATTTCCCATGTACCCGTAGCTACATCCCTTCAATTATAATGTTGACTAGATATGTGAATACATTAAAACGCAATTCAACAGGTAGTCTTGTCTTATTTTGATGCCGCCAACTTCCTGGCATAATAAATAAAAAGAAACTTGCTACTTATTGCGTACAACTGAGACTGACGCAGTAGCATGACTTTGCTATTCGACGCCAAGAAAACCTTGAAATTGACGTAATTAATACGAGGCACTTTTCTATCTTCGACAAATACAGATATTGAAAATCTTAATAAAAATCCTTGAATACAGCAGACTGCTATTATTAATGAGCAAGATTAAGTACGTAGTATGGCTTACGTAGGTAGGTAATTCGTACCAACAGTACTTCCTACGCTTTCATTGGAGATCAAAATATACACTGAAGGTAGGTATAGAAATTAGCTATGATACCTATAACTTTTAGTGTTGATCCTTTAAAAAAGGTCAACTCCTAGGAATAACCTAGGAATTGGGATAGCTTATTTATTTAAAAGTTTACTTTCCTTGTGAGACTTGCTAAATAAAGAAAGAAAGAAATAAAGAGATTTGGAAAATTAGTTTTGCGATAATTATTAAACTCACATATAACATTCGTTGTACTTCAAAATCTATATAATAGGTAATACACTGGAGATATGTATGTGTACGTTTCAACCTTGTTTCCCAATAAATAAGTGTTTATACAATGGACAATAATTACGAACACACGACAATTAATTTCAATAACACTGACTAACTATACCGTGCTTACCACGTTTATTAACCACTAAGTTACAATTACAGTGCCAGTCCTTTAAAGTAGTGAATAACTTTCCCTTATGACTTAATGTTGCTGTCAGTGGCAACGTGAAGCAGCCCACCTTGGCACTAAGGAGGAAGCGATTAATCTTGATTACGATCTTTTAGGGATAAAGTGACGCTCAAACTTGTTTCCCGCCAATATTTATCTTGTCGATTCAGACAAATGAGGTGGTGATCGTCACGTTATCGATCTAGAGTAAGGCCATTTTAGACTATATAATTCATCGAAGTATCGCTAATACTACTATGTAAGTAGGGAGATAAACACGCGATTAACGAACAGGAAAGTCAAACAAATAATTTAAGACAATCTTTGAATAGAGTATCAAAGTTGAATAGAGACATCAACAAAGATATAACAGGAAAAAATATGGTAATAAAAAAATGTAGAAAATGTAAATTAACAATATAGATAATGAAAAATGGTAAAGATTTATAAAGCCGATGAAATAATATCCATTAGATATAATTAGGGAATGTTCGTGCAGTTAACACCAGTGATCAAAAAATTGATTGAAAGATCGAAATTTATTACAAAAAACTTTTTCCCAAATCTTATTGATCCAAGATGGAGGCATTAATCGACCTGAAACAATACAGCGATGATTTCATCGCTACTCACCGACTAATTAAGTAACGCAAACACTATCGCGTCACTCGCTACCGCATGCCGTACTACACAGAGGTACACCCATAATAGAGTCAAAGCAAAATTAACAACGTTATACCGGCTGAGATCAATGAAATTATTCTGAACTCTACGTTAAGCCCACAAGGCTTAATTCAAACTGATAACTTAGTAGGACACTGTACGCTTGAAAATGCACGCTGGAGATTATCGTTAGAAAGGAAAATGTATCTTGTGAACACGCAATAGAGTTTAGAGTGGCAGCGTGAAAAATACAGATAATAATTAAGCCGGGGACACACGCTCTCTCGGGGCGGCTGCTCATTCGTGCATAATGGACTTGGGGCGAACGCGGCTGACGCTTGACAAAACGTAGCTCGACTTTCACTCTCGTTTCGAGCAAGTCTGGACCTATTTATAATGCGCTTTGATGACACGTATACATTTTAAGCTAAGAATTAAACAAATGAAATTACTTGAACGAATGTCTCTGACTGTTTATTATATTTCGATATTAAATGAACCTGTAAATGATATTTATTTTGATTGAATCATTCCGTTTCATAATAGCACCAACCTAAAAATAAATGGAAATATTATGTTTTAATTCCTTCATATTTTATAACCCATAGTATAAAATCTTTAATAGAATAGTAAAAAAAAAAATCTATGTAATGCTGAAAGCAGAAACTTATCCTGTTTGATAGCTAGTTTATAAAGTACATGAAGAAACTCGATACACCTGAGATAAGAATTTTCTTGTAAGTATATTTTGTTTCGCAGTATTGGAAGGTACGGTCAACCGGTATGAACAATGATCGCTGAGCACAATAATGCTTATCCTTAATATTTGTTTACAGGCCGCGTCTCGTTAGATGTTGCGGTTGGTACGCCAAGCGGCACGACATGTGTGCATTTTTTGCCCGCCCAAGGAGGCCGCGGGCGCGAGGTTATACACCCATTATTACGTCCTTCCTACTTTCAATTATTATTATCGGGCGGCGGCGCCGCACCCGCGACGGGGAGGAGAAGAGAGGCGCAGCTGCTGCCTACCAATAATCAAGACCTGTCTACGTTAGAGCGAGACAGAGTTACGGCCCGTCAACTAGTGACAGCAACTTTTTGCCGAAAATATACAATTCACACGATACACTGGTATAAGAATAAGTTACATGATAACCTACAAAAGATAAAATATCGCTAAAAATTGATCGCCAAGGCCAATGAAATGTGAAAAAATACAAAAACTGAAATTATCACGAAAGCGATAGGAGGCGGATCTCCGAAGATATCCGAGCATGTTCGGTTCCACTCGTCAGTTCGCTCGCCGCAGTTTGGCGGCCGGTCGTGAGAATGGTGCGTTCAGTACGTGAACAAAGAAAAATAATTGTTTGCAAGTGCAGAGTAGATGATGTCGTCTGAGCCTACGAAAGTGCAGGTGGAATACATTAGCGAAGACAAAATTATCAAGGTAAAGAGTGTGAAGTGAAAGGATACGGTGTTATTGTGTAACAGATTGGACGCCAGCGGGCAGCGGTCTCGTGTGTCGGTCGGCGAAGGGGGAGGGCGGGGCGAGTGCGGCCCCGGCCGTGTGGGGCCCGTCAGGCCACACGCAGGAGGTTGTGACCGCGTCGCGAGCTACTCCCTTGCCGAAATAGCACCAGCGTCCTCCTCCAGTGCATCAACCCACCCATTTCTACTTCAATTGACCATGGCCCACCAAGTGACATAGACAAACAATATATTCCTCTAACCTCTACTATAGCTATTTGTGTTAAAAACACCTGATGCACTCCAAAGCATGTTGTCGCCATCACAAGTGACGCCAAAGCCAAAAATATCACCTGTTCTGAGACAATTTTATACCACAATAATCAATGTTGCTATTTTTGCAAACACGCCTGGAATTGGCGTGTCTGATAACGGTGGATGTGGGTAAATTAGTAAGTGCGTAAAACTATACTCACGCGATCCAAGGTGGGTGGATCGAAGGGCGGCGGCGGCCTTGCGTGCGACGACTCCCGGCTCCCGGCACTTGTTAGGAAAAGGCGTGTCGATTCCCAACTACCGCGAAAGCATAAACCATACGGATAGTCGAAACTTTGTTCTGTTTGAACCTAGACGCTAAGTTGTGAAAAGTACACTACTGCAACAAAATGTTTTTTTTTCCAAACAATCTACAATACATATATGAATTTAACACAATACATTATTTGTTGTATGCTAGTGACATGTACCTACATACCCAAATTTGTTTTAAAGTATTTTTTTTCATTTAACTTACCTTATTATATTTTTATAAACCACAAATTTATACACATCAAAGTTCATTCATCTAAATACACTAAAATCAGGTCTACCTCTTAAATTTTTAATACAATCATTATAAATACGAGTCCTATCACGTGTGTCAATAGGACAATTAAAAAATAAGTCTACATGAAGAACAGATATTTAATCATTGATTGAATGATTTGTCTATTTATAAACCGGAAATCGCTCTTTTTCAAAAAAATTCAAACAAAAGTCAAAGTCAAAAAATGTAAACAATTAACACTAAAATTGGCTTCTAAAGCAATTACACTACGAAATATTTAAAATCATTCTAAAATTGAAATTGGAATACTGTATTTAATTAACAAACATGATCCTGGCAGATTCCGAAAATGAGGTGAGTTGAGTGAGTCTACTTTTATAACATGCAGCAAAAAAAAAAAAAAATCGCCTCTAAACGTAACTTTCGGGATATGTTGTAAAATACAATTTTTATAAGCCGCATGAAGGGCTGGGCGCGACGTTTCCCCTTTCATTCATGCTTTTAATGTCCTTTGTGTTCGATTTGCTCTTGAACTCTCCCCCATTGCTACACATTCTATATAAATATGACTGAAAACTGTTTCTGGTTGTTTGAACTATGGGTCTGTCCCTTCTGGCATTTAATGTAATTTTGAAATATTTTATGCTATTAGTTACTATCATTCCTGTAACCTAAGGCATTAATTTAAGTAACAGGTCATCTGCGAGTTAAATGTTTTTTTTTCTATAAAATTCTGTTTTTTTTCTTATAAGTATCATATCATAATATGTAATGTTACATTGTATGGACATGCCTAAATTACTAGGGAATATGCAAAGGAAATGATGGTAAAGAAGAAATAAAGACTTATAAGCCGTCAATCCTTCTGCTATTTACTTTAATTTAGTGTATGTACATGTTCGTTTCTATATTGCCAATTCAATGTATAACTTTCTAAATTATCAGCATTTTGGAAGGCTTCTATTATAATAATAATCACAGTGCTTTTGAGAACATACATTTTAACTTTATGAAAAAGCACTAATTACTCCATAATGTAATTAATAAAAATGAAAAAGTAAGTTTTGTATCATAAAATACACTATATCCTTGTATGACAGCACACTGTGCATAAAAAGCTTAATTATGAATAAACGATTAAACCAATTCCACCAAAAACGGGTTCTAAGTGATACATAATGTGAGAATGTATGAGTACTCGTCATGTTAATATATACTGAGAAGGCTAGTGTGATTCATACATTGTCTTAATTTATAAGAATATGTTTGCTCGAATATAATATATTTTTTATAATTTTATACATATTTAAAAAAGCACAGACATTCAGTGAAATAAAATTTTAAGATTAGAAGTAAAAATATAGTTCTTATTTAGTTATTATTTGATAACCTTGCATGGTCTGCCAAGCAAATACAATTCTTAGTAATAACAGGAACCAATGGTATAGATGACAAGTTATTGTAAAATATTTCTCTTCTCTATGTAACATAGCTGAGAGGGGACTGCAATTTTTTTAACTTGCAGTACAAGTTTGGGAACTTAGTTTTAAATGTTGGTACATGATTGAGTCCATTAGTTTAATACAAGAAATATTCCACATATTTAACTATTAATGAAAATTTAACTTTACTTATAATTATTTAATTTTCATGCATATGTATTAAAAGCATTTGCCTATTCCTAAAACTATCTGTGTTGCACACTGTATGTATACAGAATGCACACATTAAAAGAAATCCTATTTTTGTATCTCTTATCTATCTACTACGATGTTAAATATCTTATTCAGTACACTAAGATTATTATTTTATCATAATGGATAGATGAATGTATGCATTTTCACACGATGAGAGAAACAAAGCGGTCTTTATTATGTGTTTTTTTTAAATATAGAATCATAGAAAATTTATCAATCTGGAAATTCTTTTAAGCCCCTCGATACATTCTAGAGACTCTTATAATGCCAGTTACATCAAAGTGAATGTGATTATCTCCATAAAAATCCATGGTCCTGACACTCCTGACAATGTGTTTTATGACTATCAATTTGCATTGCAAAGGAGTGCATAATGCAAAGGCTGTTTTCATTGAGATACACAGACTTCAATATGACAACATTGTATGTATGCTTTATTTTAGAAGTTTAACTATGATTTATTGTGTCTTAATTTAAATATTTTTTAATACTTGTGCATCTGCCTTTAAGTATTTTATAATACTGTCTGACCACATGATCAAGTTCGTTCTAGTAATTTCGAACAAAATTAAAATAAGGAAAAGGGTTATCAGAAGATCGCATGATGTTATTATTTTGGCATAGGCACTGATCAATTTAAAAACTTTTCACTTCACAGTTACTACACAACTATCTTTATTATCAAAACAATAAGGTTGGAAATCAATACAGACGCTGAGTAATTTGGTTGCCTGAGGTTATATTATTGATTTTTTATATTTATCTGTTTTAGAACACAATATATGAAGTGAGGCCAATTACAGACATAATTGTAAACTTTATATAATGGCATGGGCAAAATGACCTGTAAACCAGAACATGGTCATGGACTACTTATGTTCCAAAGATATATCACTGGTTAAATCTGTATAATATGAATGAAAAATAAATATAACATGGAATCTTGCATTGTTATTTCAGGAAGCTAACGGCACTCAGTCGCCGTTAGCGTTACTGGCGGCCACCTGCAGCCGCCTCGGCGCCGCCAACATGGGGCCCGAACAGCAGCAGGAAAAGGAGCAACAACATTACAGTAAGTGCCCTCTCTTCACTGCAACTAGATCTACTCTAACAGGAGTAGATTTGGTATATGTTGCTACAAGTGACTGCATAGATAGGATTAAGTAAATATACCTCAAATATTTTTATTCTCAAATTAACATTATTTGTCAAAAAAATTCAAGAGGTATGGTAAGAAAATTACTTGCTATATTTCAGGTCCACAACAACAGCAACAGCAGCAGCAACAAGTCCAACAACAGCAACAGCAGCAACAGGCACAACAGCAGCAGCAGGCACAACAACAGCAGCAAGCACAACAACAAGCGCAGCAACAGCAACAAGCGCAGCAACAGGCACAGCAACAAGCACAACAGCAAGCGCAGCAACAGCAGGTGCAGCAAGCGCAGCTGGTGCAACAACAGGTGCAGAATGACTCGGCGACGCTCGCGGCAGTCCAGCAACAGCTGCAGCAACACTACCTGCAGCAACAACAGCCTCAGCTCCGAGTCATCAGCACGGCAGTGGTGCAGCAACTCAGGGCCCAGGGATTGTCGGTGAGTTTGTAAAATAATAGTATGATAATAGTACATTGTTACTTTTATTTACCATCCTCATGGCTGATCGCAGTACTGGTCAGCATAATCTCCAGGACATTAAGGAATTCATATACTACAATTTCGACCCATTTACATTCAGTTCCCAAAAATCAATTATGCATATTACAACACAATATGATCATATTACATGCTTGCAAAATGTGTAATGTGTAAAATTTTTCACCATAATAATCCAACTCAATTTCTTACCTACATTTTATTAGATTTTAGGTCTAATTTTATTAAACCTGTAAATGAATTGTATTATTGCATCATCTATGTACCTGATGTACTTATTAAGTAATTATAGCACAATGTTTTTTTCCAGGGCAATGAATTATCTGCAGCCATTGTTAATGCAGCAAGCACTGTTCCGAATGGCATACAAGTGCAACAACCTCAGGTAATTTTATTTTGTGTTACCTTCAACCTCAGGTAATTTTATTTTGTGTTACCTTATTGGTATTTTGGCGGTCCAATCTGAAGGCTTAAGATTGTATCGGGGTGCGAACATTTAAGTATGACGTCATCAATGCAATTTTATAAACTTCACATAACACACTTACACCGAATAAGAATTATCCATTCTAAATAAATTGATTTGATTTGATTCTCAAGAGTGTATGAGAATGTAAGCATGCAACACATTGAACATCTGTATTACCTATGGACAGAGGCCTTCTTATATTGGACATCAATGTTTTCATAGTGATAGTAGAGTGATTTCTATACAAGTTATCTGGCAAGATTTACTGAGAGGAACAATGTGACACTGTTATAGATCAATGATGTTAAACTTCCAGGTGATATCGATGCAGCAGCTCCAGTCGTTATTAGGCGGCGGTGTGGTATCGGGCGGCGAGGGCGCCACCTATCAGAATGCGCCGCAGCAGCTGCTGCAAATACACCCCCAGTTGCTACAGGTAGGTGCTGATACTAACTGGTATCTGATGTGAAGCATACCATACCAACTTGTACTCGTACCATGCACATACTATATTTGAATGAGTTACATAGTAATTAAAGTAAGGCAGTGATAGCCTATTGGTTAAGAAACTCGGCCTCTGGTTCGAGGGGTCCGAGGTTCAGATTCCAGGCACGCACCTTTGATTTTTCGAAATTATATGCATATTAGAAATTAATTATAACTTGCTAAAATGGTGAAGGAAAACATCGTGAGGAAACCTGCATACCTGAGAGTCTTAAAAAAAATCTCAATGGTATGTGAAGTCTACCAATAAACACTTGGCCAACGCGGTCGATTATGGCCTAGTCCTTCTCTTTCTGAGAGGAGACCCGCGCCCAGCAGCGGGACGTTAATGGGTTGCTGATGAAGACATAGTAATTCTTATAGTGGTCATGGTACTGCTCTGACATGGAAAGAAATTCAGGTTTAATTCTCAGCCAGGCAGACGTCGAAATGATTTTCTATTCTGGGTCTAGGTGTTTATGGTTATGCAAGATATTGTATGTAGCCAGACTAAAAACAATTATGTTTCTACGCAACTTCAAGATTTGCCATCTATGTGAATATTTTTACAGAATATATTCCTTTTATGAATGTAATAGAGAATTAGTCCCAAGCCTAATCGTTACTAAGTATATGCAAAAATCATTATAATTATTATCAAGCTATCACTGTCCCACTGGTTCCCAGCAGCGAGCGGGAGGTGGGAGTTGGAGACCTAAGAGGATTCTCAGTTAGAGAAGGATAAGCCCATAGTCCGCCACTGGCCAAGTGCATATTACTAGTCTTATATTCCCTTGAAAACCGGCAAATTGCAAAATAATACATATTATCAAATGTCCCCAGCAACAAGCGGGCGGGGTGTACGGCGGCTGCCTGGTGGGCGGCGTGGGCGGTGTGGCGCCGATGCAGGGCGTCACGGTGGACGGCCAGGAGGCGCTCTTCATCCCCGCGCAGCACGCTCAGGTGGGCTTCCACTATCCTCAGGTGACAGAACGACAGCGAGACATATAGATTTAAAGCGATTTACAATAGTAAGTGATGCAATGTGGTCGGGGATGTTGCGCGCGTAAAGGCTAGTGTTCACACTTTAATGTGCTCATTTAGCTGTTGCACCCGGGCCATTACGAACGTGCGAAGTGAGTCATAAATATTTTTTATCAGATCTCTCTTTCACACTTAAGGGCATATCGGAACTCTCGCTCGCACTTCTAGTGTTGTGCGTAACAACAAACGGACTTGTCGATAGTCAATAGCAGGTAATCAAGGAAAGGTTACGAAAATAATGCAAAATATTTTTAGGATGTATTTTAAAACATCCTTTAATAACATCCATATTTATATTTTTGCATAATTACAATAGTCATCAAATACCGGATCCTTTAATAACACCCATGTTTAGATTTTGCATAATTATATTAGTCATCAAAGAAAGCGTCCTTTAATTATAGCTACCTGCAGCCGAGCGGTGTCCCTTTATCGATATCGAGTCGTGCGGCATTGTCACTTTCCTTTGACGCACGGTCGTAATGGCCCGGTTATATTTGTTTTTAAACCTAATTGTTGGCCCTAAAATATCCGTGTTTTACAATGTGAGTAACCTGTACCTTCTTTTATCTAAACATCTAGGAGTAACATGTTCTATGATGCTCCTAGAGATTGAAGCATACTGCACCACACTCCTTCAAAGTACATTAGTATAGTGCATTATTTTTTTTGAACCCTTTTGAACAAAGAAAGATTGTTACTTATATAATGATAATTTTACTGTCCTTACAGAATTTCTCCGGCATGGGTCAAGTTAGCCTGGTTAACGGTCAGCTAGTTCGAACGCCCGTATTACCAGCCGGCTTCCTGCAGAACGTCATGCACCTACCCGCCGGTAAGTGTAAACATATATTACATCTCATATAGCCTTAGTTCACCGTTCAGTCACATACGAAGCTTGGGTCCTACTAATTTCACTTTGCTTGGGATTGCTATAGACTTTTCTCTTCATTTGCTTTGTCTCACGATGTAAACATCTTATAGATTTCTTAACTCGAACCCTTAACAGATTAGATTCTTCAATGATTCACATATTTGCATGTGAGTTTAACAATGCAATATAGTATAGTAGTACTGACAGTAATCAATTTTCACAGTAAATTTGTATGGAAATGAAATAGATACAGCCTATCACATAGCTCGTGTTGAGTGGTTTATTTAAATGAGCAAGTATTTGTGTTTTATGTTGTCATTGTCATTTACTATTTACATTTAACTATTTCTCTATCATTAACTCGCGGCTACATAACGAGCTTAATTTGACATTATATCAATTATTATACTCTTCTTAGAATTTTTGGTTGTAACAGTATAGTACAAAAAACAATTTGAAGACTGGCTACTTACAATATAATGACATTAGAAATAAAAAAAAAAGCTTTTGTGTAACTCTATTTTAAAAATAGAATCATCTTTCTGTCAGTTTCCTTAAGCTTGTCTAACACTTGTCACGACTGTGCGACAGGCTGCACGCGTCTCGCCGCTAACTCATACTGTTCTCATACTAATCTATGTTTTTCCGCTCGCCCGCCCACCACAGAGCAGCCAGCCTCCCTCACCATCCCCGGTACTAACCTCACCATCCCCATCTCCGCCCTCGGGAACCAGTCGATGATCATCCCCGGGGCGAACTTGACGCTCCCCGGTGGGATTCAGATCCCCACGAGCCAAGCGATTTCCATCCCTAGTTCGACGAGTGTCCAACTGCCGGTGGCCAGCGTGGCCAACGTTGCCAACGTGACCAACGCCACCGTCCAACTGGCGAGTGGGGGGGAACAAAAGAATGACTCCCCCAAAGAAACGAAGCCACCCGCCAGCTCTCCTGGACAAGGTAAAAAGAAACGTAATGTGGAGAGAATTTTCGGACGTTTAGGTGTTTAATGTTTAGTGTGTAGTAGAGTCACTGTCATTTAATGGTACATTATAATAGTATAATTCGCGTCAAACTTTATGATTGCTCCAAATAAATATGCAGAGTATCTGAAAACTGCATTTGAAAATTGATAAAACCGATATTGAGTATTTGATATTAATTATAAAATAATTTTGTTTTTTTTTAATGCATAATTAATATAATAATGTATTAATTATGCAATAATACATTTGACTATCAATCTAAAAAATACACTATAACTGTAAAAAAATAAATGCGCTTACAACATAGGGTCCTACTTAATGTTCTACATAATTCCATCATCTACGGTTTTATAAGCTATCCTTGAATGTTACCTCTATATCCTCTTACCATAATCTGGTAATCTAAATGACACTTTGAATAAACAGTGCACCCTAACACAGTATCATCAGACACAGTACCATAAAGATTGACGCAAGTTATACTCTACATAGATATTACTTTGTAATCGCATGTATCACCTAGTGTTATATTTAGCCTTTATTATTTTAACTAGACGCGTGTATATGATTGTAGTTAAAAATGTTCGAAAATTCTCTCCACACAATCTCCTAATTCTTCTGTTCCCAACAGCTTATTCATTACTTCGCCGTTACTCTTACTTTGCTTGGTGATTTTCATATATGCACTGTCTCATCATTCATCTGGGTCTCTTAAGATATTTTATGTGAATATTCAGGCATGTTAAGGGTATAGTGAAAAATTGCTACGTTTTACATTACTTTATGAAATCAGTTATGAATTATGAATCATTAATGAATTATGTTTCCAATGATGTAAAAGCCAGTAAACAATGAAAGTATGTATAAACAAAAAAAAATAGTTAAATGATATACTTTTTAGAATTCGTGTTTCTATTTCTGTGGAAAAATTTAAGACTCAATATATTTTTAAATGAACTTTGACAGTCCAGACAGTATGGGCGTCCTATCTGAGGTTGCCACAGATTCGGCTACTGTTAAGGATTAATTTGGACTGTGTCAGATAAATGTCTTAGCTGACCTTTCAGATCAGAACATATCAGCAATTCATACTGCTATTATAAGGTAAATCACAGATGTGACAGAGGTCCTTCCGATGACGACTACCACCAGCGTAATTAACATGATCCTGTTACGTTTGCTTCAATGAATTTTCCATGTAAAATGATGTTGTATAGTAGTACAATACGTGTTGTGTTATCGCAGGCGGTGGCGTGGCGGTCCGCGGCGGCGTGGGCGCAGTGGGCGGCATGGGCGTGGTGCCGGTGCAGGTGCCGGTGAGCGTGGCCAACGGGCACACGGTGTACCAGACCGTGCACCTGCCCGTGCACGCGCCGCACCTGCAGATCATCCCGCAGCTGCAGCAGGTACGGTGTGGCGTGGCGGGGCGTGGTGTGGCGTGGTGTGACGTAGCGTGGCGTGGCGCGGCGCGGCATAGCACGGCGTAGCGTGGCGTGGCGAGGCGCGGCGTGGCGTGGCGTGGCGTGGCGTGGCGTGGCGTGGCGTGGCGTGGCGTGGCGAGGCGCGGCATTGTGTGGTGTGGCGTGGCGTCGCGTGTTGTAGTGCGGCATGTCGTAGCGCATCGTTTGACGTGGCGTGATGTGGTGTGGCGTGGCGCGGCGCGGCGTGGTGTGGCGATGTTCTCATTAGTGGCAGGCATTTTCGTGCAAAACCCCAGGAGTTGTTTTTCAGTGTCATGGGCGACGGGTGCCAGTAGCCATACCATCAGGTAAATTGTATACTCAGTTGCTATTCCTAAAATCTATTTCCTAATCTTGTATACCAATCGTAATTTGTGACACAATCTACTATGTTTTTCTCTAACATATCCATTATAACGTTCCTTAGTTAACATAATGTGCCACGTATACTATCTAATTTCTAATAATTATAATTATTTCACAGATGCAAGCGCAACCTCAGGTGGCTAACGTGTTGACTCCTTCTGGGCAGATACAGCAGATACAAATAGCGTCGCTGGGGAACGTTCAGGTGAGCAGAACTACATGTTCTTGATATCTTATTAAATTGCTTAATAACACATTAATCACTGACAAATAAAATAACCATAATACGTGTGGTGTTGTGTAACAAAAAGTTGACGTTTTCTGCTCTATATTCAACTTTCTGAAATTTCTGAAATCTTAATGCTGTGCCAATTGTGGATGGTAGCGGTTTTGGGTGCCACGTGAAATTTGTATTGGCTTTTACGTTTCCTTACAAGATAAATAAATCTTGATATACACAACACACAATAAATCTGGATGTATTTGTAATATAAGTCATTACTTGTAAATAAAATAAAATAATATTAGAACTTCAGGATACTACTTATGCCAAAATGTATTTCACCAATTAATTTTCTTCTCATAGACGTAGTAAGGAGAATTACGTGAAAATAGTAAGAACAGCTTTAGATGATCCAAAATTATTATAATAGTACTGTCACTGCTCTGTAGAAGGAACCATCTTAGTCCTCAGGAGTTGTATCTCGTCTCTGATCGACTTTATGTTCTATAGGGAGTTAGTTACAGATGTCCATAAACGGCAGTAACATTAATTGTACATCAAGTGGATTATAAGAAAAACGTGCAAAATTTTGTTAAATATCCATTGTGAACTGCTAAAGATCAGTCTCCTCGCTACGTGTATGTAAGCTATGTGGTGTCGGGTCGGTTGTCTGTACATGTGGGTTTGGTTTGGGTGCACAGAACGGAGCCGCGCAAGCCGCCGCTAGCGCCACCTCCACTCCGACCACAATAACACTGCAGGTAATGTACATTTTATTATATCACAAACATGATTTTACTATCAAACACACATGTGATTTATAGGAGTTGAAATCCATAAGTTCGTGTATTAAAAAACATCCAATTTTTATTATTTTTTATTCTAAAGATAAGTTTAATATTATTGCTTTTGGTTTTTCTTGTTTTGGGTGGCGGATATTTATTTATTATTATATTTTTATTTTATCATTTAATAATATTCAGAAAAAAACGACTAGTCCTTCGCAAAATATAATAAAAATCCTATCAATATTGTGTAAAAAAATCTATTTAATAATTCAAGTTTTTAATATTTTTGTCCCTTGTATGTTTAGCGACAAAATCATACAATAATACCTACACTCATTCATTCTTTAGTTCATTCCTGTTATAATGATTTACACTTTGTTTACAAATATTACTCTTTACTTACGTATTATTATTAATTCCAACAAGATTATATAACATATTATAATATTAAGAAGTAATATTTTAGAATTGATCAAAATCAAAATCCTTTCTTATGGGTAGAATTGATCAAAATCCTTTCTTAGCGGATGCCTACGTCATAACATCTACCTGCATGCCAAATTTCAGCCCGATCCGTCCAGTGGTTTGGGCTGTGTGTTGATAGATCACTATGTCAGTCAGTCACCTTTGAGTTATATATATTTAGATACAACATAATAACAATAACAATATATTTATATAACATACTAACCCCGCATGTGATACTAACCGCTACCCGGACGGTGTACCGGCAGACTATGAGCCCGGTGCAGGAGGCGCCGCAGCAGCTCACCGTACTGCCCGCGCCTTCCAATGTACGCAACGTTGTTCAGGTAACGTTAGGCGGTAAACGGGACAAGATGTATACGAATGTATTTTAATATATTGTATACTATGAGAGCTTTAGAATGTATTCTTGTTACCATGAGGCTGGTGAGATTGCTTATTTGAACACGTTAATTTTTGTACATATGTATTTTTTTCTTAGCATTGTTATGTCATACAGTTTTTATACTCGAGTGCTACCCTGAGGCACAGCTAGCAGAGGATAAAGTAAATTACCAGTAAAACTAGCATAGCAAGACACTGAATAAGCCAAAGAAATCGAATAATCAGAAAATTAAATGTTACAAACGCGCTTCTCCGCGCCAATTAGCGTACAATATTTAATACTGCATCTTACAGTCTGCACCTATCCATATTCTTTCTAAAAATACAGTTAAATTCTTTCTAAAAGTTATTTTAAAAAAGTAATGATGCATTTATAGTTATTGTCAAAATCGGCCTCGTAACTCCTTTCAGCATTTTTCGCTAATCCTTATAGTTTCGGATTTGGCCCTGAAGGCCCGTTTTAAAAATTCACCCTGTATATTATGACAAAATATTTTATATACATATTTCACACCAACATCCCAGTCTGATTGTAAGTTTAGAATGGTTTATTTTTGCACAGGTTCCAACGTTGGGCGTGAGTGGGCTCGGCGGCGCAGTGCAGCTGGTCCCGGCAGTGGGGCTGCCTGGCGTCCAGATAGCCCAGCTGCCACAAGCGCAACCACAGCAACAACCCCAACCAGTGATAGGTGAGTTGTAGTTGTTATAAGTTGTCAAAGTCATCCATGCGAAAAAAAAAACTGGTTTTATCCTTGATACATCAAACTAATTTATTATTTGAAGAGATTATTAGATTTTTTTTCATCTAGGTATTTGTGTTAACTATGGCTATGAAAAAAATACAGAAAGTACGTTTGGGTATATGGAGACTGTTATGAAGATGTAAATTATATAAAAAAAATTCGTCAATTTTTTACTTACATGTAACGTTAATGCATGTAAAGTTCACATTCACGCATTATTATTACGGTAAACTAAGAAAACATCGAAACAACATTTATTTAATACTAAATAAATAAATATTAATTGGCTGTACGACCATATACAACGTTTGCCTATTTACTTGCGTCAAAAACGCATAAACGTCATTCGTGATCCCTGACGTGTGACGTTAAAGTCGGAATAAGTTTTTGGACTTGAAAACAAACTTGTGAAATGTAACTTTATTTTTACTTAAGTAATTATTTGAATTTATTTTAGTATAGTTATTTCTTAAAATAATGGATGACAAGAAAGATCAAAATGCGCGGAAAGTGAAGTTAAAAGTTAAACGTACGCGGTGTAAAGGGACAGGTATATAATTAAACAAATTTACTTGATGAGTACTGAAATGTTTATAACAATGTGGCGTTCAAATTTCGAATGACACGTCATGTTACGCAACGCTGAACGCGGTCAGTCTTCCAATGGCTGACCAGCGATATTATGTTTAAGTTGGTGATATCATCCGTACTAGAAGGTACTTTAAAACTTTATTTAAACAGGAAGTAGAGGCCTCTGTGACCTCTAAGTTGGCGCGAAGAGACCCATATTTATCAGTACAATTCACCACACATTCAAATACATGTGTACTTAGTATAAATTTTGGTGAAAAGTATAATTAATACATTTCTTTCCCTGTTGATGGATGAAACCTTTTGAGTAAAATATGCCTTTGGTCATGTTTCCATGTAGATCTGCTATTATCAAATTCAACGTCTTCCATAAGTTGCGATGCAATCTTTATTATCACTTATTCTTACAGCTGTGCAATACTTTTATCTATGTAACACAATTTGAATTTAAGCTATTTAGGGCATAACCATGAATAATTCAGGTGCTTTGCACCATTATCAAATACATTGTTTGACACTTATTATAAATAATAAATTTATGATTTTTTTACCTACCAACAACTGAAATTAGACAATGTCTAGTGTGACAAAATTGCCAAATATTGGTTTTTGGTACGTAAAACATTCAATAAATTAAATGAACGAGTGGGCAACAATCGTAATCTGAAAGGTTTCAATAAACAATTTTAATAAACAGATTTCCAATTCATACATTGATAAAAACTAAACAAACAATTATGAGGCATAAAAGTAATATTTTCTTTACTATTTCAGAAACAACAACATTTCAACCAGGCCAGCAGATCCAACAGGATCCCAACGAGCCAGGCAAGTGGCAGGTGGTGACAGTGAGCACGGGCGGTGGCAATGGGAACAGCAATCCCACGACTGAATGTGAGGCGAGCAAAGCGAGGCCGACCAGCCCCAGTGGGAAGAGATTGATGAAGCGGGTGGCTTGCACTTGCCCCAATTGCGATCAGGGAGAGAAGTAATTTTTGTTATATATGTTTGGTTATGAATTTGTTTGTATAAATTTGTTTTAGCAACTATTGTAGTATAAGATAAGTAAGAAATTAGATTATTAACTGCAAGCCTTCATGATTTTTTTTATATATCTTGAAATTTTAAAACATTAAAACTCCAAGTCATGATAATGATTAAAATCATGAAGTGAGAATGGTTTTCTTAATCTCATAGTTATTAAATTCAATAGTTATTGAACTTGCTAATGTCAAAAGTAAATAATGGGTCTATAATGTTTTTATACAGATAACTGTAATGGTGGACTATGACCTAAACTCTTTTTATTCAAGGATGAAATTCATGAATGGATTGATGGTTGCTCACATGCCTTTTATTAATACACAATTATTACACAACTTACTACAAGTCAACTTAAAACCAGGTTATAAACATACAACTAGTGTGTACCCATTCTAAGTAGTCCGTCTGTGTGCAGTCGGTTAGTGGATCGCAAGAAGCAGCACGTGTGCCACATAGCGGGCTGCAACAAGGTGTACGGGAAGACTTCGCACCTGCGCGCGCATTTACGGTGGCATTCCGGCGAACGACCATTCCTTTGCAATTGGCTCTTCTGTGGGAAGAGGTAAACTCATTACACATTTTCTTACTGCTCTGCATTCATAATCCTTCATAGGTTAATTTTAAATTTTTAAGCAGTACATATTATAAGCAGTAATACATAAAAGCGAAAATATTGATAGGGTGTTAAATTGTCCTGTGTGCCTTAAGTACTTACATATACGATGGTCATCGATTGTATCTATGACGAGTTGTGTGGCGGTGCGCTCACCGGACAGGTATGACACGCAGTGGGTTCCAGGTTCGATCCCTGGCTTACAGATATCTAAATGATGAATTTAGATTTTAGTCTATGGCAATCACAATACAGAAAAATCCTAGTGTGGGGATGTAAGTGTAGACACCATTATTGTATATACTTTTCTGTTAATAATTTTTTGTATAAGACTCATCAACTTTCTTCTTCTTACTTTATCTGAACAAGAATTTTACCAACACTTTAATATATTTTGGTTTTCTTTACAGATTTACGCGATCAGATGAACTGCAACGACACAGGCGGACGCACACGGGGGAGAAACGGTTTGAATGTCCCGAGTGCAGTAAACGATTTATGCGTTCCGACCACCTCGCCAAGCATGTTCGCATACACACAAAAAATAGGATTACGGTGAGTTCAAATTATTTTATATTCATATTCATGGTCATAAAAGTAATCCTCTAAGATTTAGGACTTACGGAGCATACTTAAGCTCCTCTCGCTCCCGGACGTAGAACCGCAACACTCGAGGGATATGAAAATATTTATAAGAGATAGATTTAATTTTTATGATGCGTTTTATTATTATTAGCGTACTAAATTGTAGGCAATAAATATCGATCTCTTTCAATCCTAAGGCGGATATCATACCCACGGAAAACTACAGTCTTGTTGGCGTTTGTAATAAAAAAACTTATTACTAAATAAGAACACTAGTTCGCGCGCACAGGCGAATTCTAACCTAACTATATTTTTTAAGTTTCTCTGTAATTTATAAATCACTTATCACTTATAATTTCAGGAGGTAGCAACTTCCACGCAGTCAATGTATTCCGATTCGGGTGATGACAGCTGTGATGAGAAAATGATGCTGACCATCGAGACCATTCATACGTCAGCGGACAGTGACGAGAAGCAGCTTGTGATGATCCGGCCTGGGGCCAAACTGGAGCCTGACCACATCGACAGCTAGGACGAGGACAGCGACAGCTAGTCGCTACAGTCGTGGTTAACTAAGGTTAGAAAGAATGCTACAAAGACTTCAACTACCCCGACTTAAAGTAAACTTTATCATGTTTACAGTGCAGTAAAACTATGATAGATTTAAGATTTGGCCGGGAGTTGCTATTTGATAAGCGATCGAGATTGAATTTAAGAGACTGGATAACACTGGGAAATGTTGATGTGTGGATTATAAGTAGCATTTTGTATTAACATTTTTTAATAGGTCTTATACCTAAGCCTAGGAAATGCTAGAAGTAAAACTAGCAGTTGCAATCTAAGTTAGATGTACACATAAATTGTGTTTTTGTCTAGTGTCAAAGAAATTAGTTGCTATTGCAAAAACCAGTGAAATTCGTCTAAGTGTATCTTAACTTAATATTATTAATTATATTCACATTAAAACAGCTTCACGATTAATCAATATTATTATATTAAAGACGTGCGAATTCTAAACTTTTAAAAAGCTCACAATATAATTAAATATTCACTGCCACAATTTTAAGATGAACAATTTAATATAGATTTGGTGCAATTAGGGCGTTTTCAAATTAGTCGCTGGTTCGCGCGATTGCAGTGCTACTATCGCGTGGTTTTCGCGATTCAAGACGTGTTGTTAATTCAGTTTCGTAAAAGACAACACGTCATTTTATCGTAGCGCGGTTTCAGTTGTTGTATTGAAGCCGCGATTATTTTATTTATATAGACTTACAAAGCAACTCAGTCTCGCGTCACAACTGCACATCTGAAGGCGCCCTTAATGTTGATATACTTAGTCTTGTCACGATGTTTTAAGTACATTTTAGTGGAATACATTTTAATTCTTATACACTGTAAATAGTGCAATTTGCTTGTATATTATATGATTATATAGCATAGGTGTATGTTTCGATACCGCCTTTATAATAGGTTGTTAGATATAAGTATGTATAAAAACGAGATATAGAAATAATGTGTATTGTAAAGTTTAAAAATAAAGTTGCATAAGGTAATCAAGGCGTCAAAACATTTTTTTAATTTATATTCTATATACAATCAGAATATTGAATTAATTTTGTTTTGAATAGTTATAAAGTAAATTGTAAATTGAATGTAAATATTAAGTTGAGTAAATTAATGTCACTTTTGTTTTGTTTTGTCCAAAAATTGTTATGAATTGAGGTTGTGTGAAAATTGAATTGAAAAATAATGGCAATTGAATAATTGAATTTTAGAAATAGCCTCGTATATTTGAAAATTGTTTTAATGATATTAAAATTATTTAGTTAGGGCGAATATGCAATGCAACGTTTTATGCAACAATAATAATTATGTTTTTATAATAATTTGTAATTGGTAAATGTTACTATTACTAAATTTGTAAATTAATTTGATCTGTGATCAAAATTTTTTGTAGAAATTTTGTTGGATTGTGATTAGCTGTGATGTGGTAGTTATTGTGTAATACTTGTTAATAATTTGATTATTATATTTAGTATTGTGTATATTACGTATGAATAATATAATTAATTTTATTTTCATATACATGGAAATGGAAATAATAACTAAATCCCTACATATATGAGAAAGGTGCTTAATTTTTTTATTTGGGCCTAATGAAATGCTTTTTAAAAGATTGTATAATCAATAATAGTGGTTCTTTATTTCGGGAGAACTATTTGCATAACCTATAAATTTTATACTAACCATTTATAATATAATAATTCCAATTAAAGGAGTTAATTGTCATCTTTTATAAACAGTATTATGATAAATTGTTATCAATAAAATAAGAATGAAGTGCAGGGTTCAATAGTAGAACAAGAACTATCCACACTATCTTAAAACAGCTGTATTTAAAAGCATGTTGTCTCATAGCAACAGTGTTTATAGCATATTGTCTTATAGCGCGGCAGTGCTAATAGCAAACTGCTTTACGCTATTTGCCCTGCTGTATCCTGTCTGTAGGTGTCTATAAATTGACAGGACTCCTCCATTCGAGCATATTTGGGGCTGATTATAATAAAAGTCGATGTTTGATACTGTATAAATAATTATGGTTTAATGTATGAAATAAATAATGCTATCATAATAAAATACGTACAAACCGAATTTTAACTTGATCGCAGCACCTGTGGGTCCAAAACAGGCTTGCTTGGGATTGTAGTGTGTATATAAACTCCCATAATTTGTATTGTACAGAGTATGTAAATAATTTTATTGTTGAAACAGTTGAATAAAATATTTTAATAGTAACAATTGTCTTTTAATGTTGCGTTTTGTTGATTCATCCTATAACCTTTTTATTATGGATATCATTGTATTGTATATTATGTATATTGTGTATGGTATATTATGTATTCCTGGCAAAAGTGTTAGCGTTGCAGCGCCATTCCTTACCTGCCAATTTACCAACTCTGTTGCTGTGTTTCGTCATTGGAATATAACGAGATCCAAAAGTAGGCCTCAATAGGGTGAAGAACTCTACGTGATCAGAGCTCTTGAGGGAGCAGGCATCTTGAATGCACCATATTGGGTAGTTTCGGCTTGCACGCATGTGGTTTGCCGGTGATAGTCACTTGGCGGATAAATTATTATTCATTGGATTTATAAGTGTTTACGATTTCATCCGGTGAAACAAATTCCAACATTATATTAGGTTTGTGATTAGAAAGCAAACTTCCTCTGCTGTAAAGAAAGTTTTTGCTGGCATTTTCCACCGACGATATAATATTTTTCTTACTTATTTTAAAGAAAAGTCTACAAATTTATTATACATTAACACGATATTAATGTGAGTATATTTGAGAAGTACTAAATATAACTAAAACGGCAAGTACATATAATAATTTATGTTTATTTTCAAACATTAGATACTTTAATTTGCTCTAGAAAAATATGAAACGCGATCGTGTTAGATAGCTCAGAAATTAACTTGCAAGTAATTAAGTTATCCGTAACGTCAATTATATTCAAAGTTAACTATCAACTGTGTTCTATGGTCGGCGCTCGGTTTATCGCGATGGTAACCGCTCGTATCGTTGCTATACCGTTGGCGGAACAAAGCTTTATTAAATGAGCATTATAAATGGCGGTGCACGCGTTCGTCTCTGAAGCATAAAATTTGTGATGGGTTAATGAGAAATTAATTACTTTGCAGTAAATTTTTAGCTACATTTTGTGAACGGTAAATTGGAGCAGTAATTCTGATGTTGTTTTACTTATTATTTTGGGCCAAATTTACATTTTCTTCATAATAATACATTCATGATATAATAAGTTCCTTCGGAGGAAGGTATATCCGATGTGCTACAGGATAGGACTATTCAAAAAAGTGCAGTAAACTTACTAATAAAATAGTAACTTTATTGTAGTCTTGTGGATTCTATAAATCTGCTTTTTTTCTTAGTCAGGAAAGCAAAATACTATATAGTTCTAAATGTAGATAGTTTGAAACGAATCTTATTATCCGTGAAAATTGCGAATATATTAACGTATCGACAAAATATTCGTTTTCTCAGAGGGTAGGTAGTTAGTTTACCTTAACTAAGAGGTGCCTGCGGTCTTTTCAGTTAAGATGTTCTTCGTGATTTTTAATTATTAAGATTGAGTAGGAGATATATTATTATCATGCAATAACAGTTTTAGTTTTTTTATAGTTCCTTACTACGCTAATAAGGTTCTATACGACTTGAAAAATACTTTAGGTAACACATTACTTGAGGTGGCTATTCTATGTAAAAAGCTTTCAAAATTCTGCATGAATAGAAAAAAGGTTTTACCTACTTTGTATACACGAGAACGAAACGGTTCTACTTTGCGGTTAAAGCATTATAATTTGGAACTGAATTCAAATCGAACTGAATCTGGAATAGCGCGAGGGTCGACGGCCGCCATTTTCCGTGTCGCTACGCGTCTAATAGCGCCATTACCACGTCCGTGAAATCGTGATGCCGACCGCTGCCCACAAAACGTAATGCTCCATTTTTCTATTTTCCTCGACGCCTCGCTCGGTGATTCTCTCGATTCAGAAAGGCATCATTCATGGCACAAAACACCGCAATAGACTGATCTATTGTTGTTATCGTATCTACCTACTTCCTACTTCGCTTTTTACTTCGTCGTGAAATGCCGTAGGTAACTACTTATTTATAAAGATTTAGTGCTCCTTTTAATTTATCTTGTTAATTATAATTACATTTTGTATACTCAATGTTATGGTTTGTTTGGTATAAGTTAATTAACGGTACAATAACAACATGTGGTTATTAAATTGCAAACTAAGATCTTACTACAAGCACATTCATACACGGCAACGTATCGTTAGCATTTAGATAAGTTTATAAACGAGTAAATACAAGCTGAGCCTGCAAAATTTATTTAACCAATAAATTAAACAGTATGGTGCCAAGATTTAACTGAGATAGTGAGTAAAAGCTACAAAACAAGAAAGCAAGACAACGCTACGCGGTTCGCTGGCTCGCTACGGCGCATAGCCAGGCTTCTAATGAAAGATTGACGATAAATTCTAATTACACCTAACTTGCTGACTAATTACTCGACGGCATACATCGTTATATACTGTAAAATATGATTATGCACGTTCGTTTGTCGTAAGTCAATGACTGGTTATGCACAATTTCATCTAGTATTTACGAGTACGTCGACGGATACAATGTTAGAGTCAGCGCACTCACTTATAGCTCACTAAGCGATGTCATGGTGGTTTAATTGCAATAAGTTTCATTACTGCCTTTAAGTTGTGTAGTTGCGAGACAACCCTGCTATTCGTTGGGATGGGTTTCCTTTTACCTTCCTTATAGGTATTTTTACATTTATGCAATATGTATAGGGAATAAAAAACGATATCTCGCTAATATTTTAATTTAAAAGCGAATCTTCAACTGTCTTTACTTACGTAATATAGGTATAATACCAAACATGAAGTTATGAGTTACTCACAAATATAATTATTTTACAAATGAAGGTTAATTAATGCCAAAAACATTTCGTTTCAATTACTTCGATTTAGTTCAAAGTGATAAATAACTGTAGAAAACGGTGATTTACTAAGCTTTAACGCATCAGTTCATCCAACCTATTCACGAGTCATATTATTATAAAATTACCTCCCATAGAGGCGTGTGTTCTTCATTTAGTAAGGAGCATTCAACTTGGTAATTTTATTATGATGTCATTGGCGGTCTCATTGGCGGTTACTCGCGTAATAACTTATGTATGAGTACTATATTTCGTCGTTAAACTCTATCCGTCAGACATGACTCACTAAAATTGATCTTGAATTTTAATTGAATTTTATTTGCTACCTAACTGTCTGATAGGATATACCTTTTTTTATATATTTGAACCTGACGATAAAGCAGCCGTGCTACCTGATGGAAAGTAGTTAACGTCGCCTATGGACATTTGCAACACCAGAGGAGTCGCCAATGCATCGCCGGCTTTGAAGGAGTTCTTTTTGCACCTTTTTTGAAGAGCCCCATGTCATAGCGCTTCGAGAATACCTCAGAAGGAAGTTCATTCCACATCTTGCACGTTCGTGGCAAGAACGTCCGTGCAAACCGAACCGTGGAGGACCGCCACGAGTCCAGTTGGTGTGGATGGAACTTCAGGATATACCTAATTAATTTAACATAGATATTTTAAAGGTATTTGAAATGTAATAAAAGTTACTGATAAGGTTTACATCTTATAGGAGGAATGTCGAACTACTACTGAGATCTACTTGTAAATGAGTTTTCCAGGGTAGCAACATTTCTCTAATCGACTTCAGATACATTTCTGTCGTATTTTGGGTCACTTCTTGCTAAAAATACATTTCACCCACTTAGAGGAACCCTGGATAAAATAAATAAGATACTTTCACATGTATACGTGAGACAGTTAATGGAAAAGCCACACAGGGAGGCCCGAATTAATTAAACACGAATAACAAAAAATATAATCGAGTCGATGTGACTAAAATATACGAGTATATAATTGAAATAAATGTTGGATTAGTAATTACTTCTCAAGTCGGCGCTCAACATACCTTTATTTCACTGGATCACAACGTAAAAATATGACATTGCTTTAAATTACGCAGTTTAACCCATAATGTCCAATCCACTTTGACTCTATAATTAGCGAACAATAAAAAATATGTATAACGACAGTTTATATCGTTTACGGCGAATGTAAAATTGAATTTTATGGTAGTGAAACTAGTTAAGATATTAAAGTTATTATAATTAAATTAAATGGACGATATCCGTACCGATGATTAAAGTTTCAATTGCACTCAGCTTAAGTATAACTATTTTGATCTAGTTTTGTTCTTAATTTAAGGTCTTTATAAACGGGAAGATACGTTATAGAAAATAATTTTATTGACTCACATAACGGATTATTATCAATAAGTTTATATATTTTTGTGACAGTTTGCTTAAAATTTAGGATATGACGTAATTTATTTTTAATTATTTTACAATCACACTGTACATTCAACAATAATACGTGCATAGTTATCGAGTAATTAAAATCCAGAACTTTATTATAAATGCGGGCGTGTAGCACAGTTATTTCAATATTTACGGCATTCCTATTGAGAAGTTGATATCTAGAAACGTAGCTAGTTAGTACAAAAGGTCAGCTGAGCGGTTGTTGGGCGCAGGTGGTGGCGTGGTCACCTGCGATGTCATGCACCTTACATTTTCCACGGCGGATGAGCGCGCGCCGGCGCGTGGCGGTCGACGGCTTCTTCACGCGCCGCGCCCTCGTTAAGGCTGTGGTACACTGCCTTTGAGCTTTTAAGAATGTATTTAAATGTAATGTAATCTGATAGGAAACTAACTACAAAAACTATGTATTATTATTGTTGGATATCGTTTGGACGTTGGTTTTAAAGGAAGAGCTCGTCCTGTGTGATGGCTGTACAGTTTGTATTTATGCTATGAAATAGTAGCAACAAACAAATATACAAGGATTTAGTTATCAGCAGGACTTCTAAAAGGAGGAGGTTCTACGTTCAGGTGTATTTTTTGTATATTTAAATGCTTCGCGAGCTTTAACTTTTCTTTTTAGGGTCTTCCTGTTAAACTTGCCAACACGGTCAAGCTTGTGGTATTAAGCCGATTGTAAGTTTATGATTATTTGCTTGTGCTAACGGATGAATGAATGAAGACTACGGCATTGCTGAGTAAGGGTTTATTTCTATCTTCAGACATAGAGCGGATCGTGCGGGAAGAAAAGCCGATTCTTCGAAAACATGAGTCATTTATACAAGAATCAAATTGTTCAGAAAAGGTTATTAAACAAGTTTAATAGATTGATAGAAATATTTTTACCTAGCTAAATTGCCTTAATCCCTTTATTATATTCAAATAATATTGAAGTCATTTTAACAAATTCGCAATTAGAAATTTCTTACTTTCTTTATTAAATTTAACTTAATATTGATTTAGGTTACATCACCGTTTTTATTGAAAAGCTTTTAACTTCCATGACAGCCCACATATTTTAGATAGGTAGGTACCAAAATCAAATTGCTTTACTTTAACAAGTATGTGTAAGAAATATAATCTAATCAATTAGGACAAGTAAGTTAAGACAAGCTTTAAAAGCTTAATCGGTTCTTTTTGGTTTTAAATTTGAATCCGTATGATTTTTTTCGTTGAAAAATTAAAAATCAACTTTGTTGGTTATATTTAATGGGTATGTATGGCTGTAACCTCAGTAGGTTCTTGACATGGGCATAGCTTTGTTAATGAGAGTGGCTTAGTCGAGGTTGCTAAAAAATATCTTTCATCTTTAGCTAAGAGGCAGAGAGGTCTGGAATAAATATCCTCTGAAATGGTCGTCGAAAAAAACAAAACAATCCTGTTAGAAGATTTTTTTTCTTTTGACGTGAAAGTAAATAAATTCTCCCTTGTGTTATTACTATATTCGATTCAGATTGCGGGTATGTACCATCGCCCTATTATTACATGTACCTACAAATCTTCGATCGGTGTATAACTATCCTTAAAGCATCTTCTTGTTTACCGCGCAACACTGTTACACATATGAATCAGCTTTCAAAATTTATTTCGTTGATATATTATTACTTTGTCAAACTTTGTATTCCTATTTTCGTTTTTTTAAAGTACGAATGTTATTTATCAAAGTTAAACAATAATCCGTGAAGTATTGAGGATATGGAGGTTGACGAGGGCATGAAAATCAGGTCTACTATTTTGGTCTAGTGCGGATTAGTAGATTTCACACACTAAAGAAAATTATTGGAAACCTTTAGGTAAGTAGGTTTCTGCGGGATAGTTTTTCACTGACGTAAATGAAGGATAAGTCCCAATGCCTAAAGAATGAAAAGATAGAATTAAAAAGATGTTTACTATCTTTTTGTTACATTTAACGTACCACTTTATCTATGCATGTACGCACAAGTAACTTTCTCACAATACCCTTATCAGTTGAAATTAAGTATGGATGGAGTAACTCTTTGAATTATTAAAAATTTAAAACGAAAAAACAAGTGCTTTAGTGCGTGCAACTTTTTATGACTTTACTCGTATTGCGCGATAACTTTATTTAATTAAAAACTTAAGTATCTCTGATTATACTGCGATCGATTTTTATGGAAAGCAGTATTTCTTGACGGTGGTGTCAATTATGACTGTAAATGGTTGAAATTGTTCTTCCAAAATGGATATAACGTGCTAAGGGTGAGAATTTATAAGCGGTACCCAGTTATAAATGGATATCTTAAGAAAAAGCATAAATGAATGAATTTATGTAGTCAGTTTGAAAGATGCGTTATTGGAAAATAATTATTCATCAATTAACAAAGCTACCAGCGGAGATCGGATATCGGGAATTACTTAATTAAGAAGAATATTTAAATTTCTAATGATCTTTTTATTCTGTTCCACAATTAAGAAAAAGCAAAATACGGAGTCATGTGATTTAAACTTATAATGTAATAGAAAAATAAAAGTATATAGCTAAATATTCTATTACCATCCATATTCATAATTTACCCACATTTTGCCGCCATACCGATGTTCAAGCTAACTCACTTCCGTTAATTGCTGGTAGCTTCATAAAGGTTATAGTTAATTAGAGCTAGAGGGGTGCATAGATAATGTGCGCCTTCTCCGGAACGGGCGATTACAGATAATCGAGTTGGTAGCCACCCTAACAGGTTGCTGGCATTTCGTTTGAAATGGCACTGGTGTTTTTGCTATCTCCGATGTGGTCAATGACAACGATCTTTTTGCAATCAACCACATAATAACCTAAGGAAAATTTGAAACCGTATTCCGCTTTCGGACGAGGCTAGTGTTTAAAGCCAGAACAGTAGGTAGTAATAAGCTATTCTAGCTCAATATAATGGATTGTATTGTTTGATTAGTCCATATCCGACGCCCTATGTATTTGTGCTTTATTATTATTGCACTTCAAATGAGAATACCGCAGCGCTTGACAAAGTAAAAAGCAGAAAGTTATGCGAAATGCTGTTACGAGCAAACTATGAAGTATTTTACCTCATCCTTAAGCTTAAGGTCTTTAAAATAATTTCTACTAAAGGCTCTTGTTCGCACATATTATCATGTTATGTATCTCAGGTCAAGTTATCTTCAATATTGAAGATAGAAATCATGTGATTCTAGGTAAATTTTGAAACTCTTAAATATTGATTTGATACACTTGCCTTGTGTAATTTATCATAATTCTGACAACATCCTCAACCTCTAGGATTTCACGCAACAGTAAGTTGTAAAATAAGTTACGTCTTCACCTTTATACAATAGCTGGCCAGTAGACGTCACGGTCGGTTGGAAGAGTAATCACAGATATTGAATATTGTCGTGGCGTACTAGCGTGGCGTCTAGTTGCATTTTTTGTTTAGTTATACAGGGTGTTCCGTAAGTACCACGACAAACTTGGGTGAGAACATAGGTGAGGGTCTGACCTCTCTCGGAAAAAAAATACCTTACTAAAAGTGTCACCGTTTTAGCACTATCGATTGTTTGGTACTTACAGGACACCCTGTATAGGTAGTTTAGTAGACTTGTCATAGTTTTGATTTTTGATATGTATTGAGATTGTGTTTTTTTGGTAAATTGGTAAGTAATTTATTGCCTCCCATAGACATAGTAATTAACTCCATTTAGAAAAGGGGTTTTACCTGAAACCATTCATATCTACGTTGCAACTCCTGAGGACTGAGATGGTTTTATTTAGGCCTATGTTATCCTGTTGTTATTGGAGTAACAAATGGATTTGATTGAGGAGTCTTTAATTGGATAGCTAATTGAAAACTCAGGAGACTATAAGTCGAGCATCTCCTTTATAACGGTTCAAGCTTTTTAATGGAATATAAAGATCAATTCAAACCTCATTTCTTCCATAACTACAAATCGAAGATTCCACTTTTTAATATTGCAAATAAGTAGACGATATGATTAATAGAGTAGAGATGAGAGTAATAACAGTTCAATTTATTTTTCATATTTACAATAAATAAACTTTAGAATAGTCTATTCAAACACCAGGTCTGTTTAGTCCAAATATTTTTTCTAGCGCTATTGTAAGAAATAATAATAGCAACGGCATTTTTCGTTGTTCTATATGTATTCAAAAAAGTTTTTGAAGACTTTTCGTAGAAAGTTTAAGATTAAAGAGGAGTAGAAGTTTCTGTATTTTTATATTCTTTGAATTAAAAAAACTTAGTAGATACTGTGAACTGGATGTAGGATTAATAATTGAATATCGAATGCTAATTATTAATTTTAGCAATGATTTAACAAATAAGTAATTTCGTTTTTAAATATTTTATTTGCAGTAATAGGTATCTCTTAAGCAAAAGTATTCTCACAAAATATAAATGAATAATACAATGTTGGTTCAGCATTCGTAAATAGTAAAATCATATTTACAGTTTCGTTTAGATACAGGTCTGTGACCCTAACGTTTATGTGAAGTTTAAAGTTGGTTTATAGATAAAGGACCGTAGTGGGGTTAATTTAAGGACTTTTCTGTACTTTGTATTAATGTTGTGAAAACTGAATTATATTTACTTGTATAATTGTTTTGT
This sequence comes from Epargyreus clarus clarus, assembly GCA_014595695.2. Lineage (NCBI taxonomy): Eukaryota > Metazoa > Arthropoda > Insecta > Lepidoptera > Hesperiidae > Epargyreus > Epargyreus clarus. The sequence continues at coordinate 3,557,268 of JACTTY020000022.1, read as the reverse complement.
GTGATTTCATGAGAATTAAAAAATATATTATTTATTTTCAAGTAATAAGCATTTAGAACGTAGAAATATGAGGCGTTATCTAAGCTTTCCTGAGACCTCATTAAATATCCTGTTTGAAATTCCTTTCAAGTGGAACTGGCTCGAAATTTTTCACAGCTCAAGCCTAACCCTCGTCTAATCCGGTATTCAGTAGCCATTCGGTCCGAGCTTCGGTCATCAACCGCGGCCGTCATGGTCGAGCGACCACCAAGCAACTTGCTGCTACCTACCGTACTCTGTTCATGGAATCTTTATTACTTGCTCAAGTTTTTTCACTCGAAAATCGTGTTAGAATTAGACTGTTTCTCAGGTTGCTAGATCTAAACTATAGGGACATGAGGTACACCTACAATAGATTTCAAGTAAAATGTATGAAGTTAGGGACACAACTTCTATGATTCTGGTGTTTGAATCTTTCTAACTCGATAAATTTTCATGATTTTTTTATATTATTCAGTAATTGAATGAGAACTTTCTGATAGCTGGAATATGCTGGGTCGCATAAGTTTATAAAACTTCCCATGAAGGGTTCAGAATGGGATTGGTGGTTTTTCTGCGGGCTTTTATAGGTAGCGTTTATGATGTTTTATGTGTCGAAAATCGTCACTCATAAAGGCCCAAGAAGCACGAAAAGTGTACGCTTGACTAAAACTAACAACTTTTCGTCTGTAATCCATTTTCCATTGCAGTTAACGATCTCTATATACATTTCTGTCTCAAGAATACACCATTCTAGTACTCAGTAAAATTAGAGGATTACTATAAAAACAAAAAACCCGATATCTTAAAAATATAGCCACCAATTTAGACGAATCCAATGACACCTCACGTGCGACTATCCGTTAAGTGGTTGGGGATGTAGACGCCCTACAGTCCATATAACTAGACACCAAAGAATGACACAAATATACATACGCTTGAAAAATATAACCCTATGCTGTCGGTTATTTTTTTATCAAATTGCCCGGAAACAAAAAATAATGGACACAGTTCACATCCCTATACATCGTATAACAAGTGCTCAGGCCTCCAGAACTATTTAAGTGTCATTGGGGCAATTTCTAGATGGTATCTCTGCTTTATTATCCGAGTTGCCACGCGATGGTTAATTGTTACATGCTAATGTTATTGGGGTATTGTCCCGGGTGGAGTAATGCATAGATGATTGTTGAATGGCTAGCACAAATCTGGGAGCCTAATAATTTATGCTTATATGGAGTAATTAGACATAGAGATGTGTGGTTTGCCTTTTGAATTGTGGACCTTTATTATGTGAACATACAGATTAAATAGCTACATGGTAAATGGTAGAAATTAATGTATTTCTAAAGAATAGGATGACTATATGATTACAGATTTCTGTTGAAATCAGTGAATTGAAAACTAAAAAAAAAGGTATTCATCGAATCTAATTTATCAATCTCTACATGAAATATGAATTATATTTCATCAGGCAACCTAGTAAACCCAGTAAACAGTAACCGCATAATAATTATCTATAGATAATCTATAAAAAGTCTACCAATACGCACTTGGCCAGCGCGGTGGACTATGGCCTGATCCTTCTCATTCTGAGAGCAGACCCGTGCCCAGCAGTGGGACAGTAATGGGTTGATGATGATGATGATGATGATGAATCTATAAAAATGAGGTTGATTAAAAAGGATGTAGAAATCAAACGGAAATCTTAAGTATAAGTCTATTTGTGAGGACATTCTGCAATATTGGATGTGCTTGTATAAAATTTAGGATTGTTTCATTTATTTATACAATTATAACTTATCTGTACATTTGGCAGCCTAGCTCTTTATTACAGAAATCAAACTAGGAACCCTTTGCGAAAGACAGCCATGGATGCCATTGCGCCACATCATGTAACTAGATGACAGTTAAAAAGTTAGAATGCAAAAAAAAGAAAGTACTAAGTAGTGGCACACTTTCAACATAATGATTACCTAAATAATTATACCTCTAGGCGGCCCTTTGAAAAAAGGCTACTGTAACCGACGACATTACGAACGAATTTCTATTCGCTTAGCCGTTGATGGAGGCAATCTAGCCGATACCGTTGGATTACGGGCGACAGAACATTAGTTTCCCACCCGAAGTTATAGAACCCGACCACAGAACAACGAAAAATACGTAGAGCTTAAATTCCTGTAAAATATCTTTTTTGACTGCAAACGTTGCGTGGTTTCGAACGTAATTTTGCCGACACGAGTTTTCGTGCTTTCGTAAGCGGCGTTTTTGTACGTTTTGGCTATTTCTCCGTCGGTTTGTCCAAAAAAGTGTCCCCGCGGTCTTTAGCCCCGCGGAACCGCTACTCTCCGACAGTTGACGACTTGTGAAATTGGCGCAAAGCAGTACGACATCAATCTAACTTTCACAAGAAATTTTATTACTGTTCATTTGCGTTGCACGTACTGTAATTGTCTATATTTTTGTAATAAGTATTATAAACTTATAAACTAAGTAATTCTAGGCCTTAAGCTAAGTAATTATTTCTTTTAGTAGCGCATAAAAGGTAGCATTAGCTGCACAGGTTATACTGTAAATTTATTTACCTACTCCTAGTAGTAAAAATTACGAATCATAAAATTAAGTTACATTAAAAACGGATTTTTATTTCATTAAGGTGTTTTATAAGGTAGAACATAATTATTTATGCTAATTATGTTAATTATGCTTAAATAGTATTGTTATGTATTTTTTTTTAAATATTTTCGATTATACTACTTTCCAGTAATAGTCTAGTGGTTATGAAACTCGGCCTCTCGATCAAGGGGTTCGAGGATTTTGTAGGTAAATGTGTCTATTTTTTAAGATATTTCATGTGGGCGATTTAAATCATTTACGTAATATTTAGCTACATACTATTTTGTAGTATCTATATGGTGGCTACAGCATAAAGGTTCTTGTTTACGTTTGTACAGAACCCTAAAAAGGTTATAATAACGCGCTACATGAATGTAGGCGAAACAATACATTTTCTACTCGTGGCGGCAAATTAAAGCGTGCTTATGCTACCCACTGGGCATAAAGCCCTACATCTCGCGGCTGATATGATAATTGAGAACATTCTCTACGGCAACCACGAAGATTACGTGATCTTTTTTGAAAAATGTTTCACGAGATTTTATAACGGATTATTGTGTTGGTTTCATAAAGCTTATATTGTTTTTACACGCTTTATATTAGCTGCACTTGTATGTGTATGTCAGTGAGTAACTCCGTTTTTCAGTAGAAAGAGATCAACATACATCCTTATAATTATGACGCTTTGTGTATGCTTAATGGGAACAGCAGTATAAATAAAACAATAACTAATAATTAAAGACACTAATTTAGAAAAAAAGCGTGGGGTGCTTTTGAAAATATCAAAGTGTTGGTCCTTCTGCTCATGTCTGTCAGTAAAATATTTATAACTACCGAGAGTGTGCACCCCACGCTTTTTTTACAATTAAATATGTCTTTTTTTGTTGTTAATACAATTTTTCATTAAAAATTTTCCAAGTTTATTTTATATTTTTTAGTTTGATTTCTATAAAAGCGTGTACTTTAGTTTTTTTAACTATATTTATTTTAAGTATTAAGGTTATTTACATGTAAGGTAATTTACATCTACCTACAGACATATAGCGTTTCAAACGCATGATGTAACAGACAAAAAGGGTCAAATTAATCTATACAAAATGTATTAACGTAATTTATATTTATAGTAATACGACAGCGCAGACACAAGCCGTGTCTGTCAAAATAGTATACAGAAAATATCATTTTGTTTACCCTTGTCTGACACGTTCAGTGCTTTTAATATATACAAGGCAATAAGCTGTATATTAGCTATAATACTTATACGAGGCATTTTATCTTAGTCTTTAGAGGTAGCAACGCATACATTGTTGAGCTTAGGCTGGTGTTGATAACCTACTAATCTATGTGAGGCTGTGACCCTTTGCCATAAGGTAATTTACATGTTCTTTGTAATTAATATTTGTATTAGTAAGTAATTTTGTAAATTGAAATAATAGATTGCTTATAAGTAAAATCAGATTTAATAAACTAATCTAATAAAGTCTCTTCTCGAACCATACTCGTAAGATTGTAAAAGGTGAGTCTAATATGAGTTGTTCTAAGGAGTTTTATATAGCTTGCAATGATAAACGTGTTTATGATATGGTTAGCGACCATGGCAGGCGCATACATCGTTGAGGTGGCGAAACGGAATTCTCCTTACAAATATGGATTCGTTTTGTAATCCGATCGCAGATACCACTGGCAGGAAAATAAAAACACCTTAGGGCATATACATACCACTAACGTCTACTAGATAAGTGTGAGATAGTTTTTACAACTCTTGCATTAAAGTAGTTTTATACAAGGTGAACATTATTTCCCAGAATTTCATTCTTGTATTTGGTAAGTATCCTTTACCAATTTCACTGGGAAATAACATAGGAGAGTCTTTTTCTTCAAATTGAACTAGAACAATTCGCTATAGTTATAAAGGCGCAGTTCGAATTCCCGTCGTAGTATTTCTCATGAAAACTTTATCTTCTTTTGGATGCTGTCGAAGCTCGCATTTGTTCGGCGACTTTTCAGGTTTCGTGGATTTCTTTTGCTATTAATTTTTATACATGTTAATTATCTGCTGCTGCATGTCAAGTGTAGACCAATCCTAAGTAAGTCAGCCACGATCTAAGGCGGGCGTCACGCTCGGCTCCGCGTCCCGCACTACAGCCATTAGAGGCGCACGCAGTTGCCCGGGCTAATGACGTCCGTGTGTAGTTTGCCTGTCGAATTCTATATTACTCTTAACTAAAATGTCTTAATTGGTCATTGACTCATACTGCATATATACTGCTGTAAGTTTCCACTGTACTGTTTGCGTGTGGAATTTTTTAGTATTTATTTGCTATAACACTGAAAAAATAATGCTGGTATTTTTAACACGCTTTTATTTTCAAGTTTAATATAGAATTAAGTATTTTTTTACATTTAATATTTACTCAGTTATTTTGTAAAATAATAGTTAACAATGAACCATAGACCATTTGACAAGTAATTTACGCTCACAACGTCGTTAGTTTCTCTCGTTATTTAGTCAAGCAATTATGTATATAATTATTTATATTTAATTGTAAATAATAAATATACTAATGAAAAAAATACAGACATAACATATTTAAGATATAACGCATTATTTTTGTGTAAAACAAAAATGTTTCATATTATTAGGATATTCATTCGAATCACAACCAATATAATAAAATATTGATTTAAATATCCAACAAGTAAGTAAACATAAACCGAGCTTAAAGCCTACCTTATCGAGATTTATTGCAGTCAGATCTGATTAAGGCTAACGGCGGGGAAATAAACGGAGGTTTACAAGACAGTTCCATAATCTTGAGTTTATTGCGGAGTAAAGATAAAATGAAGCTTAGTGCATCTGCTCGCGTTTCAGTTGGGCTCGATTTTGATTAATATCTCTCAAATGGCGTAGTGAATAAAATGTATTAAGTATTTTTGCCCCTTAAATAATTAATTGTTACGATATATCGATATATCGATAAAATAGAAATAATAATTGGCCATATAATATGCAAAAAATGTTTTTCATTTAGATTAACGCGCCAATGGCAAATGTGACTAAGACTATTCAGCCAATATTGCTATATCTATACATCAAAAAATATATAAGCATAATTATAAGTTTTAAGTTACAATAAAATTATATTGTAAATATATATACATTTAATATTATACGTACATACATATAATATTAAAGGTACCTAAAATAAACCAAAAAGATTAACTCTTAGGCAACATCAATGAAAATACGTACGTATTGCTACGCATTTTAATTCACGCGCACGTACTACTTTGACACATTTGTAGATGGTATTTCAGTAAATCAAATATAATGTGCTCAAAATATTGACTGTTGTCTTGATTCATTCAGTATTAAAAAAGCTAGGTATGTCTATGGCGTGGGTTCAATGCCCTGGATGGCGGGACTGTTCTCGCGTCGAATTGATTCTATGATCGAAACTCGACTCGATTCGGAGCGAATTGGGATAATCTCAATTTAAAAGCACTTCAGATCTCTTCTAAAGAGGTAATGGCAATAATATTTCTAGTTATTGAAATTGAAGTCATCAATCTGTACTTAGTTAACAACTCTGTATGGGAGGTATTATGATGATATGTGAAGTAGTATTGACTATACCGACTATACCTACGTGCGGTCTGAGTATGGCTACAGCAATTTTCATATTTAATTAGGGTTGCCATCTTTAATTTGTAATTATTATTATAATAAATTATTTGTAATCTTTTTTTACAAATCGTTAACGGCGGAAGGCGTTATTAGCCTAATAAATGACAGACAAATTTGCATTATTTTGTGAAAAGATTTTGTTAATACGCATAGTCGCACACTTTTTTTTAAATTAGATATAGCTATGTGTTTGAAAATCGCACCCCAGGCTGCTAGTAGTAGTAGTAGTAGTAGTATTATTCGACAGCCTTGATGCCCTAATGGTACACGTATAGTAAGTAATAATAGTCGTCTGCTCTGGTTGTAAAAACCAATATGTTTGGATCATAGATAAGTAAAGATTACTCACTCCTAACAAGAAAATGTACCTAGTCTTGAGAATTGAAATAGTTGCGTAAAAAAGTTTTGCCACGTCTCCGTGCTCAAAATGTCCCTAAAATATTTGAAATAATTATTTATTTATTATGTAAATTACGCAGTATTAGTTATTTATTGGTAAATTTTTTGTAAAAATGTTTTTACTTGTCAAGAATTCAAAAAAGAACTTACTAATAAGCCGTTTTTGGCTTCATTCAATTTCAAGGCGGCGAAGTATCTTTACTAATCTATGGTTTGGATATTTAAAATGTATGATATCAAGAAATGCGGAAACAAACCAATCTATATATCTGACAAGATACTAAAACGACATTAATTTAAAATCTCTTTACTACAATTAATGTCTTATTTCTGGGCAATAAAAACATTATAACATAACAGGAACACCTGTTATTATTTCCTAAGCTGTAATAAAGATATAAACAGCACATAAAGAATTTTAATTTCCTGTACACAATAGTAATAAATGTGAACGTTGAGTTTTCAACATTTGCTAACTTTCCTGTCATTTTCTGTAACAATTTTTCTCATTTCCTCTTAATATGAACAATCACTTGACTATTATAATAGTGGAGTAACAGTACAGTAATTGATTTTTGTAATATGTCCACACCTTAGAACTTTCATAGTTGTATGATATTAACATTTTCAGGTGTTAACATTTTTATTTTTCTATTAAGCATTTTAAATTAAAATATTAAAAAAAGTATCGGTACTAAGCAAAAATTTCTATAAAACGGAGGCTGTCCTTAAATAAAACGATATTTGCAAGTATTTTTTATTGCTTATTTTGTAGTACATTTGAAAATGAAAAGCTTTAGTTATATGAGACGACACAAGAAGAGAACGTAAGGAGTAAAAATGGTAAGGATTACGTTCATGAGACGTTCCAGTTTAATCCTCGGGCCTATGAATAGGTATGTGTACAATTTCAGTTCTGTTTATTGATTTTTCCCATTTAAAATTTTAGACCTATAATCTTTCAAAAGTTAGCTTAATAAAGTTTTGCGGCTAAAATATGACTGTACAGTTAGCGTTACATAACAGTATATTGTGATATATGGTATATTAACGGTCAGTGAGCGATGTACATTGATGATGTATTGACCACGGGGAATGTCATGCGGCTTGCGCTACACGCTGCTTCAGATAGGAGATAATGAGATCTAGGTTTAGGGTTGCCAGGTGACAAAATTAAAAGAGCAAAATATTCGGTTTGCCAAGAAAATATTTTTTGCAAAAGGAATAAGACGACATGTAGCGTGAAAAGGACACAGAGGTGGCTAACACGCAATGAGATAAATAGCCTGACTCTACGAAAGAAAACATTTATACCGTCAGAGGAATTAACACGGAGGAATAAAAGTGAAGGTGGTGGAATCCTTTGTGGTTCGACTTCGGCGGCACGACCACCACACCTATTTCTACCTAATCACAGCAGTGTTAGGCGCTGCTGTGTTCCGGTTTGAAGGGTTTGGTAAGAAAGACAGACTTTTCCGTGGCGTTCCAACTTATTCCTCAGGGGTAACGGCGCATCTGTGGCCGACCTCAGGTAGGAATATCTAATCCTATCTGGGGTTGATTACAGATGTCCATGGGCGGCAGTAGCCACCTACCATTAGGTGTCCTGCATGCTCGTCTGCTACTCCTTTATAACACAATACATCGTCAAATTGTGTCAGAAAACAGACAAAAACACTGCTGCACGACTAACAACTGAAAATTGAAACATATTAGTTTAACATTTTTAATCCCTTCTTCGTTAAAATAGTTTTCTAAATATTAATAAACGAGAACATTATCATCGTAGTGATAAAATCAGAGTATGGTGCTTGAAATACTTAAGTGTATTAAATTTTATTGCAATTTGTAGTATTTATTTTAACACGTTGCACGATGCAGATTTGTGGATGACAAGTGAGTGTTTAAATTTAAGTGTTATCTGTGTACGTTTTTGAAGGCTTAAGAGGTCATAATAATATATGACCAAAACCGTCCCTTTAACATGTTATTGTTATAAACCTTATGAAATACATTTAATGTAAGTAAACAAAAGTACCTACATATTCCATAACTTTTATTCTGCTCTATTAAGCGATCGTTCAATTTTCTTTTAAGAGCAGTGTGCGGACTGCGGCGCACCGTGATCTATGAACGATGGCGACGTTGGCCATTACCGCTGGTATGTGACCAGTAATGCGTTGTAGCCAAGAATGTGTTGATGGCCACCAATAATAACTGTGGGCTGGTAATATGAGGAATGATGCGAGACATTTGAACACATGTGCGAGTAAATGCCTTCGAAAAGAATGATAGTTTTATTACACTTGACTTTGAAGGTGTTCGGTACATTTCATCTGTAAACCGTTTGAGGGTTTCACGTTTGGTTTTTGAAGGGATTTATTATTTATAAAAAAGTATCATATTTCTTCTTGAACTACATACACGTACATAGATAAGAGTCCTAAGAGTCTATAAGTTTTTGATAGAGTTATAATGAAGGTGGTAGAACCCTTTGTGGCCGTGTTCCAGATGCGTTCCAGCTTAGACCTCAGGTAGGAATATCTAATGCTATCTGGGGTTGACTACAGATGTCCATGGGCGGCAGTAGCCACTTACCATCCAGTGGACTGTATGCTCGTCTGCTACTCCTATATAATAAAAAAAAATCAAACCTACATAATATCAAGGTAATTGAAACTTGATTACGTATAGTATAGGTATATGCCTTTTTACTTAGCCCTTAATAACATCTTTGTTCATTTTGAGATAGGAATTAACTGACATGTTAAATTAAGAAATAACACTAATGTTACTCGATAAAAGTGAAATAATATTTATTTTCATAACTACTGTGAATTCAAAGTTCTTATATAAAGCGAATATGAAGTTCATAGTTCAGTTCAGTGGTTTATTATAATTAATTCGTGATCAATAATGTATGTATTCAACCACAAAATCAAAGGGATTAACATCACGTAATATGAAGTGAATTTGACATCATCGTCGGATATACGAAAAACATGGTGGTATCTTTTTTGTGATACGTTTCTTGAGGTGGTTAAAATCATTCGAGCTTAAATGCTTGGATCTAACTAGATAATAATGACATTGTAGATGTAAATAAATCGGGATTACTTTAATAATGATTAATAAGCAAGTAATACTCACCTCAAATGTATAGTGAAATTGTACCTATATGCTAAAAATGATAAATTATTAAGAATGTAGAGACATACAGTTCTTAGAACTACAATTAATAACCATTGATAATAGTCGACATCACATAAAAGATTTTTAAAGAAATTGAATTATAAAATCTAAAGTAGACATCCGTGGTACTTTTGAAACTTAAGTGACCAATAATTTGTAAGTAGCTATGTTCTGTGCTGTAAAAGCCTAAAAAATATGTTTTATTTAGTTTATGTATTGTGGCCCATTTGTGTTCCAAAGGTTAACCATTTCATATTGTGCTGTGTCAAGTGTTATTTGTTTGAGACGTTCAAGTTTTGTTACAAATACAGATATAATTGTGACCAACTTAATATTTGTATTTGATGAACATGTTATAGGCTGTAATGAAAACTTAACATCAAGTTAAATACATACGTATTTATTACATAAACGAAAGAATGTATGATATACGTGTGACCAAAACGCCAGTTTCATTTGTATATGGGAATGTCGCGGTAAACTCAAAGTTCTCAGGCAAGTGAGGGTAGATATGGTTAATTTAGAGTCGCGACCGATTAGATAGTTAATCTTTTTTCATTAATCGTCTTTGCTAAGACAGCTGCTTAGTTCGTGACAAATCAGAATTGGGAACGACTTTTTAGGGAAGAGTCAGTCACCAAAATATCTACCGAGTAGTTTAAGGTTTGAACTTTGAGTGTTGTAATTATGTTTTGCGTCAAATAATTAAGTACTTTATAACTTAATTATAAACCGGTGTTAATTAACTGAGCACTGGTTGTTATTACGAGTAATTTACAAAGGTACTTGGGACTTTCCGGCCCTTCAATTCAAATATTCTTTATGCGTTAACCCACTTGTCATAGCGACCACCGCTATTTTGATATTAAGAGTGTTCCGGATTCGATTTTCGGACAGGCAAATATCTACAGGATGAACTGAAGTGAAGATGATGAGTTTTTGAGTATTTGTGTACCTACTCATTTTTTTTCATTCATGTGCGACAAATGGGACTATGAGTATAGGGCTCTATGGTATAGAATGTGGTTATTATTGTGTCGTCAATATTAAAAATAGGACTCTAAATTGTTAGTCGTCGCGTAAAATTCTTGTTATTGATAGATTAACATCGTAATTCGGTCGCAGATCCACGCAACATGGTGTATTCCTCACGGAATGAGATTTGTGATTGGCTTACGTGCTCCGAGGGTACCCGGCCACTGTAATTTACTTTCCTATGAATGAAAGTTGGTGGGAAAATCTCTGGGAAGATAACCTAATAGTTGCCAGCTTTAAGGAATTCGTTGGTTTGAAATTGTGGTATATACGAGTACGACAGTGTTCTCATATGGGTATGTATGTACTTTAAATACAATATGACAAAAATTGTATAAGCTTCATATTATATTATTTCAATAAAAAGATTTTTGAGTAAATTCATTATTAATTTCATGTATTCTTATAATGATAAATATTTCTTATAATATGACGTATAAACAATTTTAATATAATGTGCTCAACTGCTCACCCATTTCCTATCAGTCCTATGATTTATCTCTATTGTGGCTACATTCGACACATACGCAGAATAATTTAGACTTCCGTTAGGAATCGAATCGCACATTGTGCTAACTCTGTAAGTATTATAGATTTTTATAATTGTGCTACGTACTTCGTTGATTTTCTCAATATTGTTATTAGACTTCCTATATATTTAAGATTAACATAACCAATCACGGCATGATTTTATAACCTATGTTTATCTAGGTTTAAAATGTTAAAATAGTACTTTCTTAGTATTTTAGCTGACACGTACACAGATAATGATGATTTCATATTGCGTTAACTGCTAAGTCAACGGCTATATCGATGAGAGTTAATAGGGATGTTGGTTTGAGATCGATTATAAATCGACTTTCAGACTAGAAAATATCGATTTTCAATTGATACTAAAGATTATACCGATTTAAAAAACTCGAAAATAGACATACTTTTAGTATTTAAAATGGTAATCAGGTTTGGATAAATAATATTTTTCAAAAATTCTGGAATCAAATTTCTAGGTATCACAAAAGACAGGTGATGTTCCCCTAATAAATTTTCTAATCGTCGATATTCTTGTTAATTGATTCTTCAGACTTCAATGAATCGATTTCAAATCCGATTTATTTTCGCAAGAGTTGCCATCCCTACTGTATCTATGAGAGGAAATTCTCCATTAGACGAGGTGTTGGCACCTGGTTAACGCCTGAGCACTGTTATTTGTCGAAAGAATCTCGCCACTTCATACAATACAAGTGTCGACAGATTCCAACAGTGATTGGATAAGCCACCGATTATTGTAGGGCTGACACCTTTCGCAATGGTGAAACTTTTCAGTGTTGCAATTCTTGCAATGGAAAAACGTTTTGGGTGTTGCTTTTATTAGAAATGGAATATAATATAAACTAGAAATATTCAAAGTTGAAGATATAGAAATTGTACTACCTCTTTTAGTATAATCTCTACATCTTTTATATGTGAACCGAGTTGTCAATAATCGACCTAGTGTAAGCCAAATTTAGGATTGCTCTTTTATGCTTACTTACTTGCTTACTATTAAATGGGCCTGTGAGTGCAACCTTTATATACAACTCAAATTAGAGGCCGGATGAATTTAATCTTAAGCTTGACTTAACTTTCATGATGTATTAAAAGCGCTTATCAATCTCAATAATCATAATATGATGATCTTTGAATCCAACTCGAATCATAAGACTATCTAGAATGTATTAGACAACCCTATTCACAATAAACGATTGTTCATCGTCGGCTGTAGCTGAGTAAATGACATTCTTGTGGTGTTTTTTGGTCAGCGCAAAGCGGAACGGATGGCAGGCATTCCCATCTGGAGCGGGCGTTGGTAAAGAAACTAATGAACTAGCGAAGAATCTGAATGACCACCTCCTTCCGGTAACAGGAATTTTGATTCGGATCCAATGATCGATTAAACTTGTGAATGGTTACATCGGAGGTATTTTTATTGTGGTGTCAATTGGTCGGTCGTGTGTTGATGAAGTTGTGAGTAGGATATGAACTAGAGAAATGTAAAGAATTTTAATTTGGATGTAATGGTCGAATACGAACGGATGTATTATACGTAACATTTATGGCATTTATTCTAGCGTCTATTGATATTGAATGGTATGGGTTATTATAAATAAATAATAAAGAATATGATGATAATGATTGAAAAGTCTACGTAAATACTTAGATATTTATCGATTATTATTTACGTTTTATTTTATTATTTACATTATTATTCCCACTTCTAGATTTTTTCCCATACGAATGATATTAGAAATGCGAACGAAAACGTGCTAGCTCGACTTTTGGCTTTATAAAATCGTGAGAGAGATTCCCGTTCCTCAGACTTATTATAAGTAGTTGGGATAACTTTCTACTACCTAATAAGACTAGACCTGAATCATATTACCACAGTTTTCTGAATATCTTGTTTGGTAAAACCTCGAACACTATATGGAGCACGATGCTCAGTACCCAGTACCATGAGTTTTCAAAACATCCCATAATTTTAGGTTACGTTTACTCAATCCATTATTCTGTTCCTTTTGCTTCAGTAGACTGCGTAAACGTAACAATAACTTTTCAAGTCAAGTCTTTTTTTTTGCCTCACTGCCTTTGCTTTTGTTTTGATTTGCTTTGATTTTCCAATAATACACATTGTATTGGTAGATATTCTTAATTATAAAAATCAGGCTATTTAAATCACGTTTCATACTTCAAACCACAAAGCACGACAAAACTGTAGAGCCGAACTTATTATTTTTTATACTCAAACGATTAGAAAGGATGTTACGGTTTTCGTTGTCCCCAAATATTTCGTTGCCAGTTCCCACCGTGGGAAGGCTGCCCTCTTTCAGTTGACACGGGCGTCGGGTAATGACGTGTTTTGACCTCTCCGAAGCTTAGCTTATGTTATGACTACTCATTACTGGGAAAAAACATAATTATCACGTAATATCAAAATGGCGACTGTTTGATGACTGTTGACTGAATGCATTTTGTTGTAGCTACTTACGCTTAGATTAACTTAAGGTGAAGTCTGAACACTGTATACTAATAAATCTACATGTATCTACCTATTTTAGGTTTTGAAATTCTGTTTTTATTCAGTCATTACTCATGAGTCACTAATCGTCAACGGAATACTGTCCTATATCTGTGCACGAGTCTCCTCTTTAAGTGAGAGGGATTCAGAGTGCTGACCAAGTGCGCTAGACATCCTATACCCATGACTTTTTAGTTTATTTATTGATTTATTTTATTCACTATCCCTACTTCTGCGTTGCATACAATGCCTTGAGTTTGTACTTTATATTACAATCAGGTTTATAGGAGCACAAATATTTATTGGAGCGAGTGAATACATTGTAAGAAAAATACGACCCAGCATTTCATTCGCGTCGAAACTAAGAGGTTTAGTGCCTTCCTGATAATCAATTTGGATGTTTTATAGTTGTTCTAAATCAGATCCAAGTCTCATTTCATCGTGAAGTGCATCGACCGCACGATTTTTATCTTTTACGGCAAATTTGACGGTTAAAAGGTTTCGGCACGGATTCGAAATTTAATCCGATTCTAAATTCGAAACGCCATTTTTGTGCTCGTTGCACGACCTGTGAGCTCTTTGTTTCGTGTTAATTGATAAATCATCCCAATTTGTGCATGTCTACACGTTCGTGCGTCCACAGGCAGAGACTTGGACGTCGGATCAGCTGGATTAATGACCTTATGTCATCATCCTATTCATTTTTAGGGTTTCGTACTCAAAGGGTAAAAACGGGATAATATTACTAAGCCAGTACAGTACAGTCTCTTAGTCAGGGGGCACGATCTCTGCAACTCTATATACACGAACTAAACCTATTCTGTGTGTCAAGTATAGTCCTACCTAAATATAATTAGTAATTTTTATAATGAATATTTAAGAATTTTAGTATATTATAATAATAAATACACTATAAATAAGTAAAAACATATTTAAATTAGAGTGCGGTGTTAGGTTAATACTTTTTGTAATACTTAACATTTATTTATATATTTTTGATAACTAACATTTTAGAGAAGTAATAAATAATGATCTCATGTTTGGACGATCACATTTTTACCATTTCACCAAAAAGCCAGATGTTACTCAGAAGTAAAATATCATAAACCCTCAAATACCTATATTACCTACCCGTTTGGCGAAGCACCGAGCTGCAACAGCAATTTATGTTCCGTATTACCAACGTTATATCCTTTGTTTATCCGGTTTTGTTTTAAAATGAATCTTAAGAATTTATTACAACGTAATCGTTGCGAAGTCGCATTACTTCAAATCGGAGGTCATTGCCCGCTACCTACAGCCTTCAAATTACTTAGAAATAAGGCATTCTCGTTTCAAATTCACGGGTACCTCCGTAATTATTCTATAAAAATAATTTAGAATACGTCAAGTTATGAGCATGACGCTGCCTGCCCGGTTTATAAGACTAGGTTGCGTCTCGCGGCTTTGTCCATGTATTAAGGTTAGAAATTTTGTTACATGTTTTCGTACAAACAAAATAATGTTACTATTATACGTATTATTTTCAGTTATAATTTAAAAATAGACATTTGTATTGCAAATATGTGGAAATCAACATAGATTAAATAAATAAAATAGTCCTTATAATATTTAATAACTTATGTATGTAGAGATTATTTTGTGATATTTAGAAGTGGCAGAAACCATTATGTTTATTATTATTAAACTAAATATATCAATAAATGTACCTTATTTAAATACTAATAAACGAATACTTTAAATCGATATTCGTGAGGTTATATTATTCTGTTAACATGAAGTTTAAAAAAAAACTCAAGATTAAGGTTTTTATATGAAAAGATTAATGAAAACAGTTATTTGTTCAGGATCCAGCGAAATTTAACGTAGAAAGTAAATACAATGATTAATAAATCGTAATTACGCCTACCGCAGCCGCTTCAAACTTGGTACAAACAAGGTATCAAACAAGGTACCGAGCGTGACAAGCAAAAAGTCTGTTTGGTTTTAGATTAATAGGAAAATCTTGCGTACCAGTTTTTTTAAATAATTATACGCATAATGAAATGATAAAGTATCTGAAATGAAATGAAATGAAATGAAATATATTTATTTTGTATAGAGCAACGACGGCACTTACAAATTGTCAGGTACAATATTTTTCTTAAACTACTACCGGATCGGAACGCGACCTCTACTGAGAAGATCCGGTAAGAAACTCAGCGGGTTTGTCTTTTTTTTAATAATAATTATTCTCTTAAATCTAAAAAGTATACTATGATATTTTTTTTGACTCTGTATTCTTTTCGGGGTGAAAGCAGAAAGGTTCGTTTGAAATCCAGCTGTTTACACTGTAGGAGTTCGGGGGTTCTATTCCAGGCCTTTGATTTTTGTAAATTCCAACGGCCTTTGATTTTTAAGTTATGTGCAGATAAGAAAATAATTGATTAAATTATATTATTTAATAACGGTATTTAGTAAAGTTTTCATAGTCCTTGTTACGATTCTGAGGGTTTCCAAGAGGAGTCTATTACCCGTCAGTAGAATAGTAATTTCCCGTTTACTCCTTCAGATATTAAATATCGAACAAAACTTTATTTTTGTATATAATATTTTGACAGGCACGGTCCGCATCTACGGTGCTGTACTACGGTAGATAAATACATCATTTCACATTGTATAGCTTATAATAACGCAGTTTTTAAAGAAATTAGTACTGTTTAAATAACTGTGATTTCAAATCAATTAACAATAGCGTCCAAGAAAACATTAGTCCGCATTATTCCAAATAAAGTTATGCAGATTGCATCACACGAAGAGTTCAATCACCACAATACTTATGCAGTATTTGCACAAATCGACAATGCCGTTGACTCAGCTCGATCATGATACTGTGCGTCATGGTGACACAGTTATTATAAACGAATCAGGATTGTACTCGGCGTTTTTGTCATTATTCTCAACCGCCAATTTTGGTAATTTGGTCGCGGAGATGCTAAATGGTTTGACTTCGCGCGGAACAATGCGCAGAATATTTTTTTTTTATGTAATTGGAGTGGTAAGCGGTTGTTCAGTCAACTTGGTAGTAAGTGCTAAAGTATCAAACTCCAAATGGAACAGGGGTTCATCCTGAAGTAATTACAGGTGCGTTGCTCCTCCTGAGAAATAAGATGATCGTCTCACGAAGTTATGAAAATAGTTACTGTTATGACATTATTTACGATAAAAGTTTTATTTATAGTTATTGCGTAGGAAGAGTCAACCAACTTATGAACATTTGTTATTAACAATTAGGCATTTAATTTTAGTTTACTTGATGATACTTACTTGCCCTATGGGTTGCGGCAAAATCACGGAGCTATAAGCGCTCTCTTATGGCTGTTGAAATCTATTATCGATTAGCGATGAATCTGTAATATATGCAAGATAGTATTCCCAAGTCCCAGTTGACCATAATCTGAGGCGTTGATAACAACAGATGGACAGTTTGCACGCTTACACCTATTACATATGCATATTTATACATACATAAAATTCAAGACACTGTTGTTCAGTTGCACTTTAATATTAGAATGTTTCACCTATTTGGTACAAAAACCTAACTTTGAACACTTGAATTTTATGCAAAAAGACTTAATAAATGATAGTATAGAGACACAAAAAATAAATAAGTTTTTGTTACTCGTAACAAATAAGTTTTCCGTTACAAACCGTTATTAATCGGAGGACGATAACAAATACCTAAAGTGTTTCTTCACACTTTTAAATAAAGCTTCTGAAAGCATGGACAATCTTGTTTTTCTTAAAATACGTTTCGGTACAAAAACCTCAATAAGTTTGTGTCGTCTTTTGGTTAATTCCCAAAAAACTTGATTGCTTGTGAGTTTTATAATAAAGCAGTATCACCGATATATTCTTGATATTGAGTGGTCAATGCCGTCTCGACATACAGACATGACATCCTATATATATAACTTTAAAATTGACAGGCTTCCTCAAATCGAATCATAGATATGTGTGACGGTGCAAGTTTGGCTTCGTGATAATTAATGTTTGAATATTACTAACATTTATTTTATCTAAAACTTACATATAAAAATACTTGTTCTGACTGACTGACTGATTCGTCATTGCAGAGCCTAAAGTACTGAAGAAAAAAGTGAAATTTGTCATTAATTTCTTTTCATAACGTAAGCGCCCACTAAAGAAGGATTTTTGACATCTGAGAGGGTTATAATATAGGCGTCGAGTGTTTGTTTGACAATCCACCTAAAAGAAAATATTAAATCCGCTTAAATAATTTACCTAAATAGGTTTAATGCAGGTGTAAACCTCGCCTGGGAACAAAGAAATAAAAAAGCATACGTTGCTACCCTTAAAGAATAAGTTAAAAGGGTAAATATAAGAAATATGCGTCACCCTACCGTTAATTCATTGCTTTTATGAGGCAAAAATAGACCGGCGGTAGAATTGCCACAGTAATAACAAAAATAGACATGGCAGTAGAATTGCCACAATCGACCACAAATAACCATTTTGCAAAAAATATTTGTTTTCATTAACATAAAACATGTCACAGACAACTCAATAAACAGAACGGGATCTTTTCAAAAACAATACCGTTTTAGGCGACAATATGTGACATTAATAAGTGTTAATAGCGGCATTAAAGTGTTAATGGTATGGTAAGTTCGCTACGAGACATGATTCGTAATGATGAAATCCGTAGACGAACTAAGCTTACCGACATAGCTCTCAAAATTAGCAGGCTGAAGTGGCAATGGGCCGGCCACATCGCTCGGAGGACCGATAACCGATGGGGAAGAAAGGTCCTCGAGTGGCGACCACGCGGAGGCAAAAGGAGTTCAGGCCGCCCCCCGACCAGGTGGACCGACGACCTGAAGAAGACGGCGGGAAACCGCTGGATTCAAAGGGCACGGGACCGGTTGGAGTGGCGCCAATTAGGGGAGGCCTATGTCCAGCAGTGGACCTCAAAAGGCTGATGGATGGATGGATGGATGGTATGGTAAGTTCAATGAAAGGTGGATTTTTAAGTATTTGGAAAAAGCCTTTGTAGCTAATTAATGTAACCAGTTTATTATTAACCCATAAATGCCACTACATTTATTATTTATTTACGTATTTATATACGTTGGTTATTTGTTTACTTGTTGTCAACTCATAACTGTCCCACAGCTGGGCATGGGCATTCTCAGAACGAGAAGAATTATGGTATAGTCCACCGCCGTAGCCAAGTGAGTATTGGTGGACTTCATACACTTTTAGAACTTCTTTTAAAGATCTATCAGGTCTGCTAGTTTCCTCAATATGTTTTCTTTCACAGTTAACGCAAGTCGTAATTAATTTCTAATGTGCTCTGAAAAATCAGAGAGTCTGGGATTTGAACTCGGACACGTCCATTGAAAGGCCAATCAAGCCCTAGACTATCGTTTGTTTAACTGTGCTTGCTTAGTTATACAGTATAAAATTGCACTAAACGTTATTTTACGAGTACTTTTACGCATAAATTTCGAATATCATCTCCCATATACCGAGCTCTCGATTGTTTAATCACCTTTCTTGCGTTTATAAGCCGTAAAGTCTTTACAGCTTAAAACTAGAATAAACAAAGGGTTAATTCTAAATTGCAATATGTTAACTCAAGGCTTATTATTTAAGAAAACAAGCAACTATTGCTTAAGCATCTTTCGTGTAACCAGCGGACTAGCATTCGTGTTAGGCTGTATTCGGACTGTATCATTAAAACTCATGCACGAATTTTGAAGACTTGTATTATTTAACAATTGCTTTTCATCGATTACAAAGTTGCGTAACATAATGTTTAGATTAACATTGAAGAAAAATGTTTTAAATGTCTACAAAATATATTTTACTGTCAGGCTGTTGTACAGTCTTAATGACCTCCTAAAAATAATTTTCATGCAGAGCTTGCAATAGTTTATATTTTTTCCTTCTTTCAAGTTATGTTTAAAAGAGGGTGATATAGTTTATTTTTTCCTGAAATTATTTATTAAAGTCGATAAGAATGTGTATGTGGAAAAGTCTTAATAAAAATCAACTGATTTACTTTCTAAATTATAATTTAGTATCATATCATGTTACTCGTCTCCACAAAATAAGTAATTCTTTTATGGGTCAATGTATACGTTTTTATAATAAACTTCCCTCCGAAATCAGAAATTTGTCAATTAATAAATTTAAAGCCATAATCAAAATCAAACTTAGTCGTAAAGCCTATTATAAAATTTCTGATTATATTGATAATAAAACAGCTTGGGACTGATCAATAACAAAATTATTAATTAATTAAGAAAATGTCAAAGTGTAGCGTATCTTGCTGAACAAACTTCTTTTTAGATAAATGTAAAGCAAGATACTGGAGCTAATGCTTTATTAATTATATGTAAAAATGATGGCATTAAAAAAAGAGAATAATTATTATTTAAAAAAAAAAAAGACAAACCCGCTGAGTTTCTTACCGGATCTTCTCAGTAGAGGTCGCGTTCCGATCCGGTAGTAGTTTAAGAAAAATATTGTACCTGACAATTTGTAAGTGCCGTCGTTGGCCTATACAAAATAAATATATTTCATTTCATTCATTTCATTTCATTTCATTTCATTTCATTTCATTTCATTTCATTTCATTTCATTTCATTTCATTTCATTTCATTTCATTTCATTTCATTCATTCATTTCATTCATTCATTTCATTTCATTTCATTTCATTTCATTTCATTTCATTTCATTTCATTTCATTTCATTTCATTTCATTTCATTTCATTTCATTTCATTTCATTTCATTTCATTTCATTTCATTTCATTTCATTTCATTTCATTTCATTTCATTCATTTCATTTCATTCATTTCATTTCATTTCATTTCATTTCATTTCATTCATTTCATTTCATTTCATTTCATTTCATTTCATTTCATTTCATTTCATTTCATTTCATTTCATTTCATTTCATTTCATTTCATTTCATTTCATTTCATATAACGTGCTTTACTCCCAAATAAAAAAAATATTTGTGTCAAAAATTATTGTACCATAATATGTCACTGCAATGAACTAGAATGAAAATCGCAACAAAAAGTCGAAGAGTATGAAAACACCCTTAGGCCATTAGCCAGTGCAGGCGTCACGTAAATCTGCCGTGCGCTCCACTTGCCGACGAAATTGCTGCTCTGCTATTTAACTGAGAATCCACGGCTATACTATTGTGTACATATCACTATGTACTTGCTTGTCGTTTTACTTGCTAGGAATTTCTTAGAGAACATCATTCTATACATTCTTTTAGGTATGTACTAGTACATCAGTACTTCGTGTTGTGTGAATATTAGATAAAAAGAGACAAATGTTCAAACTCAATTCGTTATGTTCATTAAAGTAGTTGAAATCTCTGGCGGTACCTTCTATTTCTGCCTCATCTTAGTATCAGTAGTATAGTGTTGCTGTTTTAGTTTGAACGGGTGTAATAACAGGTGTAAAAGGAAAACCTTTTTTAGACGCTCTATTTAAATAGCTTATTTAATTAATTGGTGGTAAATCTCTTTCATGGTTTGACTTCGTTGGCACTATAGTCATATTATTATCGATTTTTGCCTTATAGCAACAAAGTTGTTGTCGTCGTGTTTTAGTTTGAAGGGAGACATATTTTTCGGATGCATTCCAGCTTAGTTCTCAGCGTTAGCGGCACATTTGTAGCTGACCTCAGTTTGGAATCTTATCTAATCTGGGGTTGATTACAGCGCTGCTAAGGCAGCAGTAGTTGTAGTACTTACCATCAGTTGAACTGCGTGTTCTTCTGCTACTCCCATATTATAAAAAAAATTCGCTTGTATTAATACTTATAAACAGGGCCGAAAGCGTTTGGAGGGTTGCGTTAGAGGGAGAAACAAATCTGTGATCTGACACAGATAAAAATTCTATTCGAGGTCGATTGCAGATGACCATGGGCAGCAGTAACCACTTAATATAAAGCTGATAATCTTTTGTTTCTAATAACATTAAAAGATAAGATAGCGCAGTAGATTTTTCTAAAAATAGAAATAATTTCTGTAGTTATTATATTGTACTGAATAAAACTACAAACCCATAATTACTTCACACAATGACGCCTTGATTTCTTTCATTCTTTACGTTAATTAATAAATAAGAACAACATTAATTAGTGGATTCATTAACAAACAGCTCTACGTGAACTCTACGTAAAAAATGAAGTAGGTATACCATAATTACTTATTTCTGTAGTATTCGAAGTTTCTAGCGAATTAATGGATAATGAATTAATATTTTCTAAACGTAGAATACATATGCTTTATGTAAGTACCTAAATCTCTAGATTATGCGTTAAAAACAAAGTACGAAAATTATTTCGTTTGTGTTGTTGATTTTTATTGAAGGAGCCCTGTGTACAATTCAGAAATTCTACCTAATAATAGCAGTATTAAGCGCTGCTGTGTGATTTGAAGTGTGTGGTAAGGGATACATACTTTTCCGAGACCTTCCAGCTTTGTCCTCAGGAGTCGCGGCGTATGTGTGGCCAAGTTCTGCTAGTAATATTTATTCCTATCTGGGGTTGATACAGATGTCAATGAGCAGCTACTTACCATCAGGTAGACTGCATGCCCGTCTTCTACTTCTATTAAAAAAAAGTTAAATCCTAATTTTTGTCAAGCCGATGGTCACCCTACTTGAGGCTACGGCGGGCATAGCGCACCCGCTACATTATTTGTGTAATTAAACTTGTTCAGCGCCCGTGAAACCTAGGTCGTTCACCCCGCTCGAGAAATCACCACAAATGTGTTATGACGACCACACGCCACGCCACTTGATGTTACATCCAATTGATGTATTAATCTTTTCATTTGTGACTTGCTTTTGCGCGTGGCGATGCTTGCGTACTTTACGCACCAAACCTACATAATTCAATAAATGTCGCTCTTTGAAGGGTACCAATTTTTTATTTAAAGTACATAATCGGATCGTACATAATGCAAAATAACAATTAAGAAGCATGAATGGGTTCTTACATTATGATATTTTGTAAATTTGCAAACAGAACATTTGGTTAAAAACATTTTTTGGGATCATAAGAATAAAAACCTCCTTTTTAATTATGTATTTAATACGTAATGTACGTATTTGCACAGTTTCTTCTGGGAATTTGTTAAATATCCCGCTTGTGAGTGTTCTAAATTTATTCTGAATTTTGATTTAATTTGGTAGCCGCATTAGTCACCAACAAATGAATTAATACAAGGAAAAAGTTTTAGAAAAATAACTTATTCTACATAATAATTGAAAGGTAATTTTTTGTAAATTTAACTGAAATGTAAATAACACTTACAATGATAAATACACTTACATTATATGTACGTATGTGTTAAAAATTAATTAATTAATTCTAAATATAAGTTCGGAGAATTTAAAGTATTCTATTGTACTCAAATAATTTAGCATACAAATATGTGCAGAATACAACTGCATTTAGGAGATATGTTTATTTTGCAAAATTTAAGTGGCACGGCATGGAGTTGTCTCACCTTTAGAAGTAAACGCATTTTATGAAAGAATCCATGGGAGTTATCGCTCGCGCTTCGAGACTTGTGATAGTTCAAAGTCATGATTGTATACATCTTTTCATACATTTTTATATATTTTTATAAGATTATAATAGCGGTCCACGTGATATTAACGAACTGTACCCTTACCATGAGTTTTTACGTGTCGACAAATATGACTGTTTTGGTATTTGTCCATACTATTTCCAAGTTCCGACACAATCCGCTAGGGGCGCTGATTGGAAATAGTACGGGCCAAACGTAAACAAATCACTTTATATAATACTAGCTGACCCGGCAAACTTTGTACCGCCTCAAAATCTATTTATAAAATATATTTCATATAAAATATAGCCTATGTTACTCGTGGATAATGTAGCTTTCGAATGGTGAAAGAATTTTTAAAATCGGTCCAGTAGTTTTTGAGCCTATTCATTACAACCAAACAAACAAACAAAGTTTTCCTCTTTATAATATTAGTGTAGATTTGAGCCTAACGATAATGCAGACGTGTTATCTGATGGAAAGTAGTCAAGGCTGCATATGGACAATTGAAACACCAGATGAGTTGCCAATGCATCGCCAGCTTTGAAGAAGAGCTCTTTGTGCACCTTTTTTGAAGAGCCCCATGTCATGGCGCTCTGGGAATACTCCACGAAGAAGTTCATTCCACATCTTGCACGCCCATTCATTTAAGAGACTCTATATGGTTTTACCTGACATCTATCACTGATAAGTGCCACTCTAGGCAAATAACATGGTTGCATCGTATGGATATGGATCGTATTCTACCGAAACACAGAACTGCGTCGCGCTTGATATTGATGTAGGGTGCTATGATCCGCGCCAAGCTGATAGTCCGCTCTGAAGTTGTTGCAAGCAGGTGTATTCATACAATTTGATATGTCGACGCGACTCATTTCTATATCAGAGCGGCCTAGTTTGGCGCGGACTATAACTCTCCAATCGAACTACATTGGCTCTACGGTCATTCATGGCGATATCTTTATTCGCCTTTAGTGTGACTCTTTAATCACAGCATATCATCTTCTTTCTACATTACGTTGTTTTAAAATAAAAATCCAACAAATTTAATTAAGCAAGCACGTTTTGGTGCTGATTTGAATGTTAATATGCTGATGTGTTACTTTAGAGTGTACATACTTAATTTGCTTAGTCGGTTTTTGTATTACACTAATTATATAGGTACCTAAATTTATTTTTTGAGTTATATTAAATATTTAATTAGTTAGGTAGGTAGATTTAATACCTTTTCTTTTTTTATAATGTAAGAGTAGCAGACGAGCATGCAGTCCACCTGATGGTAAGTGACTACTGCCGCCCATGGGCATCTGTAATCAACCCCAGATAGGATTAGATATTCCTACCTGAGGTCGGCCACAGATGCGCTGCTACCCCTGAGGACTAAGCTGGAACGCTTCGGAAGGCCTTTTTACTTTATAGTCTCATCGTTCAACTTATTACAGCCCCACTGCTGGGCACGGGTCTCCTCTCAGAGCGAAAAGGGTTTAGCCCATAGTCTACCGCACTTGCACTTGGCCAATGGTTGGCATTAGCATTAGTGGACTTCACACATAACTCTTTTTAAAGAACTCTGAAGCGTATAGGATTCCTCACATTTTTTTCGCTATTATAAGTAATAAAGTGATAAAAAAATTAAAATAACCTTATTTTTTTATAATATAACAGTAACAGACGAGCATGCAGTCCACCTGATGGTAAGTGGCTACTGCCGCCCATGTCTGCAACCCATTTATGGCCCACTACTGAGCACGGGTCTCTCCTCACAAGTGGCGAAGGCCTGGAGCATACTCCACCACGCTGCTCCAATGCGGATTGGTGGAGACAGGTTAGTGGCCAACCCATTTGTCGGATGTTTTCAAACCGCCCGAAAGGCCTCCGACAAGGTTTAACGACTGCCATCTATCGATAACAACCGGGACCGACGGCTTAACGTGCCCTCCGAAGCACGGAAACGCGCATGAAATTTTTGCCACTAGCGGTCACCCATCCAACTCCCGACCGCGCCCGACGCTGCTTAACTTTATTGATTGTTTTCAATCAACACAGCTAGCGGGGCTATGCGCGCTTCAACTGCGCTTCAACGGATGCGCCGCTACCCCTGAGAACTAAGCTGGAACGCCTTGGAAAAGTCTGTCTCCCTTATCACACCCTTCAAAACGGAACACAGCAGCGCCTTTCACTGCTGTTATTAGGTAGTTAGTAGCCGCCGGAGTCGAACCACAAAGGGTTCTACCACCTTCAATAATATATCATATAATTCTAAAATAACATTTGGTTCGAACTTTGGACCCCTCTAAATAAGAACTCAATCACTTATTATTAATTATTATTAATTTATATTAATTAAGCAGAAATGCATCGCTTTAACCCTGACCATATTTTAAAGGGCTTATACAACAATAATTTTATACATGTCATATGTCAGAACAGCTCTTAAAAAAGACGTGTGCAATTCGAGCAAATCGTCAATTAAACTTTAATGGAATCATTACAAGTTACTACAAACTATAAATTGGAGTGTCCCAACACCACTTCGCATACAATGCCGGATATTTACGCCACCTATAAAATAGGTACTTAAGGCCAGGACCGGACTGAGACTTGAAATCGGGTTTTTAAGGAATATCTCAAATATTTTTCAGTTTAACATACAATTTATGAAATACTAGCTGACCCGGCAAACGTTGTGTTGCCATATAAATAAATAAATGTTAAGGGTGCCCTTATCACTTAGGGGTATGAAAAATAGGTAGTAACCGATTCTCAGACCTACTGAATATGCATATAAAATTTGGTGAAAATCGGTAAAGTCGTTTCGGAGGAATACATTGTAACTAACGTTGTGACACGAGAATTATGTATATAAGATTATGATCTGAGTGATGATATAGAGGTCACCATCTATGACCGACCTCAGGTAGGAATCTTATGTTATCTGGGGTTGGTTACAAATTTCCATGAGCGGCTGTAGCCATCTACCATCAGATGGACTGCAAGCTTGTCTGCCACTCTTAGGTATATTATGAAAAGGTACAAGGTTTCTTTCCTAACCCCTCATGTCAGATTTTTAAGAAACAACCCTGTTATCGACCTAAAAAGCTAAGTTTTTAATTAACATTTTACTTTAATCAGTGCGTTTTAAGGTAAGCTGATAGAGATTGTAAATACTTTTTAAGATAACAAATGTTGCTATTCTTATTAATAAGCCGTAATTTTGTAACTGGTAGATTCACAAATTATGTTACCAATCAGGCCAGTCCGGGTCTGCTAAGCCAATAAAACGCTAAATAGATCCCACTCAACTATCCCGTATGAATGCGCATCTGCGCGCACAGCTGTCTGCGCACGCGCCGGGCCCAGCACAAGCTGTAAACTACTTAATATTCAGCGTCAAAACTATAATATAAAACAATAAAATATTTATGTATTAATCGAGTTCAATTTCACGAAAACGATAAATCTAGACGTTTGAATACTATTACGGACGACAACGGCCTAAGAATTTAAATGTAAATGTTGATTAATGTAACTTGTGTATGTAATTAAGACTATGTAAATAAGACATTTTATTGCAATAGATATAAGTCCTACGTAATAAGAATAGATATGTAAGAGTAGGATAGCAATAGAGTGTAAGCATAGAATTGTAAGAGTAAGACAGGCTATGTTAGAAAGGGACGGCAATAAGACGCGGTTGCTGACTGAGCCTGCGCCTGTTGCGGTACCCAAAATAAGTACTTAAGCTCGCCTTTTTGTATGGAAAAATGTGTACGCCTCGGAATAAAAACAAGAAGAAAAGAACTGAAGATTCAAGTTGGAGTTTTATTTGAAAACCCATAAAATACAAATACATTATTTGTACTTTTAGTAAGAAGTGTTTCGGAAGTTAATTAATACCTAACTATATTATTGATACCTAACTAGTTAGGTATCAATAATATTTTCATCATCACCCTTAAAAATAGCGATTATCGTGTAGTCTTCGCGCTTTACTGTAGTAAATGGGTGGTGGCTTAATTTTGCGCTGGTGGTCCTAGTAATTACGTAAAACGACTGCCCATTTCCTTATTATTACCTTACCGAGACATCCTCGGAAGGAAAGTGTTGCGCTTTTCGGGATCGATATATTAGCAATATTTATCTATCCGCAATAGAGCAGACTGATGGAGTATTCCAGGTCTCTTCTATTCACGAATAGGGAACGAATACATCACTGCTCATCTTAAAAATTATCAGCTCTTTCAAGTCAACAAAGTTGGGAGTTAACATGGACATAGATAAATATTCTCTGTGATTGTAGACGTGGATCAAAATCGAAAAATATTTCCGTCTCATTGTCATTTATGAATGGCGCGGAGCATCTGTGGCCGCAGCTGTCATGCGCACGCGCCGGACACCGTGCAAGCAAGATGGCTTCTTAAAGAAATTGAATCATTCAACCGACGGCCCGCTGTTTTTCGTTTTTTTATAACGCTCACACTTTGATAAGTCTTAACTTATCAATTTAAGATATCTTTAACTTAACAAGATTAAGTTCAGAAAATGATTTAAGCTCTTTAGTTACAATTTTGAGACCAGATTACTTTTTATTCCTTTGTGATCTTTACTACTGAACGTAAATTAAAACTTTTAAAAATATTTTATTAGCTGTAGAACATTCTACGAAACATCTTGCTTTATGTAATACTCCTAAATTAGCAAACAAGTATGCATACCATCTGAGACCATGATGTAAATGACCAGTACAGCCCATTGACATATGTAAATCAATTCCTAAATAGGAGAGGAGCTCTACCTAAAGATCGCGTAATTAGGTGTCACCGCTCTTAACGATTGAATTGAAATGTATTACCTTAAGAAGCCCTTTAATTAACTAGAGCACTAGGTGTCACTCAAGCGGAATTTAAGTAATTTTAACCTTCCCTCCCCCTTGTCAGTGAAAGTAAGTAAATTGTACTCACCCTGTGCTTACGTAATACTTCTACGACACCCTGCTGTACTCTATTAGGTGGGCAGAAATAAAGATACCGTAGAGCTGCCGGTCGGTCAAAATATTGTATTGAAAAACATGTTAAAGATGTCTGCCACGGACCGTGCTTTCGATCTCGTGACTTGTTCAATATCTGGAGTTTCTGGAGATATAAATGGGGCCCAAGTTGCTACCTTGCATGTTTGATTTTCTTTACTCAGATATAAAGGGGCTACCTTATGTTTTAAAAATCGATTCCAGCTTAAAACACATGTTTTATTACACTTCATTTACAGCACAGCAGTGTAACCCTAATAGTTTCATATTCGGGTTCTCCATCTGGGGTCCACGGACTGATTGGTTTATGGTTTAAATCAGGGGTTCCCAATCTTTTGTAACCCGCGGCGCAGTTACAAGTTTAATATTCTTTCACGGCGCCCTGTGCCCTGTCCTAGCTAATTATTTGAAGAAGACAGTCGAAAGAAATAGGTAACTACAACGAACTGAACAACGAAATGAAACGAATTTAAAACACCACAATATGAAATTGTACAATACGTTATTATAAAATAATTTAAACGGAAAACAACAAGAAAGACTTGAGGATAATATACGAGGATAAAAATAATATACGATATTTATTCAGTCAAATCAATGTGAAGGGTGAGCTAAGTGATCTCCGCGCAGTTTTTCAAAGCGGGGAATATCACTTGACACTGCTATTGTCATTTCTTGCTCCACATTGATCCGATATTTGTTCTTTATCACAGCTACATCTGAAACCCAGCTTCACATAGATATGATGTTGCAAACGGAATGAATTTTTTTAATGCTTTGGATGTTAAATTTGGATATTCATTTTGAATCGATGACCAAAACGCCAATATTTGTGGTGTCCAATGATTAGAGGATCGACTCACGGCGCCCCTCTTTACTTTCTACGGCGCACCAGGGCGCCGCGGCGCACACTTTGGGAACCCCTGGTTTAAATCATTCGTACACCAAGGAGACCCGTGCCCAGCCGTGGTACAAAAGGTCTAAAGACGGAACTATATTTTTTACAACAAAACGTACATACATACGAAGAATATTCTTCAACCAATGAGTTCATCATCAACAACCCATTACTGTCCCACTGCTGGGCACGGGTGTCCTCTCATAATGAGAAGGATTAGGCCATAGTCCACCGCGCTGGCCAAGTACGTATTGTTAAACTTCACATACCTTTGAGATTATTTTTTAAAATCTCTCAGGTATGCAGGTTTCCTCACGATGTTTTCCTTCACCGTTTAGCAAGTGATAATTAATTTCTAATACGCACATAACTTTGAAAAATCAGAGGTGCGTGCCTGGGATTTGAACCTCAGACCCCTCGATCGAGAGGCCAAGTTTCTTAACCACTAGGCGATCACTGCTTTGAGTACAAAGTACTATTAAAGTAAAGAAGTAAATGTATGTATGTATTCGCTATGCAAATGTTTGTTTGTAATTATCATTGTACGTTTCTTGTTTCAGTGAATTTGTACTTGTTATATTACAGGATTTAGCGTAGCGTATCGTTGCATAATAGCAAAGGTCAACAACAATGTGACAAGGGTGCCCTTTAGCTCTGTCAGCGAAACAAGGTACGTGTCCGTTATTGCTGGTATCGTTAATTCTTAACAGATGTAAGTTCCATGTTAACCAACCTACGTAAGGGTAGCCATAATTACTTGAAATATATTCAGTACCCTTACCAGGAGTTTTTACGTTTCGACAAATATGATTGTTTTGGTATCTGTTTACGTATTTGCCCATACAAATTCCAATCAGCGCCCCTAGCAGATTGTGTCAGAACTAGGAAATCGTATGGGCCAATACGTAAACAAATACCAGAACAGTCATATTTGTCAAAACGTAAAAACTCATGGTAAGTGTACAGAACGTATGTTGTTTTAAGTGAGCACTTTTTAGGGATTTGAAGTAGTGCATGTGAAGGTGCAGCTGATGGTAAGAGGTCATTGAAGTTCTTGAGCATATGTGTCTTACGAATCCTGCGGTCGGTGGCATAGGTTTATTGGTAACCCTAAGCACTAAGCGGAATGATTTCGTGTAAGAGTCTTTTACTCTACTTTTACACTCTTCAAACCACTGTCAAAATATACAAATTTACATTATAAATAAATATTTAGATATTGCGTTTATAATTTTTACAAAATTGTCAGAACGTCTATAATTACTTCGGTTTCATTTGAAACCTTTGTGTAAAAAATAAGAAATAATAATTTTAGTGCGTAGATTTAGTTAAAATAGACTGTATTTAAAAATGTATTGTATTTTGGAAATATTTCAGAGTCATAAGCACAATT
Organism: Epargyreus clarus clarus; assembly: GCA_014595695.2. Classification (NCBI taxonomy): domain Eukaryota; kingdom Metazoa; phylum Arthropoda; class Insecta; order Lepidoptera; family Hesperiidae; genus Epargyreus; species Epargyreus clarus. Next base: position 3,526,336 of record JACTTY020000022.1, on the reverse strand, counting down.
TGAATGGTATGGCTAAAACAAAAATTATTACGTTCTAAGTAATATGTCTCGAAAGTCCATAAATTTCAAGTAATACTTGGTGACCCTATAACTTATAACGAAGTGGCAGATGCGAAGCCATGCGTGCAAAGGACGGTCGGAGACCTTTGTCGGGTACACGCGTTTCATCCCCAACCCCTATGCAGGTGCTTTCATATTTAAATTCAATAAAATTCCTGGCAAGCAGATCGTTGCTCTTTTGTTTTCGGAAATAAGTCTAAAGATTTTGTTAAGGATTTTAAAGTTTTTCCATTGTTTGGTAAATTGAAAATAGCATTCCGAGTCTTAGGCGGCTGAGTTTTTCTTTGCTTCTTTGTTCTATGATCTATGATTTATATCTTAAAAGTTTATGTAAGTACTGTTTGCGTGGTTTGTAGTATAAGTAATAATGGTTGTAATATAACCAAAAAATATGTATAATAGACGCCATTTTGAATTACCTTTTTTAATAAAACGAAATAAGTAATATATGCGACTCATCGCTTGGTAAGCTCATTGATGAACCGCACTATTTGCTATAAAAGATAAAGATATAACATGTTCGTGCAAATGAATAAAATCGGATCGATCCACAACTGTTATCTTAAAGTGTGACGCTGAACGGAATCTGAAATCCGTCACTGCGCACCGGTATTCGAGAAAAACTGCACTTAACGGTACTCCATCAGATTACGAATATTATATTGCAAGTCAGTGGCTGTCGGTTTTAGATATACGGTAGGAAATTTAGATTATAAGAACATATTAATGTTGTTTTTTTGGAACGCCTCGGAAAAGTATGTCCTCTTACCACAGCCTTCAAACCTGAACACAGCAGCGCTTAACCCTGCTGTTACTAGACAAAAATAGGTGTGGCGGAACCACAAGAACAGTTATAGCCTTGTGGTTTAGAAACTTGGCCTGTTGATCGAGAGGTTCAAGGTTCAAATCCGAGGCATGCACCTCTGATTTTGCAAAGTTATGTGCGTATTAGAAATTAATTATCACTTGCTTAAACGGAGAAGGAAAACATCGTGAGAAAACCTGCACACCTGACAAATATTAAAAAAAAGAAAAAAATACGTGTGGCACTCGGAGACTGCCGCGGTAAAGCTATTGCATAGCATTTTTTATGCTATGAAAACGCTCAGAAGGAATTCCAGAAATACAATATATTCTTCCATAATCATCAACATTTAAATTAATACATCTTTATCCACTATTTGATCATATCTCCATTATATAAGACATTGCAAATATCAGCTGACATTTCATAACTCCAAGCAAGACTGAACATTCTAAAATATAAAATAGAAAAGTATTTAATAAGTGACGTAAAGTATTAACAACCAGCAATATAAATGGATCAATGCGATGTGCCTGTGACATTTGGCCGAATGTTTTAGGTACATCGCATTTTTCATTAATAAATGCACTTTGTTTATTCATATTTAAAACACTTTGTACACAAATTATTTGTACCATAAATCATAATGGCGTTTTGATTTTGTGCTGTCAAGTCTGTCAGTTGTAATTGTACGTTTAAAAATAACAAACACTCTTTTACGTTATTTTATCAATCCAGAATTCAACATAGCTTATGTTGATAAAACATATTATTTTGATAATATGGTAATATAATTTTGAATTTTATAATGGGAATATAAAATATACTTCACGCAATTTTAAGATTTCTGCACGGATTATAAAAAAATGTGTATTACTGCCATTTGTGTTCAAGTTGACGAATTAAGGTTATCAAATAAAATAATAAGGAATGTAAAATAATACTTTATTCAATTATATCCATATTTTTCTATTGACAGTCAACAACTCGGTTGCCTGGAGACTTGATATCCAACAGTCCTCCACCGCTATTTTCACTTACACCACCAGGGGCGCCGGCAGCATTTGGTCAAGGTGACGGCGCACCAGTATGCCATTTTCAGTTCTGACTTCATAATGGAGTCTACCTAATCTTCGGATGACGACTCCGAACTCCCATTTAACTCTTGGGTTGGTGTAACTGCGGACTTGTACCTTATCACCTTGTCCGAACTCCTGCGTTGGCGGTGCATTGTAATGTAATCTGGATAGTGGGGCGGATTTCTTAAATAAGGCATGCATATAGGTTCTTACCTCTCTGCCGAACATAAACTGATAAGGTGATAACTCTTTTGTATTAGGTGTACGTCTCAAGCGTGCCTTGACAGTTAACAGTTTATCAAATAAACTTCCGCTCTTGCTGATATAAAAGAACATTCAGGTATTAGCCGATTATTTTCTTTTTGTACATTCAAAAATTTAAATTTTAGCTTTGTATATATTTCTTCAAATTCGTACCTGTATTTTATTTCCTCTTCTAAATTTTCTTCTTCTGTAAGCCATTCAATTTTTTCTTGAATCGCGTAGAATTTGTTCAAATTTTCTTGTAAAGAATTCAGTCGTATATTTATTTCTACAATGTCAATTTTTTCTATTCCCGAAATGTAATTTTCGGTTCGTTTCATTAACCCACGTAATGTGGCGCGTATTTCCTTATTGTTTTTTAGTTCATTCGACATCTCGTCGCCAATATCAAATAAAATAATAAGGAATGTAAAATAATACTTTATTCAATTATATCCATATTTTTCTATTGACAGTCAACAACTCGGTTGCCTGGAGACTTGATAGTTAGATATCAAGTCTCCAGGCAACCGAGTTGTTGAAAGGTGTTACTTATTTTCGTTACGGAATTTCTCGATTCGGTCGGCGCGCTCAAAGCCCGCGATAAAAGCTATGCAATAGCTTAAAAGTTTTTAAAGGTATGTAAAGTCTACCAATTCGCACTTGGCCAGCGCGGTGGACTATGGCCTAATCCTTCTCATTCTGAGAAGAGAGAGACCCGTGCCCAGCAGTGGGACAGTAGTAGTGGTGATAATAAACTACAAAAAAATCTGCCACCTTCGTCTATGTTAACTGTAACCAATAGTAGCTTTGCTTCTGCCGAACTACTACTCGTATGTATATAGTAAACGTTGTTCTGCTTTGTCTATGGTAGTATTATTGTATCTGCTGCACATCACAGATTAAATAATCTTAATATCAATGAGATCTTATGAAATCGTATGTTACACCAGTTAATATTCCCTGCAACATACATTTGTCACTGCATAAAACTTTACCCTTACCAGGATATTTTATGTCTCGACAAATATGACTGTTTTGGTATTTGTTTACGTATTGGCCCATACGATTTCCTAGTTCTGACACAATCCGCTAGGGGCGCTGATGGGAATTTGTATGGGCAAATACGTAAACAAATACCAAAACATTCATATTTATCGAAACGTAACAACTCCTGGTAAGGGTACTTATTGTCAAACGTTCCCACGGTGGCGACGCCTGAAGTGCCGAGCGGTGACTAAGTAAATCTCTAATGTTGCTATATCAGCTAATTCGTTTCTTTGAACGGGATATTTATAGGCACACTGTGATTATATGCGTTATTATTTCAATTAAAATAGTTATCGTGTTTGTTCTTGAGGCAAATTTAACAGTATGTAACGAATGATAGAACTATATTTACGAAGTTATGTCTGTGCTCTGTAGTTGTACGGTTTATATGACTGACTGTTTAACGACCTGTTGTGTGTTATGGACATAAAAAGTTAAGTACTCAAATGCGAAAATCGGGAAAATATCTATGATGCATCATTATAAATTGCAATTGGCGAAAATAGTTCCTCTTACTTCAAAGGACCTTAAAAGTTTGATTGCACTGACTGTATTGGACGAACGCTGAAATAAGTGGACCAGTAGGTATAGTCTGTTTAGTAAAACTTTGAACGTAGCATAAGACGTTCGTGATACTGCCACAGATTTGAGGGTAATATTTGAGAAAAAATTAAATCTTATTGTCATAATATAGAGAGGGATGTAGTTCGGTTCCACTCCGGCCGCACCACTGCCACAACTATTTCTGCCTAATAACAGCAGTGTTAGGCGCTGCTGTGTTCCGTTTTGAAGGGTGTGGTAAGGGAGACATACTTTTCCGAGGCGTTCCAGCTTAGTCCTCAGGGTTAGCGGCGCATCTGTGGCCGACCTCAGGTAGGAATATCTCTATCTGGGGTTGATTACAGATGTCCATGGGCGGCAGTAGCCACTTACCATCAGGTGGACTGCATGCTCGTCTGCTACTCCTATATTATAAGAAAAAAATGTTTACACTCTAACATGAGCCGTTGACAGTCCTCAGACTCCTTACCAAATGTAATCGAGCCGTAAGGCTTTTATTTGTAGTTAATTATAGGTAACAATGGATGTCAATGGCCCTCTACTCTCAGGTTCACTGCATTCTCGTACGCAAAATTTTTATTATCAATTTTATTAAACTGAAAAAAAAACTGAACTAAAATTTTATTTAATTTCTTTTATAATAATCCTATACTATAATAATAATATAGCATACTATTATTAGTAATAATAGCATACTTACAACTTATAATTAACAGCGACAATAATTTATAATCAAGATCAATACCAAATAGGGTAAACGCAATTTCAACATTAACCGCACTGGTAGAATATCGGAAAATGTTGTCAGTTATGTGACTTTGCCAATATTTCCGTTATTTACTTTATGACACATCCATTGGCGCCTATGATTCATTTCAGCGTACGCTTTTTATTTATTCAAGATATGGGTGATAGGCATATGTGGAGAAGGTGTCAAGTTATAGATTTGATAGGAAATACATATAATGTTGACTGTTTTTTAATGAATTGATGATTTTTTTATAATATAGAGTAGCAGACGAGCATGCAGTCCACCCAAGTGAGTAAGTGGCTACTCCCGCATGGACATTTGTAATTAACCCCAGATAAGATAGAGCAGCAGTGCTCAACATGATTTTATTAGGCAAAAAGAGGGTTCTACCACCTTCCAAATAATGTAATAATAGAGGTCTATAATGTTGACTGTTGAATTTTAACTCACTTAATACGATGAAGATTCACTAATAGTGATATAACTTAACATTATTGACTAACTTTATAAAAACATTATAACATAAAATATCAACTAACTTTACTAACTAACTTTTGATTAACTTTTACTTTTGTAATCATTACGATAAATAGTTACTTCGATACGGGCTTACTTACTTAACTTACTATTTATTTATATGTTGGCTGTGTTACCCGGAAACATTTTATCAGTGGAACTCCTATTTATTGATAACCTAAAGTGTTTTAAGAACGACAAATAGGAATGAGTTCTCAAAAAAATAAAGATTTTAATCTAATCTAAATGGAATAGAATCTTAAGTTATACGCTACGAAATCTAAAGGAGGCAACATATGTGCCGCTCATATGTTGCCTCCTTTCACGTCGACGATCGTCGTCGACGGTTGCTGACGATAGGCGGCGACTTGAACTGTTGTTCGTGCATTATCTCCCTTTATCCCCCTCTCTTCATTGTACAATTCGTATTGGACCAGTACAATCATTACTCCATTGATAGGATTGCTTATTTACAGAGTTGAAAAAGTATGCAGTCCACCTGATGAGAAGTGGTCACTGCTGCCTATGGACATCCTATCGTTCATAATATGTAACTGACCCGACTTAGACATTATTGTATCTGATACTTTTGTCAATATTACCTTCTATGTAGGAATACCAATTAATATTATTAATGTAACATTTTCCCTTAAATAAAAATACACATCGGCTTGTAATTTTATATTAACTTAATTTATATTAATATAAACGTAATTGTAAAACTGTGTAATACAGCTCTCCATATTCATTTTTTATGTTCCACTAAGACAAATTGTTAAATTGTGTTAAACAAGCATTAAAATTCGATCCGTGGTAAACTAATTATGCTGTTTTATTTACAGTAACACAATTACATAAATAACAGGTTAAATATTCTCAAACTACTTAAAAGGCGCGTGGAATGGTATTTAAAATGGATTCGGTATTCGTTTACCGAATAAATTCTAAAATCAAACAAGGAACACGCCATGTTTAATTCAGATCCGTTTAGTTGTTGAAATGAACGGCCGAGTGTATTATATTACAGGATCCAGATGGCATTACCATGAATACAGTTATTTTCAGGTCGGTCCTACACTATATTTTAACACGTAAGCTACATGCTACATGTGGGACGCGAAGAGACTTTAGTGAGTTGGTTCCCGCATTCATGTGTGATGCGCATATTGACATAAATCCGCGTTACAAAAAAATGGATGTACCATCAGCCAAGCAAAATCTAAATGAATTTAGCACGAGTTTAGATATTATGTTGTAGCGTGACTTTGTGTGTCTGTGAAAATCTATAAAATATTTATTAGAACTCTATTAAACGTCCGTTCACGTCACTTTTCTATACATAAAAGTTTATTATTTCAAGTAACAGACCTTTTGCCTACGTATATCAATTTGATATTCAAAATGAAAAATGTCCGTAAGAATATCCTATTTTTATTTATTTTATGGTGACTCTACAATCGAAGGTATTACGTAGCGGAGGCTGCAAGCAGTTTTTACGAGGTTCCCTCCGGATATGAATACACATCCTGTGTCTCGAGTTCAACCTCCCGGTAGAGTTAGGAGGATAATTAATAAAACACTATAACGAAACATATTTCAATTTTCAAATACTCGCATTAAGAAAATAATATTTTTACATATAAGAAAATATGTATATTTTTACATACTTATATAGTAGACTATTATATTAATACATTTTTATTACATGAATAAGGGTTTAAATGAATTTTAAAGATGATGATTTTTCCTTGTATAAATTCTATTTTTTTGTTTTTCTCTATCGTAACTTTCAGGTAACATAATAGCATGAATTTTGAATTAAAACCAAAAAAAAATAAGTTGGTTGAAACAAGTAAGAAAATATATTGTTTTTTTTGGTACCTAAATAGGTACATGCATACTATAACTATGTATAGTATGTTATTCAATATACAGACCCTTAATTATAAGAGTTTTTTAATTGTTAAAAATATGATACGTAAAATGAGGAATGCATATTATGCCCATAAAGTTTATGTGATGTTCATAAAATCATAATAAAATGTTATTAAAATAAAGTGTTAGGCACGTTCTTGTTTATAATCATATCATGGGATTTTTGTCATAAATTTTAGATATAATAATTAATATTTCTTGTATTTTGCAAGATAAACATAGGGACATAGGCATAGGATATAGGCATTTTTTTTAAATATAGGAGTAGCAGACAAGCATGTAGTATGTAGAGCTGGAAAGCCTCGATAAAGAATGTCTCCCTTACCACACCATTCAAACCAGAACATAGCAGCGCTTAACGCTGCTGTTATGAGGCAGAAATAGGCATGGCGGTGGTGTCGCCGGAATCGAACAACCAAGCATTTTACCACCTTCAATAAATACTAAATATATTCTTTTTTGAGTGATGGTATGGTTCGACTGGGGATTTACCATCCCCAAACTCATTTGTAGCGTGCAGCTCTAACGTTTCAGGAAAGCATGGATGCCAGCTGACTTAGGTACTTAAATGAGGCTATCTAATACCACGTTAAGCAAACAAAACGAATTTTAAACAAATTCTTTTAATGACTGGGCCATGTTAACCAAGATGCCAAAGCAACGCCATCTAGTGAGGAACTAACAGATTTTAATTATAAGGTTTGATATGCTTAATAATATTAATCTGTTTTTATATTCTAAAACAGTTTAAACCTCTAAGTACGTATTTTGTCAAACACACATTTTTGTTATGGATCATCGTCTGAAATGAGTGAAGGGTTTAAATATAGGGATGAAGTTGCAATGTAGAGTTAACAGACGCAGCACTTGAAGATGAATATCTAGCAAATGTACTGACAAGTGGCTTCCGCTGAATTGTGTCTAATATAACATTTTATTTCATTAGCTCTACATTTCATTAGAAAAATAATTAAGACATATAAAAAGATAAATCCCTATTGTTTATAATTACATTTAATTCAGTAAATCTTAACTGTTATTTTGAGCAAAAGTTATCGACCTCTTCATTATCACTCCAAGTGCATAGGGCGGTACGAAGTGACTATAAGTTACAGATTAACGCATTCATAATTATATTCATATAACGCTATCGGATAAGCTTATCACAATATCAAACTGTGATAAACGCGGGACTCGATTGACAAATATATGCGATCAAAATAACAACACGAAACCAAATCAGTGTTGGCCTAACGAGTTTGGAAACGGCTCGGATGTCCACGCTGCGTGCGCGATTGTTTGTTTACAAGTACTTCGTCGACAATTAGTTGGGCAATCATCCTTTCCAGTTGAGCACATTCAGCAGGTGACGGAGCGTCTTTTGTGTCAACAAGCGCCTTGTTTAACTGTAACGCTTGCTTCATCCACATCGACTTTGTACCTAGCGTCATCGAAATGATTCGGCTGTGCACCGGTTGCTCGTTCAGCTATGAAAACAATCGAGTAGTCAATCTCCGTTGCATTATCGGGCGGTCGTAAATCATCGTGGAGCGTTCGGTTTTCGGCGCGTGAGTCAGGTGTCGCCGAGCGATCGGAAAGCGTCCCCGGCCGGCTAGCCCCCGGCGACCCTACCATGTGGATCCGATCGGTGGCGGCGCGAACATTCGTGGCACGTCCTTTGTTGACCGTTTTGTTTTGGAGTACCATCCGGTTCCTGATGGTAGAGGGGAGGGGACAGGTGGGCGCAGGTATCGAGCGCGGCGGCAGTCAGTCCACCTCAACGCGCCGGGCTGCGCGCGCGCCTCGCTCACAATAAATACAATTAAATATGGAAATGGCGAACAGTCCGCGACAGGTGCGCGGCCGCGGCGTTCGTGCACGTGTGCTGTTTGTGAGTGCGCCAGCGCTGCTTTCCCTGCAACCCTGTAGCCGGTAAGTTTTCCACGCTCACGATGAAAAATTCACTCGATCGAGCCGGCGCGTTTTTATAGTTTCTCACTATTAGGCTAGCGTCGGTTAGCACGCATCTGCCGTTCCGTTTCGGTGCAGCTGTTGATCATGAATAGTAGGTATGATATGTTTTATACATCATAATGTGACAGTCGGTTGAATGAAGTCGTCCTCGGAGACGGCTAAGGGTTCTAACACAATTAGTGAGGCGGCGTTCACACGGCCGTCGCCGGCGTTTCGCGTGTTGCTGCCACTTCGGTAAATATTGGCTCGATAAGGTCCGCGAGTGCGTGCGTGTACACCTACTGTTATCGATTCCACACATGCGTCACTTCGATAGTTATCTTTGGCGGATCTGGGTCATTGTTCTTTTGTATTTCATGTGTTGCGCTCTGATAATAATTCTTCGAATGAATTTCATTCGCTTTTTTGTAGTTTTGCGTTCGGTAACGAGACAATACAACCTTTACAATGGCCGTAGCGCGTTTCTATAATACGCTTTGTAAGTATCTCTTTAGTTGTCTCGACGACAAGTATCATTATGAACTAAACCAACAAAAAATGTACCGTTGGCAAAAAACAGTCGCATTCGAGTCCATGAAATATTGTTCGCTGCAAAAGCAACAAGTGTCTAATGCCTAGCTACGAGTACCTACCCACTTGAAGTAATTACGTAGTTTCCAAGATTTTATGTAGGTGTTTTTTTACTTTTGTTACCAGATACTTAGCTGGTGTAGCTTTATTACGTGTAATCACTTGAGGTAATCTTATGAGCCGATATAAAATGTATGTAATATTATTAGAATTTGACCGCTTGGAGCGTTGGAGCAAGTAACTATTACACATATCAATCAGACCTAATCTATATACAGTAACGTGTGAATATCCGTCTGCTAAAAGCTTACATTAACAGACAGACATTTCTATGTCCTCCTTACTAATTTGATGGTTACAGATAAGGTTTATTTCTGTGTGAAAAATCCGTTAATTACAAACTGCTTAGCAAACTTAATAGGTGATGTACGAGATGGGTGGGTAAAATAATGTTTCGTGTCTTAGTATAGTGATAATTCCCATTAGACACGATGTCGATTATGGATTTTGAATGTAACTCGTGGTAACTCAAGGTTTTACAGTCCAATAAATCAGACTGGTCGAAAGGTGTGAATGGGTATATTTGTCGATAAGTCATTTAAATTCGTTTGTATGCTAATTTGCCTAGTATTTAAAAGGCGTTATTCTGTTTTAATTGTGTCCAATGAAAGCAAGTGCGATTTACCTACACACTTAGTATTTATAGTAAATTTTAATCAGTATATTTGTCATAGTTAAACCAACTTTTAAAATAGAAACGTAGTAATATTATTTTTTACTGTGATTTTCATAAATAAAAAATGGAATAAATCAGTAGAGTTATTATAAAGTACTTTAAATGTAGAAAATATAAAAAAATATTCAGAAAATGATGCAAAACTTATCTATTACGACGCTATTGGCAATTAGATAATTTATTTAAAGTAGCCGATGAAAAACGATGTCGCTATTTACATCTCCGGAAAATTCGCTATCTATTACTATCGCAACACCTTTAAGAGGGAATACGGGTTTGCGTAAAACATCGCGATTACTATACTTGGCCATTACGGTCCTCTGATTTACCGATAATGTCCGTGTTCTTCATTATCGCCTTCAAATGTTGGCGTTGACGGCTCGCGCTAATCAACTCGGAATAGGACAGTGTAAAAAATATTCCCGTGTGGTCCAGGTACCGATTATGGTAAAAAAGAAAATTCCTCGCCATATGCCTAATAGCTCCCGGGAATTTATTAACTCATCTCATTACACTTAGAGACTCTAGCGGAGATCGTTTTATTCCCAACGCAAGTGACAGACAAAAACCGTATCGCGTTACACAAGAGTTTATTTTAGTGTGGACTGTTTGCAGATAAAACCTTTCAGTTTAGGAAGGCGGTGTTATTATAGAGTGAATAGGTTTTTTCGTGTCTCGGTCTGTCGCTCACGCCTCGCCGCCCGCCATCCGTGACAACGCGAAATTCGGTATTAACTTTGAAAAAGTTATTATTGTGGTAGAACTATTAAATTTTAAGTTTTTCCTCAGTAAACTGTTAAGTCCGTGACTATAACTTTATTTTGATTGAAAACTGTATTTGAAACGTAACGAATTGAATGATATAATCGGTATGAAAAAATGAGATTTAAATTTTTAGATGGATTAGCATAAGATTATTTCTATGCATATCAAAAATAATAGGTTTAGTTATAAAACACCTAAAACTGTATATTCGTCCTCAATTTGGATAAAGCGCTCTACCTGTAGAGTATCTGTAGAGTATATGTAATACTATATTACAAAATGTGTGTTCGAGTAGCCACGTTTAAATCAGCATACGACATTGACAAAGATGAACGTCCTCGCCAGACCTCTGAACTCTACAACCACTAGAGCCAAGGTCAATGCCGGCGTGCGGTATTTTATAGCTCTCCATATATTCCACATGTAAAATAAATAATATAATAAATGTTAATTTTAAACATTTATTCTCGCATAATTAGTAGCTTAGTAACACGAAGAAAAAACATTTTTCTTTCTCTACCATAGAAAATATTTCTAATACGAGAGATACCAGATGGTAGAAATTGTAGTTAAAGAGATTGTTTTAAAACCTCCTCTTGTGTAAATCAAGACTACTTTTTGTCAGGCAATTATAGTAATTAAAATTTGAAATAATATAAAAATAATAAACTATTTGTATTTGCACAAGTCTCTACATAAATGCGAAGAAACTTTAAAGAACATTTATGTTTCCTCCGTCGTCCACGTGCTCATTTTCCTTATACTAAACTTGACCCCTTTATTCAAATGTGTTCGACGGGATTGTTTTCTTCGTATTTCAGCTTTGCACTTGAACAACTTTAACGTTAAGTAATTCTTAGAATTCCATTTTATAATCAAATACATAAATTGAGACATATATCAAGCTATTATGCTCAGTTCTTTAGACTTCAAGTTGCTGCCTTCATTCTCTTCTACCTTTAATCTGTCCTTAAATACTGAGATAAACGTATAAGTTAAGATATAGATTTGTTATTGACCGTTTACTTATATCTGCCTTATAACAGCAGTATTAATTTCACGGTTCACAGTTCTAGAAAGAGGTGTTATTGCAAAAGCACTTCTTCAGGAAGTTTTCGAAAGTATCAAGGCGTCTATGACAGTAGTGGGTGTGATGATTTGAATCTACATCTATAAAACCACATCTTTAGGGTAGACAATTTGCAACTTTAACTCGAATAAGACAAGCATTACACATAAAAATAATAACTCGTCTAAAATGACTTTCAACTTTCAAGATTTCTGTGTTATTTGGTAACTCGATAGGGAGAACTCAATATCATGTAACAGGAACAATGGTTTACATTATCTGAAATTTAGTTTTCTAAGATTGTATTAGCATTCAAGCTTGCTGTGCATCTTATGCTGAGTGGTCATCGTGGTTATGGTGACCTGTGGCCAATTCCAAATTAAACAGGTTGCTCAAAGCCAAACGTCGCCACGCCTGAGGACTTAGTCACCGTATGTAAGTTCGTCTACATCCACACTTGTCCGAACGCAGAGCTTCACGCTAGAATATATTAGCTACAATTCCTTCTCCTTTCAACATACGTAACACTAACATACAAGACCAGAACATACATTCTTATTCACTTAAGAGTCTTCCGTCAGAGGAACACGTACGAACCATGTCCTCCCACTCGCCTCACTAGAAATTTGCGTGTTCGCCGCACATTCTAACGTCAGTGTTTAATTATATGAAATGGTTAACAAGCGTGTTGCAGTGATAGAAAGCGCTGTAAGAACACCTGCATCTACCTGCAGCTGCACTGATCTTAACGTCTTTATGGCCCAATTATGTATGTCCACTTTATTGAATGGAAATTTAACTATGTGAAATAATTATACTTTAGTATGTACGACTATTTATATAGATAAGGTATTTTGATGGATAGGTACGTGGTAACTTTTTAGTAATAAAATTAGATAAAAATATAGGGATAATACTCTCTAAGTTTGTATCCTTTTAATCTATGTACCAACGATATAATCATTATATCGTTGATAGATAGATAGTAGGGAAATTACAACTTCAGGATCTCACCATAAAGTTAGGTGTCGTCATAATGTAATAACGGTTGAATGTTCTTAAGCTTATGGAAAAGTATGCTATAGTAGTAGATATATGTACAGTAGTAGTATAGAATTTCAAAAGTAGCAACATTTGCCAGCCACATTTCGGAAACTCGATAATAAGGGAATAAGGGATCTCTAGTGACGACCATGTCTGCAAAAGGTCAAACACTACTAGATGGACCGTTGAACTGAAGAAGACAGTAGGTAACCGTTAGATTTACAGGGCACAGGACCGGTTGGAGTGGCGCCAATTAGGGGAGCCCTATGTCCGGTAGAAGACCTAAAAAAGCTAATGATTATTTAAATAAGGAACATAAATAGATAATGACACAAAGATAGAATTAACACATCAAGCATTGTTTAAAGAAATTTATTTATTTTATTAAATCTGTTTATAAATATCTTTACATTTTATAGTAATTGTTTTTATGTATAGTGCTAATACTGCCTAAATATAATGTACTTGTCATATTTTATCATATTCATAGTTTATATCTAAATATTCCAATTAATCGTCAAATTTTCTGATGTTCCATTTTCAAAATATATGACGAATTAATTAATAAATAAAAAGCTTACTTTAGTGGTCCGATTAGATTCTAGTCAATTTAGTTTGCTTAAAGTTGTCAATAATGCAGAGTCAATTATACTTTCGCCCGATGATAACATGATAATTGTCACGCATAGACGACTTTTGAAGAAGTATGAAATCTTTGAAGCAAAGTGGAAACCAAGGCATGGAATAATTATAAAAAAAGCAATAGAAGTTTTTTATACTTTTGCGAAAAAAGTGTTATTTCATTAAAAATAGATACATACGATGCAACGAAGGGTTATTTAAGATAGGTACATATTACATATACTTGTAGGCCTATGACTAAACATTTTACTATGCAGATAAAATTTACGACCTACGACGATAAATTTATGACAAACATTTTTGCATCGAAATGTCACTAAAGTGAATGACATATTTATGGAACCCAGTAATGTAGAGCGAAAGCTTGGCGAGCAAGTTGAACCTGTGTGGTCCAATAACCATAAAAATGAAACCACTGCTACAGGCACTTATCCTACAACTTCCTGAGTTGCACGTTGTTACAGTAAGTAATAAAAAGTAAGTTTACTCAGCCACTTTAGATTAATAAACGTCTATATACTTTGTCTATCGTGTCGTCACAAGTTTTAAAGACTAATTGTACAACTGGCAGCTAGATTACATCTGCAAAAAGCACGAATAAAGAAAAGGAATCGTTTAAAAATAGAACAGTTGATTCAACGATCAAGTAAGGGCCAATACAGGCAATGCGATTGTGATATTGCGAATGTTTTATTGACGCTACAAAATTATGTATGAATAATATTGCCGGATTATTAAGTTTATTTAAACATTTTAACATTGTCCAAAATTGCAGAAACATAAAATTTTACAATTAGGTTGGTCTTTACAGCGCACTTTTTTAAACTACTACCATTTTGGAACCCTAATATTATTAGAATACTTACTACTACTTATACTGTAGAAGCAATATAAAAATCTACATCACGTAACAATATTCTTTATAACTAAGCTATACCGTACATCTTATATCATCTTTATTTTTAATTTAATATTTATTAACTTAAACAACAAACGGCAATTGATACTTGCATTTTTATATCATTGACAATTATGTTCGGGACTTATCTTACATTATCTTTGTTAGTTATTAATTTAATCTTTATTAATTTAAATGTCGAACGTCTTTTTATTGCACGTGCGTTTTCATTGGCGACTTACGTCCCGTCTGTTTCGGGCCTAATAGAGACCGCCAATCGCCGGCACGTCGGATTGCGGCATCCGAGACGAGATTTCTAATCGACGGGCGTCACGCGCCGCGTCCCCGGCCGGAACGAATCGCCCGGAGATAAGCATCGACATCAGGGGACTGGTCACTTCACTTACTACGCAGGGCTGCCCAATTTGGCTGCGACGCGATTTATGTCGCCAGATATGCGCGAGTTTGAGAAACGAGTATGTGAACACGGATTTATTTTAATATGTAGGTGATGAAATGATTGATGAACGTCGTTGATGGTAGATGTTAGTCTATTAAAAAATATTTATTTAAATATTGGTGTTAATTAATTATTGAAAATTTTAATGAAGTGAACTTAATCATCTCGTTTTTGATAAATTCGTTGATATTCGTACATGTAGTTAATAAAACTAACATAATCATAAATAAAAATATAATAATACAAAATACTTTATCAAATCAGATAGACTCTACCGATGCCTTATTAATATCAGTAACAAACTTTTAGGTACAATTGTTAAATCTATAACACTATAGTTTTACTTACCGAAACATTTGTTTTATACTAACATACCAGCCCTATCAAACCTAATATGCGGGCTAAAAAATCGATCACAGTCCGCGACAAATCGAACTATGCAATGCGATGACTTGTCGATCCGGCGGCTTTGTTGCCCACTTGCCGGCAGCCGGCACTCTACCCAATAGTACCCATACTATTGTATCGAGAGTTTTGTGTAAATAACCAAGCAAGCATGAGAATGCGGCATGAAAGATCGTAAGCCTTTCTGAGCTTCTATGTTTATTTGCGCGTTACTATAATTTTATCTATCGTACTGATTGTTCGGTGTATGTTTAGGTTACTGATATTGCGTGTCTATTAATAGTGGTAAGAAGTTACTTTAAAACCCCAGAATTTGTAAAAATATTTTTGAGTGAAAAAAAATTAATCGGATGAAAATAATATGTTCTTCATTTATTACCAAAACCACTAAGTAGCATATTGAACTACTAAATAAACTTTGCAAAAAAATGGGGCGGGAGGGACACTGGTTAAATATAAGAGAGGGGTGGTGGGCGGAGTCGTGAGGAGTATCTTGTCTTAAATATGTATGTCTGAATCTGAAATATTTACGCTGAAACGATTAAAGTACGTACGAAGAACCGTCACTCACATTGGAACCTAGATTATGCTATTTGAACTAACGTTTGAATTCTTTGATTTTATCCAGTGAAGTTTTTGGATAATGTAACCTTACGGAAACAAAACTACCATCCCCCTACCCCTCCCCTCTCCCCTCCCCTACCGATTTTATCTTTTTAGTTAAATATGGCATGTCTACTAGCTTTCTTCAAAACTAGGTATGTCAATAAATACGTTTAATATAAAAATAATTCCACGACGAACACATTAAAAATCGTGAAACATTAATGAACGTACTTAAAGTTCACGTGAGCACGAATAAAAATCCATAAGCGTTGTATGAAGCGGGAACAAAATACAATAATTTCTTGAGCAGATGGCCTGCCAGATAGCTATTGAAGGTGGGAACAGCCGGAGAGGAGGCGGAGCGCGCACCGAATGGCTGCAGAGATCGCTCCGGCCTCATAACCTTTCAACGAGACAAATGTACCGCCACGTTCACTGTCAGTGCCGTAATGCCTTCGACGGGCCACGCCAGTGATAAATGCCGACAAAAACGCCAATTAGAACAATACAATTGAATAAAACCGGCCAACACACGAGATGAGTCGACTCTTTCGACGCATTAAATAACCATTAGCATCAACTCTAAAACGCTATTAATTAATCTGATCGCTGCTGATTTTTCGGTTCCGACCATTTTCTAATTTCTAATGTTCATCCAGTTTCGTGTATTCGAATAGCCGTTGAAATATGACGAATCTAGACTGTTCTCTAAAGTCGGAGCATGAAATTGTGTGCACGAGGCGTATCGGCAATTTGCGTCAGTTTTTTTTATCACAGTCACGACAGGCCGGATTCCTCGTGGCGCGGCCAATCGCCGGCTAGAGACGGTGTAATTGGGAGAAACTACTCGGCCACCACAAATGCTTGAGATTTAGCGTCCGCGACCATCGCACGAAGATCCCTGAAAAGACATCTCCGTTGCCGCTTTATTCCTCGTTATAAACTATTAAGAGAGGCGGTTGAGGTCTAATCTGACTGGTTGCTCCATAATGACACGGCCGTTCGTCGGTGTAGCAATACGAGGTCTAACTGTTTCGGCCCTTTTGTCTGGTGATGATTGTTTGAGCGACGGGTTATCATTTCCTTGCCGGATTGTTTGGGCACTTTCGCAGGTAACAATGCTGCTTTTTTGCGTCCGAAATTGTTCCACGTCGCTTACATTGTCAAAACTTAATTGAACATGCATTTTATTTATTTTAGTCTCTTTCCATACATGCATCCAGGTGCATGATTTCTTAACCTCTTATACAGTTACACACATGAACTCTTTATTACTAAGATTAATCAATAAATAAATGTTATTAGTACCTACTTATACAAATCTTACTAAATTATCGTCACTCAATATTAATTTTGCATTGTCACTGTGATATACCTAAGTACATAGGTATAAAACTATAAACTGTATATCTTTTTATTATATAGACGGTATTTCCCTTCGTGTTGTTGCAGGTGTATTATCAAATACCTTTTCTGGTTAATGGTGTAAACCTTTGAAACATACCTTTTATATGTTTTAGTAAAGAAATACAAATCGATGCGAACCAATATTAAACTATATTTGTTAACAAAAATAATGGAATTCTCTAAAGAACAATCAAAAATATTACTTATTTTTTAAATTAAATAATTTAAAATTAAATTAATTTACAAATGGATGGATGATCCATTTGTAAATTAATTTTCCAGAAAAAGATATAAAGTTCCGATACATATTTCTGGTAATTGAAGACGATTCGGGTTATCTTTTAGCTATCTTATCAGATAGAGTTCGTTTCAACACGGTTATGTGTCTCCAGGTCGATTTTTCTAAAATTAAATGTTATTTGCTTGATTTTTGTTGACGTTTTATAAAATTATCATTATTTATTATTATTTTTCATGCAGGTTTTATATAAATAACTGTTTCTGCCTTCGGTTTCTGTATAAATTAAAATTTAGGTATAACTTTTATTATCTAATACTTTCACTACAATTATTAATGGTTCTTTTAAAAGTATCAAAATATAAAAGTGTGTGATCAAAGATTGAAGGCAGTCTGTAGTGTAATAGTCTGCAAATAAAACTGCCGCACCTCTTAATACAGTCGGTGTTACTATAATTTAATCGTAACATTGGCGAATGTATTTTACACCATTAAACATATTGTGTCCATACACTACTACTATGTACGCCCTGTGCCTCGCGGCTTCACCCGCGTTTCAAATTGTAAATACTTGGAGAAAAACGTGAGCTTAAATTTTTTCTGCAGTACCAGATTTCGTATAAATAAAAGTAAGACTAAGTTACTCCTTATAACACCAGCTAAGTGTTATAAAATTTCCCCTGAAAGTCGAAACCAATGGTCTCAGAGATTACCCGAAACAAACAGACAAAAATTTTAACAATTATTTTTTGTTACAGTCAATGCATACACTTCCATATGCATTTTGTATAAAAATCTCTTATTACATTACAAACAGACAACTCAATTTTATTTGTATAGATGTGTAGTATATAGAATATGTCAGTTCGACCTCCCATTCATCCTCATTTGAGGCAAGTGAAACTAGACGTCCATTAAGTTCATAAGCTATTAACCGAGGCCATTGAAAGCAATGGAAAGGCGTAAATATACGTATATTCACGTAGCATCTACTCGTATATTGAGTGCGCGGAGTATCATCTTTGATAGAATTACTATATTGAATATTCGTACGGGATAAGTTTTCATTTGGTTAAGAAAATAACTTAATGAATGAGAGATTTTTTGAAAATTTTATTAAACTACAAATGTCATATTTATAGGCCTTGACTGACGGACTGAGTTAGTAAGAAAAACGATGACAAAATATAAAAATGATAGGTTTTTTAATTGTACATACTAGGTATTGATTTTTCACATTTCAGTAGCGATCACAGCCGCTTGTATATGAACTAGGCAGAGTAATTACAGTAATTGCTTTGGGCAAACAAACTCTATGAAACCACGATAACTCAAATTTAAACTAGACGTTACATTTCATAAGACATTTTAACTGAAATAGGATCCTAAGGTATACACCACTTTCTACTACACATTAAAGGCTACCTTTAGCATTAGCAGCCTATTTATTACTTAATCTACGTTTGTCATTAACATGTGTATGTCCGAAGCAAATCGCACTCGTGGTTACACCATTCCATACATTAGACATTAACCGATGATAGCTATTAAGGGTTTAAGGGCTCGATCGTCGCAGATAGTGATTTAGTGGCGAGATGGTCCTTATTACGCTTTTATCGACCGGCTCGTTCTACAGAAGTGCAGGCTAATGTGTTTTATGTACGTTTTATTTTGTATGTAGTAGCACGCTTCGTTTTTCAAAAAACGTAGACCGGGTGTTGACTGTTCTATAAATTAAACAGATTATGATCAAATTTTAACTCATAACGCTATATTACTTGCGTTTTCTATGAGTATTATGAACTTGAGAAATAGTGGTAGTGCTATTTTGGGAACCTCTAAATCTCGTCAATAATCGCTTCATGTCCTCCGAAAAATATGAAACGCTAATAAATATTGCATTACCTACAAGTTTTTAAATTATGTTGCAATTGAGATAATTGTATACTAAATATTAATTTTCGTATTGACTGTTGAGGTTAATGTTTTTGGAGCATATGTGGTAGAACTCTTTGTGGTTCTACTCCGGCGGCACCACCGCTACACATATTTCTACCTAATAACAGCAGTATAAGGCGCTGCTGTGTTCCGTTTTGAAGGGTGTGGTACGGGAGACAGGCTTTTCCGAGGCGTTTCAGCTTAGTCCTCAGGGGTAGCGGCGCATCTGTGTCCGACCTCAGGTAGAAATATCTAATCCTATCTGAGGTTGATTACAGATGTCCATGGGCGGCACTAGCTACTTACCATCAGGTGGACTGCATGCTCGTCTGCGACTCCTAAATTATAAAAAAAAATGTATGAATGTATGTATTTTTTGGCACGTCCTGATGCACAAATGGCTTAATATTTTTTAACAGTCGGATTTTTATTAAAATAATAATTCTCCAGTAACCAATTGTGTAGCCATTCAAATATTATCCGATATACAAGTATCCCTTCGTCCACAACTCCAAGCAAAAGGTTAGAGTGGTCATTGAACTTTATATTTACACAAGTGTTTCTGTCAATTACTATTAACGTCTATTTGCATAAATATTCCATATAAATTATTAACATCAAACCAACAAAGGTTAACATGAAACCTAAATTAGTTTAACTATATTACTTACTGTATTAATTTATTAATAGTTGTAATTTATGAGGGCCTTGATAAATTTACAACTGAACTGTAATATAAGTTCTGATCGATTAAATGTTCTAATCCAGAATCAAAGATACCGCGAATCAAATATACGAGTGCACATAAAATTAATTGCAGATATAATTTAAGTGCATTCGTTTACCGTTTCTCATAGGTCACAAAACAATGTTTCAGGTGCAAAGCGGTCTTATATTCCGTTTTGAAAATCGGCTACAAATTCTTGGTGACAAAGCTTGCCCTATCCACACACAAATACATATAATAGTGATCTTTCTTGTGGAAAAAAAACGAATGTTGTTGTTCTGTAAAATAGAGATTTTATTCTATTAATCTATATTCTATGTACAATAATAAAATTAAAATGATATAAATGAATGAATAAATAAAAAAACCTGTAAAATAGAGAAAATACATTTAACTTTTTTATTACACTAAAACATTTTTCTATTTAAATTTATGTGACATTGAATTAAACGTCACAAATAAATAGACAATAGTAAAATAGTTCATAGAGAAAAAGAATAAATTAAAATAAACTTTTCCTTTACATACATATGCCTCTCCCTTGGCCAATTGTATATCCTTGCATTTTAGCTACCTTTATGAAGGGAATTATGAACTAGGTTTCTTTTTTTGAATCCATTCCTCAGTAGTAGTGACATGTCTGTGATCGATTTATTCCAGATTAAACCTGTGTTCTATGTGAATTTGAATAGAGACGACAATGAAATTACAAGGTTACTTCTTAAAATCAGATAGTAAGCTTCTTTCTCATTCCATACCTTGGAGGACGTGGTATGGGTCTCTAAATCGCTAGAAAGTTTAGTGAGCAAGCATAGATTAGTAAAGATACTTCGCCGCCTTGAAATCGAATGAAGCCACAAACGGCTTATTAGTAAGTTCTTTCTTAAATTCTTGACAAATAAAAACAGTTTTAGAGAAAATTTACGAATAAATAACTAATACTGCGTAATTTACATCATAAATAAATAATTATTTCAAATATTTTAGGGACATTTTAGCACGAAGACGTGGCAAAACTTTTTTACGCAACTATTTTAATTGTCAAAACTGGGTACATATTCTTGTTAGGAGTGAGTTATCTTTACTAATCTATGTGATCAAGAAGTATACGATACGATAAGAAATGATTACTGTATTTAAAAACATTAGCTACATAAAAAATATAATTTTATGCTAAACTAAATGCTCTTAGATGCAAAACATGTCAATGAAAGTAAGACTTATTTGTTCATACTCATTACTTAATACCAATGTAATTTGATAGATCACAAAACAGATAATATAATATTCTGAATCGAGTTCTGTTCGATAAATTAATTCGCCCCGCTGCGGTCAGCCTTGACTGTGACCGGACGGAAACTGCTCTCACGCTGTTATACAATACCTTACTTCGCTCCAAACAGGTTTCATTTTACTCGATACGCGGTAAAACTTTTATAATCTGTGACTGTTGGACGATGCACCTGTAGATACCATAGATCATAGAGCATAGTCCTAGAGCGCATAAAAAGGTTTTGTTTTTATAAGAGTATAAATAGTTGAGCCATGATTTTATTTATTATTTTAAGATCTAAGTTATTATAGCGCAAATTTATTTAATTTAATACTACACACATGGAACACCACTACACATGTAATACTAGGTAGATGTATATTTTTTAATTAGTTTTTTCTGCATCATAGTCAAAATATTACAGTTTAAATTGTTTTTAAAGTCACATTATTTTAATAAAGTTGGTATTTTCCACATTCACTTTGGAGCAGTGTAGTCGCATAAAATTATAGTTCTGGCTTGTTACTTTGTAGAGCCTGTGCCTGATATGTCTATCAATGCGAATGTGTTTGGCTACATAAGTTATTTATTTAATCATAATTAAACAGTATAAAATGAACATACTTTACCGAGAAATACCCAAGATTACACCAATAACCTGTAAGTACAATAGGTTGTTAATATTGAACTGAAAGTTCATACACGATTACTCAACAGTACTTGCTTTATAATCGTTTGCCCTTTGTGTTAACTTCGATATTTGGAATAAGTTCTGTTTCCTATATAGGTTGCCGTAAGCTACATTTAGGGTTGCCACTTTTCGTTTCTATTTCATCGAAGTCATAAAGTATCGTAGCATATAAATTTTGTTAATAAATAAAATAAAATAAAAAAAAAATATAGTATAATGTGAATGTCTTAAATCGTAGATTTTTTAAAGTTTGAAATTGTAGATGAGTCTAAGTGGTCACTTCCACCTTTGGATAGCAGTTACAAACTTCATAAAGAAAAGGGGTTATTTCATATCCGATTATAGATGTCGTGGACACTGATGATTACCAGGGAGGGTCGCCTCGTATGAAAACCAGCGATGCTTCCCATCGTCAAGTGCTGCATGCGTCAGATTTCTATTTTCACTCAACATCGTAAAAATGTACAGATAAAATAAGTATAAAAAAAGATCTAGTACATTGTTTATAGTTGTAAAAGCCCACATGTTTACGAGATATTCTAGTCTTTGCAACTTAATTCTGGAAACTTGAGTCGTAACCTGGATAATTAGTTACATTTTAGGTTTAGAACCTAAAGATGACTTGTAAAATTAAATATCCAGTCTTGAGGATGCACTTAATGTCAAATGAACTAAATAACCATTTCCTAAGTCTATAATAGTATGTAAATGATAGCGTTAATTTCCGTAACCCTTTTTAATACATTTACTATTAGGTACCTTGTTACAATGTTGTAGTTAAATGGGCGGCATTTCAGTTGGAGTATTGCAAGTTTTCTTATTTTTTTTTTAATCGGAGTAGCAGACGAGCATGCAGTCCACCTGATGCTAAGTGGCTACTGCCGCCCATGGACATCTGTAATCAACCCCAGATAGGATTAGATATTCCTACCTGAGGTCGGCCACAGATGCGCCGCTACGCCTGAGGACTAAGCTGGAACGCCTCGGAAAAGTCTGTCTCTCTTTACCACACCCTTCAAAACGGAACACAGCAGCGCCTAACACTGCTGTTATTAGGTGTGGCGGTGATGCCGCCGGAGTCGAACCACAAAGGGTTCTACCACCTTCTATAATACATCAGCGAAAAACATATATATTTAATCCTCTATGTACCTACATTTTGTCCTCACGGGCAATGCATCTGTGGCCGACCTCAGATAAAACTTTATCATGTCTCGGGTTGCAACAGGTGTTTTATTATTTCTAACCAAATAGTTTAATGTCAATGTTAGGTAAATGTCCATTTCTAATGTCCCATTAGAGACAAAATATCAAAAATCTC
Source organism: Epargyreus clarus clarus (assembly GCA_014595695.2). Taxonomy (NCBI): domain Eukaryota; kingdom Metazoa; phylum Arthropoda; class Insecta; order Lepidoptera; family Hesperiidae; genus Epargyreus; species Epargyreus clarus. The sequence continues at coordinate 3,502,572 of JACTTY020000022.1, read as the reverse complement.
CGTTATTGCCATAGCCTCAACAAGTCACTCAGGACTAGTTTTATAAAAAGTAGAAAATTATTTCTATGAATTATAATTTATTCATAAGTATTTAGTATTAAATATTATTGGCTTCATAGAGTTAAGTTATCGTGTTTAATAATAATAGCATCGTGCCAAAACCACTGGAACAATTTAATAGAAACCGATTCAATGGGAATTATTCACCGCCACAATTCCACGAAAGGAAATTATAGCTATGTATATCTATGGGAAGGCTCAATTATAATGGAATCATGCACCGTCATACAATCCATCGGTGTACCGTTAGCGAAATGACAGACCGGTAGGCGCATCTGCTTCCCACGTTCATGTACAGACAAAAAATACGAACGGCATAGACAATATATAATTTTGTAAATATTTTTTATCTATGACCCATATATTGTTATGTTTATCGTAAGAATCCGGGAATGGGACCATAAGTTTTTTTTTGTAATTAACACTAGAGGTTATTTGCTGCGTTGTTTATTATTTTTCTAAAAAACATTTGGTATATTGTTTATTTTATAGAAATTTTAAAATTATCTTTATGAAGAATCATGTTTCTAAAACAAAATCTGAATAATATATAATTACCGTCTAAAATAGAACATATTTAAGTAATATTCTGAGTATAATTTCAAGTTAACTGAATGCAACAAATGATATCTGTATCATTTGTCTTGATTGTGCGCAAAGAAGACCCCAGCGAAGTTGAATAGCCAATTATCCTCGTCTCAGATATTACTGAGAAATTTATTGTCCCCACGTTACGGTAGCTGTCTCACTGGGAGCGACTAAACGGTAGACGTAACAGCGTTTGAACCACGTCCTTATCTATCTATTCAAAAAATCTGTAGGAGACGACTTATGTCCGTCATTCATAATTAATATATATTTTTTTGCCTAACAAAGATCGCAATATGACAATTTCTAAAAGCAGTAATAGGCATTGATAGATTGATTAAAAGTTATATCAGTAAATGCAAGTTACACTGTTCGCATCTCCTGACTTTGACGAAAACATAAATATATATAAAACACCGATTGTAAGCACCATTTTTTCTCATATTAATCTCTTTACTCCATGTCACATGTCACACGCTAAGCATGAAGCAACTCCCTTACAGCTGCAATCACGACCGTAATTATTGGCTAACAAAGCTAGACGAGCCACTTTTGTGGCGTTCTCAAAATATTTCCACGCAATTAAATATTCATTACACGCGAGTGCCCGCGGTCGCGGACATTTTCTGTCATTAAGGACGCACGAAATCCGCTTTTTGGGCGTCACACGGTCGTGCCGGCGTTCCGGCTCTAGGCTAAGAAACGATTTAGGTACAACGCAGTCGAAATAGAGATATCATTGCCATGTTACATTATCGGGTACCGTCGAAAGTTGCCGTACCAAGTTTAGGTTGGAGAGTCTAGGTAGTAGACGAGAATTCAGTTGAACTGATGTTAACTTGCCTCTGACAACTGTCGATATGTAATCAATTGCTGAACAGAATTAGTGTCCTATCTCAAGTCGGCCATGGTTGCGTTTCTACTAAGATTACGTTGCAATACCCCATATAAGTGATTCTCACTTGTACAACCTTTTAGATGTAACTTAGAAGTACATTGTTGTCTGAAATAAAAAAAATAATAATTATTTATTTAAATTCGTAATATTTAGCAGGTGAATGCGTACCCTATATTCGTAAACACTTTCCCACGTCAGACCTACGCCATGACGCCACCTCTATGCTAATTGACCCTCACAATAGATTCTATCCGTCCGTCTTAGCTCATAATTGCCTTAATAAGCACCATATAATCATAATCAAACAGAATTACAAGCGGATTGAAACTAAGTTTTTATTGAGCCTTTGTGCGCGGGAGCGGCGTCGGATGATTGCCAATCAACTTTGTATTGCCCGACGTTACCTGTATTGGGATACAATAGATATCTAATTGTTTCTGATATATGAATTGTGAAATGAATGATAGATAATACTTGAGAAATTCAAATTAGAGTACGATCGCAGTGGAGCTACAGCTTAGGTTAGTTTGGCTGCAAAAAGTAGGAACGTAAAAACCGTTTCGGTGTTTAAAAATGTAATATAATGTATTGATTTTGAAAATATTGAACCTTTTTTATCAATTTCTATGTAATACAAAAGTGATTATTTTTAACAGTGAAATATCCAACGTAATAAATAAATGAAACATAAAATCTCAAGTTGTTATATACTGCAAAATATAGGAACGAGATAATAAAGATGTACCTACTTAACAAAAACATTACACCTATATTCCTATGTTCTAATTATGGAATAGGTTTTGATTTAAGTATTTTATCTAATTTATGTCTGTAGTGGACTAGTGAATGTGACTTGAAGAGCGGTGAACGACCCCCTCCCCCTAATTACCCCACCAGCTCCTGTACATTAGCTGCGGTTTTAGTAAATATTGTACAAAAAATCTTTACCGCAATGTCAGCGGCTTGGCAGAAAATGCTTTTTGTACCGTTTAGCAGTAATGCTCAAGTCGTTAAGCTGGAAAGTAGCTCTCGAAGTAGCTGGCAAATTTAGTTCAACATGTACGTTTTCTGTTTTATAATACATTAGTAACACGCAAATATAGGTACGTAGTATACTTATGATGTAATAGGATTTGCGTAAAATAGGTTAAGTACAAGTTGTAACCTAAAAACTCTTACTACATTTTTGAGCCATAACGTATTAAAAAGTCCAGACAGAACTATAATTTAAAAAAAATGAAGTTGTCCGCAGATACGTCTTTATTATGTTTAGAAATAGTAAAATTATTAGTACTTTTAAAACCCGTGTACAGAAATAGGTCGTTAATAGTGATTATAATAAAAGAAGCGCTTGAGGAACTACAGTTGAATTTCTAGGCCGAGATATGTATAGAAGTTGGTAGATTTAATTAGTTTTGTCCTGTGGTTTTGTCTATAATGATCTTGCAAGAGAACTTTGTTTATTCAACAGAACACATAGAGCTTTAAGAGTTCACAATTTTAAAAAACCAGGGTCAATAACAAGTTAAAAATAACCGTAATATTTTTTAGGAAAATCTATGTACTTATAAAATAATTTAGGGTTAATAGTAAATATATATTAAGTAAGTACCTAACTTAAGTTCATTGTATTTTGTGTAGGTTGTAAAATAACTTGTTAAATAAGAGAACACACCAGAACAGTTCTGTTCCCATGACACCTGTGTTCACCGTGAGAAAGATTTCTATCCTCGCCATTCTTTTTTGAGAAAAAACAAACGCGTTCGGAAGCTTTACGAAAGGTCACACGAGAAAATGCACTTTTAAAAAATAAAAATATGGCGCGAATTTCATTCGGTGCAGCGCTGCCCTGACGTTCCGTTGCCGCCATTTCTTGTGTGTTTTTCTGTTTTTGTAATGGTAACATAATCATTTGTGCCAAAGTATAAATTAAATGATTATATAAAAATAAATGAAAGTAGTTTATAAAAATATAAAAAAGCCATTTATTTTTTATTATATTTTTTGTTATAAATAAATACAACAAAAAATAAATTTATTTCATCCATAAAAATACGGACGTTTAAATTAAGCATGTAATTAATATGTCACATTAAAACGATGTGTTCATAGACTAATTCAATTAATTGGAGATTAGATCATGACTACCAACCTGTCGATCTTATTTAACACTCGATAATCGACAAAGTTGACAAGTCATTAGTCAAATAACATTGAAAAAATAGACATACGTACGAGCGCTTCGTGGGAAGAATTGCTCGGGGAATATTACGTCGGAACAAAAACAATTGATGGTCAATTATTTCAACATTAAACGGCGGCTATTGAGATTTCCTTCTTCGTTGACTAGCTACGGACTAAAATTGTTGCCATTTTGTAGTTGCTAGAACTCCTATTTGTATGGACGATATAGCAACACTATATCTTTAATAGTGGAACACCGGGGGTTCCAAAAAGATAATAAAGTTATGGTGTATAGTGAGACCTAAAGCGTTAAGTACAAATAAAGGGAGATCTATCTAAATTAAGTAACTTCCAAAGATAATTAATAAATAGGAAGCATTAAAAAATTGGTTTTACGAAACTTTTTGGTCAACAATGTGTGAATCTGTAGGATCGTAGTTCTCATAACGCCTTGGGATAATGTTGTAATGGGTATTATCGCTGTGCATAAAACTAAACCATAGAGTACACATAAAATAAATTGATATTTTACAACGTTGGACCATAGATTAGTATAGATACTTCGCCGCCTTGAAATTGAATGAAGCCACAAACGGCTTATTAGTAAGTTCTTTTTTTGAATTCTTGACAAATAAAAACATTTTTAGAGAAAATTTACTAATTAATAACTAATACTGCGTAATTTACATAATGAATAAATAATTATTTCAAATATTTTAGGGACATTTTAGCACGGAGACGTGGCAAAACTTTTTTATGCAACTATTTCAATTCTCAAAACTGGGTACATTTTTTTTGTTAGGAGTGTGTAATCTTTACTAATCTATGCGTTGGACAACACTAAGATTTTTTCTTTATGACAAAGATGCGATATTTAGTGTTTTTTCTTTTAATTCGTATAAGTTGATGATTGTATATAATCTCGATATTCGGAGAGGTTCAAATTATCCCAATGTATTGTATTTGTATTAGAAAGTATCATTAGAATCTAATCTAAAGACAATACAGCAACATCGCCTCTCATGTCTACATATAATAGCTAAAGGGCTGTAGGGCTAAACTGTCGGTATCAAGTTCTAGCTTAACAATGGCTTAGAATGAGTTGCCAGCAGTAGCGTCATTTAACTGTACATTTTGGTCTCATTTCCATGATAAAAAAAATATCACAATGTTATTAATTAATAAGTAGGTTACAACAACGAATATTTATTTATTATTTATTTATTTTAGTTGATATATAAGGTAGAGGAGTTACCTCACTGGGAATAATTATATGGACCTACGTTGTAGTATTATATACCTACGGAATTTATTATTTAATTTTTTTTTTATACGATTAAAGTAGCAAAGCGCATGCAGTCCATCTGATGGTAACTCGCTGCCGTAACATTCGTAACATTCCATAGAGGACAGAGATTCTACCTGAAGATGCATTGCATGCCTGAAGACTAAGATAGTCGCCATATATTATGTTTCAACGGCATCCAAACCTTTCTACCGAAACTCAAGAACTACTAGCTAGAAATAGGTGGTGCTAAAACTTTCGTTTGGAGTCACTACTACTATTACTTAGTCTGTTCGGCAAAGTTACGGTAAATCGAACGTATTCCAAAGACAATAGGTTCATAGACACAATAGTACGCGATTTGCTGAAAGCGCTCTCGGCAACGACAATAATGGAACGATATATTTTGAATTCGGAATTAATTTCAATGAAACGCAATGAATACTACTTCATTCATTTGAAAAATAAATTTAATAAAAATAAGACGAATTTAATATTTAGCAATAATTGTAGAGTTTATTGAAAGTTTTAACGTAGGTGTTACGTTTGATCAAGTGATGGTCTTTAGCAAAGTTGAAAGTACGAATTTTCAGTATTATGTGTGTTATATTATTTTCTTCTAAACGTGGACGAAGCCGCGGGCAAAAGCTAGTGTAGCAATAAATAACAAAAAAAAAACATTTTTATGCACCGTTTCAAACGTTATTCCATTTCTAACAAGTTGCTTCTCTTTGTTACAGATGACGGATCACAAGTTCGTTGCAAAAACGTTACGGATTTCACATTCCTGTAAGTTATTAAAGTTTTATGCTTGGGTATCTTTTGTTATAAAAAAGGCAACGTACCTACGGATGGAATCAATCACGGTGTAGAATCGTTTCGGCCACGACTAATCGGGTGCTATCGTTAAAGAAACGGTTAAAGCCGTAACGTTAGTCGTAACATCATTTAAGCAAAATGACTAACGGCCGAAGCTGATAAACTACTTGTAAAATCGGTAATGCGTTTTGGCGATTTCATCGATGTTACATCACGACTTTTTGTCGACTTTGGATTTGGCGACTTGCTGTGCTCTATATCGATCACCTGCCACTGTATTAATATTGCATACGTTGATTGGCAGCATCGAGCGTCTATAAGCAACTGCTACCGACACTAAAACGTGTGATCGCGGCATTTATTTTCCAAAAAGTACAATCGTCATTCGCCGATGCTAAAGGTTGCAAGGCTGCTATCTATAAAATACGTTACGAGTATTTTCCAAAATGCTTCTGTAAGTTCAGGCGCGTCGACATAATTAGTAGTAAATACAACCAGATTGAGTTAAGTATAATTATGTATATATGTATTCCAAGGCAGTGATAGCCTAGTGGTTAAGAAACTCAGCCTCTCGATCGAGGGGTCCGAGGTTCCAATCCCAGGCAACTCCAGGCCCACCTCTGATTTTTCAAAATTACATGCGTATTAGAAATTAATTATCACTTGCTTAAGCGGTGACGGAAAAAAGAAAATCTCAAAGGTATGTGAAGTCTACCAATACGCACTTGGCTAGCGCGGTGGACTATGGCCTAATTCTTCTCATTCTGAGAGAAGACCCGTGCCCAGCAGTGGGACAATAATGGGTTGATGATGATGATTATTATGTATTGAAAACGATAATTTGTGACTAAGAAATTTAAAAGTGAAACATGATGTCGACTAGTTTTAGACTGTCATTCAAAGTGTTGAATATCCTTGATTTTGAGCAAGTAACATAAATTAATTACATAAATTATGAAATAGACTTGAGCCATGCTACTGTGTATATTGATTAATTATATAAACTTACCTGTACAATCAATTATATTAATATTTTATTGCAAAGTGGTCGTGATAAGTAGGTACCTACTCTCTAGATTGCAATTAAATAACCGAGAAATAATATAAATACATGGTTATTGGTTAACCCTATCCAAAGTCACTCCATAACGTGTTTCATATTTTGAAGAGCGTTAAATGTACTTTATTTCAAATTCTCTCATTATCCATAGAGATCAGTTACCTATTATATGATAGGAGGGTACTATTTAGATTCTGATCTTACATTACCTACCAATTTCCATCGAGGTCGTAGTCCGGTGTTGCTTGCCTGTCACGATTGCCAAACACCTGAAAACAAGAATCGTTGAACACGGTAAATAGCGTGACGTTTCCGAACCGTCGTCACGGAACGATGAATGCCCCTACCATGACATTAGGAGGTAATTTCCAACCTCGTGGCTCCAACCCGTGCTTATTACATCGCTCAGTTTAGTCCACCGTGCCTTTCTGTTCAGTCAACTCGCGCGGCAATGTAATATCAGATCGTGCCGTCATCACGGAAAGTTTTGTGGAAAAGTGCTCATTGTGAAACCAGCGAAGTCCAAGGTCTCTCGTGTTACCTATTTCAGTTTACGTAAGTAATCGAAATAGAAATAACTAGAAACATTTTCTGTCATGTCCTTTGTTTAAATTGACTCAGAATCAACTGGATTTTTTGGAAAACTATTAACACTATTTTCATGTTCTCAATATAGTTTTTTCATATGTATTTGTTGAGATGGTTAAGTTTTTTAATCGTCTGACTTATTTTCCTGTGTTAGTCATTTAGTTACTAGATGGAATCACTTGTCATGAGATCCTTTTCCTGTTACAAGTTGTATTTGCAGTTGGTTTAGTTTGTCTCACGTCCCTTGTGTGTTACTTAATGATCTTAAGGTTCAGAATAGAGTAAGTCATTCTATTGTCAGATGCAACAAGTGTAACAAATTAAAAATAGGTGGATTTGAATTGCACGGTTGTTGGCTACTTAATGTAAAAAATATTGTGAGTCACACGTTACGAAGTACGTATCAGCAAATACAGACAAGCAGTTACGAGTCAGCAAGATATGTGTGGTTACAGTTTTTGTTACAATGTTTCAGCGTTATTTAGTTCTAAATAAATTGTGAACTCGTTGATTTTAATGCGCACGAATCTTTTTTAAATTAAATGTAAATGATTTTCGAATTTCGCCTTCAATGTAACAGCCCATTGACGATATTTGCGTGAAAGTATAATATAGGTATTAGTCATGTGTACGTACCTAATGAATTTTATAATTCTACGTATAAGGCTTGATCAAAGTTCAAATTCGTACATGTTTAAACATTGCGTATATATTTTGTTTATAGTAACGATGTTTTTAATATTCTCTGGTAGATAGTCCGATATGGCAGTGATCGTAAAAACTACGGAAGGCCTACTTGACTACCAAACTATAACCAAAATATGGTTATATAGATATAAATCATTTCCTGTTTTTTATCATAAGAAAATATGCTATGCCACGTGACTCTTCAACAAATAAGGTGTAACTTTTTACACCTCTTACACCTTTTTACAGCTCTTTAGCTTTACCTGCTAAAACCAAGGTGCATTGGCAATTCCTAACAATATAGGAATTATATTTCATCAGGGGTTATGTCCTTAGGCAACACATCTGTCGCTGACTTCAGGTGTGGCTCTAATCTTACCTTAAGTTCATTACTGTTTTTTGTTCATTACTGGCTTTTTTTATAATATGGAGTAGCAGACGAGCATACAGTCCACCTGCTACTGCCGTCCATGGACATCTGTAATCGACTCCAGATAGGATTAGATATTCGTACCGGAGGTCGGCCATAGATGCGCTGTTACCCCTGAGGACTAAGCTGGGACGCCTCGGAAAAGTATGTATACCTTACCACACCCTTCAAACCAGAACACAGCAGCGCTTAACACTGCTGTTATAAGGCAGAAATAGGTGTGGCGGTGCTGCCGCCGGAGTCGAACCACCAAGGGTTCTACCACCTTCTGATGAATTGAATGTTCCTTTGCTACATCTGCATTATTACAAATATGCCTGACTAAATTATTGCTACGTATTCTTAAAAAATCAAGCATCTAGAAATGTACAGAACGTTTATACGATACGATGTAATGAGTAGTAACAAATGCCTGCGATTACTTGGTCAATAGTGTTTAGAGACACGACAGTAGCAATCTATCCGATTACCTAGCTAGCATTACTGGCTAGCAACTAGGCTATTATTTAGATGACCACTACTGAGTACTGACCACATCCCGCTATATTGATGTCAGTTTTTACAGTCTATCATGGAAATATCATTTGAATATTACAAAATTGAGATTTTGTTTTAACGGCGTGACATTTTAATCTTGATGACAGAAAGGTCTTGGTAAGTTTGTGATATTATTTGTGATAAATAATAATCTTGCGATTGCAAATGAAATAACTAAGTGAAAAAAACGTAATGCAGTAGTATGGCAGGTATATTCAATTTGGCTTATATACCTAACGTCGTCTTATGTGTCTGTATGTGTGTCTGTATGTCTGTATGTGTGTGTGTGTGTGTGTGTGTGTGTGTGTGTGTGTGTGTGTGTGTGTGTGTGTGTGTGTGTGTGTGTGTGTGTGTGTGTGTGTGTGTGTGTGTGTGTGTGTGTGTGTGTGTGTGTGTGTGTGAAGTCTATAGAAGCAGTAATGTGGTAATGACTGCACTTTGTGGATATATGTTTGAAACATAACGGAAATATCTTCAATCTACGTTCTGAAATTAAAAATATATTTATAGGTTTAATTCTGTTCAGTTCTCCGTTTAAAATTTATCCAATTTAGTATGATATTTGTCAAGTTTTCAAGTGATAAAAGATAAAAAGAAACGCTACTTACCAGATGCGAGGCGAAGTGGGTCTTACAGCTTACTTAATAAACCCAAGTAATATAAGAAGAGTTTAAAAGTAAATTAGTGTCGGCAACTGAACACGGCCGTTACCCGATACCGCTCTTAATGCTCGGTTTGGTTGGCAACTGTTTTAATTTAACATCAAAATTATACTTTTGGAGTGTATTTTTCATATGTAAATTGTGATAAGGGAGTGATTTTTTTTTCCATTTTTTTCCATTTTCATTTTATTTTTCATTTTCCATTTTCTGACGTGAATTATTTGTATATTTATTAGTTTCGTAATAATTGTTTGCAATTCAAGATTGTATTTAAATTCTTTAATAGTGTCTAATCTAGAAAATTGCATACCTTACCCGGTGAAGTTTGATTGAACTCTAAAAAACTATCTAGCCTTCAGGGGTATATATTTGGGGCCGATCTCAGAGAGGTTTTAAGGTAGCAATGTATCTGTGGTCAACTTAAGATAGGCTTCTTACAATATAACTCTACTCATATGTCCAGTGCGGCAGTTGCCACCTATCGTTAAGTTAGGACTACAGTCCGCATAGAAATAAATGCATAAGTGCATAGAAATAAATGCATGCATAAGAAATCTATAAAATCAGGAGTAAAGCAGTGATAACTTAATATATTTTGGTTTCTCTCATCATCATCATCATCAACACATTATTGTGCCACTGCTGGACACGGGTCTCCTCTCAGAATGAGAAGGATTAGGCCATAATCCGCCAAGTGCGTATTGGTAGACTTCACACACCTTAGAGTTTTTTTTATAAAATCTTTCAGGTTTCCTCACGATGTTTTCCTTTACCGTATATCAAGTGATAATTAATTTCTAACAGGCACATAATTTTGAAAAATCAAAGGTGCGGTGCCTGGGAATTGAACCTCGGACCCCTCGATCGAGAGGTCGAGTTTCTCTCACCAGCAGTCAAATTTAAAAGTTTAAAATCGATAATTATGATTAAACGCACATGTTTGAGAGATCTTCACATGTTATTTTATTACTTAGGACCTGTCTAATTTCGAGACCAAGCGCACCAGCAAGACAGTGGGTTAATTATGACATCCACTGCTACTTTCACTATATAAAATGATGAAGTTCCAACTAACTATAATGGAGCAATACTCCTATTTCTATGATACATTACCATAAGTTACTATGAATCTTGAGTCTTTGTTCCGACCAGTACTCTGTACATTAGCATAAATTCCCCACTTTTGGAATCGTGCATTTCCTTAATCTGTTTTGTATAATTCCGTATATATTTGTCCTTTGGTCTTATTCGTATCGACCACCCTGACGATAATGAAATGTGAAGGTAAAAAGGTGTGGATTTTGCCAAAAAGTTCCGATAATAATCTCCATTTGTATAATTTTGCTAATTCAACCGACTTGAGGACGTTAAGCGGGCTGTTTTTAAGGTTTTATTATAATCCCTGTTATTTTAAACGGTAAACGCGTTGTAAATATGATGTTGTCGGGTCGTCGTTGTTTATATTTCGATTCTTATTCTTTATGGAGTGACTTTGAAAGTTTTCTCTGTTGAATGTAGATTGACCTGTTTACTGTCACATTTTGTGTAGTATAAAGAAGCTATATTTGTTATACATTTTGTTATCCTATTATGTTGACTCGCATTGCAACATAATATTTGGGTGACTACAATACAAAAATACATTCTTTATTGCATACCACAACATATATATTATACTACGAAAAGCTACACAATTCTTGTGTCTGAGTTATTCGGTAAGCTCTTAATCATATTTCTACAAACATGCTTTTAAAAATGATTTCATTACTTCATATATAAATAAGTTTTTCTCAGAAATACTCCTGAGTACGCATTAAGGTACCCCAATTCAAATTGTCACTGCCATTACGCAGAATAATCGTTCTCGTATATAACAACGTGATGTTAAGCTGGGTTTATATTGCGGTAATTTATGATTTACGTGTGTTTTATACACTTAAGAATAAGGAGTATATAATCTATGTATAGTTGTTAATAGTATACTAAAATTCTATAGATTGTTCAATCTGCCCAATGTTAAGTGTCCACTGACGTCCAAAAATACGTGCGGCATAGATTAAAGGCGGTAAGATTCGTAGAAAGAACTAATATTCTAGATTTTAAAGGTAGGAGAACTCCTGGTGGTTTGAGTGTGGGACTACTACGTCTATTTCTAATCTCAGTTACAACTCTAAACTTATTTGGTTAATTATACACATTCATAGGCGATAGTAACCACTTACTGCGGTGGGCTGGAAACCCGTTTTCCTCTTCAACTGCAAAAAAATCTTGAAGTGGATTACAAAGATTCTTTACAATTATTTCACCACGAAATAAATCTATTAAATAAATAATTACATCATTGTACACTAAGCCTAAGTTCCATACTCGTAAAATGGCGGGCAAATACGACCAAACAGGTGCGTTCCCATCCAGTTAGTAAGCGGGTTTTTGCGACTTTTCCCCGTTTTTTCCGCAAACCACTCCACAAATTACTTGCTTACTAGACGTCTATATAAATGTATACTGCCTGTATGTTTTAACGGGAAATAATGATAGAACTAAATAAAAGAACGCAGTTCGAAATTTGAATTAATGCAAACAATAAAATTGTCGATGGACAAAATTGTTTTCATCTGCCCTGAAACAATTTCGTTTATGGCAAAAGCAAAAGCTTCGAAATTTAAAATTTGTGGCAGCGAAAATTTGTATGCAACTTGTGACAATGAATTTTATCAACAAAGCAAATTGTAGCTACATAGCAAACCACATAGCGGAAAACCACTTAAATAAAATTAAATGAACACACTTTTATCTTTTAATTGAAGGTTTATCAAACTCTATATGGACTTATTACTAATGCCTTTCTCTATACGACCTTTAATATGTCCGTAACCTGTCAGACCATAGTCGAGACTTTTTACTCAACCTTACTAAAAATAGAGCGAGAGGTTTTTACCAATGTTTACTAATATATTAGGCCTCTAATACCTTTCTCTATTTGACCTCTAATATGCGTAATTTAAACTAACAAACTTCAATTTTCCTTTTTAAAAGTAAAGGACATAGGTTTTTATATTAGGTTAGTTTTGTAGTTTGACTGTGATAGATGATGTCTTTTCGGACTGTGTTTCATTTTGAAAAAACGTTCGAGACTGTAAGTTTTTGGCTCAATGGATGAAAAACATCGAAACTGCTGAAAATTGCTAAAGTTGCCGTTCGGGTTGTGTGTCTTATGTTGCTCTAACGATATTTGCTCGTATAAACGGTTTTCACGTAACTCGTTTCCTATATCTCTCGTGTAGCGATATCGCTCGTGTAGCGACATCGCTCGCCCTATTAAAAACGGGATTTTGAAAAGCGATAATTTTTGTAACATGCTTCAGAATACATGATACATGATACTCGTATCACGATATTTTGTTAAATAGTAGAAGTTAATTCATGTACTACTCGTATAATAATATTAGGATTTAGCGATATTAGTAATAAGATATTAGGGTAATGTCAAGTGGTGGCTCTACATTATAGTAACTTGGGGATACTGTACGTGTACTATCACGATTAGTGACAATATGTAAAGTGTAGTGCCTAAGTAGTAGATAAATTATTATGTGTACTTTACTTAAACTATATTAGAAATGTAATATATTGAATATTCGATATTATGGGCTTTACTAAGCGGTAATATCTGTGACGTTTAGAAAGGGATATTTTACATAAAATTTATTTATTGATTCTTTGTATTTTATGATATTAGGAGTAGGATATTACACAAGCGATATATTTGGCAACAGGAAGATGTTTTGTGATCTTTACTAATATAATCTGTACACATTGAAGGTGGTAGAACCCTTTGTGGTTCGACTCCGGCGGCACCACCGCCACACTTATTTCTACCTAATAACATCAGTGTCAGGCGCTGCTGTGTTCCGGTTTGAACGGTGTGGTAAAGGAGACAGACTTTTCCGAGGCGTTCCAGCTTAGTCCTCAGGGGTAGCGGCGCATCTGTGGCCGACCTCAGGTAGGAATATCTAATTCTATCTGGGGTTGATTACACATGTCCATGGGCGGCAGTAGCCACTTACCATCAGGTGGACTGCATGCTCGTCTGCTACTCTTATATTATAAAAAAAAACACCAAATACTACATAAAAACCACAGTCTGTTTGTGTGTCGCTTTTACAGCTCTAATTAATAATTGTTAATAAAATTTGACGTGTTATGTGTGTAATTTTGATCAGCATTAGGAAGGCTTTGCATGCATGCGTTACCGTGAGCATAATATTAGAATAGAAAAAGACATTAGCATTGCACTTAGGCTGTGTCCATAGTGGTTAAAGATATTCCCTTCACTACAAAAAAATACAAATATAAGAAAGGAAAGATCGCTGTTAGGTACAAAAATATATTTTGCGTAAAACTCTTCTCATTTAAGGTATTAAGCCTGTTTTATAAATTAATATTAAATCTTTATATTTTGCAGCTCTGGTCTTGAGCTTATTTTCAACATTAATTTGGATCTAAATAAAGAGACCATCTGTTGTGGTATTAAGTGGGTTCTGATAACCTAAATTATTATTCTAACTCTACTTTATGCATTTTTTGGTAAAATAAGACATTTGTAACAAATAAACGAAATTAAATTTTGTAGTAATTTCTTTGGCAATGTTATTTTTTTGTGAATTTGTATTATCATATGTGTTCCCGTAAAGTTTGTATTCAAAATACCATAATACGAAGTGTAAAGATGCTTATACGGTGTGAAAGTTTAAAATATGTTCTTTTCGATGCAACTCATGTAGGTATTGAATAATTTGACCATTAGTGAACTCATGAATCCAAATACACGGGGACTGGCACGTATTGCATATGTATTAACTTGTTAGCGCTCTATTATTAATTGTTCGTACGTATTGACATGCTGTCGATTTTATCTTGACGGTAAACTATTAAGGTTATTTGTGAAATAAAAAATGTTTTTGAAGGCAAATAGGGTAATTTTTTTTTGCTACTGTATATTTAAATATCTTTATAGTATGTAGATAAACAAATTATTAGTAAGTAGTACTAATTTCTACTAGTAGTACTAATTTGTACTACTACTAGTAGAAATTAGTAGTTTCGTTAAAATTTTCGGATAATCTACTCCAGTACATTTACGGATATCCGTTTCCGATGAGCTTAATAAAAAGCGAACAATTTCGAAATCCCAATTAAATATCGCCGGAAAAGATAATTTCAAAATTATTTCATCGAACCCAAATGTCAATTTGTTACAACGATAATAGCACAGAACTTTCGAAATGGCCCGAAACTTAGTTGATTGGACATGAAGAATTACTCTCCAATACCAAGTCATTTACGTAAAAAACATTTTTCATCGACAACAAAAAGAGTTTTGACGTAAAAAGTGACAATGAGTACCAGGATAGCACGTGTGCATAAGGGGTGGCTGGCCGACATGTGCCGGCCGCAGGTGTGAGCCCGGTGCGCCCGCCAACTGCTCGCCCTTTTTGTGAAGACGCACTAGACAGGTCATTCTCCATCCCGCTCGCACAGGAACACACATCCTGTTTTACTTTCGCGTAACAGAGATAAAATCTAATGTGTCATTTGCGCGCATAAAAATGGAAATTTCAGTACTTATTTGTCTATCGGATCGCGATGTTTTTTCCACGTTTAAAATGTTTGTATAAAATACACGTTTGTGTTGGTAAAACACGTTTTTTACTAGGAATGCGTTGTGAATAATGAGAATATTTAATTGTTTCAGATGAACGAATTTCCCCGATCGGAATTTATTCTGGGAAATAACGCCAGTCGAGAATGCAATGGGATAATACGACGTAAGTATGTTTGTGTAAATATTGTTGTATGAATGTAATGATTACGTCACACGACAGTATCGTACTCATTCTATTGTGTAAGTAAACAAATGATGACTGTTTTCTCTACAGGAATAAATGCTCCTTGTTTTCAAAAACACTATTCATAAATAGAGCAGTCTCTTAACAATAATCTTCATTAATATGGCGTAACGTTTATGTTTTACCAATGATAGATTTTTCCGGTGTCTTAAAGAACATTTCTAAATTCAGCCAAATTCAATTCGAGAGTGAGAATTAGCATGATTTAATATCTTTAAAGAATCTGTGATTAACCAGGTTTTGCTTTATCATTTTACCATAGTTAAAACATAGCTGTTACACAGTATTAAAGTTACGTTCATTTAAATAGTACCTAAGTACAGCGTATCTATAAAAGTACTGAAGCCCGTTTAGACCCTACATTGTCACAATTTTAATGAATTATTTCCATTCTATTAAAAATCCATTTCATCTAGGCGTTTCACACATTATTTATCCTGGAGAAAGTGTTTGGCCTTTGTAAGTTTTGTACTTAATATTTGTATGATGATTGATGGGATGGCATTGGCCTTTACAAATTTACATGACGAATACAATTGGGTAACACTTAGTTTATTCATTTCGCCCTGCACTAGGTGACACTGTTATAAGGCATTTTACTAACCAGGCCGCGTCGTCTACGTGAAATGACTGATATGATTCGTGTTTAGGACGCTAATACATGAGCGACTGTCCATGCAAACGACGGCCGCTGACGACAATCGACGAACGACTATTGTTGAGACAGCGACAATCGTCGCCGTTGGTCTTCGACTGTCGCGGCCATTCGTCAGTGATCTCTGTCGACTGTTAGATGGCCTATCTAGGGTGCATGGCGGTTGTTGCGATATCGTATCTCTACGCAGTTGCCAGTCGTGCAGTCTTGTAGAGTATCTTGACCTGCTTAGGATAAGCCGGCAGGGGCAATCTATAGACGATATTGGAAATTGCCCCTGCTTGCATACATGCATCACAATTAAGGAGGCAATTAAGGATCATCGCCGCGGCAAGTCTCTGCGGCAGGTGTGTAAGTACCCTGCTTTATCCTCCTTTTTTAGGGCTTGTCACGGCAACGGCGTCGATTGTTGATACAAAATGTCGCTCGTTCAGCCCAGTCGCTAGTGTGTTATCTTCCTTATTCACGGCCTTGGCGCAACGCAGCAGTAGATTCGATAAGGCGAATAGTTTTCATCAGAACCGACAATATTGCTACGCAGAACTAACTGTATGTGCGATTGCATTGAAGCCTTCGGATTATAGACGGTGAAGATACATTGACTCTTTGAATTTATGTACACAAATTACTGCTTTCAAGTGTCGATATCGATTGAAGTGTTACATCTATCGATTTATAATATGAAATATGTACAGAAAATGTGTAATTCATTAGTTTGACGCCGTTTGACGTTCATTGTAGGCCTGTTGAAATTATTACTACAATTTTAAAATTTCTTTGATATCTAAAATGTTAAAATACCTATGTTATTGATGTTCATTGTAAAAAAATGTCGTTGTCGTCACCCCATTATTGTCCCACTTAAGATCATAGATCGCCTCTCAGAGTGAGAGGGATTTAGGCCATAGTAGCCGACTGCTTAGGTATAGCCTATATTAATCCCAAAATTTGGACGAAACCAACAACACCTCATTTGTTGAAATCCGTCAATACGTTTAGATTGGAGGGCCAAAGATTGACACATACATACAATGCTCGAATAACATAACACTCGCTACGAATAAAATAACTAATATTAGATTAATTATAAAAACCTTCCCTAGAAGTGACCATAAATTAAATATGTAACCCAAACCGTACCATAGAGGAACTCAAAGGGAATTGCTATAAATCTTAAGACAATAGCGATGTACGCGTGATAGCGGCAGGTTTCAGTAAATATTTGAATAGTACCAACGAATCGGCCACAATACCGTGTTTACTGTGGAGCACTTCTGTGTTGACTGACTTAGGGTTGCCACTTCAAAGTGTAATAAGTATTAAATCTTAATAGTATTAAAATTAAAATTAATAGTAAAAATAAATTGTCATGTCAAATAAAAATGTCTTAATTTTCATTTTCTTAATTCATAAAAAAGAAAGGTCACTGAATTTTAGCTAAGGAGGGATCTAAAATAAATAGAATATTAAATTTATCTTATTTACGCCCCTGATAGGAATAACATTTGTCACTTTGACCAAAATACAAAACCTACAATTCGGGATTTTATGAAAATAATGTATATGAAATTTTGAGGTTAAAGAAAGATGTAGAAATTTATTTTTAAATTTTATTCCCAATCGATCACAAGCTTTAGGCAATGCTCGCACAAACATTGAATCAAATGATAAAAAATGCCTAAAATCCATTCTGTCCATCCATTCTGTGTAAGAAGTAGGCAAAATACTTTTTTGTAGAATCCGTCCAACTGTACATAATAAGCACTTGACAACCATATTTCTCGTCGGATTTGTATAATACACGTACAAAGCGGGTAACCCCAAAATGAAATGCTCACGTATTACCTCTAAGTGGAGTTGACTGCGCTTGTTATTTTTACACTACATTTGTTTAAATCTTTGCTCAACAGTTAGCACTTTCATCTGTTAAATCCTTTGTAAAGACCGATTGTTTGATTTCGTGGGGAATTTTTCGGAGAATAATATCTGAGATTTACGTCATTATTTGGATCACGTGGATTTTTTCGATTTATTCGTACTGATTTTGAATTTTATGCGTTACCTTTATACGTTTCTCGTGTAGTGCAAATATAATTATTGTGTTGTGTGTAAAATTATTTCGTATGGTCAAATATTTGCAACCTTAGCGTGATAAGTATTACCGGCATGACTGTTATGATACGTACCTATAAGTAACACCAAATATCATTAGAAATCTTATTACTTCAAAGATGACATCGAACCTTACACAAAGGTTATAATATCGTTGTTTAATCACAGAATCTGTTTTAACGGTCCAAACCAAACCGTCAAAGTAAATGAAGATTATATCACGCCATCATCTTACAGTACTTCATTGTTTAAACAATATTTAATTGTCATAGCGAAGACGAAAATGTATCGATTACTAAGCCAATATACTAATCGAGATTCGATCTTGGCAAACGAGGAAATAATATACAGACGGACTGCTGTGTTTATTAATAGAATATATCGATTACTTCCTACGCCATGGATACCTACCATGCCCCTATTGTTAGTTGGAATGTTGGTTTAAAAATGTATGGAGCGATAATACGAAATTAATTAGAGGTATTGATCGTGGTCGTATTATGAACGCTACTTTGTAAGAAATAAAAAAATAGTTGGCGGCTCTTAAGAAAACACGTCGCCAGTAAGTTACGTAATTTTTTTGTTAATTTGTATCATAATTATAATAATTAAGTGTGGCACCGAACAAAGTACCAATTATATTTACTTAAGTAATTTAGGTACCTACTGCTTGCTATATAATAAAAGTAAGCCACAGTAATACTGTTTTTGTTGCAATTCTTTCATGATTTAGTTCTCAAAAGTTTTTTAGTTCAATTAATGGATGGTTAAGTAAAAATATTAGTTTTCAAATCCCTTAACATTTCTGTTTTCACAACTAGGAGCGCATAATTGCGAAGAGATTCCGCGTTTATTAATAAAATCGATTTGAGTTTTCTCTTTGTGTTGATCGTGGGAAAGAGCTAACAATAGGGAGAGAGCTCTCAGGTTCACTGCCGCCCTGGTACGTCGTGAAGAAATCGTGAGACCCGTGGGACAGCGCATCCACTGTTACTGTTTAAATAGCTTGCACTCGATCTAACGCGTGCATTCGTACCGGTTTCAACTGTACTCGAAACTTAATAATTCTACCGATTAATTTATGATTTCCTTATGGTCTTATATAGAAAATTATTTAATTAATTCGTTTACGGAGGCTAAAGCAATTAATTATATTACGTTGTCCTATTATTTTTCCGTTACAAATTCCAGTTATTAAAATGAAACGTATAAGTACAAATAGAGAAAAATCAATATGTATGAAACGATCATCATTGTCCCATTAGGTATTTAGGTATCTTCCTATTAAACGTGGATCTTGCGAGAGATTACATTTTTTATTTAAACAAAGAATATTGATACTTACTTCATGTTATTATTCAGGAGTTGTAGAGCTATAATTACATAGGTATGTGTCAATTTACGGCTACAACTGTTTGTATTTTACTTGCGAGTCTTCTTAGTAATGTCGTTAAGTAAAATGTATTCTACAAGCGTTAGAATTATCTAGCTGTGCCGACAAACAAATTAAGCAGAACTGTGAATCACCACTACCTATCCATTTAACTGTTATCATGATTAAATCATTCGCAAACAAGTCTTCGATAAAGACGGACAATCCCATTATAATTTTAGAATATCGACTATTTCGTATTACTATTTATTAATTTTAAATTACAATATCAGCGACCTTATTAATTTGTTAGCAAAATTTCGAATAGCAACAACGATAAATTAATTACGCAAGACGAATTTTCGTCGAGGCGAGAGAATAGACGCATAGTTTAGGTATAACAAATTAGTTTACGTATCTACCTGCCCACATCCTACATACATACATTAGCATCCTAAGCAGGCTCTAAGGCGGCCGTGAACTTCGTGTGAACGAACGACTGAGTGAACTAGTGTGAACGAACTCATTTAGGAGTCAAAATGGTGTCTCAATCGCTCGTTTCGTTCAGACGTGACTCCCGCGGTCTTCGTTTCTTGTTGCCAATATTTTCTCGCTTCCCCAATCGTATATCGGCTTCGGCGGCGTTGCAGGTGACCCCGGGTCCCGCCGGTCACGATGGCCAAGCACGTTGGAAACTAATGCCACTGTCAAAACAAACATTACGCCGACGCCTTAAGTTTCAACTTCCTAAGTGGGAGTTATATTTTAATTTATCAGATAATGATGCGGAAATAATAGACAGAAGCAATTGAATGATGGAGTTTCTGGTTCAGATTTTATTATTCATCTTTATATAAGCTAATTTTATTGATTTTTAATTTGTTAATGTATGTAGGTTATGAAAATAAAAATCACTAAATATCTATTGGAAACGACATTAACCAATTATACAAATATGTTTCTCTACCAAACTTCCACCACTTCCCAAATTTAAAATTATTTAAATTTTATTTTTGACATCCTATGTATTTTTACACACAAAAATAATAAATGTTTTCAAAAGAGTAGTTTTCAATCATTCTTTAGGAAAAATGAAAACAGAAAATAACTTGCAGAATTTTCAAATTTAAACAACAATAACAAACTAGCATTCTACACACTTCGTAGTCAAAACCGTACACATTCGCACAAAGGCGTCGCTTTCAGGTGGGAACGGAGTTACAACGCCATTCCGTCGTTCGTTCCTCAGGACTGTTGCAACGTCTATAAAATATAGATCGTTCGGAGCAACATCTGACCGCGTTCACACGGTCGGTAGATTACGGCCAAGTGGTTTCAAACGGAGTGATTGATGCCCGAATGTGCCTTAGCTCAGTATAAACGAATAAACGGATTAGATAGCTCTTTGTTCAATCGTTTTGTTTCTACGCGGAATAAACGATGACGCATTCATGCCTCGTTTAATGTGACAGATGATCTTTCTAAAGTCTAGTTCAAATCGTCCAGAGGGCGCAAGTTGCACTTCTTCCGTGTGAGGTTAAATTTGTATAGTTTATTGGTATTGTTGTTCTGATAGCAAGTTCTAATCTAATTTATAAAGTTACATTTTAATTAATGAGTTATTCTTATACCACTCGTAGATAGTAGATACCCATGTATATTGCATTATTCTTTGGAACAGCCTCTTGCTAATCTTTGTAATTTAATTCTTTTGAAAGTAGGACATCGAACGCAATAAAAAACCCAATAAATGGAGTAAGTTCAAATATGACGGCATTTGTTATTATTCCTATCTCTTGTGGGTCAAAATGAAGATAGAAATAAGTTTTGCATGCGTGACACGGTATCGTGCTCGTTTATCTAACAATACTACCGCGGGCACGGCATCTCAATTTATTGTATAAAATAAATTAAATTCCTGGCTTTTCCGAGCATAGGATTGAAGACGACTCTACATAGTTAATGTTATTAAAGGTTTTTGAAGGTTACCAATTACCTATCTGTGGCTTGAACAAAGAAATGAAGCTATATACTATTAAAATTTCATCCATGTGCTATTACCAATTGGTAGTAAGTCGATCTGTCTCTACTGAAAACCGTCAATCAATCCGAGATGGTGTTAATGTTTAGCATGATAAAACTTTTGTATGAAAAACAATGTATTTAATCTCGTTGGTATTAAGCAACAAGTGTTGACGTTTGTTTAGTGACAGCTGTCCATAAAATACGATGGATTGCATACCAACTTAACGTACGTTCAAAATGATATAAGGCTTTATTCTGATTTAATATTAGTTGTGTTCTTGGCCACCTCAATATCATCACGATTATGACCAGGATGCAAAATCACTTATGTTTATTTTTTTAGCTTTTGTCAGAAATCGGACTTCATTGACAGGTGTTGGTTTTAGAGTCTGCTGTTCAGGAGTAATTTTTAAAGAACACTTTATCCATCTCCTGGTTTTAGTCCTTTGACTGTTTTCTCCGACATCATGGGGAGGAAGAGAGTGGGAACACTCTAGGTCAACACCACCTTTACCTTAAAACTACCATTAAAATTAATGGTAGACAATTTTAAATACCAAGGCCACAAAATATCTTCAAACCTATTCTATAATTGGGACTAGTGACCATTACATACATGGTAGGAATAATTTGATCCTTTTTTGCTAGAATTTGCCTTCACCCACATCATAAGGAGACGTTTTTTCCCGCACATATGACGTGTTCCTGCATCGAAAAACTATTCGAAAATCACAGTTAAGAATAAATAGATTTCAATGAACTTTTAACAATTTGTAATGGGTATGACCAATGTGCATGACTTTTAGGGTTCCGTATACAAAGGGTAAAGACGGAACCCTGTTATTAAGACTTCGCTGTCTGTCCGTCTGTCCGTCTGTCACAGGGCTCTATCTCTGTAACCGTAATAGGTAGACACTTGAATTTTGATAGAGAATGCATAATGACGGCCGCTATAACAAATACTAAAAATAAAAAAATGTTGAAAATAAACGGGGGTCGTCATACAAAAAACCGCTAATAAAATAATTGAACCGTAATAGGTAGACAGTTCAAATTTTCACAATGTATTTACTTCAGTGGCTGCTATAACAAATACTAAAAATAAAAAAAATATCAAAATGTTGGCGGAACCCTCCATGTGCGAGTTCGAGTCGTACTTGGCCAATTATTTGAGCTTGCATACTTGAGATTATTATGATAATGTTCAGTACAACAGGTTTGACAGCCGTGTTAACAATATTATCACTTAATATAATAATAACCATGACATAATCTTAATAAGAAAATGTGTGTGGGTGTGCAGATTAAATACTAAAACACAAAACAAATGTACCTACTTTCTATAGGACTGGATAGGATTTTTTTATAATATAGTGCATGCAGTCCGCCTGATGGTAAGTGGCTACTGCCGCCCATGGACATCTGTAATCAACCTCAGATAGGATTAGGTTTTCCTACCTGAGATCGGCCGTTACCCGTAAGGACTTAGCTGGAATGCCTCGGAAAAGTATGTCTCCCTTACCACACCCTTCAAAACGGAACACAGCAGCGCCTAATACTGCTGTTATTAGGCAGAAATAGGTGTGACGGTGGTGCCACCGGAGTCTAACAACAAAGGGTTCTATCACCTTCAATGGTACTCGTATGTGGTCATTACCCGTCAAGAAAATGTGAGTACACAAACGCATTCTCGAATCCAACTATTGTCTTAGGAAGTTGTTTTCTCTAAAAATGAGAAGTTATAAAATTAAAGTCTGTCCAAATTTCCAATTAGAGGTTTGTCAACTGATCATTGTGAATATTATACTTTATAGTTTACAGTAAAATTATGGTTTTTACTTAGTAGTGGTTTGGTAAAGTTTAAAGTTAAAGTTTTGACTTAAAGCTTAATATGACGCGTTCTTAGTTCTGTACCCCTACCATGAGTTTTTACGTTTTGACATATATGACTGTTTTGATATTTGTTTACGTATTTGCCCATATAATTTCCAATCAGCGCCCCTAGCGGATTGTGTCAGAACTTGGAAATAGTATGGGCCAATACGTAAATAAATACCAAAACAGTCATACTTGTCAAAACGTAAAAACTCATGGTAATGGTACTGAACATATATGACCTTAAAGTCGCTAGTAACGATGCCGTAGATAGTAGGCAGTAGTGACATCTAACCACCAATATTGCTTAACCGTTTCTCACTTTAGCTACGTAATAAAAATAACTTCTCCCCATGCACGTGTGCGCTAGCCTTTACGAGACAAAGGAGTTAATTATGTGAATATGCCTTACACTTTCACTCGCATCCCAAGCATAATTAAATCGAAAATTTATTACAACCGTTTGGCAATCCTAACACATTAGTTTAACAAAGAGAAGCAATCAATTACTTTAAGATACGATCCCGCTATAATTAATGAGGCTGAGCTCTTCGATAATTAAGCTACATCTATGGCCTACATACGATACATGTGAAGTTAGTTAAGTATAATTTTGTTATGCTTCTACAAGTTAAGCGCGGTTAAGTTATGATAAGTACAACTCGTGTAAGAGATTCAACGTGATTATAATGTCAAAGTGCTTTTTGATGAAAAAAAAATTTTAGAGGAATAGAGATATGTTAAGCTACCATTTCGAAGACCAATTTATTTTTGTAATTATAATTTATCTTCATAATTTCTGTTAAAAAGTTTTGGTCTCTAAAATAATTTTTGAGTCATAATTTGTCTTCAATATTCTTTTGAGAGTAAATTATAATTGTTTTTATTGAGTTTTGACTAATGATTTTATTGACGAAATTAAATACACTGGCCATATTTTAGACGCGAATCGGCATAAATATCCCACGTCTTTTACTAGTACCTAATTCTTATTACTTATATGTTAAATATGTATTTTATGTAAGTAAAAATGTCTATATAGTAATCACGCATTAAAATCCTACACTAAAGTCTATAAAATAAATTTTATAGGCAGTGTTGCTAATTCCGATTACCTACTATTTAATTAGAATCCATGATGTTTCAATTTAGTTCTCAGAAGCAATGCGTTCGAAGTCTTGACTTGGATTTTCGTCTTGTGTAAAATTCATCACAAAAATGTTTATTAAATAACCAGTGATAAATAACCATCAGCTGGACCGCATAGGTACCTTGCTACTCATTTGTCTACAGTAGAAAATGCCTTTAATTCTAAAAAAAATATCTATTCATTCGTCTTATAATTCGACATCGTTTTCAGTACGTCAGCGCAACAATACGCTTAGTCGGCAGATGGCCTAAAATAAGCAGAAGTACCATTCGATTCTAAGTAGGCGAGTCATATGCAAGGGTCGGGTTCACGACCTGCATTACTATGCGCTAGGCACACGTCGAGACACGTGGGAATGAGTAGGTAACGCCCTTCCGAGAAGCTACTGTGCGTGTCGGTTTACTTTGGTAGAACCAGGTATCTTGTTGTGACACAGGATTATGACATGTTTTTCATTGCGGTTGGGATGCAGAGTTCTAGGTTTGGTTCCTGGTTGGGTATTGTCTGGATCATGAACTTAGATTTCATGTTTTATGTCTCTGAGTGTTTGTGAAATCGTATTTGTATAAAGTGGGGATCTTAGTGAAATTCTACGTAGATCTCCATTTGCGAAAAACGCCTTATGGCGAATGCTTTGAGAACTGCGTAATAACGTGAAAGCCTATTTTTTTCTTTTTGACACATTTATCATCGTCATTGTGTTATCGTGTAGTCTAAGCCGGTAAAAACCCCTGAAAATCGCCCTCACGAGAAAGTGGTGTCCATGACGGATTTTTCTACGTGGGTTAGGTTAGGTTATGTTTCATGTCAACAATGTGAAGGTTATGTCTAGGTTATAGAAATGGCGAATGTTTTCATAATACTTCATTCATAGAGTGAACAGATTAAGTCAGGTCAGTTTACATTAGGTAAAGTTGGGTTAGGTTAGGTTATGTTTTATTTTTACAAACATTAGTAAGGTTTCCGTAAACAGATCAAACCCTATAAGGGATACCTTAAGTAGAACGGTCACTAATGATCCCATCTTCAATACCACTAGGACTTTTTGCTCATTATTATGAATAACGTGCCTTATTCTAGAAGGAAATAGTGTAAAAACCGATTATATTCAAATTGCCTCAGTTTGCGTGAGAATAGAGTCTTGAGCGTGAACTTTCGACGTATGCTTATTCTGACCCACTTTCTATACTGTGCTGGTACATTTAAATTGAATTTCGTATAAGGAGTGACTATTTAGTGCTGGAATAAGGATATTGTTTTGTGAGAAAGGTCTCCAAGTTATGTGAAGTTTACCAATACGCACTGGGTCAGCGCGGTGGACTATGTCCTAATTCTTCTCATTCTTAGAGGCAACCCGTGCCCAGCAATGAGACAGTAATGGCTTGAGATCAGAGATAGATCATAAATCAATGTAATGTTACAGTCTTTATTTTTAAGGATAATAAATAATTATAAATAAAAAATATATTTAAATATATAATCATAATTGCTTGAGCCTTTATTATTATCATATGTAGACACAGACAGACAGACAATTTGTTTTGCTTACGATAAATATTTATCAAACTATCAAAGTTACAATAATTTAGTGCGAAGACGCGGGTCTAAGCTAGTCATAATATGAAGTACTTTTCAATTCATATTCAAATAATGTGCATACGTATTTACATTACAATGGCTCGGTATAATCTCTAACTCTATATTTCTGAATCTTTTCTATTTCGGTCGCTTCCATTGTTAGGGAAAATACGAGATCTGCGCATTATGCATAATAAAGTATGAGTATGTTTACTGTTGCGCAAATTTCTCAGAGTCATGAGTTTGACTAGACTTAGAATAAAACTTGAGAAAGTAGGTCTTACTTAAATAATTTAGGAGAAACATTTTGAATCGAAAATATAACCTAAAGTTATATGTATTCAAAGATTTTCAAAGATTTATTTAAAGTAATATGTATTATTTATGGTACCACCATATACCATCAGTATTTGAAGAAGATCATAGAATCCTTTGCGTTTCCTCCCCGGGGGCACTACCACTACACCATTTTTGCCCAATAACAGCAGTGTCAAGCGCAGTTGTGTTCCGACATACTCGTACTTACCTGAAGCGTTCCAACCTAGTCCTCAGAGGCATCTGTAGCTAACCTCAGCTAGGAATCTTATCTGGGGTTGATTACGGATGTCCATGGCCGGCAGTAGACTCTTACCATGTGGTCATGTAATCGCTTGCTACCTCAACGCAAAAAAAAAAGTATATAGGAACATTTACCCGATATTTCTAGCTAGTATGATAGAAAATCTTGGTATTTAAGTTACGTATCTAAAGATATCTTTTGAAATCTTTGAACAAAGATTTCCTCAAGCGTCATCTTATAGTACTTTGCGTCAAAATCATTACGTAAAGGAACGACGTTCAAAGGAGTTGACGTCTTATTAACGCGAGTAACAGTGCTTTAAAGGGCTTAATGTTTCTTTCAAATTACGGCTTCTTATAAAGTGTGTTTGCAACTGCTTCCTCTCCTTCGGTTAAAATGAATGGTTGGTTGGATGACTATACTTTTATAAGTAGGTGGATAATCTTTAAGTACGCTCTCGTGCCTCGGAGGTTTAGATCTGTTGGCTGTTGATTCGAGCATCATTTGTTAAACCTTGTCAAAAGACTTTTGGTCTTGAAATTTTCGACTGTAACGGTTACTTTTCCGTGCAATTACACTAAAAACAACATAGTTGAAGTGCAGAATCCGTAGTATACATTTTTACGTTCTTACAAAAATGATGTTCTGTTTTGTATTTGTTTATATATTTCCCATAGATTTGCAATCAGTTCTAATACAGGCCGCTTGGGGCGCTGACAGCATAACTAGGCATGCAGAATTAATTCTGGTATCAAGTGGTACGAGAGTTAAACCTTGTAATCTTTGACTGAGCGTATTTGTAGCGATATTTAAAGTTGTAACATTACAACCATGCTCAACGTTTGACATTATGTTTGTTTGTGTAATGTATGTAATGCTACACTATGCACGTATCGTTATAGTCTCAAAACTGCTAGTCCGTTCTGAATATAGAAATGAATGGCGTCGCCATAGTAAATTGTATGACTACACCTGCTCGCAACAACTTCAGAGCGGAGTAGCAGTTTGGCGCGGACTATACTAGACTAAGAATCTGTTCAATCCATTCTCATCATCACGCGACGACTCATCAAGAGTTACTTAACTTTAACTTTAATCACGTTTCCTTATCAAACTGAAGATTGCTAAAGGTTTTTCACACGGTTCTTATTGAAATATCAATACGCACTGCGTGGGCCGTAATTGTTTTGAACCCACGTATTTTTATTTGATTGACCTGACCTCTGTGGAAATGTTAGGAACAGCAAGTTAACAAGCGCATTACCGTTTGCCTTGTTCGTCATCCTCAATGTTTGTGGCTATCAATTATTTTTATATCAAATTTGATTTCTCAGTTTAATTCAATTAAACTTAAAGTAACTGCGATGTTACTTTGTTGTGTAATAAGTATTAATACTTCTATGTACTGATTTTAAAGATGGTTTAACTGATTGTCACTGGATTTAAAGGTGAATAAAAACAAAGCCTCGGGTAATGAAACCCGAGGCTTTGTTTTTATTCACCTTTAAATCATTGTCACTATGTTTTTTTCAAATCCAATAATAGAACAGTGATGGGTTGAGGACGTAGTACGTAAACTCTAACAAAGTGAAAAATAAGGAGGCATTAAGCTTTGCTATTAAATCATAGTTGAGTAAAAGAAAAAATATTCATAGAGGTAGTAGAAGGAAAATTCATACCGACAACAGAAACGTCATTCAGCTATATATTCCAAGAACGTTACCAGGTGGACGTTTGAAATTGGCGATACCGTTCGGAAACTACCAGTATCGGTTACCGGTATCGCATACCGGTATCTTACCGGTATCGATACCTGCCACACTGGTCTGCCTGCTTCCGGACGGATGCGGGCTTTCCTTTGCCGAGGAAGTCGCGTTCATTATTTTCTTATCACTAATTGGTGGTTGATAACGTGGCTGTTGTACGTTCGTTATCGCTCTGTGCTTACGTGTAAGTGCTTAGTTGTGTTTGTTTATTCGTTGCTTTTGGGGTTTTGTAGACATAAACTAATACTATGTCTGTATGTAGGTATGTCTGCTTCTGAGGGATTCAAAAAGTATAACAGAAAAGTAATGTATCATTTTTGTCATACATTTATATAAAAACTTTTTGCAGAATAATTCTAGGGAAAAGTAGTAGTTGTAACCGAATATAATTAATACAATTTTTGAAATTATAAGTCTTAAGACAAATATTGTATATTATAACGGACTCTTTAGTGCGTCGGAGACTGAATTGGAATTTGAAGGTTTTTTTCTTATGAAAATTATTAAAAAAAAAAAAAAAATGCTATTTAGCATTAATTCCGCCTTTTGTACCACACTGTTTTTAACTTGGTCAATAAAGAGTAAATAAATAAAAATAAATATTTCTGACTAACATTATAATTATCCGATAGTCCAATGACACGCGAATTAAAAAAAAACATATGAAATTACATTTAAAAATGGACTTAATATCCGATAAAACTTTGATTGCTTGGCAAAGTCAATATTTGGTCAATGTTAGACCAACATCACACCTGATTAAATTTGAGCACGGTATTCCCTAGCTTTCACACAGCCTGCCAAACCGGAATACGAATATTAAGCGCAATCGTCACTATAAGTTTGTATCCAGCCGAGAATAGATCATTTTGATGCGCTGTAGAGAATCCGTAAGTGTTTGGCGGTCATTCTCACGCCTCAGGGCCTATCAGACCCTCACCTTTATTTCTAATAAGATTGAGTCGGATTTAAAAGATGTTAGAAGCCTGTACGGGTTGAGTTCTCTAAAATTCAAATGTTTCCAGTCCATTACATTAGACGTGGCGTGTAATGCGTGAAGTTAGGCGGTTTGTAGACTTTATAGCGGTTCTCAATCTTTTTTCGTATCGTCGACTTTTAAAGACATTTCTTTTATAGCGTACTCCAAACATCGGCAAAAAAGGAATTTCTACATAAATAACATTTCTCTGCAATAGTCTTTCGATTTTTGCTTTATTTAGACAATACACAAATCAACCGCTCCCTTAGTCCCTCCAGCGCCGTCGATTTTTTGCGCTCTTAACTCTTAACTTTTTTAAGCGCTCACAAGGGGTTATTATCGCCCACATTGAGAACCACTGCGTTATAGTCATACCGAGATGCATTTATGAGATTGTCCGACAACTGTTTTAACGACTTTAATCAGGTTTTGTTTTTCTCGAGTCACGTACGTCTGTTTAATTTAGTTCTCACCATCCGTCATATTATTATGATCTCTTGTTTCTTATATGAATAAATAATTCATCAAAATATATTCTGTCCTTTATCTCTGCAAACTCATTGTGCATTAATATTTATGTTTATTCAAGAACATTGTGAATAGGGGTTTTTAATTTCCGTCTTAACATCTTGAAAAGGAGTAAGAAGAAGTAATACATTTTGAGAAGTATTCTAATAACAACATATTTACCTCTCTATTTCAATTTTGATTCAATACTACATCTTACGATGACAAAGGACGTAAATTTGTGAATGTTTCTTTTTATAATGTAAATGTACCAAAAGAGCATGTAGTGCATGTGTAATTTTGTAATCGATCTCATATAAGAATAGTCCTGCCAAAGATCAGGCAGAGATGCATTGCAATTTTTGAGGACTAAGTTAGAATGCCTCGGATAAATATGGCTCTCTTACCACACATTTCAATCCGGAATACATTCTTCGCTTCGCCTCGCTTAACACTGCTGCTAAACAGAAATAGGTGTAGCGGTGGTACCTCCGAAGTCGAACCACAACGGGTTCTTTAAATATGCTTGTATTTATTAATAATTAAGGTCATGTCCTGTAATTTCGTAAAGATGTGTCCAAAAGTCCGCGTAGGCGAACATTATAATATGCGTGTGGGCGGGGCCGACGTCAAAAGGTCTAACATTGAAGTGACTGCACGACAACTTACAAAGTTTAAAATAAATATAAACGTTGATAATCTTAAGTGGATAAAGTGTAATACTTGTTCAAATTTAAGTGTAAATATTGTACTGCGTTTTTTTGTTTAAGTGGACAAATTGATATTTGTTAAAACTTAGCTGTAATTATTGTCCATGTGTTATTGGCATCTGTGCTGGTGTACTTTGCTTTAGATCTGATACGAGGCATGATTGAATAAAATGTAAAAAATCTGTATTGTACTATTAATATTTTATACAGTATTAGGTCTTCAAAAATAATAATCTTTGAAATTTGTAAGCGAAAGAAGTCCTGTTTGATGATTTTGTAAAGATATCGTCGTTAAAATGTTCGAAATTGGCGGTTATAGATATAAAATATAATATAAATGTAGATTTCGATATTTACACGATTTCGATACTTCAGCAATTAGTACATAGGGCTCCTGGTCTACTTAGGGTTAGTTACAGGCCCTTTAAAATTAAACGAAGTGCATATTACCAAGTCGAGCATAATTTATAATTATAACAGGATTACTTTATCACGCAAGCATCTGCACTTTTATGTCTGTATTGTTTATTTTTATTGTAACGAATATAATGTATGTTAAATACTCTATCAAATTAAAGAAATATGTAGCAAGCATTTGGTTAAATGGGAAAACTATGTAAAAGGTATTATTTTCAATTTTACATATACATTTTAATAATAATATTTTCAAAGTACAAATTTAGTAAGTGTATCAATAAGTAATTCTCATTTTCTCTTTACAGGTATCGACTATAGGGGCGTATGTTATGATCAACTTTAATATTTTCTGAGTAAGTAAATATTGCCATCAATTGTGAAGAGAGATCCGTTCCTAGCAGAGGGGCCGGAAAAGGGGGTGCAGTAAAATATATCAACTTGATGTATTTTACGCAACTACAATTTTATATTAACTATTAAATTACATTTTCTTAAATAGCTATAAGCTATTAAAATGTGCACAGAGCCTTATTTCTATATTGAATCAAACGGAATATTGTCAGAAACGGCATTTACTTCTCATTCTATCCGCACTCAACTATTTATGCTGCCATATCCCAGTTTCCCTGTAATTAGTGGCCAGGGATATCTATTACTGCTTCTATAATATAATCTGTTGTGCTCCATCATCGTATATTGATGGATCTCACAGATAGTTATCAGTTTAATTGCATGAAACCAACTACCGAAGCGAGTGTTGATGATGATTTACTTCAACTCTTTAGCGACCGTGATAATTCTTATCATTTCCTTGTTAGCGGGTTCTGTAGGACAGGATCGGTTTAAATTGGTCGATTAGTTATCATTAAGGGTTTTAGTGCGTGTGTTAAGGTGGTTTGCTGTAGATAGAGGATTTAATGTGAATCCAATAAAAAAAGTTAAATTAAATGGATTAAATTGACATTTGAAATTGAATGGATATTTTGAAAAATCTTCCGATAGGTTTGTGATCCTACCAAATAAGGGTTTTCTTGTCTTCTACAAGTAGTTCGAACATTAGTCCTCACTGTCCTCAGTGATAATACAGATGCAATACCGATAGTTGTTTATAATGTAACTTTACTATTTTCAAACTATAATAGAGCAGAGTTTGACACTGTTGTTAGACAAATATATGTTTGGTAAATGTGGTAATCGTTCCACGAGAGGTATTGCCACTTTTAAATTTATTTATATACCCATTGTATAACCAGATGTTCTAAATGGAGGTGCATGTTATTTTAAATGAAATAAAGAAACTTTTTTTATCTTAATACCTGTGTTTATTGACTATTAATGTAATTTATTGAGATCTCTGATATATGAGATGACTGCTGATGCAAGACACAGTTTAATTTAAAATTATTAATTATTTACGTAGACTTTATATTCAATTCATTGACTGTAATACCAACACAGGTAGAAGAGATATTAAAGTGGCATATAAGTATAAATTATATAAGCATAATTGGCACTCAAATCCGTGGGAAAATGTGATGTAGATAAGAGTATGAGTGGCTTCATACAATTGTACCTAAAGTTTCGGTTTGAATTGAGAAATAACAAAAGAGTAAAGACA
This sequence comes from Epargyreus clarus clarus, assembly GCA_014595695.2. NCBI lineage: Eukaryota > Metazoa > Arthropoda > Insecta > Lepidoptera > Hesperiidae > Epargyreus > Epargyreus clarus. The sequence goes on along the minus strand of JACTTY020000022.1, from coordinate 3,469,542 downwards.
TTTGCTGGTATAAATTTAGTGGTTCCGGCGACAAATTAAAAAAAGTACTAAGTAAAGAAAGAAAAATAAATATTTTCATAAATGTTTGTAGTTGTTTTTTTTATTTGTTCTACTAAACTTGGTACTTAAAGTTAACATTTGTATTTAGGGTTCGTACACAAAACTGCGATGCGACGTCGCATCGCAAAAACCTGCGAGCTCCCTCGACGCATCGCAAGAACTTGCGAATTGATTCGCATCGCACAGTGGTTGTTGTTGTTGGTCACCCTGAGAGACGCTACGCCGCACGATATCGCATCGCAGCAATTCGCATCGCAATTTTCTGCGTTGCGAATTCGCATCGCGTCGCATCGCAGTTTTGTGTTCGAGCCCTTACATATTTGTACAGATAAGAGAGAAAATTCTACATTTTATTCTCTATAATATTTTTATAAATTGCCGAATAGATGATTCTAGGTTTTTATTAAAAGGATAAATGAATAAATTCTACACTAAAATAACGAAACAGGTATTCATATTTTTAACGTAAAAATAATACTCACATTATTTTTCAAATCTGTAAATTTATAATTTTTCAAACTTATTAGCTACATAGAAGCGTTTCCCCCAAGATTTCATAATATGAAATTATGCTAATAGAATGGTTTCCGTTTATGCGATACGAGATGCGGACCCCTAAATATACTCGTTTCGCGTCCGGGAGAGAAACGAACTTGAATAACCTGTCGCGACGGCTAGTGAGTAATTTCTTGACGGCCCCTACAGACATTTCGTATGTTTGTATGTTTCACGGATGCCGAGAGTAGGTAATGCACTGGTTTCATTAATTTTCGTCAGAGAGTATGGTGGACTTTTTTCTATGTAGGGGAAAAATAAGTGCGTAAGTTATTGTAGTGGGATGGTTAACGATGGGATTGGATTAATATTAGTATTGTAGATGTCTTTTTCGACTCAATTTCATAGAGCTGTATTGCACCAAAACAGTTACCGAAGGGTTGAAACGCGTCACTCAACTGTCCGAGGTTCCTTTAAGCTTTTTTAAGGTGGACTTTTCCGTGCACATTGCAGTGTTAATTAATTTTATAAGACAGACAATGTGGCGGTTCAGTCGGGCTACGTAGAGTTCTACCACCTTTAAATACTTCTGTCGGATAATAATACAATACATAATAAATGGCCACTTAACGCCAGGTGGACAGAATTTCCGTTTGCGTTAGGGTTGCCATCTTATTAAAAAATACATGCTTTTTACAAAAATATTCCACAAAATACTATACATTAAGAGAAGTATAGTACACATTATACATTTTTCTGAATACCTTCTTTGTCGAAAAATATGTTAATTAGATTGAGATTTCATTAAATATTTATTTGGTTAATGACCTTTTTCCCCTCGACATACTATAAAATATATACATAGGGAAAACAAAACATACACAAAGTGTGAGTGTTTGTATTGGTCCCACACTTTTTATTTTCCTTTTTTTTACAGGTGACAGCCCTAATCTGTCTTAAGTCTTAAGTAAAATAAATAACTTTGTTTCTTCGAATGCCAGACAATTTCAGACAAACATAAACGTTTAATTGCACCGGATATACCATGCACACATAAATAATACTTGACTCACTGAAATTAAAGTATTTCGGCATTTTGAGCTAATCTGGATCTCGACTGCGCTTTCGCTAATTTTGAAACCTTAATTATTTTTAAAGAATGCAAATTTGTTTCCAAGTGTGGTTTTGGTCACCTTTATCAAATTACACTTACAGGTTTGGGAATGATTAATGTTATTTGATTTGATTGATTATTTGATTAAATATATTTTATAAATATTACTACAATTTAACTTTATGTAGCAAATGTGTAGCATGCAGTTAATCGGATGATATGTAGCCATTGCCTGTACATGCTTACCAAAATATTTTTGAAGTGGCAATCCAGCGTGCAGTCCATGGTAAGTGGCCACTATCGTCCACGGACACCTGCAACCAACTCAATATAGGTAGGAGCTTAATATGCTCCTACCTATATTGAGTTGGTTGCAGGTGTCCGTAGGAGCTCATATGTAAATAAGCCGACATCTACACCCTTCCATCGAATCACAAAAACTTTTTAACGCTAGAATTAGGTGTGGCGGTGGTACCTCATCTAATTGAATTGGTTGTACAAAATGTCATATATAATCAACCCCGAATCGAATTATAGTCCTGAGGTCAATAACGAATACTCCCTGAAAACTTAGTTTAAATTCCTAGTGTCCTTAAGAACATAGCTTGTTATTACTGTTATAAGGCAGACATAACATAATATCTGTAAACGAGAAAGCAACAATCTCTATAAGGAATACATTCTTGCATCATAATGCTACTAGGTAAGATAGTACCTAATTGATACCTAATTAATTAACTCACGATCTATTACAGTACACGTGTCAACTAATTACGAGATACGAGACCCTTATTGGTTGTTTATCGATGGTCGAATATGGTTCTTAAGGTCTTTATATAGTGTCTTTGGCGCCGCGACTGTACAAAGTTCTAGCAAAAAATGTTTTTTTGTTAAATAGAAGCAACATGTAGGGAATTCGGTGAAAAATGCAGCTGGATTAGATGTCTGTGTAAAAAGATGGATTAAATGTCTTTATAAATCCTATGATTAAATTGCTCTTGTGGATAAGTGGATTAGCATTAGGTAGAATGGTGTTATATAGTCTGATAGGCATAAAGCTTTTTTTAATGTCTGACAAATAATTCGTAAAAAGATAAGAAAAAAAAATGGGAAGGCTGTGTAACACATAATGAGCCTTTTATGTTATAAATTGATGTCTACGTCATTCTAAGATTATTTATCTGTTACATGCAATGCATACATTAACTACCACTTTCAGAAAAGAAATCTAATTAGTCATTCAGATGAGTATTATGTCAGAATAGAACCTGAAAGCTTCTGTGTTTTCCTACGTTACATTGTCGGCTTTACTATGTCGATTTTTTTTTGTAAGTATACATTTTAATTTATGGTAAAGAAATAAGGGGAATTTAAAACACAATTACATTCACAAGAAATTCTTATATTAAAAGTTATATGTGGGACTATTTTAATTCTTTTACTGTTTGAAATTAACACATCCAAATAAACACAAAATATGGATACGGTTTTGTGGTCAAAGTGACAAAAGATATAGATTATTGATTCTATGTAAATCGCAATCGGCCGAGCATACAAATATTGTATCAAATATGGTTCGTGAATACAATTCCTAGATAAATAGGCAATTGCGAAATTGATGAATGCCCAATAAGGTCCAGTGTTTGGTATCTTGTCGAATTAATTCAATGTGATTTTAATACGGATCGATCTCGCTAAGGATATTACAGTTTCTTGTAATCTGTTTGAAGTAATGATTTATTTTGTTTGCCCCTATAATTTATAACTAAAGCACGTTAATCCAATGATTTGTTGTGCGTTGGCGTCAAACCAAACACCTTATGAAATGTGAACTGTCGTGATTCGTGATATAGTGCGTAGGAGTTTAGGTATAAGGTTATGTCTGAAATACTTAGATAAGGACGTAGAAAGGAAACTCTTCAACGACCAGCCTACGGTACTATACACTGCCATTGCGCTGTAAGCTTCGGATGTTATGTGATGGTTCGTCCATTAACGTATAAGAAAAAGAAAACGTTCTTTTCGGAGCTATGGTACATTATTTTTCATACTTTTCGTCTTTTGGACGAAGATACTATTTATAGTAATAGTCTAGCTTTATATAATTTAGTGACTGGTTTTTGGAGTTTACTCCTTAAGAAACGATTTGAGTTATAAGGCCCGGTACGGAAATTTTATGAGGAGTAAAATCAAGTGTAACACGAAAAGTTGAGGCGTAACGTAGAAAGAGACAAACATATATATCTGTAGGATTGAACGTGTAAAAGAATGAGATGGAATACATTACACAGCGTATCTCATTCTCGGGGTCTCCGCTTTGCGCGATACTTCGTAGTCTCACTGTATAGTTCACTACCTCCAGTCTGAGAGTTGAATGTGTGCGTATGTTTGTACGTGTGTGTTGCGCGCCTACATATTACGAAGTTCTGCCACAACTTGTATACTGCTGCCGAGTACAGGGTATGCATGCTGTATAATAAATGCATATAGTAGCATCTATTGTATACATCTATATACAACGTACATAAACAGCAACCTAACCATCAAGTTTTAATGTTTTTATTATTATTATTATTTATATTATTTTGTAACATACTTTATGTAATACGCATTATTGAAAATATAAATAATCCGAATAATTACAGATATATTAGCAGATGCGTTCATTTACCCTTTTTTTCTATTCGATATATATCATAATTATCGTTCGTAAGGAGTAAACTCCAATCGTGCGTCGTAGCTGACACACACACACTTTTTTTTTTTTTCGTCCTATACAGGCAAAAACGCCATAAAAATACAGTAGATGTAGCAATAAGCACGGAGTGCGTTAACAAATTTCGGCATTGCACGCAGTAGGTACTGTGGACTACACGATAACTATCTGGAAATGATTTGGTATGACTGCGCGGTTTGCATCTCTTGCTTATGTTATAGATTCTTGCCAATCCCTTATACACTCTGCGACAGCCACGAAAAGATGTGATACCTACCTACCATACTATATAATACTTACCTTTTTTTTTCTTCTTCCCGGGGTTGCTCTCCGGACGGTTCGAGCTCCCACTCTTGCCACCGGCAACCCCGGAAGCCCCCTTTTAGTCGCCTCTTACGACAGGCAGGGGATACCGTAGCCCTATTCTAGTCCCGGAACTACAGGGACATGCAGGGGATACCGTAGCCCTATTCTAGTCCCGGAACTACAGGGACATGCAGGGGATACCGTAGCCCTATTCTAGTCCCGGAACTACAGGGATATGCAGGGGATACCGTAGCCCTATTCTATTCCCGGAACTACAGGGACAATATAATACCTACCTAGAATACCGCATCCAAAATTCATACATTCACAACCATCCATGTGCTCATGAGTCATCCTCGCTAGATTCGCATAACCGGTCGCTCGGAACGTGAATCGAATCGACGGCCGATGCGGCATGTGCTTTTTGTTCGCTAGATTTCGCCCAAGGCTCTCTTTTTGTGCTCAGTTATGTAACGTAATGCATGTTGTAACGTATGTTACAGTAGCTTCAGATCTGAACTTTGATTGATTATGACAGTTATTGTATATCTTTGATATAAAAGTGCAAAGATGAAATGTGAGATCTATGAGATTGAGTGTTTTCGGTTATTTATTTTTAAATGTAGTTTTAATCATATTGTAATTCATTAATTATTTCTATTTGGTATCTTTTAGATGTCAACGTTTTTTTTTTAATTTTAGGAAGTAATAAAACCATGAATAACGTATGATAACGAATATGAAATAGATATATTATAGACAAGAAATTATGTTTAAGTTACATTTTAATTATTTAAAAGGAAGGTGTTTTCAAAAGAATTTTTAAGATGGTACGAATAATATAAAAATGAAGCAGAGATACACAAAAAATTCTTTATTTACAATACGATAATTTAAGTAAACAAGAAAATAGCTCCAACAATTTAACTGAGCGCTTAATATGAAAAACTGACAGCAAATGAATTTGTTTTAAATGTCTGGGTGTTTTTATTAACAGCGGTTTTAAAAATTTTAATTTAAAATATCTCGTGCTCCAAATTACCTACATCGAAGAAAGGGCATTAATCACTTTAAGTGCTTTATGTCTTAAGTAAAAATAATGACAAATTTATACCCCCGAAATCGTATAGTAGGACCAGATCCATCGTGTGTGCATTCTCTAATATAATGTGTCGAAAATATATTCTTATCTATTGGTTTTACGATGACTAATTTGCATTTCATAGGTGTACATACTTGCCATGTATAAAATGTGTATGAGTCGGTACTCATGTGCCAAATATTAGCAAATACGATCCACCAAATATAGGTTTCCCGAACTTATTAGTTTTTGTTCAAACAAAAGGATTCAAAATGTCAACATTTTTAAATGGCCGAAAAACCATCGCACAAAAGGATAATAAATTCATTATATCCATAAGCCGTTGGATTATATGTGTGGAGGTAAAATTGACCAAATACTTGTACAAATACAGCGATGCTGTTACACCAATACGCCATGTCTGGCGCCGTACTTACAGTAAAAGTGCGTCCACACTAAACGCCTCGGGGCATAAACGTGTCTTTTAACGCGAAACTGTCATCTGTCTTATTTGGAGCGTTACATATTACCCGCTATTTCACTTTAATTGCGTTTAAAATGTGCACGCACCTTTATCATTTCAGAACTTGTTTTGGAAATGTCACGCCGCACTCGGTTTTGGGCGGTAACTGATCTCAATAAATCATTACTTCGTGAGTAACGGTTGGGGATACCTTTAGGCCTTATTTACAATGTCTTATTTTTATTACAGGAGAAACAGTAAATGTTGTGTTTACCGTTTTTTATATATTGGAGTAGGTAGCGAACGACTTCGCAGTTCGCCTGATAATAAGTACCTACTCAGGGCGAGGGCTACCAGATGGCGATCAATTTTTAGGTCTAAGATGGCCTCATAAGTCAGCTGGTATCCTCTCAGTTCCACTAAAACGCAGAAATAAGAGATGGCAGTGGTACCTAGTAGTATACAAGCTAGAACGGGGAGGCCGTTCTAGCTATGCTGGCTCTACCACTTTTCACAAATGTGTCCTGCCCTATATCGGCAAAAGTTTCATTCTATCGCTGTAAATGAAGTTTACAGATCAAATAGCATCTCTTATAATATTATATCTTCTAAGCTCTGTTGAAAAAAAAAAATGCCTAGTGGGATCAAATTGTTCCGTTGAAACTATAATTACTGTAATTTTTTCCCTGTATGCCTGTTTGTATTTCAGTATATAACTGAATCTAGTTTCGAAGTTATGTTAGAGATATTTACGAACTTCTAAAAATAACTAACTAATAGCTTCTAATAATTCCATTTTTGTCCTGATGAGTAAACATTAGCAACACATTGAGATTTTGATATGACTCTTACTAAGTTACTAAGTTTGAGGTTAACTACAAATGTGTTTAGCCTCCAAGTCGGTGCTGTAGGTACATAATATACAAACCGTTTAAGATATCAAATCAGCCGATACCTATCTCTGATAGTTAGTGCTTCTGTTAGCCCGTTGTTAAGCCAACCGGTTACTCCTACGGCTACACGGTATTGATGTTGATAGATAGAACTTAGTTGTAAGATTGCATGTTGGAAATGGCATAGATATTGAGACTAATTTAATTTAATTTGTTGTAGTTTACAGCGAATGGGTGTGAGGGAGACATTAATGAAGATGTATAACTATGTCGTTAGATCTAACTGCGGGGAATACAGCCTCAGGGTTAACTGTTTTAAACGATTTAAATATAAAACGCATGAAACGCATGTAAATAACATTATGGTATACAAGTGTGGTTTAAGACATGGGGAGTGTAATGTAAATTAACGTATAACTACTTCGATTTATCCACAGAGTACACTTCAAAGTAAATTACTGTATTTAAAAGCTAAATACATTTTTTTAACTTCTTAACCTATTCTTTTTGACCATAAGGCTTATTAAAAATAGTTATTTTTTAATGATACCATTTTTAGTTTGAAAAGCTACCAAACAACTGAAAAAACAAATCAATCAGAAAATAAAGATTCATAATAAATATTAGCATTTACCTACACACCATCGCTGAAACGGAAAGACTGCACCATGCTGAAATAGGAGTGGCGGTGGTACCTCATGGGACAACTATAATTGATATACCTCCTAATATAAATCCTGATATAAATCCTAAGCCCTAAACATAAATTGGTGGCATTTTTTTAGTAGTATCAAATTGACCCACTGAGTTTATTAAGAAAAATATGTTAAAGATGACCGAGCGTAGTTTGATTAGTAATTGTTATGTTATTATGTTGAACGAGGTGATGATATTACGATTTGCATTTATAAGCTGTATTTTATTTATTGCTTTCAATGGGTTAATGATTGATGTAAATCACTGATCTTAAGTTATTCAAGAGGAATATTGTAATCAGAATGATTAATTATATCCATTTAAAAATTTGATACGCCCGTTATCGTGTTAAGTTTGCCCACATGATTTGGTTTTGGGTCAACTTCTTTTCATATGAGAAATTTAATTTACCTGCGCTATATTCTATATACGTTTTAGTGTACGGCTTTGCTCCCATTTTATTGAAGTTCCCAACAATGTTCTGGTAACTTACTTGTACGAAGACATAGAGCAGTACTCCCCAGGCCTATCCCAGCAGTGGGAAGAAATGTTCGCACAGTGAGCCATTAAGATGTTTGTTGTCCATTTCACGAAAATACTCTATCTTTAAAGATAAAGTACGTTTGCTGTCCAGTTCACGAAAATACCCTGTCTTTCAAGAGAAAGTACCATTTAAAATGGCTCTTGTTTCCAAGATTAACTTATTTTTTAAGATATAAGATCGTATATACGTATAGGTAGTATAAAAATCATAACTGGTCTCTACATTCTAGTATCATGCATTACAGCACTGGCATGTCAATTCTATTTATGTGATAGCTTATGACATATCAATAATAATTGATAATGTGTTTAAATTATTTTTTGTTCTCTAAATAGGCACAAGCACTTCAAGGAGTCTGACATTACAACGTAATGTCCACGCCTGATGTTTAACACTTAATGCCCACTAACAGTAAGAAGTGGTCCTAATAAATCAACAATATAATCAAGGGAAATAAACACTAAGCAATTTGCGATAATTGATAGAAGACTTCTTGTAATAGCAACATACTTGTAGGCCGCGATTCCACTTAGACGCGGTGACGCAAAAAGGTCTCGTCAACTTGTCTTACGCACATAGAGCTAGGAAGACTTAGAATGCTTATGATAGTAATGAATGAAATTGAGGTATCGAATGTTATTATAATGTTACTGACATTTCAACATACTTGTAGCCCGCGATTCCACTTAGACGCAGTGACGCAAAAAGGTCTCGTCAACTTGTCTTACGCACATAGAGTTAGGAAGACTTAGAATGCTTATCGATTGTAATGAATGAAATTTAGATGTCGAATGTTATTATAATTTTACTAACATTTCAAGATACTTGTAACCCGCGATTCCACTTAGACGCAGCGACGCAAAAAGGTCTGGTCAACTTGTCTTACGCACATAGAGTTAGGAAAACTTAGAATGCTTATCGATAGTGACACACAGTGCGTTCATTCATTAACAAAAATCAATCCTGTAATTCCAACTGTTATGATAATTTTGTTATTTGGCATTTAACTAATGGGATAGAACATCCTAGTGGATAGTCATTCAATTTTCGTTTGCAAATTTTCCGTGCTAAGAATGTCACAATAGGACATATTTACGAAACCACTACTATTTACAAACTTGTTTGGTACGTGGTTTTACGTACTTGTGTAGTATTTTACAAAGAACTTACTACTAACTATAATATAAAGTATAAACCGCAGTCACACAATTCCTCTGAATACTACTAAAAGAATAACTCATAACTCATTAAAGTCAATAACATCGTGTTAATGTAATTGCACTTACAAACCGCAGTAATCGAGCAAATATCGATGAAACCCGATACATCGATATATAATAGCAATGGAACCAATAAATATACGGGTATACAGATTCATTATGTCATCGCTCAACAGAGGGCGTTGCCTCTCGAACGCTATGAATATTCAAACCTGTTTCGTAGCGATGCTTGTACAGTCAGCTCCAAAAGTAGAGGAACATATAAAGATTCCAAAAATACATATTATACACCCAAGCTTTCATAAGTAGCTCAACAATGACATATCATATTAATGACGTTAGCTATAAGGTGGTCAAGTACTTTGGACGCATTCGTGTTCATCTAATTTTGGCACTTTATGTTTCATCTAATTGTGATGCAAGGGATATTCAGCTATTTATGAACGCTTGTGTGTATATGTATTTTTGAAACCTTAATCTGTTCATGTACTTTTGAAGCTGATTGTACGTAGTCTATGAAGGAACTTAGCTAATAAATTGTAGTAGCCAAATTGTAGCATCATGTATTAAAGGTTACGGTTAGAGTGGGTAAAGATGAGGCCACGCCCATTTATGCCTTATGGTAGCTATATAGTTATTATTAGCCATAATTGTGGAAATATATAATTGGTGTTGGAAGCGTAATACTTTGTAATATATATGATGTTTGAATTGTATTTTATTATACTAGAAAATCACATAAAAATGGGTACCTAATCAGAAAGTATTGTAATACCTACCGGATAAAAGAGTTGGACTTAATTTGGTGTTTTTTTGCAACTTTTCAAAGTCCAATACGTTAGAAAAATACTCCTTTTTATGTTGTTAGATGATAAATAATATGTGACACTTTGGTGTAGAGACAGTTTGCGTCGCATCGCAACTACTGTACCTGAGTTCAAATCGTGGAGTCTTAAAATATTGTCCCTGTAGTTTCGGGACCAGAATAGGGCTACGGTATCCCCTGCCTGTCATAAGAGGCGACTAAAAGGGGGCTTCAGGGGTTGCGGTCACCTGGGCGGAGCTCGATGGGGCAACGCGCTAAGAGGGCTTCGGTTGCGTTCCTTTGGAGATCCTGGAGCCCTCTACGCAGCGCCGAGGATGGCCACTGGGGGGGTTTTAGTGCGGTAAGGATCCCACATAACCCTACGTCGCTCCCACGACATCGGGTACCTTTTGAAGGCTTCCCCCTCGTAAACAAAAAATAAAAAAAGTGATAAATAATAGTCAAACTGTACTTATAATAAAAAGCGATGATAACACTTACGTTTTCTACCAAGTGTACAAAATGGAAAACTTACAGAAACACATTTTGTTCTTTAATCGATACTTACTTACCGTTTGTACTTTTAATATTTAATACCGTTTGTTTCTACCGCTTTTAACTTTATTTTTAAGTTACAACTTATTTGAAATCAAGTTTATGTCTCCAATTTCACGATGATCGATAATTTTAATAAATCTCTCTTAACTTAACGTGTGACAAAACGTGTGTGCGAACATTATATTACTCGTAATTGCAAACATATTTATGCGAGTATTAAATTACTTTTATTCCTGAATTTATTGATGTGTATTCACGGTACTAAATGTGCGATTATATTGGCTTGTTCATTAATTTAAATTAAGAAAAATTTATACTATTTACAACTTGAGAAATGTTTTTTCGCGTCAATGTTTAAAAATTTCGTTAATTAATATTGAAAGTTTTGACATTAAAATAACTTTACATATTGGGCACGGGTCTTTGCCGAAGTGTCAATTTGACAATTTACTAATTTTATTTATTATAAACAACCCATTACTGTCTCACTGCTGGGCACGGGTCTCCTCTCAGAGTGAGAAGGATCAGGCCATAGTCCACCGCGCTGACCAAGTGCGTATTGGTAGACTTCACATACCTTCGAGATTTCTTTTTTTTTAAATTTAAATCTCTTAGGTATGATGTTTTCCTTCACCGTTTAGCAAGTGATAATTCATTTCTAATACGCACATAACTTTGAAACATCAGAGGTGCGTGCCTGGGATTTGGACCTCGGACCCCTCGATCGAGAGGCCGAGTTTCTTAACCACTAGGCTATCACTGCCTTATTTATACTTAAGTAGAAGTAACAATCAATCAAGCAAGCAGTTCATCTGATGGTAGATATATGGTCGCGCATGGACATATGGGACCAATCCATGAAGGACAGGAGTTCTTGGAAGCTGATCACAGATCCATTGCCAGTCCTGAGGCCTAAGATGAACGCCTCATATGTGGGGCATTAACACTTCACGCTAGAAATAGGTGTGACGATGGTACCACCGAGTCCAATCATACTTGTTCTACTACCGTTACAAATTATTTATATCTCATTAAAAACCATTAGAACCAACCAAAATAATATAATTATCGATGGTGTTATGTTAATTTTATTCCGAATACCTCCAAACTTGATTTTCCATATATATTTTAGCCGAATCTAAGACATTTTGATTGATTATGTTCATAGAAATCAATGTATTAATGAGGATTTGAATTAAAAATGAGTAGACACCAATTAATTAACTTTTTATAAATTCAAACATGTGGATCTACTCACTGGCTTCAAACTTTTAATTTAACTTTTAGTTTTTTTGGTTTTATAATATACTTAGGTAATTGTAAAATGTTTACCAATACAACGATTGACAACCATTAATTATAATTAAGAATTAGTAATATATTGGAAGTAGTTACAAATCTTCTCAGAAAATTCTCAGAGATACCTACAACTTCAAGTAACCCCTTGCATAAGTTATTTTAATAGCTTATAAAATTAAATTAAGATAAAATTAAGAAAGCAGAATACATTTCACGTAATTAATATGCCGGCTTGATTGAAGAACGTGTAGACATACACACAGTGGATGGGACCATTCCGTCATTGAATCGAATTTGACCTGGATAGAGTCCTTAACAAGCAATTACGTTGAAAGTCCGGGACTCTCAAAATATCCGCATAAATAGCCTCAAGAACCTGATTTTAATGCATTAATGTAAGGCCAAGTTGTCCCACGGCATACCGACACAATTTCCTTTAGAGTCACGCTCGTGGCTAAAACAGTCTAATCTTTCCATACGATTCGCGGAATGTTGAGAAAGCAACGCTCTGTGATAGAATAAATTTCAATACCGTATCAAAATCTATTCATTAATATTAATTCGATGTTTAGAATCCCCTTTCGTGTACAAACCCGGACGTGGAACGTTCGAGTTTGTAGCTGTCGTTAATGATATAGTAACCCTTTACTATGGGAACTTCTTAGAATGACAAGGGGCAGTACTGGCCAACCGTAGATATTTCAATCCTCCATGGTAGATGCCATTTTCCAGCCACCTGCTGCTAGTTTACTACTTCTAAACCTCAAAATATTGTAGAATGCTTCAAATTCGTTTTATACAACTAAATAAATAACACTTAGGCTAAGCGCCCTAATGAAAATATTTCTTGCGAAGAAAATGTACAAAAAGCATTTTTTAGCATAAAATTTAAAAATAATATTAAAATCGCCTCAATAAATTATGATTTTGACGGCCAATTACAAAAATTTACGAGGTACAACAGTTTACAAATACGAATAACTTCATACAGCGTCGCGTAGTCCGGGAGCCCGCGGCGGTTCTGCGTGTAAATTCATATTAGAATACCCGTCATATGACAACTTTATGTAGTGTCTGTTCCGGATCATAAAACAACCGAGTCATGTTTTGAATTTGAATTTTCAATTTTCCATTCGTGTTTTGTAGCTTTGTCGGGTTGTGGCTGGTGTATTTCATCGTGGAAATGAGTTATAGACGCCTCGTTTAACTATTCCTATATCCGCAATAAAACTAACTGACTGACAGGTAAAGTATAACTTAAAACAGAAGGTTTGGAAGAATAAAAGGCATAGCAGTTCCTTACTATTATACCCTATAGATGAGCATTGAGATTTTAAATTTATATTTTTAGGGGCTACATAATAAGTGAATTTTCTTATATTGTAACTATTCAGGTATGTAACTCCCTTCGTTAAGAAATTTTGAAATATGTTTTAGTTCTTCCTAGGTTGATGATAATTATTTTAAGTAATCGCAAAGTTTTGAGCGTTTAAGTTAAACAATAGCTTATAGGTATTTTCGCTCTGTAACGCCAAGAGTTAGTACCTAAATTTTTTGATATTTCCCTTAATCGCGATGGAAAACATCGTGAGAAAATCTACGTTACTCAGAATTCTCTATAATGATCTCAACAGTACGTATAGGTTACCAATTTACCACATCTATTGCGAAAAACTAGTTCACTTCGGTTATTTGCGTCAAACATCCGACCAAATTAGTATGCATTAAAGCCATGACTAAATAAACGACATATCCCGCGTTGTCGTCAAAATTCCCACCATAAATCATTCCCTCTTATCGGACACTAATAGTTACATTTCTCAATGACAGTTGCGCCATTAACCGTAGACCAGTAGCGCCCCCGCTGCGATGCGGACGCGAAACAAACTACTGTACAGCGACCACTTTTGTAGAACCAAGTTGAGCACTATCCATCTTACATGATCGCCTGGTCTAGTATGTTGTTTGACATAATTATGATTCTTGATGCAACGGCGGTGCTTATAAATAATAGTATGTATAAGAAATGAAATTTAGATGGTTGTTTTCACTCTTTTAACTTTATTTCCGTCCAACTGTCTGTCAATTTTGTCAACTTTTATCTTTTTAACGTCAACAACTTTCCACTGCTTCGATATGTGTGAGGTTAGGTTGGGTTATCTGCGATTTCAAACTCCATTTGATATATTTATAAAACAATCTTTAAAGTAATACATATTTGTATAAAAAGAAATTGTTTTGAAAATAAACACGATGTTAATTTTTTTGTGCTTATAATGTCATTAATATTTTTAGAAGACAGAATCTATTAGTATTCCAGTAAAAAATATCTCAAACTGTAAATATAACAAATAAGTTCGATTATAACATTTATGAGGCTTGTATCAGACATACAGATTAAGCCTATCATTAAAACTTACGTCATTACTGACCAGTAGCGCCCCCGCGGCTATACGGACAGACCATCAACTACCAGGCTTACATGAAAGCTAAGCCTCCGGTGTTGAGTCGAGTCACGAAGGTGTTGCAAACGGAACGCTAACGGAAGTCGAGATACCGACAATTATGTGACTAAGTATAGGGTGTTGGCAACTTTGTACTTCAAATCTGGCGATATCCGCGTAAGATAAGAATAGATGGAAATTTAGATATCAAAGCAATTTGTGGCGACGGAGCGTAAATTTGCATGTTTTGTTGCGTCTGATAGTGGCTTCACGACTAGCTTTCATGTTTTTACTCCTAAAGCACTACTTATATTTACGATAAACCTGAATTGAACACATAATCTAGCTCAAGAATGTTTTAAAATTCCTATTTAAATGCTCCTGGTAGTATTATAGAGTTCTGATCGCAGCGTGGGGCTTATACGATGCCTGAGGAAAAATAATATTGCAGTTGAGTGATTCACTTTAGTTTTCAGTAAGTAATGGAAATAAGAGGCGCTTTTAGATAAACGTCTGCAATATAAAATTTATAAAATAATGCTAGAAAGTAATATATAGCTTTGTCTAAAAGCTGTGGCTTAGTGGATGTCGGCGAAAAAAAGGTGGCCTTGTCTCCAAAATTATGTCACATCCTATGCAAGGAAGGTTGGGGTTCCGATATACCTAAATAGTCGATATTTAATAGAAAAATGTTTGAAGAATGTTTTATGTCCTTACGCTCATAAAAACAATATTTATAGAACTATTTCGCCATATTTTCAAAATACAGTTAAAGAAAGTCATGCATAAAACATCACGCATAGATGATCTGAAAATGCAAAGCAAGGGAAGGAAGCTAGACTATCTAGTGTCGCATCACTTTTCATCAGATTAGATTGTAATCGTATACAAGATCAAGAATTTCCTTCTAAAGGGAATTATAACAAAGATCAAGTCATATCTTTGTTTAGGGTTCCTTAAGTTTCTGATATACTAGTATTGTCGTTTTTGGTATCGGTAGAAGATAACGTAAAACAGTTATTGTTTAGAAGACAAACTTACCTCCTAATGGACTAGCTATTTTCTTGTTATTAATTTTTTTCGAATTAATTCTCGAGACTAATACGAGTACATCTATAGATTTACAAAAGTTGCAAGCAATTAATATAGCGGTCATAATTGTTAAAAGCCCTTCTAGCTCTTGTCTTCCGAATTGTATGCGGATGTAGAGTAGAATACGCAGTAAGTTGTCGTCTTGCAAAAGAAGCACCAACTCCAAGCAACTCCAGGCATAAAGGTAGAGATCATTTAGAAAATAATCATAATTATAAAAGTTTCATTTTTAGTAAAATATTTCAACTTGTAAGCTCAAACACTTCTACCGCAATCTTGCTAAACCCATAATAAATACACATAGAATTATGCACAATTATGGAAGCAAGCAAATCAATTTTAAATCTGACATTACATTAGAAATCCAGCATTTGAATTAGGAACTGCGTAGTTGAATGCGCGATAAATCTAATTTGGAACAGAGCTAACGGGTCGGGTCGTATGCACCCACCCGCTGCGCACGCGCACAATTTCGCCAGTTTATCTCTCAACTCTGCACATAATTTAGAAGACGTATCAAGAAACGGGGTAACAACGCTGCGAATATTTTACACTGACAACAGCTGTCGCGATCAGTTAAATTCGTTATGAGATACACGCTATCTCACTGAAATCCTATATCACGCCTTCAACTCTTAAAGCCTCCTCGCGGTTCAATTTATTACCTATTCCCCTTTCAATGGCATCTCCGACGAATCTATATCCTTTGTCTAAACGGCTTTTAAGCTCTTAATGCTAACAAAACACCACTAGCCGGTCAATTACAGCGTGTGTTAAATTATGAATGATGGCTTGTATGGGTAAATAAATAAACCTTATCAGATACTTCCGAGATTTATCACCGTTCGCTTAACGATAAGCTATCTGAAACATTTATTTATGACCGCGGAGCCTCTATTTATAACGATCAGAGACAACTCGCCCCGGACAATGCAAATTCGCACTTAGCTATTGCCGTTCAATTGACTTACAATTTCTTTTCCCACTAGTCTAGTTAAGTCTTAGACAATTTTTGTGTAAGGTTTGCGTTTTGCATCTCAAACTCGTGGTCGTTGCATGGTTTTGTAACGTAAACGCGATGGTTTATGTTAGAGACTCGCTGCTCACTTCGTGGATCTCCGCTCGTAACCGGAGCATTAAATCTCGGCATGAATAATGTGACCATTTATTCTTACATTTAAAACAGGACATCGTTAGGTTGACATCGAATTCGCACCTTTATAATTATGGAAAAATATCAAAGCTTTTCACAATTAAAGTCTTTGTACATATATTTGGTAATATGTTAATATCTACGTTCTTATACAATAAAATACTAATGTTACTCGTACTATTTTTGCACTATAACTTTTACAAAAAAGACTTGCATCTTAAATTTTAACATTTGAACACCCAGATCGAGAGGTATAAAACGGGACAGTCCTGTTCAAAACTGGACATATGATCACGTTTAGCATGACTTGCGCTTGCGAAATCTATAGACTCCGCTCTGGAGCTAATCTAATGGAAATTGCGAGTCGATTTCCATGGGAATCAGCACTAAATCACTTGCAGCGATACTTATTTTAATTGATAAAATTAGTATTTATTGAAGGGAATTTCAAAATAATGAGCTGATCCGGTTACATGTTGTCCCGTAGTTTTGATCAGGTATCGCGCTGTTGCTGCATTTACTGTTCTTTATTTCTAGGATCTTCTTATCCGAATGCTTTATAATTAGCAACTTTATTTAATTATAACATAATTAATTCAATTTGTATCAACAAAATATGTATTTTCTTATCGCTATTGCAGTGATATTTGTTAAATGAAACGGTCCTATTTATATGTTTTACCCGACTGTGGAGAGTAATGTTCTTCTAGCGTATATATCTATGTCTTGTTCTTTACCACGCCCTACAGGCCAAACGGTTTGACGGATTTTAAGATATGACCTGTATCCTTACCATGAGTTTTCAAAACATCCCACAATTTTACGTTACGTTTACTCAATACATTGTTCTGTTCCGTTTGCTTCAGTAGACTGAGTAAACGTAACAATAAGTAAATGCTCAAGTCCTTTTGTCTGCCTCATGTTCGCAAAATAGAGAGACAAAACATAAAGCGCCATTTTGTCAATTTAGACATTTAATGTTACGTTACTGACACTATAGTTCTGATACAATCCGCTAGGGGCGCTGATTGGAATTTGTATGGACAAATACGTAAACAAATACCAAAACAGTCATATTTGTCAAAACGTAAAAACTCATGGTAAGGGTACTGTTGGATTCGCCTCAATTGTGGAAGTTGTATAGGGCATATTTCGACCGGTCTTTTGTCATCAATATAATTCTGTAATTTTGTATCACATTTAATTCTGACTTTTTGAGCAAAATCTCAAAGTCTATTGATTTTCATGTCAGGATTTATAACTATTTTAAATTGCATCATCATTTACATAGCTCTTCTTGTCAGCGGAAATCGAAGTGTTATAATAAATAAATGTAGAATTGAACGGGGCCCAATTACAGGGTAGTGAGATGGATGGGACGATAGTTGGATGCTGGAGATTTTACTACTTTATTTAATTTAAGATCGATCCAACGATACTAGAGCACTTTCTAGCTGTTTGTTTGTTAAGTTTAATCTTTTATTTAAAATGAGTTAAAGTTGTAATGAGATTGTGTTGTGCTTTAGAGGCATCAAAATAAATGTGACAAAATCTGATTGTACGTTGTAGTTCAAATTTAAATGAAAGATGATTAGTTAACACTACATTGGAGCTTCTAGTTTTGAGAATAATTTCGGATTTCTTTAATAACATTCATTACCTTTGACTTATTATCATGTACTGAATATCATGAGCACAAATTTATATTTTTCCATTAATTTTGGTATATAGGCTAATAATGACCTATGACGTCATCCAAAGTGTTGCCATTCACAGACTTAATTTAAACAAGCACATTTATTTAGGTCATATTTCACTTTTAACTACAAAACACAGCAACGGAAGAACTGCTAAAATAGCCCCGTACTACCCATGATAATCAACATAATTTTCAGTGTCGTCCTCATGTTAGTCAATTTACTCAACTAACTTTGTTCAAACTTACACGTAATACTTGCACATGTGCAATTTCACCGTTGCACCATTCATTAATTTTAATTGCGTACGACCGCGCGAGCCTGATACCGATCTTGATGGTCGCAGGTGACTACCGCACATGTACATGAGCATATGCACATACCATGCTATGCAGAGTACATATGCACATGTATGCTGGATACATTGTCGTGGTGAGAAGCGGTCGTCGGGTCTAATAAATTTATGAATAAATATCCAAAGCATAAACTTAGATTTTTTCATTGCGCTACACTTTAATAGTTATTATCTAGGAGCAAACAATATTTCGCTAGGAAACGCAATCGTTGTTTCGCATTTTAAGCAAAATAAAACTGCTTACCTATTTCATATTTGGTCATTATTAAACCAAATGGCAACTTCCGTAGCACTTTTAGTTGGATCTTTTTGAGTGAAAATTCGAAGTCGTTTAGTTGGATTTCCTTGGCTGTATGTACACAATAGCTTGTTAATCAACTTTGTTCGCTTATGATCGTATCGCTTGGGATCGTAAAATAATATAACAAATGCTGATAGTACAAAGCCGTTCCACCAGAGAAGTGTTACCCAAGTACTACTAACAATCCATCATCCAAAAACGAGCCGACTTCTTGATGTTCATGACTTCAGCAATCCTAGTAGTAGATTTGACACATATCTAATTGTATCGCTACCTCGCACATCACTGGTAAAAGACAACCCTTATCTATCTATGGAGGGAAGGTAATCAAAGATAAAAAATACATTCTCTACTAACATTAGCGTTTTTTTACTTTTAAAGCATATTTCCTAATCAATTATTTAAATCGAGGAATTCGCTATTAAAAATGCAAATTCCTATTTTATTTTAATTCAGCTTTCACTGCGATGGTATGAAACATAAGATTCACGTGAGATTAACTACAGTTTCCGCGGGAAAGCTAATTACAAATTACATTTCAATTAAGGCCGAGTCACACTATAAAATTAAAACATATAACAATGTATTTTATAACTTTGTATGTAGGAAATTCTTACATGAGTAAGTAAAAAATATTATACACACAACAAACTTTAAATCTACATTACATTATTTATAAAAAAAAACATATTTACAATAACTATATTATAACTATATTTATGTACATAATAATATATACAAAAAAGGGGAATAAAAACAATAATCACTATAAATAAAACAAACCATCTAAAATTGCCGTGTGAGGCATGGTTCCCAAAACGCTGGCGGCGTTCCCTTGCTGCACTGCTAGGCTCAATCTTTGGGCGAAGTAGCCGCCAGCTCTTTGGTCACCAGAAGCGAGGACAAGTCTGGTCGACATATCTGACATGAATTTCTTCATGTCAGATGACCATGGACCCATTGTCTCTACTGCAAGCGCCGCAAACAAATAATTATCCAATATATTACTATATTTGCGGCGCTTTAGTATCTGGGCATGGTCGGCTGCAGCCCCAGCGCTCACAGAGGTATTACCAACGTGAGATGGGGCTAGAGTGTCGACACAGGTCGCGTCCCATACCAGGGGTCGTCCGAGACTCCACGGCACCAAAGTGATACCATCGGGTCTCTTGCCATCGTCTCTGAATAGACCAGAAGGTTCCAGTGTCGCTGGTACAGAAACGGTAAGTAAGTAAGTTAGCATTATTATTAGGTACATATCTGTAGTTATTATAGTAAATGGAATTATGAGTAGTTAAAGGAAATATTAAGTACTCGTAGGTGCATCACGCTGTTTAAAAAAAAGCTAAGTAAAAGTTAGTAATTACATAGATGATAAAAAGGTGTAGCCTGAAAGAGTTTTAACTATATTTATATCTAAAGTGAAAAATGTATTTTTTTAGAACTTTAAATACGTAAAATATGTATTCACATGCCTTGATTTGTTATGTAGCTGGAAAACGACTATATCATTACAAAGTTAACTTCAGTTACATTAAATATTCGCGTAAGGATGCCAAAATAAATATAATTACGCAGTCGGCTTCAACTGAAATCGGGGAGTACTAATTAATGAAGATCGTATCATCCAAATTGCTTTATAAATTGGAGTGACGTTGATGGATTTCGAAATCCTTCCCGGATACAAGTCGTTATCTTTGAGAAGCATTTTGGATAAGATTAAGTATTTTAGTATTTTATGATTAAAGGCAAATTTGCTTTGAATTTGTATGTTTTACGGTAACGAATTGATAAAATGTATCTTCAATTGCTTGGGGTGAATAACCTTTTGATTTTGGTAAGACTAAATAAATTTTGTAATCTTTAACATTTTGTTAGCTAAATGAAAATGCATTTCGAGCCCCTATGGAGGTTTTTGTAAGGCTTATTCTCACACTAATATTTTCCGAAGCAATGATGGCCAGTTTAGATTGAAACGGGGTTCTGTAAAAATATAATTTAAGTTTAAATTTCACCGCAGATTTCTATTTTAAGCAACTAAAACATCATAAATACAAATGTATTAATAAACAGTATTGGTGAATAATCTATCAACACATGACACACTTTTTATTGTCTACTGTAGGACTGTCTGTTCTTCAATCCGGGGAATCCATGGAGAATACTTCGCTGCTCTACATGATATTACAACTCTTCGAAACTTAGCCAGACATAGTCAGCAAGCTCATAATTGAAACAGTAGGAAAATGAAGAGAGAAGAATCATAAAGAAGAAAGAAGAAGTCGCACCATGCACAGGCAATGGCACTGGAAGAATTCACGGGTTTTTTATAACATACCCGTGGTCTCTTAGTGGCATCACTGGTGTTGGGCGATTCGACGATATCGTTTTAAAGTTAAAGAAGAATGAAGAATGAAAAGAATTGAGAAACAAGGATAAATATAATGCTGGTCTCTATTAAAAGAAGTGAAAGGGACTGATAAAGAAGAATTAAATAGAATAAAGGCATCCTCGAGAAACTAAAGTACATGTTTAAGACTCTTAGTATGTACTAAGTTATACTCTTAGTATGTATGTTGACTCGTATGTACGAGTAGAAATTTCTTTTACTGACTAGGCTAGAAGACGCTAGGTCTTCTAAAAAAACATTTTTTTAATTTAATTACATAGCAAACAAGCATAGGTACGTTTTATGATGGTAAGTGTTCATTAAAAGTTATGGACATCTGTGGTTGTACTAAACGAGTAGACATAGAGACTTCCCATAAGTTTAATATCGTGCATGTTGATTAGTGCATCCTAGTACCGCGAATTGAAATGGTAATTATACCCGGCAAGTCTATGTATTTTCACTTGTAGTCATAGATTATTAAAGATTACTCACTCCTAACAAGAAAATGTACCCAGTTTTGAGAATTGAAATAGTTGTGTAAAAAAGTTTTGCCACGTCTCCGTGCTAAAATGTCCCTAAAATATTTGAAATAATTATTTATGTATTATATAAATAACGCAGTATTAGTTATTTATTCGTAAATTTTCTCTAAAAATGTTTTTATTTGTCAAGAATTAAAAAAAAGAACTTACTATAATAAGCCGTTTGTGGCTTCATTCAATTTCAAGGCGGCGAAGTATCTTTAGTAATCTATGCTTGTGGTGTTGCATATCACGATATTTAAGAATAAGAGCAAAATTCAGACATTCCTAAGTCGATCAACTTGTGAACAACGAAGAGCCCGTGTAACATCGTACAGAGAATGGCCATAACAACATTGTTACCCCTGAGGACTAAATCTCATTGTCAGCCTCGTTTTTCAAAACAGTACTATTAGTATGAGTTTTTACGTTTTTACAAAAATGACTGCTTTTGTACTTGTTTACATATATGCTCTTACATTTCCAATCAGCGCCCCTAGCGGATTGTATCAGAACTGATTGGAAATATACGGGAAATACGTAAACAAAAACAAAAACAGTAATTTTCGTCAAAACGTAAAAACTCATACTAAGGATACAGAACACAGTAATACTTAGCACTGCATATTTAGACGCGTAACATATTTTCACTAACGCTCAATAGATTTTCATGTCAAATCGCACATCTAAAACCTAGACATCGTCGAATAAATACTCAAGAAATCTACCTAAAAGTATTTGTGAGCAGCCATCTTTATTACCCCGAGCAATCTGCGGTTAGAGATCTCCTCAATTACATGCCGTAGGTAACCCACTTGCAGCGCTCACCACCACCATTAGTAGAAAGCCGGTTATACGAAGCGTGCCGTTTTTTACACCACATCGACAAGTTATTTCTAAGTTTTTGCTGGATATAGAAAAAGCGGGACCTATTTTTGTATTTATAAGCGAGCTCGATATAAAATTAATCACAGTAGCGTTGAAAATTGTATCTGAATACTCTAAGGAATTCGTAGTTTTTGTTAAAAGAAAGTTCGGGTTCTTAAAATGCTTTATGCTTTTTTGTCGCGAAGTTGAGTAAAAACGGTGAAATTAATGTTCCCATTGCGTTTTCTTCCACTAAAAGAGAAATGAATAAACAAGAAATATTAAAAGCAAATTATCTATAAAGCTAAGCTACCTATAAATATTTTGTACCTAATTGGTAAACTCAATGCGATAAGATAATTTCTTTCAATTTGCATGTCTTTTAAGTATACCATTTCACAAAGAAATCTATACGTTACACTAAGAAAAATACTTGTAATATAAGTTAGGGAAGTGGAATAAGTAAATTATTTTTGTAATGAAGCTATAAAATAAATAATAGAATAAATATTATATGACTGAAAACGAATAATTAAAATATTCCTTAACGTTTATAGATCCGTATTTTTTAACAATTTCATAACCTGCGTAAATATGAAAAAAATACTAGCTTTCCTATGATTATAAATTTAACTGAATAGTTTAAACATTACAGGACTCTTATCATGGTTTGATTACTGATGTCAGTAGACGGCAACAGCTACTTACCAGGTGGACTGCGTACTCGAACCACAAAGGGCTTTACCAACTTTATTTGTCCATCCCATCTTCAACCACCTTTTCATTATTATTGCGCTGAGAATCCAATCCAGGTGAATATGGCAGTCTGGTTCAAATAATTTTCGATAGACACGATTATAAAGAATTCACGAAGTTAGAAGTTAGAGTTATGATGAATCACTAGAATGCTCGTTATTTAACAGATAAAGGAATAGACACAAAAAGTATTCAATTGGTACTTTTTATCGTGCATCACGAAAAACCTCTTGTTTTCGGCCATTCATTTTAACATCGATTAGTTTTTGTGGCGGAGAAATCGATGCAAAACGCTATAATGACTTATAAAGTAGCTCCTCGCTACTATCCACCTTTTTGTAGGTACTCTAGCTACTTTTTGTACTCGGCCAATATGAACACCGATTTGTCTTTCAGATTTTAGTGCAACAAAAAGTCTAAGCTTTTCAATAGAATAAATTTATAAATAATCAAAGTATATTCAATCGAGTAGTAAGAATAAATCGAAATCTATTATTTTGGCGTTATATATATTTCAGTTCTATGTGAACAATGTTTGCCTCCATATTTTTACCCGACTGCCAAGGAAGGGTTATGTTTTTCGCGCGTATCTTGTATGTTTGTCTTTCTTTATTTGATCCGATCTTACAAACGGCTGGATACATTTCGACAGTTAAGGTGTCATTATATTCGTCTCAATGACCCGAGTGTCCTTAGATAGGTGTTAGAAAAAAAAAATTAAAAGGGCGAATTTTTGGCGCGAAATAGTGACACATTTAAAAAAAAAAGTTAACGGAACCTATCGAGTGGGGTATCAAGTGAAAGTAAATTAAACGTAGATTATAAAAACATATTTGTATATATATAAAACAGCAAGATGACTGACTAACGGACTAATTAAATGACTTTTTCAGTTTTTAGAAATCAAACTACAGCCAAAACCGCTCAACTTAGAGTTCTGAAATTTTGCACAAAAGTTCACTATATAGCTTAAATAAGTACTAAGAAAGGCCTTTTGGAAATTCTACCCCTAAGAGGGTAAAAAAAGGAAAAACGTTTTTTTTTAATCCTTTAATTTTGAAGCAACTGCTACAAAATTTTGTATTTGGCTTTCTGGATAGGAACAAGGACACGTCTGTTTATCCCCATCCGAAAAATTAACCCCGTAGAGGGTAAAATAAGGGTTAAAAGTTCATTTAAACAATCGTCAATTTTGAAGCAAACACTATGAAATTTTGTATTTAGCTTGTTGGATAAAAATAATGAAATTCTATCCAATATGAGGTAAAATAATGACCGGAACTTTGAATTACTGAAGTTATATATTTTATGGAGCGTAAATGGTGGATTGTTTTTGCGAAATAGTATCACGTTTTAAAAAATAGATAACTAAACCTATCGAGTAGGATATCAAAATAAAGGAACTTAAAAGAGATTACACATACGTTATATAATATATACATATGTATAACTCATCGAGATGACTGTCTGACTAAATGAGTAGTGTTGCTGTGATAAAGATGCAAAGGGAAACCGCTGAACTTAAGCGTGCTGGAATTTTTATCATAGGTTCTTTATATAGCGTAAATGAGCGCTACGAGGACAAAATAGGATAATATTGTTAGAACATATTTTGTTTTTGAAGCAGATACCTACTATGAAACTTTGTATTTGGCTTTCTGGATTAAAATAATAAAACGCCTATTTCTCCGTTTTTGGAAATTCTACTTCAGCTTTTATAGTGCAGTCGGGTTTTTTGATTTTTTAATTAATTACTTGTTAGCATAGAGCTTCAGGTCTAGTGTACCTAGCTAAAATGTCTTTTATTAGATTTAAAATTATAGTCCGCATATTTTAGGAATCCGTCCTTTTAGTATACAGGACAGTCGTGTGAAATAATCATCTTGAAATGGAAGATTTCCTAATTTTGTCCCCAGCACTGCTTAGGTACAAATGTTGTTGTACGAGTATTTCGTGTTGATTATTATAGAATGTCCATGTGCGGTGGGGACCAAATTATAAAAAAAATAAATCAGTTCAAAATACCAATTCGCATTTTTTAATGGGACTGCCCTGTTATACCGCGATTGACTGTGCAGTGGAAATAAACCATTTAAATTGCGATACAGAATTTTTAACACCGTTATTAGTAATCAAATAATTATTAATAATAAATCTATCCAATATTGAAGTGAAAACTTTTTTAGACATGTTCAGCACTTTTTGGGTAAACAAAAATCACATATTAGGAGTATATTAATTCATTTTAATGACTTTTATATGGTGAAGGATTAAAGTTTAAATTGGTCATTATCACTTCTTTTCATACCAAGAATAATTCGGAATTAATAATCTCGATGATACAGAGTCACAAATTTCTTAGTTTTCACTTCTATCGCAAATCCCCAAAGACGCTCCGTTTTTTTCTGGAGACACAAAAACACTTTTCTTAATTTCGGTCGTTACCAATCACGATTGTAATACTGTAATGGATAATATGTTGTAAGCCATATTTTTTTTATAATATAGAAGTAGCAGACGAGCATACAGTCCATCTGATTGTGAGTGGTGTTTGCCGCCCATTGACATCCGTAATCAACCCCAGATAAGTTTGGTTTCTTATCTGGAGTAGGCCACAGATGCGCCACTACTCCTGAGGACTAAGCTAGAATGCCTCCGAAAAGTATGTCTTACCACACCTTACCTTACCCTTCAAACCAGAACTCAGCACTGCTTAACACTGTTATTAGACAGAAATTTATCTATACGTATATCTTTATTTGAATAAAATTATATAAACAAGCGATAATGAAGAACTTAGAGAGTCGACGCAAGCCCCGCTTTTTCCTCCGCACAAAACATTCAATTAACCTCGGCCTTATTCGATATGGGAGAAAACTGATAAGGACGGGCGACGTAAAAGCTATTTGTTAAACCCTTATTAAGTGCATTATCGGTGACACCGAGACGAGACAATCTTAGGACGTATCTATGTTGCCCTGTGAACAAACTGTGTGGTTACAGCGTATTATTGCAAGTTTAGAGGAGATTTACCTCTCACTTTGGGGTTCTTTAGCATGCCAGGAACTAACTGTAACTTGTTGCGAATGGACCTTTTAGATTTATAGTACAGGATCCCT
This sequence comes from Epargyreus clarus clarus, assembly GCA_014595695.2. Classification (NCBI taxonomy): domain Eukaryota; kingdom Metazoa; phylum Arthropoda; class Insecta; order Lepidoptera; family Hesperiidae; genus Epargyreus; species Epargyreus clarus. The sequence goes on along the minus strand of JACTTY020000022.1, from coordinate 3,442,595 downwards.
AGTATAGTTTTCATCATTTATTAATAACAAGCTGATTTTTCGTGAGTAGCTTCGTTTCGACAAGACGCCCAACATTTTTCCTTACAGCAATGTTGGTAAATGGTAGCTTGATGGGGCAGCAAGGATAAAATATGTTGACCGGACGAATTCTAAAAATTTATTACTAACCAAATTTTTCTTTGTTAATTATCAAGATAATTATTTAAATAACGTGAAAAAATATTTGTCCTACAAAATATAAGGTTTTTATTAAGGCGTCCCCCCTCTCCAACATGTATCATAAACAGGCCATGAAAAATAATTACTAACCAGCTGATTTTTTTTTTATTGGCTGTCTACCATTTACATAGTCTACCATGCACATTGTCCTACAAATTACATGGTATGTCATCTCGGACCTACACTTAAAAGTTGTAGTACTAATACTTAATGTAAAAATAATTAGTATCAAGCTGAGTGTTCCAGAATAGCTTCGTTTCAATGAGACGCCCAACAAATTCTCGTACGAAAGTTCTCGATTGTGGTTTATAACTAAAATAATAGGGATGAAATATGTTGATTTGACGAATCAAAAAAAAATATTACTAACCGAATTTTTTTTTATTAATTATCGAGACAATTATCTAAATAACGTGAAAAAATATTTGTCCTACAAAATATAAGATTTTTTTTTAAGGCGTCCCCCCTCTCCAACATGTATCATAAACAAGGTCATGAAAAATAATTACTAACCAGCTGATTTTTTTTTTTATTAGCTGTCTAACATTTACACAGCTTACTACCCACATTGTCCTACAAATTGCGAAGTACGTTATTCCAGTCCGCCAGTTTTATAGTTTATTTATATTATATTATAGTTAAATTACAAATCTTGTAGGATTAATAAAAGTTACCCTTTTTTTTTGTAGGACATTGTTTTATTTAGATAAAAATTATATTATCCTATCACGTGATACCTTTGTCCTACAGTTACTAATAAAAAAAATAATCCTGCGGAATTAACATCTTTTCAGCGTAGGTCCGAGATGACATACCATGCAATTTGTAGGACAATGTGCATGGTAGACTATGTAAATGGTAGACAGCCAATAAAAAAAAAATCAGCTGGTTAGTAATTATTTTTCATGACCTTGTTTATGATACATGTTGGAGAGGGGGGACGCCTTAATAAAAACCTTATATTTTGTAGGACAAATATTTTTTCACGTTATTTAAATAATTATCTTGATAATTAACAAAGAAAAATTTGGTTAGTAATAAATTTTTAGAATTCGTCCGGTCAACATATTTTATCCTTGCTGCCCCATCAAGCTACCATTTACCAACTTTGCTGTAAGGAAAAATGTTGGGCGTCTTGTCGAAACGAAGCTACTCACGAAAAATCAGCTTGTTATTAATAAATGATGAAAACTATACTAGGGATCCTGTACCATTATTTATAAGTTTTTAAGTATACGCTTGCTCTGCTTGATGGTTAGTCATTGTCATCTGTAGACATCTGTAGCCAGCTTTGTATTAACTACCTTTGTTGGTAGTCTGCAACTTTATATAGAACAGAGATTCCACTTGAAATCGATCACAGGTGCGTTTCCACTGTTGAGGATTAACATGCCTTATACACCAGTTTTCAAAACATCTCACAATTTTACGTGACGATTACTCAATCCAATATTCTGTTCCGATTGCTTCAGTAGACTGAGTAAACGTAACAATAAGTAAGTGCTCAAGTCTTCATGTCTGCCTCACATGTTCGCAAAAAAGAGATACAAAACATAATGCGCCATTTTGTCGATTTAGACATTTAATGTTACTTTACTGACACTATAGTTCTGATACAATCAACTACAGGCGCTGATTGGAATTTACATGGACAAATACGTAAACAAATACCAAAACAGTCATATTTGTCTAAACGTAAAAACTCATGGTAGGGGTACAGTAAGTCGGCACACACCCTTCCACCGATACGTAGGAAGTTCCTCGCGCTAGAAATATTTGTACGATGTACTTCCCCGGTGGAGTCAAATTCGTTTTCCCATCTGTAAAAGTATTCATCATTCTAGTCAAGGTGAATTGAAAGACTTTGAAAAATTATGGAATCCTCGCCCACTTCAATTTTCTTATCTTATTTTCTTCTACTAAGGAATTTTACGCACTAATAAATGACAGGAAAATTGTAGCATAAATAATTTGTATCTGGCCATATCTGTACGGTAAGCAATAGCCAATAACTTCTTCTGGTTGTTAGTTACAATCTTCCACAGAAACAAGAAAAGTCTGTTACAAGCGTTACAGATTAAAGCAATAATTTAGAACCCAGACAAGCTCTTCAATTATATTTATTGTTCAATTATATTTATTGTATAGGGTCATGATCGGACCGAATCACCAAGATCTGTGACACCTGGTGACAAGTAGATTTACGTCAAGTAGTCCGTAAGGAGCTTATTATCACGGCTACCAATAAGGCTACTAACAAGACATGGAATGGCCATCATGGTCGACAACCATATCGAAATGTTTTTTTGACTTTACTTTTTATATTGTATACATTTGAAACTTGTTAATATTATGGTATGAGATAAAATACTGGATAGGATCTTGTAGTTCTAATGTTGATATAGATATGTTAGAGTGAAGTAATAAAAGTATGTGTATTTTTATGTTAATCCACCACCTATTGCCACACTTATTTCTAATCAAACGTAGTTTACAAACCAGCTAAGGAAATACGACATAAGTACAGTAGTTAGTTAATATTTTATTTTATAGGCTTAAAATCAGATCATTTTATAGATACAGTAATACAGTGATAAAATATCGTTGGTTTTTGTGAAAATCGTCCTTTGCAAACTTTTTAAAGTAACCGGGAAACAAAGAAAGGTTACGAATTTCGTATGTACATTTCTTAAAAGAGGCATTGTTTTTAATGAGGATTAATAAAATAACAATGACTTAACACGTTAGCTGCGGAACGCGGCTTAAAACACCTCGTCCATGTCTGGTCGTTATAGCGGTAAGAAAAAACTTTAACTTCTCTGTGGTGCGGGAGGCATAACTTCCGTCTGGTTCAGTGTAGGAGAGTGATAACTATATGTTTGTGATGTGCTACTGATTCCTAGTTCTATGGTACACCAACCTAATGTCGGGTTTATTAGACCTCGTACCGCACTGAACAAATAATAATGCTAACACAGTGCGGAACGAGGTTGGGAACGCCTCGTTTCCCCACGCACCTCGTACCGCACCCACGCTAGCTTCACGTGGTTAGTGTTGTGCAACGCAGTCGAGGCTGCGTAGCGACGAAGTAGGACCGCTGTCTTTATGTTGAAAATTATCATGTCGAAACGTTGCCGAAAAAAGTTGATCATGGAGGAAGATGAAGAAAAACCGGTTGAAAAATCTGAGCCAGAATCAGAATACAGGAAGATATTTCAAAAACAGGTAAGTCACAAATATACTCTGTCTAGGTGAAAGTCCAGTAGTGAGACTTGGCAGGCTAGGCGTATATCCGTATAGTAAGAAATTACATTATAGATAATTACGTTTCCTGTTATGGTTCAAACAAAAGTTAAGCAGCTACATTATTGATATAGGAAACGTAGGCAAAATCGTTACCGAGTATTCCGATTACTCTTTACCCTAATCTACTCGCTCCTACTTTTCAGAATCCACTGCAAAGAAAGCACATCATCTCGATAAGGGTCCAAAGAAGAAGAGATGTGTCGGATGCTACGAAAAACTCCGCACATTCTTGACATGTCGTGAGGCAGACAAAAAAACCAAAAAAAAAATCTCACGAAATGCACTGTTTGCAAAAAACCTTATTGTCTGAAATGTTTCAATGAAAAACATCCATAACTTTTCCCCTTTTTGTATTCATTCTGTCCATAACGTTGATAAATAAAAACAATAAAATAAAATCGATATTTATTTTCCCATCACTAAATTATATGGAAACCTGCCATTTTTCAGTGCGGTCCGAGGTGCATTAGACCCACATTTTATTTTACCCATAGAATCTAAAGTAACGAATTTAACCAAGGGCGGCGGCAGTTTTAGGTTAATAAACTCATTGTTAATAATAATCAAGACAAAAGCCGTCGATTTTGTCTTATTTGGCGCCAAAAAAAGGATTTTAGTCTCCTTCGGGCGATGGGATTTAACACGCCTCGTGCCGCCACAATGTCGGATATAGGACGAGGTTTAAAACAACTCGTAACGCAGTAATGGAAAGTACAGAAAAATCTGTGCCGCAGGGAACGTGTTAAAGAAATGAAAAATGTCACTTCAATACTCAATACTTTATTGCAATCATGGTTTACAATTGTTCTATAAAAATCATTAACAATTCTAGGAACACATGAACCCACAATGGGTGTAGAAATGATTATGAGAGCGGCCGATTTATATTAACAATTAAACATTGATATCAGATTTACAAAATTATTTAATTTGATTAGCATTTATTTCTTTGTTAATTATTATTATTATTATTTTATTTTTCATATATTAGTTTTCCAAATATTCGCTTAATTTGTGATATGCATTTTTTATTAAAAAATCCTTTAGGTTGGCGTAGAACTCCTTGTCGTTTTTGGCTGATCTTATTTTTTCTGGCAATTTATTATAAATTTTTACACACATGAAATTGGGACCAGTGCTATAAATTTTAAGTTTGGCAGTTGGAAATAACAATTTGTTTTTCTGTCGACTTTGATAACGTTGAAGGCACTCTTCCCGTTTTTGAAAAAACTGCGGATACTGCTTTACAAATTTGCATACTTCCATAATGTATACTGCTGTCAGTGTGAGTATTCGATTTTTAATAAAATAAGGTTTACAACTGACGGGTTCCTTAATATTTTCCAGGATACGTACGCATTTTTTTTTGTAGGGTGAAATTGAAATGTAGAGCCGTAATGTTAGCTGCATAGACATATAGATCCGATTAGTGGCTCAAAAATATTGCTGAATGAATTCATTAAAATCTTCCAGTGTAATGTCGGTAACAAAAACCATACTACACAAATTTGACACCCGAGCATGGCTTGACTTCACATGCCGCTTGGATCGATCGGCGAGCGTTATCGATGCGGGCGACACGTGTTAACAAGGTTCAACTTGATAACTTGCTTGGTTATCGATCGACTGTATTTGCTGCCGTAAGGTTCTTGTTTCTAACATACGTTCTGACTAAAGTTTTTAGGTAGCAACGCGTGCGGACGCGGAAACGCAACACGCGTAGGATATCAAAATGAGTGGAAAAGATAGGTGCAGTTTTCATACTTTATATAAAAGAAAGAAAGAAACCATTTATTTCACATGCTATACAAGTTACAACATATAAAAAAATATGTCGTTACGGCGTGCGGTTGTCTGCGGTTTTCGCCGCAGCAGCGGGCTTTTATCCCTAACCCTCGTTTACTAGAACCTCCGCTCACAGCTACGTAATTGCAAAACGCTGCGGTCTCGTGAGTTTTGAAATTAAACAGCTATTTTACATTCGTGCGTGAAAGCGTCTGAAAACTCCTTCATGAGTTTTCATTTCTAAAGAGAAAAGGTTTGACAAAACGCTTATGTTTGAGAGTTTTACATAAAGTTTATTACGTTCGTTCTCAAAGGTTGTTAAGAAGTCAATAGCATATACAACTATATCAGTGATAGCCAGCGATTTTCGGTCGTCGACATAAACTGTCGCTCATGTATTGGCCCTCTGTTGCTCTTATTCCCCTTTATGAGGACTACATTAGGTTGATTATATTTTTGAATAGGTATGTATGAAACTATCTAACGTCAATGTGTACTTCGGTATATACTCGTACAATGAAGGTACTATAGTGTCTTTCATAAAGCGTATTCTATATTTAAAATTAAATTGTGTTGAAACAAATTGTGTTAATATATCATGTAATTTTTTTATTCGTTTGTAGGGCCTATTGATGCCATTATATGTGGAATATATCATAGTTCAAATGTTCGCCACGGCTTCTATGGTCTGCGAAAGAACGAATTCTTGAGGGCGACGGGAAATCGACTGCCTCAGATTTCGCTGCACTCATGCGGCTCTCATGGACAGCGGCGATGTTTTCAGCAGATCTTCCGTTTCGTCGACGTACGCTTGTTAGTCGATCGTTTACTGAACCAGTGGACTCAAATTTATCCACCAGATTGCGAATAGTCCTCTCGGTAGGACGAGTACAGCGATCGTATGGGACTAGCACGCGGTATGTTGCCCGAACAGAACACCCTTTTTGATAAAAAAAATGATTATATCCACGTGTTATATATACTCGTCCAGTATATGATTCAGATTGATATATTCGTCCATGGTAATTTGGCAAAACAAACAGAATAAATTAAAACTAATTAGACACATATAGCTTCAACAAGATGGCCGTTATCAACTTTCAAAGTTCGGAAGACCCTGTTGGAAGACCCTATAGAAATATAATTAATTTATAACAGTCGTTTTTATACTTTGTCTGGCTATGGCTTTGTTCCGTCACAAACCAAACATGTCTGCCAATTCAACAAATAACCAACCAAACTACGTATAAATACTATAAAGCAGTTTGTCTACCACGCTACCTGTCCCGTCAGCTAATGTCAAAGACCGTTCGTTGTTTTCTCGTACTAATGCCGGTTCCCGATACAGATTGCAGTAGGGATGGCGATTCTTTCCGAAAAATATCGATTCTTGAATCGATGTGAATCGAAGTGTGAATCGATTCACAAATTGAGGTCTAAAGAATCGATTCTCCAAAAATTGATTTTCGATCCACTCAGGGGCGAAGCGAATAACAATAGAGGGACCAAACAATCACTGAAATACGTACTCGCCAGCAAAATATGTAACACATTTTTTAATACAATCGGATTTAGATTTTCTAGAATCGGTTCACTGAATCAATTTATTACTTAAAATCGGAAATCGATTAAAATAATCGATTTTTAGGTCCAAACAATCGATTCTTCGATTAATCGATCTCAGATCAGCATCCCTAGATTGCAGGTTAATAAGTAAGCGAAAGATAACGCAAGCCCATTCTGATTTCTACGTAATCTTTGTTATTATATAAATGGACTATCTAACTGGTATGGCCAGGTGTCTATCATTATTTATGAGTGATACCACAATTACATCTATCTTAACTGTTTCTATTTTCTGATACGAAGAAAGTCATTTTCTATTGGCTGCGTTTTGAAGTAGATTACTTAATTCTGTAGTACAGTTTGAAGTTAATAGTTTCCAGTTTAATTTGTTTTAGCAGATTACTTACTAATTATCTAAGGGAGTAAGAAATATAACACGGATAGTTTAGTTGTATATGTTGATTTGTTGAATCTACTTAGTGTCAAGACAAAAGTTGCTTGAAAATAAATCAATTAGATATACAAGTACATTTTCATAATGCGTATTGGGTAAATACCACAACAAGTAATTCTACAGATGTTTATTTGCAATACGTAAGATTCCGATATTTTAATAATACTTTAAAAGTATGATATGTAAGGAAATAATTATTAAAAAACGGAATATAGCAGTGTTACAGTTATATAATTAAGAAATGTTTATTAATTTTGATAAAACCTTAGTCAAATTAAAAATGCACGGATGCACTAGTCAATAAGATAATCTAGACATAGGCTAATCACTCGCTTATTAAGACAACACTTCATCAATAAAAAATCGAAAATAACACCTCTATAAATACTAAAAATTCACTGCATTCAGGCACTGACGGATGCGAATAAAATCAATACTGAACGGAAGGCGATACATAACAGCATTCCACCAGACCATCCACCATTCCATTGAATTGAAAGTCAGCGGGCGTTTGAGCGCGTCAGACGCCATCTCCAAATACGACCGAGTCCTACTTCCTTTCTACCCCAAATCTGTTGGTCCCCAGGCCGGCCAGCTCCCTCGAGAGACTGCCGATCGGGCGAACAATGAATGAGCAATGTCACGTCGGTTTCCAATTAAGTACTCACTGTGGTGCCATTCGGAATCAAGGTAGACTGATTTTGACGTTGGAGTACATTTATTCTGAGTGTAAGCTTAAACCTTACCTTACCTACCTTAGTCTTTTACCTTATATACCTTAGGGGCCGTTCAAGTATTACGTAACGCAATTTTTGAAGATTTTTGACCCCCCCCTCCCCCCCTTGTAACGCACCGTAACGTTTTTCTATACCCCACCCCCCCCTAACGTTACGTAACACTCGAGTGTCAATTTTTACCCTAAACTCGCTAAAAAGTTATGTTATAGTTTTTATCCTTGGGATACTTTTACTTACATATTTACTTTATAATACTAAGAAATAACATCAATGAAAAATCTAGGGATTCCCCGTGAAATATGAACGAAAAGATTTGCCAACTTGCGAGAACAAATTAAAAATGACAACCAGACTATACAAAGAGCGTGTTCAGCCGAACTAGGTCTCCTGAGTATTCTAAGTTAGTTTAAGTATAGTCAAAGCATACATACTGCTAAACTGTACTATACTTAGTCTAACTCAGAATACTCAGGACTTATTTCGGCTGAACCAGCTCATTCAAGGGATTTCCCGTAAAACGTAAATGAAAAGGGTTGCCAATTTAGGAGGTTTAATTCCCTATTTTTTTATTAAAAAATGTTACGTAACGTGTATTACGGAAGACCCCCTCCCGCCCCTGTAACGCATCGTAACGTTTCACAAGACCCCCCCTCCCCCCCAAATTGCGTTACGTAATACTTGAACGGTCCCTTACCTACCTTTTACCTTAGTCTAAACCGTTCGGGATTTTGCGAATTTAAGTCGATATTAAATGAACAGTGATGGTTAGCATATGTACTTAAATACAAATGTTAGCTATTTATTGTACAATACATAAAATACAAACATAATCATGTTATCTCCTTCAGGCAATTTATTCACAAAAGGGAGGCGAAAAGGAGGAAGTACAACGGGTAGTACAAGTAGACGTATTTTAAAAAACCTTTAATAAGTTACGGATTAATAAAACAAAGAATAACGTATATTTTCATTCATAATCTAGACACAAACTCTGCGGAAAAGATAAGTCTATTCATAAAGATTTTTACACGTTGACTAGGTCTATATAAATGAAATTAAAAAACCAACAAAGTCATCATCATCAGCATCATGATAAAATCAACTGAAATCAACAGCAGTCCTTATCAACCGGTTCCTTCTTATACAGCACCTTGACCGTCTCCCGCAGCCAGGGTCTCTCGTTGAGCAAGCTGGCGTACAACGTGGCGCCGCGTACCATGAACGACACCACGCCCACCAGCGCCCGCGACGGCTTGGTGGTCACTAGGCCGTTGCCCATATCACCTCTGGAGTTGATGGAAATATACACATATTTTTCTTTGTTAACACTTGTTTGTATATATTTATAGTTAAAACATAAATTGGAGCCAATCTGGATACTTAATGAATTACTTAATTGTTTACGAAATAAGTAGTGTCTACCTTACAGCAGTTTAGTTATTGGATGTGGTTATTTATTTATTTATTGTTAATTAGAACGACACATGAATCATTTACACTAATTAACATGTCAAATTCAATGTCATAATACAGAGGATATGTAGCAGTTTGTTTGATGGGGTGTAATTTCAATTTAGTAGTGAAACAAGCGTGGAATTGTAGATTTCGCGCGCCTTAAAACTTTCGGTAGGTAAATAAATAGGTTCCCTCAGGATGTTTTCATTTACCGTTCAAGCTAGTGATAATTTGTAAGAAGCATAATCCATAAATCTTTGAAAAAAGAACGGATTAGCCTGGGATTTGAACCTCAGTCTTCCAGATTGAGATTCCGAACTTTCAACTACTATCATTGTCTTTGCTGACATACATATAATCTTATGTATAAAATTCTCCTGTCACAATGTCAGTTACCGTACTCCGAATCGGCCTTACCGATTTTCACATAATTTTATATGCATATTCAGTAGGTCTGAATCGGCTACTATCTATTTTTCATATCCCTAAGTGATGAGGGTTGTTCACCCTAAACATTTTTTTATTTATATGGCAACATAACGTTTGCCGGGTCAGCTAGTGTAGTATAATAATGTGTAGGATATAGCAAAACGTACTGATAATGGTATCCAGTGAGAGGTAAGGTGCAGATATAAGCTGGTGAGATCCTGATACCCGTATATTCTAGGCATTCGTTGATTGAAAGAACTCGTTGTTTCGTAACTTCCAAATGTCGCATATCACTGTAGTCTGGAAGGACAAGCGGCTGAAACAAAACATATTCCAGATATATGTTTAATACTGTTTTGGCGACTTCCCGCTACTCGTCAAGAGATGGCGCTGCTGAATCACGCTATCGAAGTTTTCTATACATCTTGCATATATACAAGCTCTGAACTGAGACTGTCGGAGCACGGCCGCTTCCCGGGCCTGATCACCTATCCCGGCGGGAGATCTCCCTTTGTCAAACTATTAAACCAACCTTATAGAAATATTTTCCAGAGGTTTTCTAACTTAGACATAAATGAGGTATTAGCAACTCCTTAAATAATCTCTGAACTTTAAGTTAAGTAGCAGTATTACTTCACGATGAAGCATTTGATGTTGAAGAGGAGCAATCCTTAGTAGAAAAATACGCGTAAAGAAGTTGATGTTTAGTAACAACTTTATAAATTCTAAAAGTTGGTTGAACCAGTGTGATTCGGACTGAGCAGATGAATATCACCGCCACACCCATTTCTTGAGTGAAGCATGTATTGTGTTTCTGTGAAAAGGTGTGGTTGCTGGCTGACTTGTAAATGAGGCTACCATCTTAAAGCTCAGAAGCAACAAGTGATAACGCATTTGTAATCGGCTTCAGGTATAACCTCTGTTTCATATGGCGTTGGATATATATATTAATGGATGGGATTGACCAATTACCAGGTGGTCGTAAGATCCTTTGCTTTTTTTTATATTTAACCTAACGATAAGGCAGACGGGCTACCTGATGGAAAGCAGTCACCGTCGCCTATGGACATTTGCAACACCAGAGGAGTCGCCAAATATTGCATCGCCGGCTTTGTAGGAGAGTTCTTTTTACACCCTCTTGAAGAGCCCCATGTCATAGTCCTGAGGGAATACCTCAGGAGGAAGTTCATTCCACATTTTGCACGTACTCGGTAAAAATGACCGTGCAAACCGAACTGATGTGGATGGAACCTCATCCTTCGGCGAGTGGAAAACGGTTGCTACTTCATTTAATAAATAAAACTCACCCATTGTTTCCCCCACCCCGCTGAGAACAAAGCATCGTTGTCTACCAGGCTGTTCAATGATATCGGTATCTTGTGTATGCCTTTGCCTATAGGCACTTCTCGGTTAAACTTCGCCACCGCCAAGTCATATTTGCCTTTTGCCGGATTGTAGTTCGGATGTATTTTAAAACACGTTATGTTACGAACAACTTTCGCGTAAATCGGCACAGAGGATCCCAAATACGCATAGATTCCACCTTGGTTAAGTTTCATCTCTCTCATACAATGAGCTGAGGTTACTACAGCTTTGGTGGTTATTAGCGACGAACCACACGTCGAGGGTTTCACTGAACTAAAATATAAGAAGACAGCATGTGGAAATGAGTTTATATTCACGTGAAAACCTCTAACAATCCGTCTAGATATATGGCCGTGCAGTGAGTTATCTGCCTTTACGGCTGAACTAATTAAATATGCCAAGAAAATTATCGATCCCGCCACCATGTTTTGCCTACGAGCAAATGTGTGGTTTAATTATTATTGGATTAGAACCATAAAATCGCCATTTTATGACCATTTTATGCCCGTTTTGCGTAAATTTCACAAATAAATCTGGCGAATATAATGAGAAGTTTGAGATATCGCAAATTAATTTTAAATGTCCGTAAATTAAAAGCATGAAATTAAGCCACATACTCTTGTAAAGCGAGTGATAAAATTAAGTGGCTTTAAATATTTCTAACAAGCATTTTATGGGCCTGTTTTAATAAAAACTTAAAAAAAAACAATTATCGTAACCGGGTACTGTCTGTTAAGCTGGGCTTACATGTGGTATGTTTTACATTTTGGCCAAGTACAAAATGAATGGTATAACTACCTTTTGTATCGAAATCAACAGTTGCAACACACATGACATCATGTGTGTTGCAACTGCTGATTACTCTCTAGTGGAAACCCCGGGACTACGGTCTTGCCCTCACCTAAATCCGGTCCTGAATTGGATCATTTTTGGCATCCATTCTTAGTTCTACTTACTATTCTTCTGTAGTATTTACTATAGTATATCTTTATATTTGCATAGGGCAGCTATTTGAAAATAAAATTCCTTGTGATAACAAAATATATAATTGTTAATGAATCCGCCAACTTTAACAAAATTGTATTTACTTAATATAAAAATACTAAATATTCCACTTCATATTTGAATGTCTTTGATTTTTATTTTTATTTTGATTTATATTCTATCAAGTTGTTTTTTATTGTCGAAATCATCTAATAAATAGTTTGTGTGAAAAAGAAGTGACACAGCGTCAAAATGTCCGCAAGTCACTATCTTCTACACTGTTCATTCGAAAATGTAATTTATGTGAATAAAAGCATACATTTTTACAACTTTGCGATAAAAAGTACGCGTTTTTATACAAAGCATTGACCCATGGAGGTGTCGTCGTGTGGTGTGGTTGACGTACTCATGATTGCACTCAAAGTCTTAATAAGAGCAGACGAGCTTTTGGGAAGTCTTTTTGATCCAGTCATAGTAAAACGGAACGTCGGTGTAGACGACAAGACCTCGGCTGATTTCGGGCTTCTTGAAGGAGACTATCCCGATTTGAACATAGCCTTCAGTGATCAACGCACTACCCGAATCACCTCTGAAACAAATGAAAAATAATTTTGAAGAATGTCTCCTATCTTTGTCTATGTCTAATATCTTTCGAACATTTTTTCCGAGTTATCATTTTGTATGAATGTAAAAAAAAATGTTGAATAATATCAAAATTTTTTCTACTACGAAAATATAAAAATAGTCTTTTTTAATGACAAAAAATGTTTCTCGCATTTTTTATGACAATTAATGATTCAAGATTATATAATAATTGAAGCTTTTAAGTAAAATAGTGGGATTACTTCAAACCTTCAAAGGTAATTAGCAAATTTGCACCATTGCCGACTTACACAAAGAAATATCTTAAGTGGTCTAATATTACAACCAATCTTTAAATTTTCTTTCTGCAAAATTTAAATCTTCAATTATTCAGATGCGCCGCTACCCCTGAGGACTAAGCTGGAACGCCTCGGAAAAGTATGTCTCCCTTACCACAACAAAACAAAGTAGCGTTTTACACTGTTGTTATTAAGCAGAAATAGGTGTGGCTTTGTGTCGCCGGAGTCGAACTACAGAGAGTTCTACCAACTTTAAAATGATTCAAATCTTGCCAGACTAAAATGAAAATTATGCCAGAGGCGGAAAAAATTCATATCTTATGGTATCTGTATGACCTGTTCGACGTTTTACTTACGCTGATGCATAGCTGTTACCGAATTTGGCTCCACCGCATATGCTACCAAGGGGTATCGTGTGCAGCACTCTTGCGCATTCATTCCGTGACCACAACTTCTGTTCAGTGTATTGCAACCAATCAGTATTAAGTTGCTTCCTTTCCTAAAATTCAGAATCGTTTTTGTAAATTGTTATTGAGCTGTTTGCAGATATAAGAGAAACATCAATAATGGTTTGTTAACATTCACACAATTGCAATTTTTACTGATTATAGTATAACACTTAATATATAAAAGTAAAAAAAAATCATAAAAAATAATGTATTTACCAATTTAATACTTTTTAATCTCATTGGGCTTGATTACTGTCATATGTTCAAAGGCCGCAATGCTTACTTACTATCAGGTAGACTGGCTGTTACTACTTCTTTATTATAAAAACAAAACATTGCCCCATATTGGCAACTTTGGGATACTATCCAAAGAGATATTGAAATAAGTTCAACTTCATTTTACTTTACAAGACTAGTTTACGTAAAACTTACATCAGTCAACCCCCATCCAGCGACATTAGCCACTCTTGATTTTGGAGGAGACTTCATCAGGATAACCCTCTTAATATACTGACCCATCACAAAAGGCTTCTTCACGTACAACAAAGCGATGTCATTCGATACGGTATCTTCATCGTAACTCCCATGGAGAGCTACTTTGGTCCCATACCTCACCGCTCCTCTGTATTTGTTAGAATTCCCAGCTGTCACCCAGATTTGAGTGCGGCCATCTATCTCTTCAAAGCAATGGGCAGCAGAGAGTAAAACATTTTGGTTTAGAAGCGACGAGCCACATACAAAATTACCAACGGACAAAAAAGCAGAATGTCCAAAATATTGTATTTTAGCCGGCGCACCTCCGACTACGAAGGATTCCATACATTTAGTACTAGCTAAGTTAGAAGCAACACTTATAATAAATATAGCCTTTCTAAACATCTTATAAACAGTGGTCCGTTGTGGCTAGCTTAATAAAATCGTCGGTAAGAGAAATATTTCTTATCCGCAACCATGATCACGGTTCGTTGAAATTTAATGGTCCTATTAATTTACGCTCGTATTTTCTCGGAACATGAAACAGTGGAAACTGGTTCAGTTTGATTTCCATTATTCCAAAATATGGTTACGTTACTTGAACGTGATCCTGTGGTCGTAGTTCTTGTTTACTACAGATAGATCAAGAATCTATAAAACACCAAAAATAATTAATAGTAATAATTTTAAATTGTTAACAATAATTTAATATAACAAAATGGTATACCCATTTACATTTTTATAAAATAAATAAAATTAAGATATCCATAAAAAACATCTATTTTTTACAGATTAAACAGATATTTCAAATTTCAATACATTTCTATGTAAAATCGTTGCAAATAAAAAAAAAACAGATAATAATAAAAAATAAAAAATATTTTAAAAAAAAATAGGAGACACTAAATACCATGCTGCAATAATACATTACAACTAAATAAAATAAGTACAAAAAATAGGATTTCGGTTTTGTCACTAATTTGGAGAAATGGTAAGTCTGAATTATGCTATTGTGACCTGCATGTACGAGTATTAATAAAAAAATAATTTATTAATGATTATCTGTTTATTTTATGATCTATTTTTTTTTGCTTATTGTATTCGCTTGTTTCTTAAGATTTTCATGTTAAGCCATAGATTAGTAAAGATACTTCGCCGCCTTGAAATTGAATGAAGCCACAAACGGCTTATTTTAGTAAGTTCTTTTTTTGAATTCTTGAAAAATAAAAACATTTTTAGAGAACATTTACGAATAAATAACTAATACTGCTTAATTTACGTAATAAATAAATAATTATTTCAAATATTTTAGGGACATTTTAGCACGGAGACGTGGCAAAACTTTTTTACGCAAGTATTTCAATTCTCAAAACTGGGTACATTTTCTTGTTAGGAGTGAGTAATCTTTACTAATCTATGTGTTAAGCTTTAAAGATATGATACTTTATTTTATTCTTATCATAACAAATAATAACGCATAACAAATATAACAATATATGGCATACTTTTTATTGATTTTTAATTTGATTTAGCCGTAGAAGTATACAAGCATACAAGTATACAAGCATGCATCATTCAAGCTTTGAGCGTCACTACAAACTGAATTCAGTGAATATAGTCGTTAATTATCGTTCCCTGCCGGAATCGTTCTTGGTGAATGAACGAATAGAATGGATAACGCTGAATGAACGTATATTAAAGTCTTGCCTATTAGCGCTATCGAGTTCTCATCAATACTGATTCTATGAGGCGTCTTACTAAGACAAAGTCATGACTTAGCTATAACCAATGAGTAAATAAATATTTATGAGCCTTATAAAACGTGTAGGATTTTCTCTTTACTTCTCTAATTCTATTAATGATGGTTTCCATAGATAGATAAATTTACTGATGTTGAAAATAAAAAAAAAATATGTAAGAAGTAAAACAAAATTATCAACTCACTCTTCAATTTCCCTTTAAGAATATATAAAATGTTATTCAAAATCATTTTTAAAGAGTAAAAATGCTTTGAAAATTGAACAGAAGAATTCAAGAAGAAACCGCGCATATAGCCCATCTGATGATAATTCCCGTTTATATTGTGTCTTAAAGGAATGGCAGGAAACTAGAACTAGCTAGGAAAGTATGTCTCCCTTACCACACCCTTCAAACCAGAACACAACAGCGCTTAACACTGCTGTTATGAGACAGAAATAGGTGTGGCAGTGGTGCCGCCGGAGTCGAACCACAAAAGGTTCTACCACATTCTGACTTATTCTTATAGTAGTATTAAAGTCATCTAAATAAAAAGTTACTTCTTTATGGCTTAAATAAAGAAGGCTCAAATCAGAATAATCCAAAATCATTGTTAATCTAAAGAATGACTAAAATAATACCGATATCAATGTAGGTTTATTTTTAGAGAATTCATCGGTATTTACACCCAAAATGGTCTTAATTTAAATATACCGGTTTTGTGTGGGCAGGGGTTTCCCATCATACCTTTACAATTCTCTCTTCAATAATATCGATATTTGGTCATTTCTTTAAATAACTTATCCTTAACAATATAAATCATACCTTTGTTTTTTACTAGCTGACCCCGCAAACATTGTATCTCAAAATCTATTTATCAAAATATTTCATATAAAATATAGCTTATATTACTCGTGGATAATGTAGCTTTCGAATGGTGAAAGAATTTTTAAAATCGGTCCAGTAGTTTTTGAGCCTATTCATTACTACTAAACAAACAAACAAAGTTTTGCTCTTTATAATATTAGTATAGATACCTAAACGGGTTTCAGTCAATTTTTGTAAATAATTAAAAACAAAGGAATTTATTCAAAACAGTTTTTTTACATCAATATAAATTACCACATTGCTTATATGGCATTTTTAGACATTGAAGGCAAAATAATTATAGAAATAAGTAGAACGAATTGATTATTTTTATTTTACACACGTAATGAGATATTAGAATTCTCCTACGGCATGAAAACAGCTAAATAAACATTTTGTGATATTTCTTTGTCAAACATTTAGTTTTAAGTCATAATTTCAAAGAAATCATCGAAGCGTTGGTGGTGTAATGGTCAGCATAGTTGCCTTCCAAGCAGTTGATCCGGGTTCGATTCCCGGCCAACGCACTCTTTTAATTTTTTTTTATTTTACTTAAAAATACATTATCCATAAATACATTCTATTCAGTTAATACTTATGATTTAACAAAATATTTTTTAATTACAATCCTGTATTTATTTATTTATTATCTTATATATAAAATTCTCGTGTCACAATGTTAATTACCGTACTCCTCTGAAACGGCTTTACCGATTTTCACCAAATTTTATATATGCATATTCAGTGGGTCTGAGAATCGGCTACTATCTATTTTTCATACCCCTAAGTGATAAGGCTCGTTCACTCTTAACATTTTTTAATTTATATGGCAACACAACGTTTGCCGGGTCAGTTAGTTTTTAATACGCTTTTATTAGCTTCAGACGTATGTATGTTGGTATATTAGTATGTAACGGAATCTTTGAACATGATTTTAACCCCCTTCAAAACGTCGGATTAACTTGAAATTTGGCATACTTATTAAGGACCGATGACAATTCAATATTTTAAACATTCTGACCCGTTATCCTTACTAGGATAATCAGGATCAGCGATTTTTGTTTTCCTGAGACCCGGAAGTTCTGCGTTAAGACCAATAAAGGAATCTACCAGGCGCGCCGATCACCTAACCTAACCTGACCTGACCTGACCTGACCTGACCTGACCTGACCTGACCTGACCTGACCTGACCTGACCTGACCTGACCTGACCTGACCTGACCTGACCTGACCTGACCTGACCTCAACTTCGACGCGTCCGTTGTTAATAGCATCATGAAGCGGTGTCTCATCATCCTTATTCATTCAGCACTTCAACATCTGCACCTTCCTTTAACAAGATTTCCACTATTTCATTGTTCCCATTTCTTGCTGCCAAATGTAAAGGCATATGGGTCATACACAAAACGGGACCAAAAAATTCTTGAAATAAAAAAGTGTTTGATTTCTTCAAAATCAGTCTCATTTATTTTTTATAAATCAACATAATATAGAAAAAGATTCAAAACAGATCGTTTTTTGTTTATAGACAAGATATTCGACATTTTATTTTTTTGAGGACCACAGAAAAGACACAATTCTACAGAAAAGTAGAAAGTATCAATACCTATCTTAATATATTTGGCTGTTATCATTCATAATGATTGTATTGCTTAACGATATCGTTGATTACAACATAACAAAATTGTCTAACAAATTCGAAAATGCAACAGTATTAGAAACTTATAAAAATAACAAAAAATATAGCTTCTTAAAAAATAATGCTTACTAAGTAATCTTTGTATACCTTTGTATTTTTATATTATAATAGTGTTTCACATTCATAACGAAACTCAAAAGATTTATTCATAAAATGAATTGTTATATAATAACAATTAATGTAATGATAACGCAATGACATTATTATAATAACAAAAAATACTAGTCTTTTAAAATAATAAGAAAAAATATGTTTTCATCGTCACTTTCATCGCTAAGAGCAAAAAACATTGATTTCACTTTCGGCTTCTTATGTGGCGTAATTGACTCATCGGAAGAGTAACTGTCTAAAATAATCCGTTTTCTTGGAGTAGGTGGCTGAGACGCTGCATCCTCTGAAACATATGGTGACGGTGTGTGTTCTGTTCCTAGTCCAGAAACAGTAGATGCCGATTCTGTTCTATGCGACGAAGACGGGCTAGGCAGAATGTCTTGTAATGATGCACTTGAATTAGCTTCTGATGAGACATCTGAAGAATCTGATATATACGCAATCCGAATTTGACCAATCTCGAAATGTGGACAGTTGATGTTAGCTACGCATGAAATACAGCTTAGTCTTCTAACGTGAAGAACGTTAGGATCCATTGAGCTCCATGCGAGCTGATGAATTTGAAATGTCCCTTTGAACGGACGACATGTGCTTGCATCTGCTATCCTTTGTATTTTAGGAATCTGGGCTTCTTCTATTTGTATTATATCTATTTCTTTACAATTATCTTTCAAGCAACTAATAAAATTGTCAATGTTAGACACATCCCTCCCATGCGCAACAGCTGTATCACAAATACGTTTCACACAACCTCCTACACCATCAGGCGCGCCTTTTCCGTGACCCACCTCACTGAAATGCCATACGATGGACTCCACATCAGCAATTTTACTTAAGTAATTTACCAGCATGTAGAACATGGTCTTGTTTCGATATTGCGTAGTAGGTCCATCGCTTAGAATGTGTAATGTTTTTAAATGTGGAGAGAGTTGTTTAATTTTTTCTACAACAGGGGTCAAATGTGCGCATATAAGTACAGGATCATGTCTTAAATTTGTAGAGACGGAACAGATAGAAGTAGTTTTAACAAAATTGTGTGAGGCCTCATAGTCGATAGAGTAGTAGACGCATGTGTGTAAAGAAAGCTGCGATTTTGACCCACCAAAATGAGCTGATTGAATTTCTGATTCATACTTACAACAATAATTTTCCGAGAAGTCGATATGTAGTAAACCTTCTGCTGGTGTAAGATTTTGTTTTATAGATCTTATGACTTTATGTTGATTAACAATATTTGCAAGATGTTGCATAAATTTAGGTAAGTCTGATTTTAAAATGTTCACCAATCTTTGCCGAGTTGTCTTCACACTTTCTTTAATTGTCTTTTTACAAAGTTTTTCTGTGCCTTTAATAACCACTGCAAATGTCTTCGTTACCCATCTTTGATAAATTATTGTGTCAGTCTCGTTAATGACATTAAAATTTGGCAACTTTCGTTTACAATCTTCGCATTTCCGCTCTAAGCAGCGTGTATTAAGAGTACAGCAGATGGACTTAGCTAGCTCGGTTGCGGTACGATATGTTGTTATTTTAGCTTGATGCAATGCACTTACAATAAAATCTATGTTAGTATGCACAGAGCATAAGCAAGTGTTTCTCGATACTGCTTTTGGGAATATCACCCAAAAAGGGCGATATCGACGGAACGTTTCATAAGAAATACTGGACCCAGTTGTACAGTTAAACTTTTTGTGAAGATTAAGCAGAGTATCATTTAAAAGACGAATTTGCTTTTTATTTTTTTTCCGCGTGATGGTTTCTTTTATTCCGGCTGTTAATCGACTATTTTCGTCATCAATAAAAAAATTACATATTTTTTGTTTAAGGCTAATCTTAGTACTTTTGTCTTCTATTATGTTATTTTTCTTGAGCCTCGATAACCTCATTCTGTAACTTGCCAGGCGTCGTTCTAATAACTTTAATCTCTTAAATAAGCTCTCATTCTGAGCCTTAAGCAGTCGTTGGTTCCGTTGACGTATGGTTTTGCCTACGATGATTCTAGAAAATGACGCCGGAGATGCGCAAGTGGAGTAGGTGGTGTGTTTTCATCTAAAATATCCATCGTACGTTTTCTTATCTTTTCCTTTTCGCGTCTTAACTTTGCTTTTTCACGCCACATTTTTCGTAATTGTCTCTGATGTCTGGGTGTAAAATCTTTAATTGTCTTTAATAAACCGTCTTGTTTCTTACGATGATATCTTTCTCTGTCCTTTTTGCGTCTTTCTTCTATAGAAATAGCGTCCATTTTAGCTCTAGCTCTTCGCATACTCATTTTCTTCTGTTCGCGTCTTCTTTTTTTCTTATCTTCATCGCTGAGTTGTACCTTAGGTCTACTTGAACGAGGCATTATAACTGCAACAAGCCATACCAAGCAAGCTAAATAATTTTGTTATTCAAGCTACTAACTTCCATGGATTTTTTTTGAAAAAATCTGGTAAATTCCTTCAAGAGACATCTTTCACCTTTACGAGTTAGTTTACGGACAAAATTAGATTTTAATCTATTGACCAAAAATTTTAGGTTACGGTAACATGCATGTGCTTAAACAATAAATAATAAGAATTCACAAAGCATCTTTTTTGGGTTAGTAAAAACCAAAAACAATTAAAAATCTTAATAATAGTATTTTATGTGGACATATTACTTTCCTGTGGACATCCAAGGTAACAGAAAAGATGTCCACAGAAAAGATATACCAACCCAAAGTCAAGATTACTCTTTAGTATACACGGTTACAAAGCTGGCAAACGAGATTTCAAAAACTCTCCCTAAAACGCGTTCTGGCCGTATAATCACAGATATAATAAACGTGTACTTACCAAAACACACTTGGAACAGAAAAGTATCGCTGATCTTTTACAAAATGACGTGTATATACTAATTTACACTACTGGAATACAATATTTAACATCCATCTTGCGTAACAGGCGCCGGAGAATGACAGCTGTCTAATGTTGCCCACGCAAAAAATATTTCTGTTACGGTAGGTTTGGTAGGAATTTTAAACGTATTAATTTTTTGGACCACAGAAAAGTTGCAAATACCTGTAACGGTTTGTTTATTTGAAATTGTGGAAGAAAGTCACAAGGATGTTATTGAAATTATCGAATAAAAATTGTCTTAAGTATATTCTACGTTGATATTGTGAGTATTTATAACGATAACTGAATAGTAAAATATAATATACATGCTTAAATCTACCGACTACGAATCTGAACAGTCCACAGAAGGGGACAAAATTAGGTATATTATTTTTTTTCTTTTCTACCATTTAATATTTTTTATGTATGAATCATTTATTTATTACTAAGCAGTTTGCATAATAAAATTAAAATAAAAAATGTTTGTGTTTACTTTTATTAATAATGTTATCTTAGCATAACACTCAAATGTGTATGACCCATATATGATTTCAGCTCATCGTCATAGTCACAACTTATATTATTAACTCGAGCTGTAAAATTAATTAAACTACTAACAGTTTTAAAATCTCTGCAGGCAGCAGCAACACAAAGAGAAGAAATTCTTGAATTATTTTTGATATTAACATCATCATGCTGTAATATTAAATCGATGATTGGACGACGTCCTTTTGAAATGGCTAGATGTAAAGCAGTTGACCGTTTTTCTCTTGAGTATTGCCATCAGCGCCTGTTTTTAAAAGATGCTCTATCATCCTTTTTCCGTGATTACTTTTATCCAAGATAGAGGACCTGGGATATGGTATAAATTCTGAAAGAAAGCAGTTAGCATTGGCAATTCGGATGTCATTCAACAACTCCTCTGGGATTTTCACGTTAACAATAAAAATAAACACCAATGTAAAACACCACTTCATACAGCTGTGTTAAACAATGATCCAATATTCATTTTTGCACTGCTAAGCAAAGGTGCTGATGCTGATTCGAAAGATAAACTTGATAATACGCTACGTAATAATCGTTAAAATAATCGCTAAAATAATCACTATAAAATGAAAAATAAATAATAGTTAAAAAAACTAAAAAATACGCTTTTATAAAAAAATCGACCAAAAAATGAAAAATAAATAATAGTTTTAAAAAACTAAAAAAATACACTTTTTATAGAAAATCCAACTAAAAAATAGATAATATTTTTTTTTAAATTTGAATTAAGAATAGTGTAAATAAGATAAAAATATTATTTATTGTAAAAAAAGCGTGGGGTGCTTTTTAAGATATTATCAAAATGATAATCCTTCTACTCAATATCTATCAATAAAATATTTATAACTATTGACACAATGCACCTCACGCTTTTTTTACAATAAATAATATTTTTATCTTATTTACACTATTCTTAATTCAAATTTAAAAAAAAATATTTTCTATTTTTTAGTTGGATTTTCTATAAAAAGTGTATTTTTTTAGTTTTTTTAAACTATTATTTATTTTATAAATATGTTCACATGTTTTCATTAAAACTTAAGTAAAGTGGAAATAGAAACAAGTATTGAATGTTTAGTACAATCAATAGTTGTTTCCTTTATGAAACTGGAATAAAAACTCCTATAGACTTCTTTGTATAAAATTCGCTACACTGAAAATGATCTACCGATTATGATCTAACGGTCTAGGCTAGGAGCATCTAAATTTAATGATAGCAACGATTTACTGCTCGCGCGAATCACCTCGAGCCAATAATTTACGTTGCCTTAGTCAACATTACTGTAATATCTTCATTTTACTTTAAATGCATATTACAAGTGCTGTCTACGATTTTATGTAGGTTTTTTAAGCGACTTCTCGTTTTATATTTTTAAAGGTTGATGTAGAAAATAACCAATGGTAAGTATGATAAGTGGTCACTGCCGCCCATGGACATCAGTAACTAACTCCTACTAAATCAAACTGGAAATTAACCTTGAGGTGAAATTAACTTTAAAGGTGGTTCAACTCCGGCGGCACCACCGCCACACCTATTTCTACCTAATAACAGCAGTGTTAGGCGCTGCTGTGTTCCGGTTTGAAGGGTGTGGTAAGGGAGACAGACTTTTCCGAGGCGTTCCAGCTTAGTCCTCAGGGGTAGCGGCGCATCTGTGGCCGACCTCAGGTAGGAATATCTAATCCTATCTGGGGTTGATTACAGATGTCCATGGGCGGCAGTAGCCACATCAGGTGGACTGCATGCTCGTCTGCTACTCTTATATTAAAAAAAAAAAACTAACTCCTACTAAATCAAATTGGAAATCAACCTGAAGCCAATCACAGTTGATACTCCTGAGTTATAAGATAGTCGCCTCATTCGAAAGTATATTTCGATTCACACAATAAAAATATATATAATTGGGTAATTATTTGCCTCTATATGTTGCTAAAATATGTTTAGATACGATTCAGTCTAATACTAATTATTGATATTAGGAAATATATAGTAAACTAGCTGACCCGGCAAACGTTGTGTTACCATATAAATAAAAAAATGTTAAGGGTGAACAACCCTTATCACTTAGGGGTATGAAAAATAGATAGTAGCCGATTCTCAGACCTACTGAATATGCATAGAAAATTTGGTGAAAATCGGTAAAGCCGTTTCGGAGGAGTACGGTAACTAACATTGTGACACGAAAATTTCATATATAAGATACTCTCCCGAGCTAGAAGTAACATAACACATTTGTTCAGAGATTAAAAGCCGAAAAATTGAAAAAAGAGCATTAATAACATAACACTATTTTACATAGTTTCCATTTTGAAATTTTCAACATAATTATAATTTTTTACAAGCTTTTTTGTATAATTAGGAAAGCTGTTATCAATATACTTATATTTATATAAAATTGTAGAGAGTAGAGACTACGGAAAAGTTCATGGAAGGTTTAAGTACTAAGTACATATTCCATACGAACATAGGCTTAAGTAACTGTCATAAATACGACAGTGTAACGTTTAAATTAGCAAGCCATTGAAGCTAATATTATCTGTATGACATAAAGATGCTAAAATTTTATGCAAATGTTCCGTAACACTGATTTATTATCTTCCATTACGTTGTTAGTATTTTTTTGTACACTGACTAAATTAATTTCTAATCGGATTAAATATATTATATTTTATTTTGCTATAAAGATGTCTGTTTAAAATTTCAATGTCTACTTGTTAAAATGAATATGATTTATCTATGTAGATTTAAAGGTGGTAGAACCACCGTGGCACGAATCCAGCCGCATAGCCACACAAGCTTTAAAACAGCAATGTTAAGCGCTGTTGTTTTCGAGGTAAACAAAACAATATGACCATAATGACCATTATACCTAACCATTTTTGCTTATTAATATGATAGAGAGTCTATCAACATAAGAAAATGAGGTGATTACATACTATACTCGTACGGATTCTATACAGTACCTACCCTTACCATAAGTTTTTACGTTTTGACAAATATGACTTTTTTAGTATTTGTTTACGCATACCATTTCCAATCAGCGCCCCTAGCGGATTGTATCAGAACTATAGTGTCAGTAACGTAACATTAGACATCACCAACCCTCGAGAGCTTTAAAAAAAACGAACATGTATGTTTTCTCACGATGTTTTCTTTTATAGGTACAATAATTTTTAAATACGCGTATAACTTTCATTATTTCTTTATTTATCTGATTAAATAGGTAGGTGATTGTATACCTGGGACTCGAACCTCTAACTAGACTATCACCTAACCACCAGGCTATGACGAGCAATATATAAAATCCCAGATTTTGTTTGTATCTACGTACCTAAAATAAAGTCTATTCTCTCGCTACCGACAACTGGATATAGTGAATGCACAGGTCCACTACTATTGTACACAAAGTCGATTGCAATTTAATTGCGATATTTATGAGCTGAGTTTTCATAATCAATAGCTATTTATCCAAAACATTAGAGAAGTGTTTTCATAAACAAATCATTATTCTTAAGACCTTGATCTGGATTAAAGGTACTCCTGTTACAAATTTCGTAAAGTGGTTAACCCATATCAATATAGTGAGGATCTGGTTATGGGCTGTACTGAAAGTATTATATCATTATATCTATGCGAAAACTGGATGTTGTGTAATTATTATTTATTCAAAGTACATGGTGTAATATCACAATATATTTCTCGTATTTTTTAAGAAATAGTTTTATAACTTCTTATAAAGCTTAAAAACTTCTTTTTATTGAAGCATCTAAACAATCTGAAACAATATAATCTATATTCTCTATGAAAAAAAATAATTTTATTTCTTAATTATCATCTTTGCAATCGAGTTTTGAAACAATACTGGTTGAGTAATTTGCAACCCAAAATAAACTTCATAAATTTGTTCGTGAGTTTTGTTCGAGTTCAATAAAGTTTCGAGCAAATGGTAGTGTTTCCAGCGATGTTAGCCGAGCACGAAGAAAAAGTACTGCAAACTGAACCGTTATATAGAAGAGCGGAATAACTGTTGCGTTCCGGTTCCGGCACTCGTGTACGGTGGGCGAACAAAGTTTCGACAATTTTATATATATACCTTATATAAATAATACATACTTATGTCTAGGTCTGTAAATTGCACTGTAGGGGCTAGAAGAGTTATATGGGATTTTGGCACTAGACACTTATTTCACAGGGGTGGTTGGATCTCTTATGCAGGATTCGATTGTGAAGGTAATACTGACTGATTGTATTAGATTATGTTATATTGAAATAGGGAGGAGTGAATGCAAGAGGCTCTAGGTGGTAGGTAAAACTTGTTAAAGGTTGTTCATTATTCTGTAAATCTGAATTCGCTTAATACATTGTTACATTTACTTATTACATTTAGACTCTGCCTTTGATACACTTTACTTTCACCACGTATGAACTTTGAAGATCTTACTCGGAATATACCAAAAAATACTCCATTGATTCAAAGTAAGCTCGGTAACAAAATAATATCTTCATTTTGTGTCTATTTCATAATGGAATGATATTTTGATTATGACTTTAAAATAACCACATGGTCACGTTGTTTAATACCTTAAATCCTAGCTTACTGTAACCTAGAGAAATCTACATACACAATTAAAACATTAAACACCAGTCGACAATATCATAGCACCTTATGCACGAACCGCCGGGTGATCATCACGAAACGGAAATCATCGAGAAATAATCGTGGATGGAACGAATGGGTTGACAGCGAATTATAGAGGAGTGAGTGAGTCACGCTTTCGAACAGTGTAAACAAATGGTAGTGGTAGGTTTTTTAATTTAAATTACGTCATCATTGTGAATTAATATTTACCTACAGTATTTTTTTAATAATATAAGAGTAGCAAACGAGCATGCAGTCCACCTGATGGTAAGTGGCTTCTGCTGCGCATGGACATCTGTAATCATTACCAGATAGGATTAGATATTCTTACCTGAGGTCGGCTACGGGTGCGCCGCTACCGCTGAGGACCAAGCTGGAACGCCTCGGGAAACTATGTCTCCCTTACCACACCCTTCAAACCAGAAAACAGTGCTTAAAACTGCTGTTGTTAGGTAGGAATAGGCGCGGTGGCGGTGCCACAGGAGTCGAATCACAAAGGGTTCTACCACCTTCAAAGTATATTCAAGTATTGTATCTATAGCAATTAGTCCGTCATTAATTTGCGTAATGTATTCTGATTACATCAGTTCCATACAACTGTAATCTCACATACCGAAGTTACATTGGTATACGACAGTGATATTTCAACATCAGTGTTATCGGTGTAATGTAATTGGAGTCTTCGTATGAATTCGCTTAACTGTGATAGCGACTTTGTATCAATATCGAGTGGGTAAAACCAACCATTTCAAAACTTTGCTTAATTGTCAAAATTTAATTAGCTATACTATTATTATTATTATTATTATTATTATATTTTCCCGATGACAGATCGTCGCCCATGTAATTTGGTGTTGTTTACGTTAAAATGTCACATAGATAATACTGTACTTCATGGTCAGGTAGTGATGTGCTACACATAATTATTATCTACTATAGAAGCTATAACGAAAACGTAACACGAAAACAGACCCGTTTATTTTTTACAAAATGTAAGTAACTACTGCCGGATACTTTTGTACAAATTTATTAACTATAATATTATATTACATATACTTATAATATTATATTTCATTACAAGATGTTACACGTATAAAGTTTTGATTGATAATGCCTACTAAAATTTAAATTTCCTAAAATTTTTAAAATATACAAGCTTAGCAGCAGTAAATTGTCTTATTTTTCTTACGGCGTAAGCTTTGTTGTATTTGTCTTTGTTCAAAATACATATAATAAATATATGCGATCGATATCATTGCTTATATGGTCACAACACTACCAAGAACTGTCATCAATAAAACACATGGACATGGAAATAGTATGGACATGAAAAAGACATGGAAATAGTATATTACCCTTTTTTAGGTTTAAAGAATTTTATTCTCATACAAAACAGAGTTTCATTTACAATGAGATACAATAATTTCCTCACTGCTGGGCGTGGGAAATAATAGATAATGCCGCAGCGTAACCGAAAAACCTACACCAGATGCTTATAAACCGCCCATGGCTTGGAACTAGCTTTAGTGATCGCTACTAAATGGTTACACCTGAGATCAAAGGCTTAACGTGTCCTCCGAATCATGGATGAAAATTAACTATCCCACCACTCGTCCAATAGCCGACTGCACCCGAGGTTGCTTAACTATGTAGATCAGTCGATGAGTCGCCACGTGGTTTGCACTCAATATCGCCATTGTTACAATGTCAATTATAATCATAATGACCATTATGGATGATCAGCTGATTTACATATGAAGCGGACATCTTAGTGATCAGGAGTGGCAATTGATCTATGATCGGCTTCAGGCTTACACATAGAACTCTGGTTTCTTAAAACTTCCTGTTCTGTACCCTTACCATGCGTTTTCAAAACATCCCGCAATTTTACGTTACGCTTACTCAATCTTATTCTGTTTCGTTTGCTTAGTAGACTGAGTAAACGTAACAATAAGTACTTAAGAGCTCAAGTATTTTTTGTCTACCTCACATGTTCGCAAAAAGAGAGACAAAACATAAAGCGCCATTTGTCAATTTAGACATTTAATGTTACGTTACTGACACTATAGTTCAGATACAATCCGCTAGGGGCGCTGATTGGAAATTGTATGGGCAAATACGTAAATAAATACCAAAACAGTCATATTTATCAAAACGTAAAAACTCATGGTAAGGGTACTGTATGGAGTTAACTACATATGGGCGACAGCAATTACTTAACATCACATGGACTCCATGCTTTTTTGCTACTACAATCATAATAATAATCATAACCGTAAAAATGAACCCGGAACTATTGAATTTGATCTGCCGAAGCAAGACAAGTCCAAGCTATTAATACAGAAACGTAGCAGTTGGAGCAATCAGTTTATTGATCTTCGCGTAGTAATACTTTGAGTTACAATGTCTGTTCAGTTAACACGAGTACATTTTAGTGCGTGTTCAGAAATCGACGTCTTGTTCTGTGATACTTAGACGTTTGAATGATTTTGAAAAAGGAAAATAAGAAAACCCCAATAATATAAATTATCACGTAGATTAACACAAATAGCTTTAAAATTATAAATATATAAATACTGGTAATTATGAAAATGTGGTTGAAACTGAATCGATTTTAGCATCAATAAAAAGTGAATTAGGAAGTCCGTTAAAATAACTACACTTATATACTTAATACAAGTTGTTTAGATAAATAAGATATTGTCGTTGTAAGAATATGTCGAGAAATCAGTAGTTTGCGCAGCCTTCGAAGTACATATACAGGGTGAATTTTTAAAACGGGCCTTCAGGGCCAAATCCGAAACTATAAGGATTAGCGAAAAATGCTGAAAGGAGTTACGAGGCCGATTTTGATAAAAACTAAAACTGCATCATTACTTTTTTAAAATAACTTTTTCCCTAGCCGGGAATCGAACGAGTTCATTTTGAAAAAAAATGCACCCTCTATATTATTCCAGTATCTGATAGTATCGCTTATAAGGATCAAAATCTAGAAAGTAATGATAAATGACAAACTAAAGGAAAAGCCTCAATTTTAAGAAAATACATATTTTTTTCATATTAATTTGGCAGTTAAGTTCCCGCCATTCATTAATTTAAACGTTTCGTGTATTAAAATTTTTTTGGCTCGATGTTTCTAATCATTCGAAATGGACGTTTTGTTTCCCAATAATTTATATTTTTATGTCCGACTTAACTAAGGTTATTTTAGGACCATTAAAATAGATTTACTTGCTATGGACGGAATTTTGTTTAATACAGATGTAAAGTTGACAATTTGCGAGAATTACTTTTTAGAGTCAAATCCGAGTGATTACTATAAAAAGAGATATAGAAAATCATATTTAACGTTGAAACGAAGTTGTAAACAACAAACAATAAGAATTTACTATTTAATCAGATCTCTATTTTCATTAATAAATAAATACTAAAAACGGCGGTAACTTATTTGCCAAACTATTACTTTCTCAAACTAAGCCGTATGTCATAGTCATAACATCGAATAATTAGTTGATTAACCAACAAATTCTTCAATGGTATGACTTATGTCTGTTTCTAGAGAATTATACATAAATCATTTGTTATGTATAATCCTTAAGGATTAGTATGCCAATGTATGGAAAAATATGTATTTTCTTCAAAATTTTCCTTTTCCTTTAATTTGTCACATAACATTACTTCCCAGAATTTGATCCTTATAAGCGATACTATCAGATACTGGAATAATATAGAGGGTGCATTTTTTTTCAAAATGAACTCGTTCGATTCCCGGCTAGGGAAAAAGTTATTTTAAAAAAGTAATGATGCAGTTTTAGTTTTTATCAAAATCGGCCTCGTAACTCCTTTCAGCATTTTTCGCTAATCCTTATAGTTTCGGATTTGGCCCTGAAGGCCCGTTTTAAAAATTCACCCTGTATATGTACCTTACCAACTCATAAGTTTCTTTTTATTTAATTTTTTTCACTCCGTAGAGTCACTGAAGTCGTTTTTTAATTTGTCGTGAACCAGCCATCTAAGTACTGTGTAACAATATGTCGAGAAATTAATAGTTTGCGCCGATTTCCGAAGTACATACGTATCTAACCAACTCATAACATTTTTATTTTCTTTCACTATGTAGTAATACTGAAGTCGTTTTTATTTTTTTGACAATAACACTTCAACAAACTTAAGAACATCCTTTCTTCGATGTAGAAAGGCACCTTTCTAAAGCAGTACGTTGTGATATAAACGCCTATAGTCGATCCTTTGTTTAATGGAAACTCTGGTTACAAGTAAGAACAATGCAATACAAGTAAGCTCAGTGAGAACAATTCCCCAACTATGGTGATTGTGGCGTGTAGCGTATAATTTGGAACTTGTAGCTTACGAAGGAGGTCAGTAGATAATGGCGACCATTTTCATATTGTGCCTGTCTGACATGGAACCTAGAATGTACATAATCTGTACAAACAGACATTATCTATACAAGTGATAGCCTAGTGTAGGGATGGCGATTCTTTCCAAAAAAAGATTCGATTCGATTCAATTCAAATCGAAGTGTAATAAATCGATTCACAAAAAGTCGAGGCGCAAAGAATCGATTCTCCAAAAGTCGATCAATCTTTTCAACTGAAAAAGGGCGAAGAAAGCAAAAAAGGTCATCAGGACCAAACAAGCACTGATAAATACGTATCCGTCAGCAAAAATGTCTACACATTCAACGAACTTCGAAAAGATCGACTTTAGATTTTCTAGAAGATCGAATCACTAAAATCGATTAATTACTGAAGATCGATTAAAATAATTATTTTTTGTTGCCCAAAAGATCGATTCTTCGATTAATCGATGTTAGATCGCCATCCCTAGCCTAGTGGTATGAGCCCTTTCACGTTACGGTCTTTTGTTCGCATCCCAAGTACGTTTTTCGAAGTTACATATTGTCATGCGATAATCAGAAAGTAACGTATGCCTGAAAGTTCTCTAAAAAGCTTTTTAAAATGTAAAGTTTATCAGTTTGACCATGACCTGAAGTTTTCTTATTCTGTGAGAAGAGCTGAGTCCAACAGTGTGACATTAATGACAAGGTAATGAAAAGTCGTTATAGAAAATTTAAAGATTTTTTCTAAAGCGAAATTACTGCACCAAATTTCGATATTTCAAGTTAAGATAAAGGATTTAAAATTTATAGTCATGAGAAACAAAGCGAGCTGTAGTTTTCTTAACTTAAACTTAAGTTGGATAAGATAGAACGATAATGGCTAAATAAATAGTAATAGTTTTACACAGTAACCCGTTCTCGGCCGCAAGGCGTGCTCACGATGATTTGCGGCTCGCACCCAGCGATGGTCCTCGGGATCTGTATATATCCTGTACAGAGTAGGTACTGTTGTTTTAAAAGAATAGTCGACGTGTACCTACATAACGTTTTGTGTCTTGTACAGTCAGCTCTAAAAGTAGATGAACATATTAAGGTTCCAAAAACATCTTATATACCTAAGCGCTCATTTTTTATATAATATGGGAATAGCAGACGCATGCAGTCCACCTGATGATAAGTGGCTTCTGCTGCCCATGGACATGTGTAATCAACCTCAGACAGGATTAGATACGCCTACCTGAGGGCGGCCACAAATGCGCCGGTACCCCTGAGGACTAAAGTATGTCTCCCTTCAAACCAGAACACAGCAGCACTTAACACTGCTGTTATGAGGCAGAAATAGGAGTGGCGGTGGTGCCGCCGGAGTCGAACCACCCAGTCGAACCTTCAAGATCTGTCTATCCAATATATGGTAGGTGATTCATAGTCTATTCAGTGTATATTAAGTGGTGTACATAACATTTTGTGTCACATTAAGTGTCTTGTATTTGTCTATATCCCGTAGAAAGTGGCTCTGACTAGATTTTTTGCAATGTTGACCAATTTTTAACAAAGCTGTTATA
Organism: Epargyreus clarus clarus; assembly: GCA_014595695.2. Classification (NCBI taxonomy): domain Eukaryota; kingdom Metazoa; phylum Arthropoda; class Insecta; order Lepidoptera; family Hesperiidae; genus Epargyreus; species Epargyreus clarus. Next base: position 3,410,112 of record JACTTY020000022.1, on the reverse strand, counting down.
AATTTGACAATAATTGTCCCCGAAATAAATATGAATATAAATATTAATATATTTAAAAAATAGGAAAGCAATTATTATTCTACGCGAATATTGATTTCCTACTTTTTTGGTGTTTGCTTATTATGCTACAAATGCTTAGATTGTGTGTGTGTTATTAGCACAAACATTTGTACTCTTAGTATGGGTTTGTACGTTTTTACAAAAATGTCAAATTATATTTTTACGTTTTTACAAAATCAGTTCTGATACAGTCCGCTAGGGACGCCGAATGGAAATGTATGGGCAAATACGTAAACAAATACAAAAACAGTCATTTTTGTAAAAACGTAAAAACTCATACTAAGGATCCAGGTGTATTACTTTCATAGTTATTAGTCATTAGTACTGTCAGTTCATAGTTTTTACTGTAGCAGTACCATGAGTTGGCATAGAAACGCCACTATAGAAATGGTAAATAGAAAACTATTGTCATTTTGCTAGTGAATAACATAACTACTATCGTTACGGTATTTCTTGACAACGTCTGTCAAATTAATGACTCATGGGACCGAATTTGTATGGCAATAGATCATAATGACATTCGCTAGCGATTTGATTTCGATAGGTTTTTTACGTATCGAGTTACGTCACTACGGATTTTAGTTCTACGAGTAACCACCAGAGGCGCTGTACAATTTTTCATACATTTATTTTACGCAGTCGCTAGCGAGTAATACTTTTGTAAACTCATGGTAGTCCTACTGTTAGTTTAAACATAGTTTTTACTGAGCTATGAATGACATTTAAATTGGCAAAACATTCAAATGCTTACACGTGTTAACAGGGCAATTATTTCTAATCGGCGTACAGTTGACACGAGTAAGGGTTTTATCACACATGCCGATTTAACTGCTTTACCGACGGACATATTGTGCTAACTGAGAGGCTTAACTAAGTGGGAATGAAATTAGTATGCCAATGACACATTTTTTTATGTAAGACAAGTGTAACGAGCTTCAACTTAGGGGAATGCATCTGTGGCCGACTTCAGATAGGATTTTATATTGTTTGGAGTTAATAACAAAGTTCATGGGCCACAATCGCCCTACCATCGGATGGACTGCATGTTCGTTTGCCACTTATATATTTAAAAAAAACATGTACGGGTTTTTACTATTTACCTTTAATTACATTTTTGTTTACATAATCAATAATAACTAACAATAGTAAGCAAAATTGTACAAAATTATTATAATGATCATAGATTAGTAAAGATACTTCGCCGCCTTGAAATTGAATGAAGCCGCAAATGGCTTATTATAGAAAGTTCTTTTTTTGAATTCTTGACAAATAAAAACATTTTTAGAGAAAATTTACGAATATTAAACTAATACTGCGTAATTTTCATGATAATTAAATAATTTATAATCATAATTTCAAATATTTTAGGGACATTTAGCACGGAGACGTGGCAAAATTTTTTTACGCAACTGTTTCAATTCTCAAAACTGGGTACATTTTCTTGTTAGGAGTGAGTAATCTTTACTAATCTATGATAATGATATAATTTATTTGTTTTTCAGGTTTACATTTTATTATGGTCACATACAAGCATAATAGAAGGACGCTTGATGTACAATATTTTAATTTCAGAAGTCTGTATTACTGCATGATACAGATTTGTAATTTTAAGTAAACCAAAAACCAACATTTTTATTACTTATTCTGATTACAATATTTCTCGAATCTTTGGTCTCTATTGCGGCCTAACCCTTACTATATAGAAATGCCACAGACACTCAATACATTAAAACAAATCTACGATGTCGAATTAAGTCCCAATAAACTTGCTGTCATGTTGAATGAAAATCTAAATCGAAGTAACGTCGGCAAGCTAATTTCAAATGAACTTGGTACAGGCGTCTCTATAAAGGATTTATCTACATGTTAATAGGTATTAAGAGACGCTTCTAGTTTATTACCTATTTGCATCTTTATTTACGACGAGTTATGTCCCGCGATTTCACCTGCGTTTAAAGTAAAGCGAGTAAAGTAAAAGCAAGAGATTCGTGGGTTCTATTATATTTGCGAAATCCGATTTTTTTTTTAAATAAGAGTAGCGTAGCGTAGCGAGTTGCTCCTTATAATAACAGCTACCTGCCAGTGAAATTCCCGCCAAAATCGGTCCAACCATTCCGGAGATTAGCCAAAACAAACAGAGAGACAGAACAAAAATGATTTGTTTTTTGGTTTACGATTCATATACTGTACTTTTGACTTACAAACAGACACTTTCTTATTTATTTGTATAGACTATCTCTATCGTCTTGATAGCAAAGTGACATCAAATAAACGAGCATCCTATTTAACTTAGAAGTTAGTAAAAGCCTAGGGACCCTAGAGTACTAAGTTAAGGGTTTTACGGAGAAACGAATAGACGGCTCAGACTTGCAGGCGATGAAGTGTTGATAAGATAAATTCTGAAGCTCACATCTCGTCTGTAACAGAATGCCCTTTGGAGAGTGTGTGCAGGAATTTCACAGCTTGATACCTTGAACTCCGTTTCTTAATTCCCCCTTCCCCTCCCCCTTTTCGAAGATATGCTATTTAAAATATTAATTTTAAGCGGATTACAGGAGAGTGAGTCTTGAACGAATAATTATATGATATGATGATATTATATTGTGATGATAATTATGATATGATGATATGTATGATTTTTAGTTATCGCGTACTTTACCTTGATAACTATGCCCGAGTTTAATAAATGCACCCGAGTGCTTCAAATCCGAGTGTGTTTCATAGTCCGATTATTTCACATGTTACATATACGGCTAGGGCTAGTTACAATGCTCAAAGTTTGCTATAAGGGGTCTGATAACCCAAGTGTTTACAACGTATTGTATCCGAATTGTACTGGAACTAAGGTAGTACTTAAATATAAGTAATATTTAAAGCAAGAATTGTAACCCATAAAAGTTTGATTTTGTAAGCTTACTCGTATGTTCATGTATTAGTTGTCTACAACAGTTTGTACCGTTTACGTGTGTAAAGGTTAACTAGCTTTTAAGGTTAAGTTTTAAGGTAAGCACAAACGTTATCAAACTATGATACAACTTTTACATCGACGTTGTAGCCGGCATTAGTAGACAGAAGGGCGTCTCTTAATATGTGTAAACCTATTGGTATGAGTATGCCTGAGACTATTATTATTTATCAATGATATTATTACGAGTATTTATCATTGTTTTTTACGGATATCATATACCTACGTATTGTATGCTATTATTATTTTAAAAGTAAAAGCAAGTATTTATGAAAATTAATAATAAAGACCAATAATAATAATAAGCATTTAATCATATTTTTTTTTAAATACCATCATTTTTTTAGATTTTTAATAGCTATAGTATACATCCCGAGTTTAATTAAAGCGTACCCGAGTGTGTCATAATGGCCGAGTTTAAAAATATGTACCGAGCTACCCGAAATGCTCTACACAACCCTATAAATAAATTTTGGAAAAATCGGTATAAATAAAAAATATCTGCGCTAAATACTTTGTAAAGCTTTAAACAGCTATGTCGGTGTAGAGGTTAACTAGCTTTCAAGTTGAGCTTTACTTGCGCTATCAACCTGTCGCGTGACATTAACATCATGGCGTCGCCAGACATAAAGGCGCCTCTCAATGTGTAGTTATTTTATAATAGGTTTGCATAATAAATAGTTTATCGTTTTGTTTAACTTGTGTTTTTCATTGCTCTCGTGGACGATACCCGAGTACAATTAAAGCATACCCGAGTATGCTATAATGCCCGAATTTAATAAAAACGTACCCGAGCATACCCGAAACCGTATTGGGGAAGTCGATATCAATTAAATATACGCCCTAAAAGATTTATACAGCTATGTCGGTAAGGTTAACTAGCTTTTAAGTTGAGCTTTACTTGCGCTATCAACCTGTCGTGTGACATTAACATCATGGCGTCGCCAGACGCAAAGGCGCCTCTCAATGTGTAGCTATTTTGTAATGTTGTAAATTTTGTTAAGGTGTTCATGGAATTCAATTCAAATCAATTATTGCAGGATATGGTGGAATAAATGTGAAATACATGAGTTCTGTTCTCCTATCCAAACCCAAAGGGTATGCAAATATGTCACCTGTAATAATATAGATTCCAATTAAAATTAAATTTTAACAATATTTTTGTAAATCCTGGTTTTATTGCAGTACTGTTTCGAGTGTTTTATTTGCTGACTTGTAGTTTAACAGGCGTTCGAATTTGGTCAAATTTTAAATCCTTAAAAATGTAGTTACTCATACGTAAACTTCAGACATTACAAGTAAGCCAGCAATGCGAGGAACGTAAAAGGACTTTGTGTGGAACTTATATGCACTTCATATAATTACCGTCAACACGTAAGCAAAAGACCAACTGACGTCGACTAATGTATTGTCTGTAATGTAATGTCTCAATTTTAAATGAACTCAGTTGTAAACACCCACACCTACACAACATTATAGTGAATGTGTATTAGTACTAGAGGTTAACAGGTTTACAAATTGCGCAAAGATAAAGAGCGTGAACCAAAACATGCATTAATATAGAAACATTGTATAGTCCGATTCATAATTAGGTGTTCAAATGTAAACAAAGGTGTTGACCTATCAAGAAAATATGTTTCAAATAGTAGTTTCTTATTTTTGACAATATTTAATTAATACAACGAGAATAAAATAATAATCTAAATAAATTAAAATTAATTCACATTTTCCAATATTTATATTAACTCAATTTCATTTCATACAGTAATAATAATAAATAACAAGATTTATGGTAGAAAATTAAATTGTGATAATGGTAACATAATCGGGATCCGAAACATTTTTTGTGCCGCCATTTTTAAGTTTCGTAGTTGATATTATTCATTTTCGTGATCGTGGTCCAACTCGAATGTTTCTGGGTTTACATAGCGCGTTTTTTTTAAATTGTGTGCAGTTATTAAAGTTTTTGTTTTTTGTTGAGTTTGTGAAAGTTTTCGTTTCTTATTAATTTGTTAGGGTTTGCAATACCTGTATTCGTATTTTGACAATGTCATTTCTTTGTTTACATTTTGGACACCTAATTATGAATCAGACTATAGTATATATGTACTATAGTATATGTCATTTCATTATAATATAATTTTTATATTATAAGCGTAGCCGTTAGCGAGAAAGATACTAAAGTAACTTACATATTTTATAATGGTAGATCCCTATGTGCTTTCAAATATCTATTTTTCTGATCTACGATAAAGGATTATTATATTTATATAAATCAAGTATCCAGTCTGTGCTTCTGTGCTCTGGTTAAAAGGGTCGTATAGCTACAAGTAGTACACATGGTGATGTGAAGTACAATACATCCGTTACATATCATAAAATTTTAATTTTATTAAGGGTCACCGCATACCACGAGGACAACACCCATTTAGTATTTCAATTTGTCAAAAATAAATCCTACCCCTTATCATATCAAGCACTAATATACAAAGTAAAAATTATCTTACAAACGAGAGCATTAATTAATTAAGTTACAAATCAGTAACTTCGACAGCCAGGTCCAGGTTCCCATGGTGTCAACTGAGGGGAGAGATAACTCCAATCTCCCAATCTCCCCGGGCCTCACACACTTTGTGAAAGTACCGAACGTTTATCTCTCCGAGCCATTAAGAATGTGACCGACGTGTGACTAATTGGCGACTTGTCGCCGCGACCAATTAATAAATTATTTTACACGATGTACGGTAAGCATTCAATTAATTCGGTAGCGTTTCATACATTCCCGCGTAATTAAAGGCGACCGAGAGCGATTGCCGAAATCGCGATCAATTTCTTTCTGTGTGACGTTTGCGGTCGGTGCCGCGATGTGTCGCGAGCTTTTAGATAACTTTTACATATAGCGTTTTTACTACTATATATTGCATATTGCAAATAAATAGAATACTATGCGATATATAATTTATAGTATAGTGTAGCACTAGACTACTGCACTGTCTAACTAACAACATTTCATACAGGTTTCATAAAGAAATAAAACAAAAATAAAATTATGTAATTTAATAACGTTTTTTATAATAAAATCAATATAAGTTAATGTAATATGAATAATGGGATACAATAAATCAAAAAAATCAATGCTTAGGTAGATCAGCATTTTATGATGCCGTAAGATGAAAAAAATTACGTATAAAAATCAGTTTTATACTGATTGTTATTTCCGCAATTCACAAAAGACGGGGTTCCTGCAGAAAATTATGTGACATAAATACATAAATAGTTGATAATAATAAGAAATAATAAGAATTTAAATTTAAGTCTTACTATCAACTACAGAATCTTATGTTAAAGATCCATATATGAGAGAGCTTTAAAGCTCAAATTCTTTTAAAATAATTTTTCAATTAATAAATGGTTTTAAACTTTAACATCAACTTAATTATATAATTAAACAGCACTTAATGTGTTCCAGAGAAATTTGGGTTTGAGCAATTGTAGGTGCAAAATCGTAAAAATATTTTTTATAGGAACATGGAACATTTTTCACACGGGAATCAGAAATTCGGTTGTCGTACAACACGAGATATGCTAGAAGTGTGTCATCGCCTATCCCTTTTTTGTAAGTTGAAGTAGCAAACGAGCCTGCAGCCCAACTGATGGCAGATAGTCACTGCTGTCCCTGGATAACTATAACCAACTCAAAAAAATAGTACATTACAATAGGAGGACGAAAAATTTTTTTCTGACAAGTGTGAGTTTGCAGGCCGAGCCGCAGGCGAGGACTGCAATCACACGAGTCAGAAAAACATTTTTCGTCCGCGTGTTGTATAAAATTTTATATTACGGGGTCGGAAATGGGGGTTTTGCGCACGCGAAGCGTGCGTAAAACGTCAATTTACGCACGCCGTGATATAAAGATATTTTATTAAAATCCGGTTATAGATCCGTCGCGATACCTGAGGACTAAGACTGGCGCGCCATGTATAAATATGTCAGGCAGTATCTACACTCTTTTACAGAAACGTATGAATTGCTTTACACTTGAAATAAGCAAGTTGGTGGTACCTCTCTCGTTCTAACACCTTCTAAATAAACCCAAAATCTACACAGGTGGCGTTAAACGTAGTAACTGTTGGAACCATGTTATTTTGGAACTCTTCATGCTACGACTTCTGCGGTACCATTGCGATATAAATTTTGACTGTAGCACAATAACGTCCAATATTTACCTGCTATGGTTTGAACGGTGTGATTAAGGAGATAAGGAGAAGGATCCAAATATTAGGCTTCCCTTTTCAAGGTGTTTTTAAGTTTTAAAGGGTTTCACCTTATACAGTTTATGATAAAAATATTTTATCGCTGACAGTAAAAGCGGTGCATTAAACAAAGAATCCGAATTATAGGCCATGATATAAATATGCGTTCAATATTATCTTATAAGCTACTAAATTCTTTAACTATCTGTAATCAATGAATCATCCGTGCACTCAGACATGCTTAGTGGAGAATGCTCCAGCAGCTTCAATGTGGCATGAAGGCATGAGGCGTTCCAACGTAGGTCTTATCTCCCACTGCTGGATGTTAGAGTAAGAAGGATTTTTTGCTATAGTTCACCGCACAGGATAAGTGCGTATTGGTAGACTTTATACACCTTTGACAACATTTCTCTTGAGGTGGAGTTTTGAGCTCTTAGGCGTTCAGGTTTATTCACAGTGATAATTAATTTCTAATACACACATAACTTGGAAAATCAGATGTACCGAATGCGAACTTTTGACCCTCCGATTAGATTCGACTTTTAGACCACTGTCACTGCTTTTAGTGTAGTTCGAAAGGTGCGTGAAATGAGACATACTTATCCGAGGCGTTCTAATTTAGTTCTCAGGGCTAGCAATGCATTTGTGGCTGACTTGTAGAACTCTAATCTTATATGGGGTTGATAACAGATTTCCATGGGCAGTAGTAGCTTACCATTAGATGGACCGCATGTACCTTTAGCACTTCCATATTATAAAACAAGTTAAGTTCTACAAATAAGTTGATAAATAAAGACGCGGAAACGGCCGGCGCTTCCAACGAAGTATAGCTGTGATATGCACTATTTAATTATCAGGACTGGACGGGTACGGCGGTCGAAGCACAATCAATGGCTCCTGTTAATTAGACGCATGCAACCTGAGATAACTGTTCTGTGTCATGTATGCGTGTGTAAACGGAATTGTGTGCGTTTGTGCGTATGCGAGAAACTGTATGTATGTATAAAACGGAGATGAGAACATGATATTTTTGTTGTATTTGTAGCAATGAGATTCCATTGACTTATACGTAATATTTATATTTATTGGATATTATCAAAAAATAAGAATCTAAGTAAAGTAAACTAAAAATGTAAAACAATTGCAACACATTTTTGCCCTCAGGTAACTTATCATTTTTTGCTATATGGTTTTTACACTTGATCATAGAAGGCTATTGTTGGAAGTTTAGCATCAGGTGGATTATGTGCTTATTCCCCGCCATAACTTCATTGCTTCATTTTATTTGCTGTAATAAAGTATTGATTGTCCAATAAAATAGCCAAGTGTGGATTAGTAGACTTAAGTAATTTCATACGTATTTGAATTCCTTACTCTCAGGGTTATGTTTCCTTTTGATGGTTTTCTTAACCATAATAATGAGTATGAAATCATTAACTAAGTATCCCTCAGATTTAATTACGATGTAGATATTTAATGGATTTTAATGAAAAAGCGGTTTTAATTTTAATGAGGTAAACTTAGATACATATCCGTAACTAGACTAGGAGCTTGCTTCTAAACACTTAACCTCGCCGTCAAGCCATTATAGTCACTGCTTGGCACGGGACTCCTCTCAGAGTGAGAGAGACTAGGCCATAGTCCAATTTGCCGGCTAAGCGCGGCTTGTTACATTTCACACACACACACTAAATTTTTTTTCCAAGAAATCTGAAGTGTACTAGTTTCTTCACAATGTTTTCTTTAACGTTTAAGTAAATGATAATTAATTTCTAATACGCACAGTCGCACACAGACATAACTTATGCAAAATCAAAGGTGTGAGCCTGGAATTGGAACACTGGACTCCGCGATTGAGAGCCTGAGTATAACCACTAAGCTATCCGTGCTTTGTCTAAACTTAACTATAATATCTTAACCCATTTAACTTAACCTCTCGGTGGGTGGCCTATTTCAGAAATGTGGAACATGAGGCTATACGAACAAGAACGTAGGCGGTATCGGTAATACCGTTTTATTGTTCGCAATGTTTCTGTGATAAGGAGTGGTGTTGTTATAGTGAAAATGAAAGTTTTATTTGGTTATTTTATTTTAAGGTTAGACCCTTAGTCGACTTTATAGGCACTACCACATCTATGCTTATGGCATATGAAGTATTTTTGAAGTATGAGTACGATCTTTTTTTTTAATATAGGAGTAGTAGACGAGCATGCAGTCCATCTGATGGTAAGTGGCTAGTGCCGCCCATGAACATCTATAATCAACCCCAGATAGGATTAGATATTTCTACCTGAGGTCGGCCACAGATGCGCCGCTACCCCTGAGGACTAAGCTGGAACACCTCGGAAAAGTATGTCTCCCTTACCACACCTTCCAAAACGGAACACATCAGCGCTTTACACTGCTGTTATTAGGTAGAAATAGGTGTGGCGGTGGTACCGCCGGAGTCGAACCATAAAGGGTCTACCACCTTCAAAATCTAATCTAATATACATTTCACTTTATAATGCCATAAGGTGCACTGTATGATAGATTATTCCTATAAGTGATGGCCCGTGAGGACTAAGTTGAAATACCTCGTGAAGTGTTTCCTTACCATACCCTTGAAATCAGAAGGCAGTAGTGTTAGACGCTGCTGTTATTCGGTAAGAATAACAGTAATGGTAGGGCCCTTCCGTACAAATGTGCTCTACCACCTTAAAACCAAATTCAAATAACTTTTGCTAACTTAACTCAGAAAAAATGCGTAATAAAATAATTCATAAAGGATAGATTATAAAGGATAAAGGATTGTATTTCTAAATTCCGTTAGCCAGAAAGTAATGTATGGTAATTGTATTTCTAACTTATGATAGCCAGATCGTAGCCAGCCCCCAAACTACACTATTAACATGAACCACATCTCGCCGGGTGGCCTATTTCAGTACTTAAATTGGACCAGAGCTGGCCTGTGAAGTGGAACACGAAGCAATAAGGCCAGCCGCGTGGGCGTTGTAGCAATATCGCGTTATTGTTCGCTATCTTTCTTGGAGATAGCGAATGTTGTAATGAGGGGATAGCGGCTTACTACAAGATCATATATTGATAAACATTGAAAATTTTCAGTTTATTTATTAAGTATTTTTGCTTATTTTATATAGATAACAAATCCTAAAGTACAAACTTATATATTTTTACAAGAAAAAATAATATAACACAAAAAAAATAATGTACAGATTTTGTATTTCTAAGTTCTGTTAGCCAGAACATAACTAGCCCCCTAACTACACTATTAATATGAACCACATCTCACCGGGTGGCCTATTTCAGTACTTAAATTGGACCAGAGTTGGCCCGTGAAGTGGAACACGAAGCAATAAGGACAAGCCGCGTGGGCGTTGTAGCAATATCGCGTTATTGTTCGCTATCTTTCTTGGAGATAGCGAATGTTGTAATGATAGCGGCTTACTACAAGATCGTATTGATAAACCTAGAGATATTTTTTTATAGGCACTTTTTTTTGAGTGTTGAAGTATATTTGCTATTGTGATTTGTGCGTGGAGTGGAATGTAGTACGAGAGGCTTTTATTTTCCTCAGGCTTTCAAACTTAGTCCTTAGGCGTAGCAACGCATCTGGACCGACCTCGGTAGGAATCGTAATCTTATCTGGGATAGAAAATAGATCCATGTGCGGCAATAGCCACCTACCGTACCACGGTGAGCTGCATGCTTGTTTCCTCCTTTAAAATTATTTGTTACTAAATCAAAAAAATATTTGTTACTATATCTCTACATTTTTAGTCTGATCTTTTAGCCAGATACTATGTCTCATTAACAAAAGCAATATAAATAATATTTACCTGCCTATGTTTCTATATCAACTTTGTTTACTTCACAAAGTTAGATCTAAAATACGGCCTAGGCGAGGCTGAAACCAGACAAGCTTTTAACCTCGTAAATTGTATTCCCTCATTACGAAGAGCGATGCTATGGTACATCACAGAGCTTAGATGTTACACCGTAGTTAACTGTATAAATAAGATTACATTTTCCTTGAAACTTCAATGTATTTCTAGGAATGCGCTTAACATGTGTTCTTATCTTTGTGATGTACTTGTTATTGTACACTACACTACAATCCTTTGTAGTGGCGTGCTATTGGGTTTGATTGGGAGGAAATTATGTTGTGGTGATAGGTAATAATTATGTATAGGCAATTATTACCTATTACCACCACCATCACCAAAATATGTTGTTAAGATAGGTACCTAATATGATTATATGATTTTTTGATGTGTCTTTAATACACCCATAACTTTGTAAAATCAGAAGTATGTGTCTAGGATTTGAAGCTTGATTGAGAGGCCAACTTTGTTACTAATGGCTACTGGTTCTTAGTGTGGATTAAGGTCTCTCCATTAAACTGAAGGAAGCTTCGAGCTTCATGTTCAACTAGATTGGTCTGTGGTTTTCAAGCCACATTTAGGTCTTTAAGAAGATTTAACGATTATTAGATGTTAGTTAACTCTGTAAATCTATTCGATCTACAAAGTTACAAAGCTAAGCATTAGATAAATATAACTAATAATATTCGAAATATTCAAAAATATATGAGTCAAAACATAAAAAAAAACACTACTAATTCTTAAATTCAATTTATCACAATTCAATCGTACGAGTACGATTACTTATGTCGATACATGATACTCGTGTTCATAAAACTGCTAATGAACGCTTACGCGACGGTGTGACATCGGTACCTGATACCCCCTACAGGGAGCGCGCGCAAATTGTCCGTATTAATGAGACAATATTAGTTTTCGACAAATCGAAAATATTTTATCGGTAATGAGACGTTCAACGGTTTAATTTATACATTTCGATCGTAATAAATTAATTTTGATTGGTATTGGCAATAAAAGGTGTAAATTCGGCCATTGTAATTGTTGTTGTTGTCAAATATAATGAATTTGTTTAATTACGCTATTAAATTTAGTAGCAATATTTCTTTAACATAATCCGATGTCTTATTATTTTTGTTTGAAATAAATTAAATGCTTTTTATGACCGTGACTTTTATGTTACACTTTCGTAAGTGTAAACTTAATAACAGGTATTAAACTCTAAGAGAAATTTTGGTTTTTCAAATTATCCAATACAGGGAGGAGCCAATACGTAGAAATTTTAATAAATAGGTATATTTTGCGACTATCGTAATTTATTACCTTTAATTGTGCCCTTATTTTATTGGTTTATTTATTGGACAAGGGCTAGTGTAATAGTCGTTAATAAATACACAAAGATAAATTTGCAACATCAGAACTTGAGAAGGTTTTTATTAAGGTCAAAAATAGAGGAGGTACAAAACAAAGGAAGAGGGGATACAGAAATATTATTTGTAGAGAACTAGCTGACCCGGCAAACGTTGTGTTGCCATATAAATAAAAAAAATTAAGAGTGAACAACTCACTTAGGCGTATGAAACATATATAGTAGCCGATTCTCAGACCTACTGAAGATATATATAAAATTTGGTGAGAATCGGTAAAGCCGTTTCGGAGGACTACGGTAACTAACATTGTGACACGAGAATTTTATATATAAGATTTAGTTAATGCACGAGTAGCTAAATAATTTAATTAAACGCTGAAATGACTGCAAACACTATTTATAACTGTAGGTACACCGTGTGCTAATGTTAGCCACCCACCCACTTGGTCTTGAATGATAAAAACAATTGAGCAATTTGGTCTGATGTAAGGATGCGTCATGACTGACATTCATTGTTTCCTCGCGTCATTCTTGGTTTGAAGACCGTTCAGGTGTTACCTGGAAAGGTTTTCAAAAATATTCATGCGATTTATTTCATGCCACCCATGGAACTGTAACCAACTCTATATAGAATAGGGATTCTACCTGAAGCAGATCATAGATGCGTTGCCACTAAAGCACTAAAATATACAAGTCAGCGTCATAATTCTACTAAAAAAACAGTGTGTATACTCAACAATGCTTATCAAATGCGAGTTGTCGAATTATTTATTATCAAGGAAGCTGGAAAATATTAAAAAATGAATTTCACACAAGCCCTGACACTACATTATGCTACAACTTCCACACACAATTTGTTGAAGTTAGGCGGCTCACACACCTTCAATAGATATTGAGGAATAATTTAATAACATTTAACATTACTTAATCAATATTTTCCCTTTTCACGAGTAACTTGATACGTTTGTCTGAATAGTTCCACTTAAATTATGGTCAATTCATTTAACTTGTAATCAGAAATAAAAATGTTTTTTCCCTTGAAATTCTAATGAATATTTTAATATGCGAAAAACTAGACGTTTTTCATCATTGTCTTTCACTGCAGTGAAGCTCTTTTTGGCCTTACTTTCTATAACTTCCACTTTATAATATAAACTAGAATTTATTGAGAATATAGGTTACCTACAAAAATGGCCAATAGACAGATTATCGACATAATTTATACAATAAATAATTCGTTATATAAAGATCTAATTCCTATTGGTGTATTACATTTTATTTCTATTTACCGAAATATTCTTTTCTTTCTTTCTTTCAATGAACGTGTGTGCGGTCGTCTGAATCAACTACAAAGATAACTGCAACAGTTTTCTTCAACGTCATCGGTTTACCTTACAAGATTGGCACCGAATGAGCATCGCTCTGACAGTTAGGAAGCAAAAACCGGTCTAGTGGAAGTCGGGCTCACGCACGTGGGTTCTGTCACCCACTTGTGTTTTGTTTGATTCGGGATTTTTATTAGTACGTACCCAATTCCCATTTGGCCAGTTATTATTATGTGCTACTGTAAATCTATGCCAACTTCCATGTAACTAATAGTGAAAATATATGTTAAAAGAAATAGGTCTGTAATCATTTTATACAAACAAAAACTAAAATATGTTACTTTATGTAACTTGTTGGAGGTATCCGCCATTATAACATACGGATGTACATTCCGTAAAAATCTAAGGGTAAAATAAATACAATAGCCCTTTAAGATTAAAAAGACATGGAAAATTGAGACATACCATAAACCTAAAGTAGTGTACCCATAAAATTCCATTAGATGGATGGATAGCTAACCTATCCAGGATAAACGCTTAGTAAACTACAGTACGGAACCCTAGAACAAACAGTCTAGAACTCCACGCATCGTCAACGGTTCAATGTTTTACAGTTAAAATGAACAATAAACGGTATTTATATTATTCTAGTATATATAATTACAGACGGAAACGTGGGGAAATATTTACAGTTAATTAGTGTTGATGAGAGAACTTTAATGAAAATGAGAGAACAAATTAATTGTTAATGAGATAATTTGGTTACAAAAATAGTATAAATTTTAAATTTTGTTTAAAAATGATAATATATAAGATAATAATAATATAACGGTAATTTGTGATTTAAATCACACACCCCTAACGGTGGTAAGGGATGCAGCGATACGCACTTCTACTGATACGATTCTGATATGATACACATATAAGAGAATCCGCGTAGTGGAGCGGTCACCATTCCGATCTGACGCGCAGAGGGTCCCGGGTTCGATCCCCGGCCAGACAGATTTCTAAATCATTAATTTAGGTTTCTGTTTCTGGTTTTGGAGTTTGTGTATTTGTCTCTATGTGTGTCCATAGCACCCACGACACAGGGAATCCTGGGGAGTATGGGGCTGTGAGTGTAGAAATAATTCAAAATCATTTTAATTTTATTTCATCCCAAGAAAGCTCCTATTTAGAATGTTTAAAAATCCATTCTTCATTATGCTATAGCAACATTATAGTTAATATTTAGTTATTAAAAATCAAGTGGACAGGATAGTTACATTAAACCAGGCTTCACAGTCCTGTATCCTAAGCGATTAAGCATCAGTACACAGAGTATTGCACCTACAGCCACGCGCCGCCAAGCACGACGATTGTAGCTCGTGGAATGTAAAAAATATATGAAGAACCTCTTCTCCTCCTCATAAGAGATAAGATACAATGGAGAAGAGATACTTAATGCTACATAGTTCTCCGTCTGAATACAGTACCTGTCTAAGTGGTTGCTAACATTAAATGTAAGGGATTAAATTTATTGCATTACAAATAGGTATATAGTACGAATCATGGTTCTTTTATGAGACTAAGGTACTAAATAAGCACGTGGAAGCCTGTTAATAAAGGGTCTATGGACATCCGTAAAAAATAACCCCACGGAAAATTGAAGTCATAAATATAATATAAACACTCTCACATATAATACAACTTTACATTTGCTGTAATAGACGTTTAATTTTATTTTAAATCATATCCCTTTTAAATTCTTCAGCGCTGTTAAGTAATGCCTTTTTTTTACACGGAGAAGTTCTCATGAATTCCCTTACGCCCGGGGGAGCGAAAGGGATATGTCGAACTCTTACCGACTAAAACTCCGCGGCGTTCCTCTGGACGCTCGATGCTGGGTCACAAGAAGCGAGTTAAGTAATGCCTGTCTCAAGTCGGAATATTGCACTTGGCGCTAGAGCGCCACGCTTTGCCAAGCACGACGATCGCTGAAGACGTAGACCGTCTTCGATACGTCTAAAAATAGTTTCAAATATAGAAATAGAAGTTTCATTCGTAATTTAAGTATATTTTATTATTTGTGGAAATAAATGCCAAGTCTATAATAAATTAGTGAAATTAGCGTAGCGTGTTATAAATTATATGTAAGCGAAATTGAGTCATAATTCTCAGACCAATTAATGTCTAATCAAAGGAATTATGGCCAAATCGGCTGCAAATAACGCGCTAAATATACCTAATAGTCTAAGACCAAGGTCACCTTAATTTGCGATTTTCTTAACAATATTTACAACTTTAGAATTAATCAAAACTCAGCACAACATGATTAGGTTGGAGCTCTCAAGTCCCAACCTAACCATTTTTAGCTAACTAAACGCTCCTGTTTATTACTTCTGTCTCCTTGATAAAACTGTAACACGTAGATAACACTAAATTTAAGCCAATGGATCTAAGAGTATTTAATTTTGCACAGGACTTTTATATACCACAAATCAACAGTGAAAAAGCTTTTTAAATTCGAAAGAATTCATTACTTTAAGGGACTTAAACTGGACTGGCGATAAAAGCTTGTTACCAGGCTAGGCGATCAAGCCTGATGAGCGAGAGACATATGGGACATGCAACTAGATACAAACATAAAATATTAAAAAATTTAATAACGTGATTCAGAAATACTACTGGCGTCACCATAATAATTTGTAATTTTAGCATAGTAATTTGTAGAAAGTGTAATTTGTGGAAAACGACTAACACAAACAACGATTTCCTCTTCTTTAGATGCCAATCATTTAGGATTCTTCTCGCTACAGTCTATGCTACAAACCAACGAATCCCTAGTTGCAAAGTAACGATCCAGTTCCTAAATCGTCATCAGCTGGATTGTTCGTGTAACAGCTAACTAGTTCCACTGCGGCTGGATAATAGCCAATATTTCACAAGGATTATTCAGCGCAATGAATTTTGCCTTTGTGCTCTCCATAAGCGTTTTACAAGGAAGTGTGCAAAGATAGGGTGTAATTGTAGTAGTTTATAATGTAAGTTATCTGCAATCTTATTAAAATTTGTCGTTAATCTAAACGTAAACTTGATTTTGAATTGTACTATACAACTTGACTAAATTAACTGAATTTTTAATTAGAGAAAACTATTAATTCATTTCACACAAAAAGGTAGAAGAATCCTTTTGAGGTCCTATATCTAATATATATTTTTGTTTTTATAATGTAGGAGTAACAGACGAGCATCCAGTCCACCTGATGGTAAGTGGCTACTGCCACCCATGGACATCTGTAATCAACCCCAGATAGGATTAGATATTCCTACCTGAGGTCGACCACAGATGTGCCGCTACCCCTGAGGACTAAGCTGGAACGCCTCGGAAAAGTCTGTCTCCCTTACCACACCCTTCAAACCGGAACACAGCAGCGCCTAACACGGCTGTTATTAGGTAGAAATAGGTGTGGCGGTGGTACCACCGGAGGCGAACCACAAAGGGTTCTACCATCTTCGATATCCTGACAGAGCTTAAGGCCAAGTATGACCCATTTGACTGGGGAGCAAATTGAGACGTGGTCATCCTTTAACGAACTTTACGATTGGTTAGTGACATTTCGTAAGCATTAATAAACTCTTCTTACTGTAAGAGACAACCTAGGCCCAGCAATGGGAAAATAATGAATTGACACACATTCTCAATTAACCCAGAATATAGGAATGCCAATGCAACGCATGATACTGAAATACTTATTATTATAAAACACTAAAATATCGCTATCAGTATTTAAGGAGGTGTCCCAAAGATATTTCATAAACAAAAAAAATAAATGAATACACAAAAAGACGATTTATAATTTTTTGGGACATCTTCAAACGCTTCACGCCGCCTGACCAAACCTCACACGTGGTGTGTTAGGTTATACCCAAAACCCAAGCAACGTGGTCACAAGGCCAAGCCAAGCAAGGTGGCTGACCGGGGCGCGAAGCGGAACGGGGGGCGGCACGCTCCGCTGCCCACCAGGATAACGACTTGCCGTCATATCTCACTCCACTTGTTGCTTTGCCGCTGATTATGAATCTGGTAATTATAGACAATGTTTTTTGATTTGGTTCAAACGTTAGTTAACTTTTAGGGTTCCGTACCCGATAGGTAAAACCTTAACGATCGTACGTGCTACTTAGGTATGGTTACTTATTTCTGTTACCAATCTTGGGAAGTTAAGAACTAAGTTAGTAGCTTAAACAATATGCGTCATGTAAAAGTTACCTATTTGAATACTTACGATAAAAATAATACTGAACCTTATGTAACGACCATCAGTCTTGATTTATTTAGTATATATATATGTATAATTATTATGAACTAATTAGTAATTACTGTCCCAATCCTGGGTACGAAAATGGGACGGATCAGGGTAGTCTGGTGGACTATTGAGTCCAATCCGCCGTCAGATGCGAATTTGTGAATCACATATCTTTTAGATTTATTCAAACAGCTCTTAGGTATAATTTATAATTGCCAGAAATTCCGCACCAAACTGATTTACAAATACACTGCTATCTGTATTCAAGAAATACTCTTTATATTACAAGTAATGTGGTAGTAATGTTTGAAGATGGTAGAACCCTTTGTGGTTCGACTCCGGCGGCACCACCGCCACACCTATTTCTACCTAATAACAGCAGTGTTAAGCGCTGCTGTGTTCCTGTTTGAAGGGAGTGGTAAGGGAGACAGACTTTTCCGAGACATTGCAGCTTAGTCCTCAGTGGTAGCGGCGCATCTGTGGCCGACCTCAGGCAGGAATATCCAATCCTATCTGGGGTGGATTACAGATGTCCATGGGCGGCAGTAGCCACTTACCGTCAGGTGGACTGCATGCTCGTCTGCTACTTCTATATTATTATGAAAAATATATATATTACAAGTAATGTGGTACATGTTTATTACTCTTCGTCTAATACCCAATGGTAATGTAATGAGTATTCAAGTGGCCGGTAATGATTTTCCGCAACGCAACATATCCGCTCGATCGTCAATTTGCCGCATCCTTTCCGTCAGGAACAGAAATAGTTACTTTACGCCATCATCTGCATTATTTTGACGGAAATATCAAATGTCACCTGCATTACTGTGATCTGGAGGCAAATTGGTGGTGATGCAACAAGTGACTAAGCATGACCAATGTCACAACATGATGTAAATGGTCTGTTTTGTAAATAGTCCGTGATTTTGCGGTCAAAGAATAAGACTTTATATTGAAAGATTCAGCTTATAACTCGTATATGTGCCAAATAGTACTCTTTTTCTATTTTTAAGTATACATTTCTTCGAGCTATATTGTATTGATTCATTTTTTAAATACCAAATTTTAAGGTAAGGTGGTTTGGGGGGTAAAATCGTAAATAGCGGAAGACCATAAGATTATTTTTGATCGCGTTGCAGACATTTTTTTCATTTAATAAAGAAAAACTTAAATAAAATATATACGAGTACATCATCTAATTAATAAACTTTTCGATATTGACCCGATTCACCTTAAATTTTCTTTGTTTTACCGTGATTTCTTATCGAAGGGAAAATAACCTCCTCGCTTGGTTATATGCAGTCAAACATTTATAAGATATTTAAAATATACACATAATTTTGTATCGTGTAGAAAGATGGCTATGTGTCTACAAGTATAGATCTTAATACGCCGTAAAATAAAGAACCGTCTTGACTGGACAGTTAGCCAACGAGAAAAGGGGTCAAATGACTCTTCATCCGAGTAATAGGTACTGGTTAAAAGGTGAAACGGCTAGAAATAAGTGGACAGGACGCTATAACTCCTGACTAATGCATTCATAGGCTGATTCATTAACGCATAACCTTAATACTGAGTTCATAAGCTGGTTTAAGGAATACTGTAGCTATGTAGAGTACTAATGGAACGTGTAGAGCAGCAGTCATTTACTCTTTTTAACCCCTGGCCAGAAGAATATCGATGATCAATTTAAAATTATTCCGATTCCGATTCCGATTAAACGATACAATCGTTTTTTCATACGTAGTTCTGCCCCAGGGTACGCAAACCCATGGTACGCAACTGATAAACACGCAGGCTCAGAAAATACAACTGAAAATACGAGGCAAACATCTTAGTCCTTGGGACTAAGGTATGGTAACGTATCTGAGATCGGCTTCGGGTGGAGCCCCCCTTTCATATTGTTATGGTTACAGAAATGCACTGTCTATTTACCATAACGCAAACTGGAGGCTCTTTCGCTACTCCAATCCTATAAAATTTAAAAAATCTTAATAGAGATTCTACTAGGGCAACATGAAGCATAAGAGAAAGTACTAATCTCTCGTAATCAATTACACTGAACGCCAATTTTGGATGTGACGAAATACCAGGCTAACAGAGCAGAACTAGAGGTAGAATACCTGTCCTGTATGGTTTTGTTCTATGAGTTTCTAGATGTCCATGGACGCCAGTAACCACTTACCATCAAGTAAGTACACTTACTGCAAGCTTATGTTCTACTTCAATCCTATAAAATTAAAAATCTTAACACAGATTCTACCAGGGCAACATTAAGCATAAGAGAAAGTACTAATCTCTCGTAATCAGTTACACCGAACACCAATTTTGGACGTGACGAAATACCAGGGTAACAGAGCGGAACTAGAGGGCGCACGGTCTGATGCGCGCGGTTACTGCATTGAAAACTATTGAAAACGCTCGTTAGTCAATATTGCTGCTCTGGTTATGTATGCACCTGTCACAATCGGTGTTTTAACGAGCCGTGAACGAAGCTACCTGACAGTGTAACATTGTAACGTACTTTAATTGTAATCTTTGGAAAATTCTATAAAATAGTGCATTATTTTGCAAGTTGAAATAGCGTTCGACTTTCGTATCTAAGTTTTTTTATAATATAGGAGTAGTAGACGAGCATGCCGTCCACATGATAGTAAGTGACCACTGCCGCCCAAGGACATCCATAATCAACCCCAGATAGGAATAAATATTCCTACCTGAAGTCGGCCACAGATGCACCACTACCCCTAAGGACTAAGCTGGAACGCCTCGACATAGTATGTCTCACCTATCACACACTTCAAACCAAAACACAGCAGTGCTAACTACTGCTGTTATGACGCAGAAATAGGTGTAGCATTGCTGCCGCCGGAGTTGAACCAAAAATAATCGTCATTTTTATACAAATAGCGCCATCTAGCATTGCAGTAATAAAAGCAGCTAGGATAGTAAATTGTTTGTTTCAATATATATTTAGCACAAATAACTATATTATTTTCAAAACTAAAAATCACGCTCTAACAGTTATTGAAACTAAAAAGAAGTCGGTTACAAACATACAAACAAACATACAGGTGAAGCTAATAAAAAGCGTGTAAAAAATAGGTGCGTTGACCTGAGCGAGTGATTCTTTGGCGTGATTAAAAAATAATTTAATAATTTATAATAATTATGTTAGCCAGTAAAATAATACATAAATACCGTAATATATTAGTTAGGAATATGTACTTATGCAGGTAAATGACAAATTATAGTAATTTCTTGTCTTTTTACGAAAGAAGTACCTATAAGATCAAAAACTGCTTTGATATACGATTACTATTCAGAAACAGATACAGAAAAGGAGGATTTAATTTGAAACGCAATATATTATATACTAGCTGTACCCCGCGGTTTCATCCGCTTTAAAAAGAAACAGGGGCACAGCTACTTCTAAAATATAAGTAGCCTAAGTTACTCCTTATTACATCAACTATCTGCCAATAAAAGTCGCATCAAAATCGGTTCAGCCATTTCATAGATTAGCCGGAAGATACAGACAGACAGACAAAAATTGTAAAAAATGTTATTTTGGTGTGTGTACCGTATGTATATTCAAATGCAATATTAAAAACAGACACTTCCAATTTATTTATATGTATAGATTTATAGAAAGGTATTGTTTACTCAATTACGTATTCCACTATTTAAAGCCGTCATTACTACAAAAAAAGAACAACAGTAATGTATAGTAAATGTACATGACTCATTATACAATTGCAATAATATAATACTGCAAATAAATACTTTGGAACTAAAGACAAAGCAGGTGCTAGAAGGGTCATTAATCCGTAATTTGGTCATTACGTCATAATTACGATAATTAAAACAATTGATCTATGTCGTTACCTCTGGACTAAGATGATACACACTTTGACCATAGAGTAAATGTCGAATAGAGCTGGCGTGAAGGTGTGGCGCTTATTTCCTATTTTGCACAAGTAGTGTTGTTTATATTCACACATTACAGCGAATGGGAAAGTTGTTACGTAATTTGGAAGTATTGCAACAGAATCTTACATAGGCTTGTATTCTTAGTATAAAAAAATGCGAGCCATGGAGAAATACTATCTCCGCACAAAAACGAGAACGAGAAACAAAACAGATTTAATTATATGAAAGCATAGAAAAATGCCATAGAATCAAGTATTATCCTTTTATTACTATGCAGCTGACACTGAAGTCGAGTCTTTGGCGCATTCCGAATGATATGGAGAGATCCGACGTGAAAATATTTGATGAATTGGGCCGATTAACCTGACTGTCCAAACTGAAGGCTTTAAAAGAATGTACCTACCTACGAAGGATCCGGTCCTTGGTACACTGCTGCCATCGTATCTTAATTATTTCTCTTGTGAGTTTATTTGTAAATTTTATTTCGAGATTATGATTAAAAACAGCTATTAAATGTAATTCAATAGACATAATACATAGATATACTTAATACTTAATTTAGGTTTATGGGCCTTCATAAATCTCACTTGGACTTCCTAAGTGCATTTGTGATCAATTATACCTACCTCGTTGGTTCCGAGGTTATTTTTTTTTCTATTATCAGGCCTTTTTCCCAAAAAGGAGAACATGAATGCTGCTATGAAAAAATATTAACATTTACAACATTATATGAACAACAAATAAATCTTTTGTCCGTCATAGAAATCCATAGAGCCATTTCTATTAGCCATTGATTCTTTGGTGTCATTGTCAAGCCCCCCGTGTTAATACAATCAGGAAGCGACGATTAAATTAGCATATGAATTCTCCAAAGTAGGGCTGGCAAATAATAGTGCTAAGAATTTACACTACTACAAACAAGAGGTAAAAATATAAAAGCGCAGAACACAGGCGACAATCGGTTTTAATTCTTTGAGCACAGCCATATACCTATCGCTAAATAATTGTATGGCATAAGACTCACTATATAAAACAATTTACCCCGTAAGGGATACATTTTCAAGAATTCTTTCATAGTGCATATCAACGATACGTAAAGATCTCTTGTGGAAAATTTTATGACTCTACTATGACCAGTTAAACCTGCGCGTTATAAGAGTCATATGTTTCTTAAGTAGATCATCCAATTATAACTTGATCGCTCTAATTAATAAACCGGAGTGCAATATCTACATTAAGTATCTTAATTTCACATTAATTGCCATCAACAAGTTATTAACGGTAATGAACTTTTTATAAATCAAAGTATGGTGACAATATGATGTACGTTCAAAAAAACAAAGCGAGTTCGCTCATCAGATAAGCCGAGCGGACGTCCAGACAAAGCGTCGACCCTAGCCTGTTTATCATTAATAGAATAAAGTGTGTCACACGTCAACTCGGGTCGTGTAATCTGTGGCGGCGCGCGGTGGCAGGCGCCCGCGTCCCGGTCAATCCCTGCGCTTATCTGAGAACTCAAGCATATCGTCCAACAACAACATTTGAGTTCCGAAAATCCGCATTTTGAAATCCGAATTCAACAAATCATTCCGATCGCTGTACTTGAAATACGAACGTCATTCGTCTGTCATTCGTTGTCGAAATTCAAGTTTTGTCGGTTGAGTGATTGCGTGGATGTGGCACTTCCTAGCGAAGAATAAGCAGGTGGCTGCGATGCTGGGGCTGTTGGCGGTGGCCGCGCTCGTGGTCATCGGCATGACTACGAGAGGCACCAGCTACGCAGTGGTGGAGCCAGCCTTAGCCGAAACAGAGGATGTCAGCGAAGATGCGCATATTTTTTCTACGCATACGTAAGTACCTTCAATTGTTTCTCTACAAATTGTAGAATAGTACTCGTATTATTAACATTTGCTATTTGAATTTTAAAACAGTATTTATTCCCACTATATCTTCAGTAAATGTAAAACTATTTAAAATCAATATTTCAAAAAAGGTATTTTTATATGATTCAGAAGAACATGGAAAACCATAAGATGGCATCAAGCAAGTAACGAAGCAGAGATTTAAAACTCGATTTCCAATCAGAGGCTTGAGGTTCGAATCAATTGCTTAAGAAGTTGTAAAAAGTGTGTGAATTTGACCAATCTGCACCCTTAAATCCTTCTTACTTTGAGCCCCGAACCCACCATTAGGTCAGTAATGAAGTGAAGACTAAGGAGAATCTGTAATAAGTACACTATATAATCCACCTCATACTTATGGGAAAATAGATGAATGTGATGTCCTTTTTCGTAAGGATCAAGCAGTCATTCAGATTCCGGTGTTGACTCATTCATAATCTCGTAAACAGTCGTGTAGCATGTGTTGCATTGTGGAGAGCGACCTTGTTGCTTGTTACCACGAGTTCAGTACAGTCAGCATAAAAACCGTGTATATGCATTATGACGATGATGACATTTTTTTCCAATCAGCTTATCACCCATCCAAAACTTACGCACGGAACGCGTAAGTTTTGGATGGGTGATAAGCTTACTATCAAAGACGATTATAATATATAGAATTATAATATATAATTAATAATTATGGTGATTTGCACCTTCTCGACTGTTTTGTCGGTATTTATGAAGACCCCGTCCTGTTGCATACAGGAAAAAAGGTATTCATGTCCCCATTATTCAATAAATGAAATATATATGTATAGTATAAATATATATAATTATAATAATAATAACAATAATATATAATTATAAAAATAATATATAGAATTATAATATATAGAAGCAATAGACAGGTCATGCGAAGAAAATGCGATATCATCCACGTCTAACACCTACCGTTTATAATTTCCTAAGAACTATGAGTCCTTGCGACTTGGATAAATCATAACTCTGAAATCTAAAAAATAGGCGATGTTCGGGGTGGTCAGGAATTGGATTAATAATCGCTGGTGACTAAATATTAGACGTGCAATATTGTTTCGAAGGGCACGCTACACTAAACAGTATTTTATTATGTAGTAAGCGAACATGCAGTTTGTGATAGTAATTGGTCAATGCTGTCCACAGACGGCTGTATCCAAATTCATGTAGACATGTACCATCGAAAGTGGTAGAACCCTTTGTGGTTCGACCCCGGCAGCACCACCGCCACACCTATTTCTGCCTCATATCAGCAGTGTTAGGCGCTGCAGTGTTCCGGTTTGAAGGGTTTGGCAAGGAAGACAGGCTGTTCCGAGGCGTTCCAGCTTAGTCCTCAGGAGTAGCGGCGCATGTGTGGCCGACCTCAGGTAGGAATATCTGATCCTATCTAGGGTTGATTACAGATGTCCATGGGGATAGTAGCCACTTACCATCAGGTGGACTGCATGCTCGTCTGCTACTCCTATATTATAAAAAAAAACACGTAGTTTGACTTGAGGACTTTCTTGACTTTTATGTTGACTGTACGTAGGTACGGTCGGTAATTGTAGAATTACGCGTGCCTTAGGAGAAGGTAAGTAACGACAATTTGGTGTAGTGTTACCAGCGCTTATGTCATCAATCTACGTAATGTTTATTTAAAACATCTAATCTACGTTAACAGCTATTAGATAAACTGTTTTGATTAAAATATACTTTTAAAACAAGATTTTTAGATACTTTGATTTTTTAGATTATAATAGTATTTGATTTATTCTGTATGATCTACGATTTTGTGTAGCGGATTTTAAGGATGAAAATGCTGTTTCTACTCATTACTGTTTACAAGTCCATTTGAGCTTTTCCTAAAAATTTGAAGTTTTGTTAAAATTGGTGGTACAGTGTGCGTGTTGATAATAGCATTAAATGACCATCTTCCCAAGAAGATACTTTTAATCCCTTACATGCCTTTATAACGTTAAATAATATAATAATATAATATTCCGTAAACCCTTGTACATCTCTAAAATATTAAATTATATTGTGTATTGCGCCGTTTTCTTCTTCATAGCAAAAACACTTAGCGAAGCGATTATGATATATTGGCGAAAGAAATCCTAACGAAACCAAAATATTTGCGCCACATATCTTAAAAAAACATAGATCAATATAGCGATTGTAATACTGCTTTTCGCTGATTACACTATTATAAGGTAGAAACAGCGTTGGCGGTGGTGCCTGCACACTTTCAAGTGATAGTTACGTACGTCTATAACACTACAAAACGTCTTTGCAGCCTCCCCGCTGATAAATGCTTTATGCCATCCATCGGTAACGGCCACATAGCTACAAATATCTTCAGCGACACTGTTTACATGAATGGACTGTACAACGGACACAGAGGCGAGAGTCACCGAGCAAGGATACCTAATTGGGCCAACATCAGGCTGAACTCCACATTAACCCACTTCCCATACAGTCCAGTGTACAGTTTGGACACCAGGGATGGCGTGTTCAAAGTGACAGTAGATAGAGACCGATCCGTGGTCACGCAAAGAATTTACGCTCACAGATACTACACCAGGGCGATTGTGAATCAGATACAGGTGGTCGCGAAGCCCTTTGGTAAGCTTAAATACCTAATTATATGAGATGACTGGATGCGAATGAATTTATTTATGCGCAAATATTAGGTGCCTGAATTGAACTTCCACGCATTTTTAATTATCGATTTTTTGCTATTGAATTTTCATAGGCACAATGTATTGTGAAGGAGAGCTGTTTAAATTTACCGGAGATATCTGGTTAAGTCTTTCGCAATATTTATGTATATTAGTATCTATTCTTATTTTAAAGTACAAATTTCATGCATAAATAGTTCACAATTTTTAAATTTAAAAATAGGTACACGTTAAATTTCATTTCTTACATTGAAATGAAACTTTCGATTTAAGTGACTAGTATTTCAATTCCCTATGAACTTACAAATAACTTTATTTTACGCTTAAATAATTAAGTAATAATGTGGCCTCAAAAATCAATCTACTGTGTTTGCTTTTATATTATGGCAGGCGCAAGCCATAACAACAGATTTGAACTCAATTGTTGCTTTAATTCTTAAGTTAATTTTAATTCTTAAATTGATTTCTGAACGGTTTACGGTTACTTAATAAATTATTTAATTTGATTAAAAAATTTCAGACCCAAACTTCATCCACCACGAGATATGGATAGCCCTGAAATTTATGCCTGGCCCGGACAGTGACGATATAAAATTCAAGTCGCCTGTCCCTGAGGTGTTGGAAGGTCGGACTGTGTGGGGTGCCTGTGGTCAGACCAAGGAATCCGAGGACCCGGAGTACCAGCCCTCGTTGATAGACGTGTGTGCGTACTGGACGTCTGTGCCTGATCATCTCGTGGTCCCGCAGCATGGATCCAGGGTGTTCACGTTCGTGATGACCGTTGACAAGAATCAGACTGTCGCTAGGCGGGAGTTTATCAAAAGTGAGTCTTTAAGTTCCTTTAAGAGTCCACATACTCCTTTGATAATAGTGAGCATAAAATGTAGCTTTAAGTTTAGTAATAAGACTTTATTTATTTTTTAAATGTGCTTAGAATTTAAAGCTATAATTAAATGAACTTTCTTTCTTATCCTTTTAATGATATATTATTAAATTAGATAAAATATTAATAAACAATCAATTTAAAAATTATTATTATTTAAAAAAATAGATAAAATTAATAAACTTAATTTAAGTAGACTTTTTTACTGACTGTTTTATGAATAAATCTTTTAAGCTTATGTTTACAGAGTATTTTATGGTTAAATTTACATGTGTGCATAGTTTTGCAGGAGGATGGAGAGGAACTGTACGACAAACACGTGGAGCAGTGGCAAAGGTTGTACGCGCAGAGCGGGATGGAAGTTGAAGGAAACTTGAAATTGGTAAATATTTTGACCGACTTTATTTAATCCAGATGGAAGAACCCTTTGTGGTTCGACTCCGACGGCACCACCGCCACACCTATTCCTGCTTCGTAACAGAAGTGTTAAGAGCTGCTGTGTTCTGGTTTGATGGGTGTGGTAAGGGAGACATACTTTTAAAGGCGTTCCAGTTTAGTCCTTAGGGGTCGCGACGCATCTGTGGCTGACCTCAGGTATCTAATCCTACCTGGAGTTGATTACAGATGTTGATGGGCGGCAGTAGCCACTTACCATCAGACGGACTGCATGCTTGTCTGCTACTCGTATATTTAAAAAAAAATGGGAGAGAACCAAATTAAAATAAGCAAAAGGAACTTAAAAGTTAAGGAAAACTTAATAACTTAATAATAATAACAATGATTTAAAGTAGTTAGATGTGTTATTAGAACGACTAAATTAGAACGTCATTACTTAACCTAGTTAACCGTATGTGTGTGTGTGTCTCCAAATAGCACAGCGGCAAACACAGTTATCAAAGGTTATTATAATCTTCCTTATCTTATAAATTCTTGGGATTTTATACAATGATGCCAAATTATTGTTAATTTGATCTTTTCCTTATGGTTTTTATAGTGCAATAAATATACGATTTATCTCGTTTCAGGCTAAAATAGTAAATGGAATCTGGTATTATTTCCTAAGTTCGTTACCTTCTGAGGAGTCCTACCAGCCGTTGGGTCGCTACTATGGTCTCAGTCCAACAGGACTTGCTCGAGGTGGCACCTTTGAAGACTATGAAGGTTGGAAGTAATTATTTATGTAACAAAATTAAATGTTTAGTTTATAAGGAAGCGAAGAATTCTGTAACCGAAGTTAATAGGCCTATTCTATGAGATAGGCATATTCTATGAGAGGTTTTACTAATGCCGTGTAGGTATAGTAAAAAAAAATGTAGGTATAGTAGAATTGACAAATCCGTTAACCCACAATGAGCAAGCAAGCAAGATGGGACTTCATGCCCACCGGGCTCTCATATGCCGCATCTGCGTTTGCAATATGGGGGTGGGAAAGGATTATTCGGGTCTCGAGGGTACCCTCTTTGTCCGGGCAAATTCTCAAGGGGGTACCCCCCGGATTTTTTTATTATTCTTTCATAATAATATAATATCACTAATAATATTATCATAATACAATGAGACAACATTAAAATTATACCAACCACGGTGTTTAGCGGAGGGTACCCCCACAATGAGCATATGAAACTGAATATCTCATTGAATCAGCGACGAATCAAGAGTTCTGACCGCCCTAGGCTAATTATGAAGACGCGCCCCCACCGTTACGATAGACCTCAAAAGTAATATATTAGTTTTGACTTTGTTTACTAGCATGAAATTAAAAGTGTCGAAGACACAATTTTGGTGCGCCCCCCCGAATCTCGCGCCCTAGGCTGCAGCGTAATTAGCCTAAGGGTTAATCAGGCAACAGCATTGAATCTAGAGGACCTATTTTCTACCACAGTGCTCCAATAATCCTGAGTTGTAAAATAATTGTCGTCGTACATTCGTAACTAATTTCAAACAATTTGACTATCAACTCTATGGTTTTAACTACGAGTAAAATGGGTAATTGCCTGTCGCTGTGGTCGAACTCGCACAAAAAGAAATTTGAAATTCAAAGAATTATCCATAAATTATATTTTTAGTAAGAATCCGAAAACAGTTTTTATCTACTAGAAATCTTTATAATAAACACACTTTATAATAAAGGACAATGCCCATGAAAGTATGGACCGCCGTCCAGAGGTGCATCAAATTGAAACTTGTTGTGGACGATGTATAATTAACCAAATACTACCACCAATAATTATTTTTTTAGATGAGCACCAGGGTTCTTAAGTTATTTACCGAAATGTTACATAACCTCAAAATCGAAAACATCCGACGATAGATTGATGGTCGGTTTTAACTGATAGTAGGTACCTATAATGTAGTTCGATTAATATATTCCATTTACTTTTAAAGGTAGTAGGTAAAAAAACCTAAAATAATCCTAAAACAATGAATTTTGAGTATAAAATACCGCCATTTTAATTTTTAAGAACAACAATCAACATTCAGTCTTATTTTATCTTAAATGGAATGCCCTGTTCAAAGAAACTATTCTGATCGACAAACTATGTAAAAAAATCAAAAAATAATTTTAATATTACTTTCATTTTGACACATGAGAAAAATCTTTAGTCAAAACACTAATTGATCTTATTGAATTCCGAGTATAAAATACCGCCATTTTAATTTTTAAGAACAACAACAATCAACATTTCGTCTTATTTTATCTTAAATGGAATCCCCTGTTCAAAGAAACTATTCTGATCGACAAATTATGTAAAAAAATCAAAAAATAATTTTAATATTACTTTTATTTTGACGCATGAGAAAAATCAGTACCAAGAATGGGCATTCTCCTTTAATTTACTTACGTATAAGAAATATTTAATCTTTAATTTCATATAGCCTTTTAGACGTTGCTTCATTATTGTAGTACCTACTTTTTTTAATTTTCAGTAAATTATTTTTAAGCAGTTGTGTTTGTTCACAGGTCACAATCTATGGGATACTGAAATGTGGATGTTTCCCAGTATATTGATGCTGTATCCGCAATATGCGAATAAACTTCTGCAATATCGACTGGATATGGCATACGTTGCCGGCAACTTGGCCAAAATCACCGGTAATAAAGGATACAGGTAAATAGCGTCTCAGATAATTGTACGAGTATATCTCTCTTAGACGAAAAAAAAATCACAATAATCGACGTTATTTTTTATAATTTAGAAAGAGGCGACGTAAGGCGTAAGTAAGTGACTACTACCACCCATGGACGTCTGTAGGTAATCAACTCCAGATGTGATTTGATTCTCACTTGAGGTCGGCCACAAATGCGTTGCTACCCCTGTAATTTATGTATCTACAGTTATCAAAAAGTATCCGTACAAAATCCGTACAAATCTACCTACTTATAATATTGAGGATTGGTTTAGTGAAAATGAAAATTCCGTCAATAATAAAAATAATGGACCCTCAATGCTTCATACTAGAAGACTTAGTATCATGTCGCTCTATATAAAAATAAATAAACTATCATACTTATACTTCTTAAGGAAAGTGAGAAATAAAACAAGAAATCCGTGGGCACTGATCCAATCGGTTTACAGGTTCCCGTGGGAGAGTGCGTACACAGGAAGTGAAGTCACGCAGCCGTGCTGTCCTGAAGTGGCTGAATTTGAACAGCATATTAGTGGCTGCATATCCTTTGCAGCCCGACAGTATCTGTCCACTACTAGAGACGAGAATTGGCTTAAGGTTAGTTTTCCTTTTTATAATATAAAATTAGCAAACGAGCGGATGCTCGAATTGATACTGGATAGCCCACCTGATGGTAAGCGGCCACTGCCACCCTTGGACATCTGTCATCGACACCAAATAATACCTCCAAAGATAAGTGCCTACCTGATTTTGGCCAGAGACGCAATGCTGCCTCTAAGGACTAACTTGGAAAGCCTCGAATAACATCACAATCTTCGAACTGTATCGTCAACAACTCATTACTGCCTCCTCTTGGAGTGAAAGGTGTTTAGGCCACCACCGTGTTGGTCTAGTGCGGATTAGTAAGCTTCACACACCCCTGGAATTTTATTTTTGTACTTTCAGGAATTTTCCTCTACTGTTTAAACTAGTAAACATTAATTTATAACACACATATAACTTTGAAAACAGGTGCGTGCCTGGGATTCCAACTAAGCACCCCCTCCGCTTGGGAGGTCGATTTTTTAACTATTAGGCTATCATGCTGCTTCGTATGCAGCAAACCACCACAAATCCTATCGGCTATAAAAGAAATATAGAAAAGTCTCTGTTCGTTGCTTAGATGAGTAAAATACAATTACTATTTTACTTATCAAAGGTTTGTTGTAGGTATACGTTTTCAGCTAAGTATTTCAATATGTTAATACGGTTTGTGATTGGTTTTATTACAGCATGGTGGATGTTCCATCGTGACAAATATTGCTGACTTCTGGGCGTCTCGCGCTGTTATTAACTACACTACGGGATTCTACCATATTGACAGTAAGTTTTATTGTTTGAACTGATTGGCTTATTGTTATTATTAATGTAACATTTTTCTTTATGTTCTGGGAATTTATGTGTGACTTTGAAATACTTATTTCGAAAGTTTGCTTGTTACAAAGTATTTGCTTTTGTTCTGCATATTAGTATGAAACATGAAGACATTGCACTGATCTAGTATACAATTTTATTAATGGGCTTATATTACAGAAGTGATATATAATAAGTAAAAACATGTGGATTTTATCAGTCTGTTCATAAAATACATTGCAATGTTGAATATCACACTTATGCAACATTAGTGAAATACCTATATAGACTCATATTTCAACCATTTTCTTCGATTTTCAGATGTCATGGGACCCGACGAAGACCACAGTAATGTCAGTAATTCAGTGTTTACGAACGTTGTCGCTGGCTACTCGCTTTATTTGGCCCAGTAAGTATATGTAAACAAAAAATTTTTTGTTACGAAAAATTAAATTGTAGTAATTTGATCCGGTTCCAAGGACCAAAAATTGAAATTGAAGTCATATCGCCTCTACGATGCTATAATTATTAACACACAATTTGAAACACAGATGCTTCTTATTTAATTATAGATAATTAATTTCAGTAATTACTACTGAATACTGATGTAGCAGGCGTAGATAATCATATGATTTGTTTCTAACCATCTAAATTCATTGAGTTTTTAATTTTGGTAGTTGGACAAACCTTCGAAGTCACTACTTAAATAAAGATATCTCTGTGGTACAATTCCGGCTGCGTCACCGCCACACCTATTTCGGCCAAACAACAGCAGTGTTACACGCTGTTGTGTTCTGGTTTGAAAGGTGTGGTACGAGAGACATATTTTACCGAGGCATTCCAGCTTTGTCCTCAAGGGGCGCATTTGTGGGCGACTTCAGGTAGGAATCTAATCTTATGTGGTTGACTACAGATGTCCATGGACGGCATTAGCATCAGGTAGACTGCATGCTCGTCTGTTACTCTTATATTACAATAAATGGCTGATTACCTTATCTTTCACCAAGATACGTGGCATGTCTCTGCAAGGACTACTACATGGCGAAGAAGCCGGACCACTGGGCGGACATCGCGTGGAGCCTCGCGCTGCCTTACGACGAGGTGCTGGACTACCACCCGCAGTTCTCTGGGTATACCAGAGGGGAACCCATCAAGCAGGCTGATGCTGTGTTACTCGGGTTTCCGCTGCAATATCCTATGAATATGTGAGTGAACATGTGCATGTGAATATACATATAGGTATGTGTGTGTGTGTGTGAATAAGTGAGTTTCGGTAGATTTATTCTTGGTTTGTAGAATAAGATTTTATTTAGCGCCATGAGGGTTTTATTAAGAGCAATTAATGAAGAAGAGTGTCGTTAGAAGTTTTATTTAGATTCAAAGGGCCTTTATTATTGCATCTATACTTCTATCCTTCCACCGAAACGTTACCTAAAAATGTAGTGATATACTGGTATGGAAGTGGTAGTAGTTATGTAGAAAACGTATCTATTACGGAGTTTGGTCATTACTAATTACTTATTTGAAGTTTGATTGTCAATCAGCACTAAAGCTGGTCTGTTTTGCATCAATCGACAGAAAATAATTTCGGTTGCACAAGCTCATGGCAAATCTGTCAATATATGGTTGCATCATCTTTGCTTTGCTTCGTAAACAAAACTATAGCTTAAAATAACAAAATTATAAATTGTAGGTAATGTACATCTATATTTACAAATAGGTAAATAGTCTGATTCACCGTTGAAATTACAAAATATTTCGCATTTAATGTGACATGAAAACGAAAACACATTTTTTTTATTTTTTTATTTTTTACAATAAAGAGCATGAGTATGCAGTTCTGGCAATGGTAAGTGGCTACTGTCACCTATGGACATCTGTAATCAACCCTAGATAAGATTAGATTCCTACCTGAGGTCGACCACAGATGTGCTGTTACGCTGAGAACTAAGCTGAAATGCCCCGGAAAAGTATGTTGGAAGTGTTGGAACACAGCAGCGCTTAACACCATTGTTATTAGGGAGAAATATGTGTGGCGGTAGTGCCGCTGGAGTCGAACCACACAGGGTTCTAGCACCTTCGTAAGAAGCACATAACCAAATATTTTTGATTTTTCCAGATCGACTAGGGCCAACGATCTATCCTACTACGAATCGGTGACTCGAGGCAATGGGCCCGCGATGACGTGGAGTATGCACACCATTGGGCAGCTGCGGCTGGAAGACAATCTTCACGCAGCCATTTTGTTTAACAAAAGCTTTGAAGGCTATGTGCGGGAGCCTTTCAAGGTAAAAAATGATTACTTTTTATTCACATAATTTCATTGCCTTTTCTAATCTTCTTCGGGTTTTTATTTAATAACTACCTACTTACATGTACTTTTCGATTCTTCTATCAGCTTTGAAAAGGCAATTGCTGGGCTTGAGGTACTTATAGAGGAGGAGTGTTTAATTGTACATTTTTGAAATCATGTTTTTTTCAAAAATAATCAACCTATTTTGCAAACGAGAGTTCTGTTTCTTTCTTGTTGAATACCAGGAGAATGTAGCTAATACTCTGTTAGTTCCTGTCTATGAGAGTTCATGAATAATGAATAATAAATAAATAATTATATGTTATATATACTTACCTAAGAATGTGTATGTGTGTGCGCATGTTACATCGAATGAGTTTTCGTTAGTAAATTATCGTAAGTATCATCATCCATTATATATTAAAATACTACAGATTTGGAGTGAACTCCGACGGCCGAGGGTTGGCGCGGTGAACTTCTTCACGGGTATGGGTGGTTTTCTCCAAACCCTCATGTTTGGGTACGCTGGATTGAGCATCCACCTCGACCGCTTGGAGCTACACAAGCCGCAGTTACCACCTGAGGCCACAAGGTTCAAGATAAGAGGTAAAACAAAATCAAAATCAATAAACAACATGATTTTATCAAATGGGCCTTCATAGCCAAATATAACTATAAGAAACTATATAACCATAAGAAATAGCTAAAAATGCTGAAACTTGATAAGAATTGAGGGCAAACGAGGCTGCCGTAATCTGGGTTTTCTAAAGATACCCTTTCACTAATAATTATTATTTTTAATGCACATATTTTTTGTTAACATTATATATTACAAACCAGAAAATAAAGATTTTTGACACCGTTAAGAAATAAATAAACAATAGAAATAAGTTAAGTCATTAAAAGGCCTCGCTGCAGTTCCGGTGTAACCAACCCGTGTAGAGTTGTAACATCCGGTGCAGACAAACCACATAGAGTTCTAGTATGTATAAAAAAATTAATATTATTTCAGGCATTAAGTACTTGGGGTCCAACTTAACCCTCGACGTCAACCTGGCGGGTACGACGGTGACCGTGGTCTCCGTGGACCCAGAGTGGCCTCTCGTCATGTACAATGGGAAATACAACGTCACTTTAGTCCCTGGGTTGACAGGTAATCCAAAATTTATAATAAGTCTTAATTCATCGAAAGCTGTTGCGGTATAAATTTTATTTATGATTGTTAGGGTGGGTTTTATTTTACCCTTAGTTACCTGTAGTCCTACTCTCTGCCAGCGAGCAAGTAAGAATGTCTAATTAACGAATTATATTACTTTACAGAAAAAAGAAACGAATATCGAAAATATGTTAAATAAATATTTTTTCGTGGTCTTCATTTTTGTCACGTGTTAAAAAGGTTTACTACTGTCTACTACATAAAAAGTTGAATGCATTACTTATAGGATTAATAGTGTGAGATTACATATTAATATTTTACTAATACTTGTACTTTAATTTACTAAAGATATTTAAGTTTTACTTACTCAAAACACGGTCCTATGTTTATTTAGCGATTTTAGCGATAATAAATAGGTATTATCACTAAAAATCTATAAATAAATATTAATAAAGGTACTGCCAGTGCAAAATATCGTAAGTTAAGTTCTTGCAAGCCCAAACCCGTTACATTAATATAATACCTTCTACGGGCCTCTCATACAGACATAGCAAAAACAAAGACCGACTGCTTAGTTCTTCACCATAATTTAACGGGACATAAATATAGTATGCGACTGGCATCAAATTACAGATCGTTCATTATCATAGAATTTATATTTTAAACCTTTATGTTATATACATAAAGTAAGTAATGTGTTTTAATTAATCAATGCTTCGGCATGTTTATGTGATGTGCACGGGTACGTATGTTAGATTATTGATTTTAAATGGAATTAAAACATGATTGGTTTTAAGTTTAGTAGAAATATATAGGGAAGATCAATGGTTATAATATTAGAATGCATACGTATAAAATACAAAAAAAGAAACAAAACCAAAAAATACCATTTTAATTGCTCGTTTGACGTATTTTTTATGTCACACATATTTTTCCCAGTCTCTAGTTTGAAAGGTATTTAGGATGGTTCCATGGGTAATAATGGATGGAGATATCTCAATGTTGTATTATTACATAATATATGACGTGTTCTGGTTTATAATTCTATATCTAAGCCAAACAAGTTATATTTTTTCTAATTTGCAATTTTGCTTCACAGACATATGTCTTTATTTAGAGGCTAAACAAAACAGAAGATTTTAATTAAATCTTTTTATTTTTGAAAAAAAAAAAACATTTTATTTATTTCAGTGACGTTATCTGGGTCTGGACCCTTCACGATTACTACAACGCCGTGGAAACAGTGCAGCCTCCCGGCCGACAAGATCGGAGAGAATTATCTCAGACCAATTAGAGTTTAAACATAACGTAGTGTAATGTAATTTAATACTAAAGACTAAACCAAAGATAATTTAAAAATAAAAATTAAGTAAAAAAGTAATATGCGGTTTCATTTAACCTTTTCTTTTGCCCCCAATCCCAAAACCCACCAAATCAAAATTGACACCTGATCCCTATTCGCAGCAGATCTCAGCTGTCTTGCCCATGAAGAGCAGACTGAAACGGAATTTTCACTTCAGCACACGCATTTACAATGAGATAACAATGAACGTGACAAAGGTACCAAAAACTGACTAACTTCAGCTGGCTGTTTCATTGCAAATTGATATAAGTAGATGTAGTAATTTATTGGTAACAGATAAGATTTAGCAAAGCGTGATAAAACATAAATTACGAGAACTGCCTTTCCACGAATCTGCTGGATAGATTTAATTTTCTAAGATGGTACCGTTATTACAGTTATTTTTGTGTTTCGTGGGATAGGTTTGGACACCGACTGGCTTACATAATACGCCTTACATATTAGTAACATGATCGCTTCATTGATATACCTACTTATATGAAGCGATCATGTTTGTCATCAAAGGAGACAACCTCTATTATAATTGGACTTGGTTATGAATTTCCATTGACTTCGATGATATTTATTAAATAGTGTTAAGTTTTATAGTAACTACTTGGGTCCCAGACTCTAGTAATTCACTATATTTTTTCCCAGGTTCTCAAATATAAACCAGAGCACTTATTAACATAATAAACATTATTAATGTTATCAATTCTAACTAACAATTTATCATTGACTTAATTAGAGCCTTGTTTTAGAACGGATGTTAACAATAAAGTATGTTAATGTTTTGTAAGTTAAAAACTGAGTAAAATTTAACGAACCGTATCTATTATACGGATATAGCCTTACGTTGGTCAAGGGAACACAATTTCCTTCCTATTTTATTTTATGGTTCCGTAAAATGTATTAAAAAAGTTGACTCGCATAGGTAAACTTTTTGAATACATTTCATGTCTGTTTCACACAGTTACATTTTTTGGAAAACATCCCGAACATCACTAATAAAGTTTGTCAAACACGCAGTTCAACATGAATATAATTTGTCAAAGGAGTAGTTCAAACATGTTTGTCATATACGACGATTGTCAAAAGCATGTTTTTTATATTTGTCACCAATATATTTGTCAAATACGAATATCGTCTTGATTTTTTTATTTTTTATTAATGAAAAATTAATGAAAAATGAAGTTCGTCACAATCATGTTTGTTAAATTCGCAGATCGTAACAACTATCTATCAAATACCTACGTGTACAACAACAATTCATACACGAAATTCGTCGTACAATTACTTAAAATCATGCCTATCACACAAGAAATTTATCAAGACAACCCCTGATTATTTTTGGAAAAGGAACTAAATTATTGCGCTTGTAGTAGGTATGTATATAAGGGGTTGTCCCTGTAGTACCGGGACCAGAATAGGGCTACGGTATCCTCTGCCTGTCGTAAGAGGCGACTAAAGGGGGCTTCCGGGGTTGCGGGCGACAAGAGTGGGCCAAACCGCCCAGTAAGCAACCCCGGGAAGGACAGCGGTTTGTGTGGTCGCATATCGCTGTAATCACCAGGGGATGTGAGAGCAGCGTATATTGCTCCTCCCAGGGCAGAGACGAATAGAAGGGCATCGCGTTAGGAGGACTCCGTTTGTGTTCCGTTGGAGATCCCGGAGTTCTCCACCAAACGCTGAGGACGGCCACCGGGGGGGTTTTAGTGCGATAAAAATCCCACATAACCCGGCGTCACTCCCATTGCGTCGGGTACTTTTTGAAGGTTTCCCCCTCGTCAATAAAAAAAACAAAGGTATATAAGGGGTATATTG
Organism: Epargyreus clarus clarus; assembly: GCA_014595695.2. Classification (NCBI taxonomy): domain Eukaryota; kingdom Metazoa; phylum Arthropoda; class Insecta; order Lepidoptera; family Hesperiidae; genus Epargyreus; species Epargyreus clarus. Next base: position 3,371,439 of record JACTTY020000022.1, on the reverse strand, counting down.
ATACAATTGTAGTGGTACTCGTAGTATATTATTATTTTTAACAATACCAGACATATGTGCCAATCTCACGACTTATTTATAGTAGAAGATCAGAGTAGACCATTGTATTCATTTCAAATTATTTTTCTTTAAAAAATGAATGATTTTATTAGCTAAACTGCATGTTTCGCCAGGTGTGTCAATCATTTACTAGGGGATTTACTTATTTTGTTTTGGTCATCACATTACACTTGTTCAATGACACTATTGCTATGTGCATAAAAGCATTATTTTGTAATGTTACACCTGCACCACACTCTCGCCGTAATTACTTATCTTCACCAGACTGAAAGAGTTTGTGTTTTAATTTTTTTTTTGCAATATAATAACATTTTGTTTACTAATTTACTAGTATTTACTGTTTTTAATAGCAGTATTAAGAGTTGAGTGAGTGAAGGTTAAGACAGAAAATTAAAAAGATTACTAATATAATTTGTATGTACTATGTTTTTGCACGAGTTAAAATAATAACAATACCCGAAATAATAAGGCAGCGGAACATTGAGAAAAATGTGCTACGATCACTTACAACAGAATTAATAAATCCAATTGCTTTTATAGTCAAATACACCTAGATTGATTTTTATCGAACATAGAAGACAATGAATGGCATAAAAATAGGTTATCAATTGATAAAGCGCATATAGACAAAACATATTTGGGACTGACTGTATGAACCGTATTCTTAAGATCGATCGATGTACCATCTATGAACGTGTAACGATTCGATCCTGAAAGCGAGTGTGTGTTATCACCGTTACTGAATTATCTGAGTTGGTTGCAAGGTAATTAATTTAATTAGAACAAAGGCACGTGGCAGTGGCAATGAAACGGTGCTCTTAATGCTAATGTGAGAAATAATAAATTACGACGATTATAATTAGATTATAATTACACTCCGCCTGCTTGTTTTAAGATAATATGGAGTCCTTAAAACTTAAAATTAAGTTTGTTAACAACCTTAATATGATCATACCGAAATAGATTATTTAACCAGGGTCCCTCAAAATTTAAATGTCTATAAAGAAAATGCGAATAAGTTAATAATTCAGGAAAATTAAAAACTTGTAGCCTGTAAGAGTCTTTTTGTACGGGACACCTGGTATTTTAACCAGCCGGGCTTTACGCGTAATAATTAAGGTAACTCTAAAACTTAGGTAAGCTTATTTTATTAATAAAATATACGACTGTTGTCAAGACATGCTTGGATCAAATCAAAAAACCAATAATATTAAACAACAAGACAAGTAAATTAAAACAAAATTAAGGTATCATGCAGATAAGCGCGCAAATAAATTTTCTAAATTACTGGCCGACTACTTGATTTTGTTTAAACAAGTGCCTACAATCCTGTGAAGTTACAATAATGTTTGTGCTAAATGATTGTAATTAATTTTTTTAGAGGGTCAATAATTAAATTTATTTATTAAGTGTTATTAATTAATTATATTTCCTAATACTTATGTATTATTTTAGGTCATTATAAATATTTTATACCCTTTAACGACTAAATTACTAAATTAAATAAAAAAGTTATGACGTACGTTTTTGTAATCAAAGACAATCAAGAAAACCACAACATCATAATACTTTTAAACCGCCGGAATACCGGTAAAACGGAAAATCATTTTTTATAGTATACCACTGATATAACTATTTTTATTTTTATTAAATACTGAATGTTGATCCATAATAAGAATGCATATAGATATAGGTAGTAATAACTTAAACCAGTGTTTCTCAAAGTGGACGATAACGCCCACTCGTGAGCATTATTTAGATGGCCGGTGAAGGGTCTAAATAAAATAGGACGGCTTTGAAGCGAATTAAACACCCATTTGGCGATTTGTGAGGCCTCTTCCAGACAGTAATATAAACTTTTTTCACCGACTTATTGATAATAGATCTTTTTGGGATGCACTCTGAAAAGTATTTACTCATCAAAGGGCGAGCACTAGAAAGTAATTAATTCTAAAAGTGGACGATCTACTAAATATGTTTAAGAACCTCTTTTAGTCATTTACATGACAGTTTGTCTCGGTTAGACTTTGAATTTGCCTTATATTCTAAGTCAAACTTTTGAGTGTGGAGCTTTTTGTCATGCGAATAAATAATCTAACTTTTAAATAGACGTGAGGATGTGACGTCATAAAGAGAACAAAATCAGTTGAACTCTCGCTATTGATAAAAGTACACCGGATGTTTGTATGGTACCAATTTAAATAACTTATAGAAACTTACTCATACAAGTTGGTATGGTTAATGATGGCGATTTTGTGTGATGTTTTTATATTGGAAATACCTCGATTTAGCGTTCAATGTTCACTACCACCAGTAACATAACCGCTGCTACCAGTTATTTCTGATTTATGATAGTTGGGTTTTAGGAAATTTTTTCGAGGCATTTCATTTTAGTTCTCAGAAGTAGAAATTTATCTATGTCTAAATGGATTTCAAATAGGATTTCTGTTCTACATGAAATTGATTACAGATGTCCACTGCCGACAGTGACCATTAAGTATTAGACTAGTATACTCGTGTGAATTATTTTCGATTTTATGAATACGATTCTTCTTCTTAGTCGATTCCTCATGACTGAGGGTCGTGCCCATCAAGAACAGGCTTATCTATGATGGTATTACATGTAGTACGGTTCTGTGCTATTTACATGGACTGGTATACTGTGGTGTTGCTGGTTTTTTGACAACATCTGTCTAACGGGTTGGTGGTCTCCCTCTGCAACGTTTTCCAGCCATTGACCAACGACTATCAACTTTTCTAACTTTCTTTCTAAGTCTGGGTCTTGTTGTGCCACGTGACCTAAAAATTTCCGGACCGTTGTAAGCAATAATATGATTCTATGTATTTTTTATATTTACGAGTATCTTATAATAACACTCAGGTTATATATGAGTTCATAATTTAATACTTAGCGGCCATATTGACGCGTCCTAGGTCATTGACGAGTTAGGACGAACGAAAAAAAATAAAGTATTTGGCAACACTGCTTCCAACTGCTAAGTCCATTATGATGTATAAAAAATACGCCACAAACCAGTAACCGGCCGATTCTAAGAAGCTTACGATTTCGGGGATGACGTCATCAACTTCTTGCCACAACAGTAGTTTGTTATGTTAGATCTTTATTGATACTATGCCGCAACTATTTTTATGTCACGGACTTGGGCTTTTCCCCGAAATTTTTTTTAGTTGTCATCTCGTGCTAGATAATTTCAAAGGCATTTCTGATAAGATAAAAACTGCTAATCATTATTAAGAACTGAATCCGACAGCTCAATATATTAATTATGCGAAGGAGTAGAAATATGTCGAAGAGTATGGCGGTGCCCCGAACGTAAAATTTTGGGGACGGGCAGTTTGAATTTAAAAGCTCAACTACATTGTACTCCTTTACTAAAAACTTAATAACTAGCCAAATAGCGTAAATAAATTACCATGCCCGTTTTATCATTGCCATTAAAAACAATCAAACTTTACCCAAAAAGATCTGACTCTTGGCACCCATAAGGTCAGGAGTCCTAGGCATATGAATGTATCTTTCATAGGGCATTTCAAAATTTGTACCTAATTTACAAAAATCGGACATCGACAATGATATTTGAAAAGTACCTAAAACTACTTGCCTATTATAATTATCAAACATACTTACCTACATAACATAATTACCTACGTTAAATGCGTTTACTTATCAGTTTTAGTAGTAATTTATGGTCAGCAGATTACGATATTAACTGCTTACGGATTATTTTCCTAAATGACGTTCGATACCATTATTATAAATAGCTTCGTAGCATTTATTTAAATTTTGACATGAAAAATGATTTTATTTTTAAAATTTACTAAGCAAGTCAGCGTCTATTTTTGTTATTTTATTATTAGAATATAAATTAATAAAACTTATAAAAGCAATAAATACAGCAAAAGAGTAATGTTTAATTTCTATTATATTATATTAATTGTATTAATAAAGTAATGAATTACTTATTTGTAAGTTTTCAGTTATTAATTTATAAAAAGTCGGGCATTTGTTTTTATAAGGATTTATGCACAGATCTGTACTTGTTTTACATACAGTACCTTCAGTATAAGTTTGTACGTTTTGACAAAAATTACTATTTTTGTATTTGTTTACGTATTTTCGTACATTTCCAATCAGCGCCCCTAGCGGACTGTATCAGAATTGATTGGACACTCATACTAAACTTTAGTACAGGTACAGGTCTGTGGATTTATGCTTACACTTTTGCTTTCCAACTCGGGATTGTGACCGTGGGAGGTCAAATTTATAACATTATTCTATGAATAAATTAAGGACAATTTTCTTACCCACGTATGTACATAAGTATAAGTAGGTACTAATACGTAAAAACTAAGTGGAACGCACGTATAACAGTAAAGATCCTTTCTACATATGTATTGCACTTATTGCAATTTATAACAATTTCTCACTAGGTTTACAAGTTTAGGTTTTTACAAAAATGACTTTTGGTATTTGTTTACGTATTTGCCCATACATTTCCAATCAGCCCAAGCCGCCCCTAGCGGATTGTATCAAAACTGTCCATGGGCAGCAGAAGTCATTTACCATAAGGTTGACTGCATGGTCATTAAAAAAGTGCATACATATCTGCTCGTTTTCTTCTTCTATTTCATAAAAGTGTAGAAAGTGACGTTTGCTACTTTATGTCTGATTAATATTATTCCAGTTGTCGGAACTCTAGTCGGAACTTTTTTATTCCATATTTACATTTCTTATCTGTACGACTTGATTTTTATTTATCAGTTGCATTGAGTTTACAACTCTCTTTAATAAGTAGGAGCAAGCAGGACGCTATGAGTGTCCATGTTCATTGAAAAAAGAAAGTGACAAGCATAACATGACAAGTAATTAACGATTCATATCTCAAGATTAAAACAAAAAATCCTGAGGAGAAGTGCATGTATTTTTGTGCTTTTTTGCATAACTCCACAAAATACATTTTATTGTAGATTATTTTTTTTAGGTGAAAGATGTAGGTATCTTACAGGTATCTCTCTTGAATAAAGCAGGTAGGCAGGAAGCCAGTAGACTTGGGATGAAAATTAGAATGTAATAAAAAAATATACATCCGAAAATGTAAAAAATAAATATTGCTATATTTTCAACTTTCGATAGTATCATTACCTAACTCATGTCAATATTAAAGGGGTTTTATAAAACATTAAAACTAGGTACTCTATGGTCTTCCATGGGGCTCTATGGTAAGTTAAAATATTTTGGAAAAATATGTTTTATCGAGCTTCTTTCGTCGTTTCTTCTCCATAATCATTTTGCGAAGCAGTTTTAGAATTTAAACGAGATTATCTAATGGTGCAATAAGTAATTTAATTTCATAACATCCTATTAAGGCTATATAGGTTTACCTATACACTAGGTACCTATGTAATTACGTACAAGATCTGGTTTTCCATACGACGATTATATTTGAACTCCGCGAACCCAATTACCTAGCTATCAGACCAGTTTATGCTTTAAGCATAAAAAATATCGGTAATATTAACAGCATAGATAAATCTTGTTCAAATTTGCAAGAGTTGATTGATCAGGGTGTTACGAAGGATCTTCTAGTTATCTGGTTCTACGGCGATGTTATCACCGCTGCACTTATTTGTCCCTTACTTATGCTAGGCGCGGATGTTTTAGCTTAAAATGTATGACAGTGTAAACTATACATTTCACAGACAGGTACATAGATACAGACAGACAGAGGACAGTAAGCGTCATTCCAATCTATTACACACGGCAACCTTAGCAAAGGAAGGCATCGGTGACAGACTTTAGATATAACTCTAATAAGTAAGTGGCTACTTCAGCCCATGGACATCTGTAATCAAATCCAAATAAGATTAGATTCCATCCAGATAAATGCGTCTCCCCCTAAGGAATAAATTATAACGACTCATAAAAGTATGTCTAGAACACAGCAGTGATTCACTTGACTACAGATGACAAGGGCGGCAACGTCCACAAATCATCTTGGAAGTTGTGTACTCGGTCCCTATTTCACTCATGGAAAAAGTGATACAATTCTTCACGGTGTCAATGTCACTGCTAGGTAGGTGGGTAGGTACCCACTTCTACTTTGTATGTAGACTGTTAGATGTAAAGATGCTGTTTTTGTTGCTTAAAATTAAACGGGCGGCACGTTCTTTGTTGCTTAAAATTATAATACTTATTACTCATATAAAATGTGAACCTAAATCTTATTTACTTATGTATTAACTTGTATTTATTTGAGCGAAAGAGAATTTGGAAGTCATTAAGTGTAAATCTGTATCAAAATACCTTACACTAATCAATTACCATTTTTGAATACCTAAGTATGTCATAATATATACCTCAGGCCATATTATGCAAGCCATATTATGTACCTGTTTCTCTAGTGTGACGACTTGGCAAAAATTTGACAAACATTTATTGCGTCATGACCTACAATAATGCACGTGCAAAGATTTGCGACTAAAATAGTCAATTATGAATTATTGCAACAACATTATTCAGGTAATATTATTTGGGTATATGAATGGAGTTACGTCATTTTATTAATTTACATTAATTATCACTTGCTTAACGGTGACGGCGACGGCAGAAACTAAGTCTTAAGTTTCACAGAGATGTGTGAAGTTTATCGACCAACTTGGTCTGCGTAATTAGGTAATAATGGCCTAAACCACATCATGGCATTCATGGCCCGGTCGGCCGGCCCGCGGATCGGAAGCGGTGACTACTTATCGGCCCCACGACGTTTTAGGGGATAGCAATTTTGCATATTTTTGGAAGATCTTTCTCTGTTTACTTATTTCATGAGCGGCAAAATTCTACTAATGCCCAGGGCGGCACGTTTTCGAAGCCCTTTTTGCGCTTACGTATTTTCACTTAATTTCACAGAAAATGTGTTAATATGAAAAACATCCTAAACATGCTTTTATTACAAGACCTTCACGTTTTTTTAAAACCATTAATTAAGTTAAACACACAAGAACGCAAATTTATTCACTTTTTTTATTGTATGTGGTAGTTAAGGTCGGCGCGTCGCTTTATAAAGTTGTACCAAATCATTATGAGGCGCGCCGGGTCGCAGCGTAACGCAATAATTTGCTATATTTTTTAACGGAATTTTCTATTAAGTTGTGCGGTTTCATTTAAAAAAATCTATGTACAGTCACGAGCATAAATTTTAGATTAGATTTTTTTTATAATAATAAGTTCATATTTATAAAGTCACTGGCTGATACGATTCTATGACATAGTATAAAAAAGAAAAAGAACTTGACGTTCGAGTTGTATTTTGAGCCGGAATAACTAAAGTGAATAAATTAATATTGTCACATATTTTTGCTTCGTAAGGTGGTCATAATTATTTGATCAACGTTATCATCACATATTTTTGCTGCCTATAAATGTCAGATATTTTTTACTGCGTTCGAGCAGGCATATATTATTGAACTCGTTATGGAGTCACATATTTTTGCTGATCTGCCCATAGTAATATATTTATGCTCGTAACTGTACCATCTGTGCAGTGTACGGGTAAATAAAAGTCATAGATACATTCAGTAAAATTGTTTATTCAATGAAAATTTCATTTTGCCACTTTTATTTATGGACATGGTTTGTACGTTGATTTATTTTAAATATCTTTTGATTAAAACTATTCACAAGGTTGATAATATTCATAGGGTGATAAACAATTCCTTACATAATTTCAAAAGCATACTTTCTACATTTTAAATTCCAATATAATTTCGAAGAGTATAATATTTATAAAAACTCAATATTCATTTTAATTATTACTTAGATGGCGTGGTAAACAGATACCCAAATTGGGTAAAAACTAAACCCAGTAAGATATTAATGGACATTAAAGAGTTTAAAACTCCCAAAAACGGCGTAGTGGCCCGTACACATATGTCGGTACATATTTATAATAAGAATAACCTCTATTCAAAATACAACGGAACACAGTACCCCTACCATGAGTTTTTACGTGTCGACAAATATGACTGTTTTGGTATTTGTTTACGTATTGGCCCATAGGATTTCCTAGTTCTGTCACAATCCGCTAGGGGCGCTATTGGAAATAGTATGGGCCAAAACGTAAACAAATGGTAAGGGTACTGTATTTTATGCTTGATGATCATACATACTTCAACCGACTTCAAGAAAATTTGAACCTGAAATTGAGTTCAAAATTATAAGCTACAGGTAATTGGAAAATTATGTCGTATACAACAGTTTTATCTACAAAATTTCATTAAAGTGCATAAATAATAACTATATTTACATGATTTCATAAGTATTACTGAATTTTCCTGAAGTCGGTTAATTACGAACTGTCACTGGTACAATCATTTATATGAACACAACAATTAATAATTAATGGAATTTAAATATAACAATATTATTATAATGTAATATTTGATGCTAATACATTGGCTGTTTAAAAGCCTAAAAGTTTAAAATCAAATTTCTTAATGAAGGCACAATCATTTTGTATTGTCACATGTCTATTATTTAACAAATAATGATTATTTATATTTAATTACATTTGCATAGACACTACTTTATTGACATGTTTAACGAATCGGAGAACAAAAAATTATAAAACGCATGTTCCATTTTATCCATAGTATTAAAATTTCATTTTATACTAATACAATTATATATACACATATAATAATGATCGTATAAAAGATGTTTGGAACACTCTGTACATAATTATAATGTCCATCTAACAGTCCATCCACTAAGATTCTTCACAGAGATTCAACAATAATAAATGTGGTTTCGTCGAAACCACCACTACAATTAAATTGAAACTCATTATACATGGTGTTTGTTTATTTAAAATAAACTAATTGAAACTTTGAAATATGTAAGTATGCCGCAACCAGTTATATTGAGCTTTCCAAAACAAAAGATTTGCAAAGAAAGTGTATGTGTGGGATGGGCTTTAAATATATTTCACTTTACTTTGTAGCACACAGTTCAAAGTTATCAAGTTTTAACAAAACATTTGTACTTGTGCGAAATTTTAACAAAAACATAAAGAATTTTTGAATTCATTTTTTTGTTCAGTTAATATTACTATTTAACAATTTTGAAGCTAGAAAAGGTGTACACAAAATTTTGAGGTAATTATCGCTACCTTACCTTAAATACTCTCTTGTCATTCAAACTAGTAGAGCTTATTGAGTATAGAGTAGCTGAGTAACAAATAGTACTTAATATGCATTGTCTTGTCTTTAATTTAACAAAGGTTTGATCGAGACAGATATTGCTATCTGAAAATGCGTTACAAAGAATGAGTATATACTGTAAAAATAAGTGTCTACTAAACTTATGAGAAACATCTTACGAAGTATGTTCTTTAGGCTGACCGTCTATAAGCTACTATCGCTTGAAAAATTAGTAGCGTTAGCGATTAAATAGTGGTTAACGCGACTGTCAAAAGTTGCTAGGCGACTAGCAATTTACGAGACGATTGACCGTTAACAATGTTACTAATAAAATCAAACATGTCTGTCGCCCAAAAAACAAAGTACCTACGACCGATAGCGGGTCAAACAACTGCTTGGGATCTTAAGCGACTAACCTATCCTAACCTAACCCCCACGCGATAACAGCCAATAGGCAGTCAGCCTCCCCACTTACATCAGACACTTCATTTATTCGGTTCACATGTTATGGAAGACTTACACGGACACAATTCACTATAAAACTTATTACAAGCTTACCCTAGATCAAAGCCGACAATGTTCTCCAGATCGTAGTTGAAGACTCGGTAGTCGTACTTGTAGAGTTTGTAGAGTCGCCTGATGAGGGGCAGCTCTAGCTGTGAGAAGTATTTTTGGAGTTTCTCAGCGGTGCCCGAGGTGTGGGCGAGCCGCGGAAACTGTATGTGCGATGCGTTGATCGTGTTCAGCGCTAACAACGAATCGTCGAGTAAGGTTTCGTATTTACCTGCAAGTAAACATTGATATTAGATACTTAGGAATTTTAGTATTATACTATTTGGCTGATGTTGTCATATTTCGACTACGGGGCATACTCAAGCGTATAAGAGATTTTGTAGTACAAATTACTCTGAACGTCATTCAGTTTTTGGAAGTGCTTGGATGTGGAGGACTTTTTATAAAATTGTAGCAGCAAATGGGCTTGCAGTCGACCTGATGGTAAGTGGTTACTGCCGCCCGTAAATATTTGTAAACAATCTAATATGGAACAGGTTGATGATCGCCTCATATGTAAATCAACCGGCATTCTGTAGCAGTACTGTTTTGTGGTGGAAGAAAGTAGCCCACGCTGCACGCTTAAAATGAATTTGCCAGTGTTGCCTCCTCGATCGAACCATACTGGCTCTACCACCATTCAAACAACATTATTGTAACTTAGAAGTGTTTTTTTTTTTAATAATACGGGAGTATTAAGCGTAAACTTGTAGAAAAAGCTTGATATTCTTGCACGATTTAGTTAATGCTACCCACGGAAAAATAATTTAAAAATGGTCATCATAACTAAGGGTGGATTGCATCATGTAACTTTAACATTTATATAAGCCTAACCAACCGCCAAATCCATGGTTAAAATAATAATTAGTTGCACCATTTTATTTTGAGGTTGAAATTACGTCATAACTAATGCCTAATGCTCGATTTCGATCGCATAAAGTTACTGTATTTGTTAACTTCCCTATTTCAATTTCAAATAAAAATTCGGTGACAGCGACACAAATGACGTTAGTGACAAATCAATTTGTGAAACACAGAATTCTTACATTCCATCGATACCGTCAAAGTTACTGTTATATTTAACTTTAACGCAAACTTTAACCGGACATTCGATGCAACCCACCCTAAGTAGAACGTCTCAGGTTTAATATTTGACGGTAGATTTATCGGGTCAATATTCAAAACGTGTAGTATAACTACAGTATATCGTTTAGGAATACTTAATAACATTCAATTTAAAGTTTCAATCGACGAAAAGACAATATTAACACTCCAATCCATATTAGCAACAGAATCAAGCCATTAGTCATAGCGACCTAGTTCGAGCAATGCAATCATGGAAATAGATTCGTTACTTCAATTTAGAGATGTCGCGAGAAATTTAACCGTCGTGATTTATTCTGAGGTGTTAAGATGGTCACCATGATGTCACTCACTAAATAGGCTGTGAATATTTTGTTTAGGAACAATTAATGAAGTGCAAATGTATTATTTATTGTTGTAGACTAAGTTCAGTGTGATTTAGACTTTCGTCAAACTACAGCCTATATCTACATAATTAATACAAATTTAGAAAAGTAAATTCTATCTTGTAGGTACTTATTAAGAATAGATATTGCCAGATTTGTCTACGAAAGCACTACACACGTCACACTTTTAACAGCGGTGCCCTGGTCTACCTCGTAATAGTGATGTAATGATCCTGTGACCTTGTTTGAAGGAAGTGTTAAGGCAGATATACTTATGGGAATAATTCCAAGTTAGTCCTCGGGAGATGTAATGCATCTGTGATTGATAGGGGAAAATCTTATCTGATACCTCCACCTTCTGAGAGGAAATATCGGGTAAATATATTGTGAGATTTCTTCTCATTAAAAACCTCTCGGTGGCCTAACTAGGCATATAGGGGAAGTCGAAACGAACGCATTGGTGCTTTCCTTTGCGTGATGCCTTTAAGCCCTATTCGAGCACTCAGCGGAGCACGTGACCCCTGACATTACAAAAAGACAATTCGCGAACACATTTAGAAGGTAGTAGAACCCTGTGTGGTTCGACTCCGGCGGCACCACCGCCACACCTATTTCTACCTAATAACAGCAGTGTGAGGCGCTGCTGTGTTCCGGTTTGAAGGATGTGGTAAGGGAGATATACTTTTTCGAGGCGTTCCAGCTTAGTCCTCAGGGGTAGCAGCGCATCTGTGGCCGACCTCAGGTAGGAATATCTAATCCTATCTGGGGTTAATTACAGATGTCCATGGGCGGCAGTAGCCACTTACCATCAGGTGGACTGCATGCTCGTCTGCTACTCTTATATTATAAAAAAAAAAAAAAAACAACAAAATGTCGTCTTCTCGATGTCGCAAAAGTCAGCAACCAGAACCCCTTAATCTCATTTGCTACTTTATGTATTTTATTATTTTCGTTCAATAAATAATTTTTATGGACGTATTTTTTAAATTACAAAAACCCATGACGAAGTTAGAAATAAAAAATGTTAAAACTTGTTGATAGGTAATGGAAAATTTTCTATAAAAATTCCTACACATCGACACATCTAGAGATTTACCAATGAATCTCGAATATACGATACGCCTAACGTGTTCACCTTGTAGGCGACAGATTAAAAAAACAAGTAGGTAATTATCGTACCATCAAAATTATCGTTACGTAAAACCTATGTATATGTTTGCTTTAAATCAATGTACGGTTCGGTTATAAATGACGTGTTTTGGGCGCGTCGAATCGTTCGGGACAATATAGTCGTAGCATAATGCCGATTGATCATATAGAGATTTAGGTCTGGGTTCCTATTTCTAAATTATTTATACGTTGTGTCTGTGTATTATGAGAAACACGTTGCAATTTAGTATGATGCTCTTAAAATGGTCAGTGGTCAGTCACTCATAGACATCTGTAAATTACAATCCCAGATAGGATTTATCCTATTTGAGGTCGATCGGGGGCTGATTACGCTCTTTATCTAATATATAAAATTCTCGTGTCACAGTTTTCGTTGCCATACTCCTCCGAAACGGCTTGACCGATTTTGATGAAATTTTTTGTACTTATCCGGTATCTATGAGAATCGGCCAACATCTATTTTTCATCCCCCTAAGTGAAAAGGGTTGTTCACCCTTAACATTTTTTTATTTATATGGCAACAAAACGTTTGCCGGGTCAGCTAGTTATTAGATAAATCAATTAAATTTTATCTACCACTCCAAATTTGAACATTTCTAGTTCTAGATACAGGACTGTGAAGAAATTGCTAAATGTTGGTATTTTTTGGCAAAACATTGGATAGATATTGTATATAGTTAGTATAGACTAAAAATAAAGGAAGCGCTTTAGAGAACTCATAATGCCTCGGGGATGTGTCCTTCCGGTACCACACAACTGACACAACAAAATAGTGGCGTTTACCTCTGCAATAATACACGGCTGATTCGGCCGTGAAAGCGAAGCACAGTATAAGCACTAAATAAAGACCTCTTGACCACTTACATCAACGCATTGTTAAAACGAGGACAGTGGAGTGCGACACAATTTAGGAGTTACATCATCGATTCACCTACGAATTATGATTTACAATTCTGATGAATTAGTAATTTTAATTCGTGTATCAAAATTTTTGCGGTTAAAATTATTAAACATTTGTAATCGAAAATAAATTAGTAATTCAACACAATAGAGATACTTAATTTTACGAATTTTATCCACGCGACGCATCTAGCGTTCACTTCTGGTTAGTCTCCAATATTACCAAGATTTCATAACATATTGTATCGTAAAGTTAATTTTTGTACATTTTTATATTGTAAAATCCCTAAAATAACATGTAAAACTCATAAATTGTAGTTAAAATGGCTTAAATATGGACTGATTTATCTTAGAACAAAGCTGGATGCTGGAGTACTCTACCCCTGCATGGAGGCTCTACCCAAGCAACCTATTATTTGATGTTAGACTAAAATTATCGCAGAATTGAGACATTTTAATTTATAACGGGTACGTATAATACGAGATTGTAATGCCGTAATCATTTATTGCCGATATTTCGACCCTGTTGCGTGGATCGTGGTCACGATGACCCATACAACGATAACATATTAAAACAATTATTGTAAAACATTATATTTCCTTGTCGATTTTGTGTTCAATCCATTTAGCCTAGGTAGTCTTTGGTAAAATGACAAGTTGACTTTTACGAGTACTTTTACCAGCGTTAAGAACGAACAATGTGTTTGTTTGTAAATGTGTTAGTACATGATATGTTTGTGTGGGTGGACATAAGACATTCACCCCAGACCTTGGTAGTGTCAGCTGAGTAATTGTCTTTTGGTCAATGCCAAACACTTTGAAATTCAGTTTTTGTAAAATTTATCTAATGTCCAAAATTTATATGTATAACTAACGATGTTCGTAATGAGGTTCTCTTTAAAATTGATGTTTGCAAAATAAAATAAACTCTATTGTTTTATTTTATTACAATGGACGCGGCCAGTTATAATAATATGCAACCTTGTATTGTACATTATTTGCTGAATTAATTGCTTAGTCTCATACTTAATTTTAGTTTATATTGTAAAATGTAACCAAGTGCATTGTCGAGTTTGTGAATAGTCTTACAAATTCGAATATATCGAAACGGTAGCAAAATCAAATTTAAAAGTTTTGGTATACTTAATTCGGATATGGACGTAATCTAAATCACACACAGTAATGAAAAGTTTTATCTCCACCAAACAGACTCAGTACAGTAATTTAGATTATAAATCAGTTCAAATCATTACCTATTCGTATTATCTTTATTTTAACAATTCCTTTTATACCTGATATTCGTAACTGATACGACCCGAAGCGAAAAACGTAATATTTTTATACGAGTAACCGTATCCGAAATCGGTGTAATATTCCTGATATATTCGTAATCGTGTCCAGTATACCCTTACCATGAGTTTCTACGTTTTGATATTTGTTTACGTATTTGCCCATACAATTTCCAATCAGCGCACTTCGCGGATTATAACATAACTTGGAGATTGTATGGGCCAATACGTAAACAAATACCAAAACAGTCATATTTGTCAAAACTCATGGTAAGGGCTGTACCCTGTATCCGAAACATTACTACACAGTGCCTAAAGTAACATTGCTATATTTTCGACTTATTTAATACTTATTATGATTTCAACGTAAAATCTTTACTGTTATCAAGAATAAAATTAAAATTAAAGTTATGTTTTTACAAACAGTTTTTTTCAACACGCACACATAAACACTGTTTTCGTATTAAAGTTACACACACAATAACGTGAAATAAGTTACTTACGTAAGGAAATAATATAATGTGATTTTAATTACTACTTACTGGAGTAATTAATAATTATTATAATACGTGTATAATTAGCAGTAATAACCGGGCGGTAAGAGTGTCAGACGCGAAAGCTTTAATCCTATATACTAAACAATTAAAGATTCAAATTGCAGCAGACAATTTTATCAATATTGTTAAAACGTTAGAGTATGTTACATTATAACACCACAAATTAGGCGCTGTATTTGACCAAGATACTCAATATGGAGATAACATTTCGTTTTTGTACAGAAATAGAATAAAACCAAATTAATGAAGTCTCTTTGAAGTTATTCAAGTATTAGAAATTAAAGTATACTTGGTTGGCAACACATCTGTAATCGACTTCAGATAGCAATAATCCTGTGTTGGTTTATGGATGTCCATGAAGCAGAAGCCACTTGGGATCCCGATCTCGCGAGATCCCGTGTAATTTTTCGGGATCAATCCTGAAGAATAATATGACGAGATCTCGTTCGAGATTGACGGGATTACGTGGCAATGGTCAGCGATGTTCCACACATCCGCTCGCGACTCGAGCGGTGCGCGCTTTGTTTTTAAGAAGTTTTATTTTAAAAATAACCAATACTACTTTTCAATCTTTAACTATTCTATACCTTGTTTTGATTATTATAGTAAAACTGTTATCTTATATTTCGTTACTTTAGTTTCATTAAAGGATAAAGGCTTTTGTTTCCAATAATATTTTGTTTTATTTAACCTCACTATAAACAACAAGCAGTTTTCATCGTTTACAGTGATGTGATTTTTTTAACTATACGAGATCCCGAAAATATCGGGATCCCGCGGGATTGATATTTCTAATCTCGACTTTACGATCTCGAGTCGGGATTGCATTCACTAGTGGCAACTCAACACGCCCGTTCGAAATTCTATAAAACAAAATACAAAAAAAGAGAATAAATATGTTTTTGTTTTAAAAAGTGGCAACCCTAATTGTGACCGCTTTGGGTTCATACGTAAAAGTCACAATATTGGAAACAGATAATCGTGATGATTCTTAAATCAACCTTGACCCAAGTTATCGCCATGATTCCGCATATAACGTACGCATTTATTTTAAATATATCACGAATATAATAATCTACACTAATATTATAAAGAGGAAAACTTTGTTTGTTTGGTTGTAATGAATAGGCTCAAAAACTACTGGACCGATTTTAAAAATTCTTTCACCATTCGAAAGCTACATTATCCACGAGTAACATAGGCTATATTTTATATGAAATATATTTGACAAATAGATTTTGAGGCGGTACAAAGTTTGCCGAGTCACGAACGAATAAAGTGGATAAGACATAGAAGTAAGATGAATCTCCACCAACTCTAATTGTATCAAGGTTTTAAGGCTACCACCTATTTCTGCCCAATAAAACGTGTTTCTCCATTCCAGCTTTTAACCGACTTCCCAAAGGAAGAGAGGTCCGTCTATTCGTCGCATATATTTTTTTTAGTTTTGGGTAGACCGGCATTATGATATTATTGATATTAATATAATACAACCCGTATTAAAATACATATTATTACTATGTCATTCTTGTACTAATGAGTAAAACTAAATATTTATCAAATTTGGGTTGCGGCAAATCCCTACATGAAATACCCGGCTAAGCTACTGCTTCCTATACACAAGCGTTACATCTTCACTATAATAAAATTATTTACAACTAACAACTGCGGTTCTTGGGTAACCCACAATACGGCAATTGATACTATTATCTTACTTCTTGACCTGCGCTATCATATCCGATTACCCAACATGCGTTTTATAATGGCGTTTTAATTATTGTGTCGAAACTAATCGATGTTTCTTTAATATTGTATTGTTTACGAGGCTCTTACGTTTACTACAAAGTTTCTGGGGTAAGATATTTCCCTGTAAAATTAGAGAGCTTTATAGGTAGAAACTTTGAGATTTTTACATGCAAGCCCTATCAAAATAGTTTTACCTGTTGATAAGACAACGCACATCAATTAGTAATACTAATAATATAGTTAGACCAGCTAAAGTTCGAAGGTGGTAAATTTTTTTAGGCAGTCTTTGTCATATTTGAAATTGAGTAGGCGATAATTGCTTAACATTGATAAGTACTAACGAGTCTTCGTATATATTATTATCCTTCCAATTATCGCCTAGAAAATTATGAAATTTCGAACTTTAGTAGGCAAAAATTGATTAATATCGAATATTGGTAATGAGATCCATATACTTTTTATTACTTTATAGAATATTTTTGAATTTTAGAAACGCATAAATAAGTTTAAATGTATCTAACGCATATGTAACAAGATTATCAAAACTAAATTTCAGAAGGCCTTTCCACTATTTGTTGTATAAATAAAAGTTACCTATGACATCTCACGACAGGCTAATATGCAAGTGTGACGTCACAAGGATTCCCCGAACACATCCTTGACGTCTTAAACGGATATGTATAAATATAGTAAGGCTATTTGTGTTGTAAAACTGGCTGATGTTTTTAGCCAGATAGGTAGTCATTATGTTGTAAAAATAACACGATAAGAGCGATTCTTGCGTTATTAGGGTTCCGTATCCAAAGAGTAAATAGGGAACCCTTGTTACTAAAACTACGCTGTCTGTCCGTTTGTCCATTTGTCACAGAGCTCTACCTCCTGAACCGTAATAGATAGACACAGATTTTTACAGAGAATGCATAACGGTGGCCGCTATAACAACAACAAATAAGATATTTTAGTCTAATATGAGGATTATGGTAACGTTGCCTTCAAAATAGGTGAAGAAAGCTACCAAATAAATAATTGGCTGAATCCGAGTCGAATTCGCAAATGGAGGTTTCCGTACTATTTTTTTATTTTTACATACCTACTTTGTTATTATAGCAGATACGGTAGATAGTAAATTTATTGTGAAAATTTAAAGTATCTTTCTATTACAGTTCAAGAGATAATAGACACAAAATAAATTATTATTTATTACTAACAGGCGTAGATCTCCTTTGAGAGTATAAAATTTACAGAAATCAATAATTCACGTCACATTGATTCTATTTCCTTGTATACGTCTTTTTAAAAAAAATATTTCTTAGATATATCTATTGAATTCTACAATCCGAATAAACCTTGAATACTCATAAATTGTGATAAATCTTATCAATTCTTCGACAGATAAAATCAAATAGACCGGCATGCGGCAAACGTATCTCTTACATAGCCGTAAATGTTACAAAACTATGAACTCTGTCTTTATAATAAGGGAGTTCGATAACCTAACAAATAAACATATTAATTACTAATTATGGTAAAAATTGAGGGGGTGACATTTTGAGGTGGTGGATCTCTCTGTGATTCAACTTCAGAGGCACCACCTTCACCTACTTCTGCCTAACAGCAACTTAAGTACTGCTGAATTTCAGTTCGGAGGATGGCCGGACACCTTCCTCTCTAGCACAGGAGGAGATTTCTTGAATTCACTCATAAATTTCAGAGGTAATTTAGGAACCTCCCCTTTTTCTTAATAAAGCTATATCTACGCCCATAACACGTGTACGACACAGTAGCTCTACATAGCAATGATAAGGCAGAAAAGATGCCATCCGATGACGGCTGTGGAGTCCCCGAGGACTAAAGCCAGAAAGGGAGTATTTAGTGGGTCCTCACCCACTTCCCTTAAAGATGAGTCCCATACTACCAAGTAACCATCGCGGCTTTGGTGCAAGTACATATAATCCATTCCTGTCCGCAGGGTAGCCCTTTTATTGTCTGGGCGTAAAATAGGCAGAAAAGTCAACATATAGCAATTACATCACACTGCAATAGTAGAGTCACATGAAACCAACTTCAATGTTTTGCACCACGATACATCATTAATATCATCAGACCCCTCAGTGACGCCCTAACAAGTGACAAGTGTGCATTATTTAATTTAAGCGAGCCAAAGGGCGCTGAACTACCGTATTGCATGCAATCTGCACTGGTTTCCTCATCACATACACACCCAGATATTACTAGGGACATAATGTAAAAAAAGAACGAGTATATCCTTTTCATTAACTTGAGCAATTAAAAAATATATTTTATTTTCAATGTTTAGCAATTTGCAATGTATTTTTAATTGAAAAAAATAAAAATGGTTAAGGTAGTTTTAATACTTTCTAAATACAAATAAATCGAATGTATTTTTCTATTGTTGTAAGATTTTCAATTTTACACATGAATCACTAATTCTTTTCATGAAATAAGACACTAAAAAAGTCTACTTTTGCGTCAATAACGTCAAATTGCATTTAGCAATTTCAAGCTTTAGCTGCTATATTATATAGATAAATAACTATAATTTACCTGAACAGGCTGACTTATGTTTTGTTATTGTACAAAAATTACACTTAAAAAAAGAAAAAAAAACATACATTTTTTTATTTTAAAAAATATACTACTCACCAACTAAAGTGTACTTGATAAGGCACGGGTGGCACAGGTTAGTAATGGGCTGCCAGTGTTCGTTGTTCACCACGTCGGCGAGCTGCTCAGACTTGTTCGTGAGGAACAGCGCGAACTCCCTGAAGGTGACGTCATGGCCCAGCTCCAGGGACTCGTTCGAAGGGTTATGACGGAACGCCCTAATGATCCGTTTGCCGACCCGGTCCTAAAAATATCGTCTAATTAACATAGAGTTTATACGAGTACAGAGAGTACACATTGTTTGTGTTGTACCCACTTTACCCGCGAGAAATTTTACTTCATTACCAGTCCAGCCCTTTATATAAATCAATCTTAACAATTATCAAAAATGCAGTTTTTTATTATCAATACCTACTTATTCTAAGTGTAACACACACACACTAAACACACACACACCTACACAGGCTAAAAAATATATGCAGCCAAATACAGAACCTTCTTTTCGAAGTCGTTAAAAAACTATTTTAATTCAATCTAATAAGATCCAAATTTAACATCAAACCATTTTGAATGATTACCCGCATAATCCTTTACGTAATGGAGCATATCAATACAAGGAGTGAATTAAGTGAGTGAATGAATGAATGAAATGAAACGAAATACTACACCACTCAAATCTTTACCAATAAAGGAAATAATCAATCTAAATATAAATAATATCATAAGACCGCGCCGAACTTGCTGTTACTGCTAGTAAATTAGCATTATTTGCATATTTGTCTAAAAATAAACTCGGTGGATGAATGTATTAGTTTATTAGAGGAAGCACTACTAACACATCCTATTTAATATATAAATACTACCCATTTTTATAATATAGGAGTAGCAGACGATCATGCAGTCCACCTGATGGTAAGTGGGTCCTGCCGCCCATGGACATCTGTAGGATTAGATATTCCTGCCTGAGGACGGTCACAGAGGCGCCGCTAACCCTGAGGACTACGCTGGAACGCTTCGGAAAAATGGGTATGTCTCCCTTACCACACCCTTCAAACCAGTACACAGCATCTCAAACCAGAACAATGCAGCGTTTAAGACTGATGTTACGAGGCAGAAACAAGTGGCGGTGGTGCCCTCGGAGTCGAACCACAAAGGGTTTTACCACTTTCGAAATAATGCTGGCAACGACATAAGTGACCTTAGGTAGTACGAGTATATCTGTCATTAACGCCCGCTTTTAATAATCAATGTATCCATATCCAGTCAAATATCAAAATGAGATAATGTCTTGTATAAAAAAATTGCAAATTTCGATCTTTGAAACGAATTGAATTCTTCGAAACAAATTGATAATGATAACCTTTGTCCTGTGGAAGTTCCTCAAAAATAAATTGGGCGAGGAAATAATAGTAGGTATCGTGATAACAAATGGACGTAGTTATGCACAATAGATCCAACCACAAAAAGTAGCTTTTGAGAAAATAGGTCTTTTAGTAAAAGTTAAATTGCTTAATTTATGGTTGGTATCGCTGATGTTTGTATATTTCAAAAGAAAAAATGTACCATGCAGCTTGAATATTTTTCGCATATACGAAAGTTGATGTGGAGATACCATTTGTGATGATAGTAACTAAAAAAACGGTTTTTGTGGGTATGAACCAATTTTGCATAACTACGTATTATATAGTACTAAATATTATCGTACAGTTATTCTAGCTTCGTAAGGATGATGTATGATGATGTCATTTGGTTTGGAAGGGTTGTTAAGGCAGTTTCCTATGTTGCTCCCAACTTAAAATTTGACTCTCTGTGTGATATATCATCTTTGTCATCTCTTGTGTGAGACGCATCGAAGCGCTAAGCAAAAAATACTAACGTCAGCAACATAATTTAGCTTTTTGTTCCACTTCCAAAATGGCAGACAATAAATTATATTCTCGTTAAAATTAATAAATGCCTTTGTTGATGTAAATTTAATGGTCATAAAAGTAAATATTTACATATAATATCTTCATACGCAATATTGTCCTTAGTTCGTGACCAAGGCAATATTTTGGGGCTAGTGGAGCGCTTTCACATGCACTTTTAATAAGGATATTTGTACAAATATTGTGGCGTGATATCTGTGGATTTGTAAATAAGAAATATCGTATCCTGATTTATCAATTTCATTACAAATCACTCGTTTTTATCGCGTTTTATTTATATCTACTATTAATTGGAAAGTACCTATATAAATATAAATTATTATCTAATAATAATGAATCTATCTTATGTTTTGCCGCCCAAAGATCGACCTTTGACAATTTATTTATATTAGATATTGTGAAATTTCGATCTTTAGTACTTGGAAATTGGACAAGGACAGGAATATCAGGGTGTACCGACAAAACTCCGACACAAGGTTAAAATATGCAACCCGAGTTGTAAATGTAAAGAGTGTATAAATTAAATTCATTCTCAATAATCAAGCCCAGATAGGATTAGAGGTTCCTACCTAAGGTCGGCCACAGATGACGCTACCCCTGAGGACTAAGCTGTCCATAGCATTACAATATTTTATTATAATATGTATTGGATAATCCACGTTGCATATTTTAGACTAGCACGATTGTACAACGTAAAGTAAAAAAATCAATACGGATTATTTATTTATAGAACTTCGAATGTAAAACACACTTTCGAATTCGCGATCGATGAAAAAAATATTGAAAAAAGTGCACACAATACTTTCAATAATAATTTGAAGTAGGTACCTACCTGATACCTATTATAACTAATAAAAATTTATGTGGTTAAACAGGTTATTACCAACATAAGAAACAGAACACGCAGCATAAAAAAATACAACACACACAATGGGCGCATAGTTTATTGTTCTTATATCTAAGGGGTCGTACCCATACTACGCGACCCATTTAGGGGGGGGAGGGAGGTCTTTAAAATATCACGCTGAATCACAGGAGCGGCGGGGGGTGGTCTTAGATTTTTGTCACGTACTCGAATTCATAGAGAGAAATCTCGCGCTTTTTTACGACGAGAATCCGTACTACAGGCGTATACAATAATGTCGTTGTATCGTCCCAATAGTAACAAAAAATATTTTTATTTGTTTCATTTTCTGCGTTCGGAATGATAAAAATTCACATTCCCAATACTACGTAACAATTGAGGGGGGGGGGGGGTTGTCTTAGCATATACTACGGATGGTCACCGCAGGGGGGAGAGGTCGAAAAATATTAAAAAATAGCTCACGTAGTATGGGTACGTTCCCTAAAGGTAACCACACCATGCTATGTGTTAGATATAGTTTTTATACTCATAAAACTAACTTGTTATTATATTCAATTCAATACACATGTGACGCATCGAAATCGGTGATGCTTTAAATCTATACGAGTTTTTGAATCTATGATAATAAATCAAGTTGAACAGCCTGTTTGAAATTACAAATAACAGCAATTTCTCAAGTTCAATAAACCCGTTTTTAAATTTCTTGTCTGTGTCTACTTTACAATTGGAAATTACTATTCGGATTTATCCGATACTATTATGATAGGTGATTTCTCAGAAGTATCTAATATTTTTACAAAAATATCAGGAACTAAGTAAAAATTGAAAACCCATGCACGAGTAAAACCTGGTACAATAGGTGTCGTGGTCAACGATTTTAACTAACTCTAAACATAATTCAGACGAAAAATCGTAGTTATATTAAAGTTTACAAACCTAAAATATCTACTACTTACATGCAGTACGATAACCTGGTTTCGAATTTTGTACCTCATCAAAACTTCTTATATTCCATTGAAATAATTGATTTACTTTGTGGTTGGTGGTGGTGGTGTGGTTGTGTACTTTGGTGAATCTTACCTCACCTCATTTTATAGAAGACTAGCTGATCCGGTAAACTTTGTACCGCCTCAAAGTCTATTTATCAAATATATCATATAAAATATAGCCTATGTTACACGTGCCTTCGAATGGTGAAAGATTTTTTAAAATCGGTCCAGTAGTTTTTGAGCCTATTCATTACAATCAAACAAACAAACAAAGTTTTCCTCTTTATAGTATTAGTATAGAAGTATAGATAGTATAGATTAGAATATTATACGCACAACTTAAAGATTATAATTATCAATTCAGTAGCATGCTAAAATCACATATTTTATTGTATTTGTACTTTGGCAACGATAAAGGTAATCGCACACATAGGTACAGATACTCCTAGCGGTAAAACCTATTTCCTATGTTTACGTCGATAGTCTTCAATACCGTTGTAACCTGATGACCTACCTCGATAAGTTTCTTGTTTTGTGCAAAATGATCATAATCAATATAAAGTACCTTCCATGAATAAGCTTTTATTTACTTGCTTATACTTGTACTTTACAGCTATTTATGTAATATTAATATTCAATCCATAAAAATTGACAAATCTAGTAGGTAGGGTTTGTCAAATTTATGTATCTATTTTTGACATTGTCTATTATCTAATATTGTCGCACGTGAATCTTTGGTGGACAAAGCATTGGAAAGATTGATTTTTAAACAATGACGCAGCGAAACGATGGATACTGATGTCCAAAAATACTACTATATATAAAAAAAAAAACAAAAAAAATATTTAAATTTTACATACAAAAAGTCTTGGAGTTTTTTTTTTTATCGTTCGTTATTAGTGCACAATGACCCACGATAATTAATAGCCCGAAATGTCTATTGTACAATTTTTAACAGCGAGACGGCACGCCACGTAAAACAATTGTGGCCAATTGTTGAACTAAGTAACCAAGTATTTTTACACGAAAACAGCACGGTACATTAAATAATTCTGACCAATTTTGGCACGAGCGTAACTAGTTAAGAGCAACTAAGAAACAGACTCCAAATTTTTAATAATTTTGCATACTCTTACAATATATATTTCGAAATTCTATGAATATGGGACCGACAAAGGCAACCCGTCTGAGAGCGACCCATATTGAGACCTATATTATGTGGCGGAGCGGTGATCATACCGGTCCGACACGCAAAGGGTTCAGGGCTAGGCAGGTATCTGAATTATGAGTTTGGATATCGACGATGTAGTAGCAATAACTCCTATCTCATTTTTTTACGCAAAAGCGATTTTTGCATAATTTGACTTAAAATGACGTATCATAGGTCGTCACTTAAGGACCTGGGCCCTTAGGTTGAAAATTAATCAAAATATTAAAGGGTGACAATACGTTCCATGTCTTTTTAAAGTAGCGTTTCTTCTAATGTAAAGTAGCGTTTTTTGAGTTACGAGTTATTGCCAATTCGTTGTCGATATATGTTCTAGGTCTGGGTGTCTGTATATTCGTATTTTGTGTATCCGTGGCACCCACGACACAGTTTCCTGTGTATGTTCCTTATGCGGTGCTGTGAGTATAAAAAAACTTATTTTATTATAGGCATTTTACATAACACTTACTTCACTGATGTTATTCCACAAAAGTATCGAGTATTGCATTGCATTAAGACTTTGTCTATGAGTGCATTCCTCATCTCTACATATTTTACATATACACATCGACACAGGTTTCCGACAAACGGAAGAAGTTTGGAATGTACCTACTTCGCTGTGCTGATTTAATGTTTATACAACAGAAATAGCAAGATTGTATGTAAACTAATTATTACGTTGTGAAATGGTTCCTAATATAACTAAAATATGACCAACAAACTTCATTGATAAATGTTTTCATCTTGTATATAAAATTCTCGTGTCACAATGTTAGTAACCGTACTCCTCCGAAACGGCTTTACCGATTTTCACCAAATTGTATATGCATATTCATTAGTTCTGAGAATCGGCTACTATCTATTTTTCATACCCCTATGTGATAAGGGTTGTTCACCCTTAACATTTTTTATTTATATGGCAACACAACGTTTGCCGGGTCAGCTAGTTTGTAATATAAGATTGTAAATTAATATTGAACATCGCAATTAGAAGTGTAAATGTACTTTATTCAGTTAAAACGAAACCTTACTGCAATATTTATTTGTGTTTGTTATGGAGTTTCTTATGCAGTTTCTTTTACAACACAAAAACAATTCGCGAAGGTGTTATAGCGATAATGTCGGTATTTTGTAAACTACTGTTGTTTAACCGCTCACCCACCGAAAATATGTAATTATGTACAAATAAATATTGCTAATAATATCGGCAAGGCCTTGAATTATGTTGTAAATGTTAACATACGAGTCATTACGCAACTGATAATTTCATTGCATTTCACTGCAGCCCACTACGTTTATAACTGCAAATGACAGCGCTTATGAGGACGTGCCAGAGGAGCTTTACTACTTCTGAAGGCCTGTTATTAATATTTAATCTATCTAACCTTAACCTACCAAACATCGAAATGTGACAATGTGTAGTATGGTCCCAACTATCTAATATTTTGCCAAATAAGGATGTCGTCAGACAGACAGTGCCAACCAAGTGTCGATTTTCGGTAGGCACGAAATTAGAAAGATTGATTAATAATAGGCGTAATTTTGAAGGTGGTAGAACCCTTTGTGGTTCGACTCCGGCGGCACCACCGCAACATCTATTTCTACCTTATAACAGCAGTGTTAGGCGCTGCTGTGTTCCGGTTTGAAGGGTGTGGTAAGGGAGACAGACTTTTACGAGGCATTCCAGCTTAGTCCTCAGGAGTAGCGGCGCGTCTGTGGCCGACCTCAGGTAGGAATATCTAATCTTATCTGGGGTTGATTACAGATATCCATGGGTGGCAGTAGCCACTTACCATCAGGTGGACTGCATGCTCGTCTGCTACTCCTATATTATAAAACTAATAAAAGCGTGTTAAAAAAAGGCGTTCGAGCGTCTTTCCAATCCCATTTGTGGATTTTAGACTTCAAAAGGTACCTTTGTCTATTAGTGGCGGGTGGCGTTCGTATCTTTGCAGTAACAGAAGTTTTTACTTTAATAGCTTTATTAGTCTATTAATATTCGTAAATTCGAATCTTCAATTATAGTCAGAAATCACAATACACTACGTCAATATGATTTATTATTAGACATAATTAATTATTCTTAAATATTTAATTGTTACATCAACCATTTCAAAATAAAAAAATATATCAGTTTAGTTTAGTTTATATTTACATTACTTATTAAAATTATATTTTGAATATTTATTTGTGAAATCAACTAATCGTATTTCAAAATTTAAAAAAATATATTTATTAATTGTAGATATTTTCTAAACGGTCATTATTATTAATGACTCATTAATAGGTAACGATTAGTTTTAACTAGTTTTGATAATTTAGTAGTAACTAACTAATAACTAACTTTATTAAATTAACTAGTTTTGATAATTTAGTAGTAACTAACTAATAACTAACTTTATTACGATCTTTTATTTAACTAGGTTAGTTCGTAGGTATGTGAGGGTCAAATCATGCAGTTTTTGACCAACTTCCCAATATTCGATTGAGCTGAAATTTTGAATAGATGTTTGCTTTGGATGACATCGCATTGAATAAGTGACGTCACTCTGAATATGGCGGACCAATTATGTTTTAGGCACCCCATAAGATTGATTGATGCTCATATCAAAGACATACATAATGACGTATTAAAAAAGCTCATTTTCAAAAAATTTTTGACATGAATTTCTCATTTCTTATTCAAATAAAGCAAATGATGCCATTACACATTTAAATTTCGTCAAAAGTACAACAGGAACTTATCGAGAGCATTTCTTATCAATGCTTTTAATACAGAGGTCAATGAAATAATGAATTGAGAGCTACAAAAATATGTTGTTATAACCCATTTTTTGTTATAAAAAATTCTGCTTCCGCGTGCATGTATTCATAAAATTCTAAAATTAGTAAAATGATTTACTTGAAACACACATTGCATTTCTATAATACTCGTATCAGTTTTTCATATAAAGGACGAATTTTTCAAGTCGTGGGTGGCCAAATCCGAAATTATTAGGAATAGCGCAAATTTCTGGAAGGAGCGGGAAGCCGATTCTGATAAAAATTACTGATTAAAAAAATACTTTTCCCTCGCCGGGAATTGAACCAGTTCATTTAGATACAAGAGCACACATCTATAATTGCGCTATCCAATAGCGTATCTTATAGGCACTTGAAAAAATCATGTATATAATTTTTTGGAATTTCTACGGGAATAGGAAATGCCGATCATTTCGAGAGATTGTCATTAAATATAATATTTAATGACATAATCCTTACTCCTTACTAATATTATAAATCCGAAAGTAACTCTCTATGTCTGACTGTCTGGTTGTCTCTTCTTCACGCCTAAACCACTGAACCGATTTTAATGAAATTTTGTACAAAGATAGTCTGAGACCCGAGAAAGGACATAGGATAGTTTTTATCCCGGAAATCCCACGGGGACTAATAAAAAAAAATCGATATTAGTAAGGATTGAATCGTAAACTATGCATTTGATCAAGTGATGATCTTTTTTTGCCAGATGGCGCCACTGTCGTTCCAATGAAGGTACGAATTTTCAGTTTTATGTATGTTAGTATGTCATATTATTTTCTTTTAAACGCGGGCGAAGCCGCGGGCACAGACTAGTAACAAATATTACTATCATTAATATTAGTCTCTAATCACTACGGCATGATTGAATTAAACTAGTACGTATAGTAAAGTTATCAATAAAGCGCCGACTTATTTTTCGTCAAAACTTCAACAAGACGTTATCATGAGTAATCATTATCAATTGCTTCAAATGAAGAGAAGGTCAATGGAATATTGCGGCACATTAAAGTAATTACGGGTTCCAGGGTTGTGACGATTTTAAAGACACTATAGATTCTGTAGATTTAGGTGGTAGAACCTTTTGTGGTTCGACTCCGGCGGTGTGACAGCCGCACCTATATCTGCTCTGTGTTCTGAAGACATACTTATACTGCATTCCAAGTCTTTAGGGGCAGCATCATATCTGTGGTCGAACTCTGGCAGGGCTCTTATCTTATCTGGGATTGATTACAGATATCCAGGTATGGCAATGGTCACTTTCTATCAAGTGGACTACATGCTAACTTATTACTTCCTTCCAAAATCTTTTCCAAACTAGAATCAATTTTAAAATTTTGTTTAGGTGCCAACCCTAGAATTGAAGGTCTCATAGACATTTTAGATCTCAATGAAATGATTGATGATCATGAGTAAATTTAACTTGTCATGTTAACTACTTCATCTTCTTTCGAGACCTTGTTGATACTACAGTAAAGTAGATAATATACTGATTTATAAAATTTCCTCAATCCTCACCCTTTAAGATAACTAATCTAAATCTGTTATAGCTACAAATATTAAACTGCAAGTGGTCAACTAGTGGCCTGGTATTTTTGGATAGATGCTTATTGTAGTTTACACACGTATAATCTGACTTAAAATTAAATGGAAACTCTATCCACAATTCCTTAGCCCTAAGGTCCTTAGCCATTAGAGATAATTTACCAACAGGCAGGTGGATTGCATGCTCGTTTACTATTTCATTTTTATAAAAATATAATATATAGTTTCAAGCTTTCAAGGTTGTACAATACTTTGTGGTTTGATTCTGGAGACAGCACCCACACCTTTTCCTGCCTTACAACAGCAGCAGTGTTGCTGTATTCCATTTTCAAAGGTGTTGTAAGGGAATGTAACTGAGGTTTAGCAACCCATCTTCTGGCCGACTACGGGTAGGACCCTAATCTTATCTGAAGTTGATTACAGAAGTCCATAAGAGGTAGTAGCTCTATTGGGTGAATGGATTACTATTCTGTGGACTGTATGCTCAATTATTATTATATTGATAGTATTGCTTCAATATTATGCTTCAATATAAAATAAACTTGTCTATGTAACTTCTAATATTTAAAAAATAGATACAGTATGCACTCACTTGAAAATACTTTGCACTGGGCGCATCTCCTTCCAGCTTATTCCTGAATGCAGATAGGATCCTCTCGAATGGATTCCTCACTATGATCATCTTATGGTAGTTCTCCAGCATGTGATCCCGGTCTTCCTTGGACACTGTGCTGAGGTTCCGGAACATTCCAGGAGAATGTGCCAGACTGGCAGGGATTTCTAACACATCCGTGTCGTTCCATTTTCCGGCTAGGATCATAAGTATCCTCTTCCAATTTGTGCAGGCCACCTTGGATGAAGTTTTATGTCTTAAAAAATTTTATAGCTAAGAATATAGAAGTTTATAAAATTTTATATTGGAAATTTATCGCTCAAGAGACTTTTGGAAACTTTTATTTAGAACTTTTTTATTTGTAGTTGATAAAAATAATTGGAGTTCAATCATCAATATACATATATTTTTTATCTTTTTGGGTACTTAAGAAATTAATTATGCTTTTGAATATACTTAGTTGAAATAACATCGAAATTTCTAAATTTCACTCACCACAATGTAATACTTTATAGTCAAATTAAAAGTTAAGATTAAGAAATATTCTATAGTTTATTTGAAAAACAATGTAATGGATATCGCGGATTTACTATTTTGCTACTCGACAATAAAATTAATGAATTGTCCATTCTTATAACGCGATTACGAAATATCGCCTCATTAGGTGTTCACATGCAAAGCAATCGTTGGATCGAATGATTTTACTAAGCAAATAATAACGACGGACGCACGAGTAGATTACATAAAAAAATAACGAGTAATTATGTAAAAAAACTATAGGTAAATATTTAATACGTCACCGTAAGTAAACGAAATCACTCGTTTACCTTGACAAACTCACCTTTGGCACGTAACAGTAGAGGAGCTTGTGTTCCTCGTTCACCAAGATGTGCTCCAACTGATTCGGCGGCAAATCATCTAAGCTCCATTTCAAAGGAAACCGTCTACACGTATCCTGTATTAGTTCCTGTCTCGCCAAGTTCAATGATTGGGTCAACTCCAAGGAATGGTCGTGCCCAATATAATTATCCAAACCACTGACCGACAATATGCTCGCGAAAAGCACTAAATACCAGCTCGAGATCCGCATCTTTTGCCATTAGAAGCGCACATCGAAACAAAAACTTTCTTTCGTAAATCACAGGCTACGATTTTAATGTAGGACATACACTAATACCGCGCGATTATATTTAGGTCACTGCATATAATTTCCTTTATTAAAACATAGGTAGTCTCAGTGATGATACTTGTTGGTAACGATTAAATTATTCATATAATTATTTAGACGCGAAAAACTTTTCGCGTGTATCAAGAACACGCGCATACCTCAACACATTGACGGCAGAACTAAAAAAATAGCGCGCCGTTACCAACCTTACGAACTAAATGTCAAGTTCAATTTTTCTAACGTCATACAATTAATGTTACTGTCTAATGTTTATAACATTCTAAAATAATTACTCGGAGGTTCTTAGGGTCATTAATTTATTAAAAGCATTTATTATTACTATTATATCTGTCATAATATTTACTTCATTGAAAATAAATCTAAAAGCATAAGGATTCAGATACAGCCATAGATTAGTAAAGATACTTCTCCGCCTTGAAATTAAATGAAGCCACAAATGGCTTATTAGTAAGTTCTTTTTTTGAATTCTTGACAAATAAAAACATTTTTAGAGAAAATTTACGAATAACTAATGCTGCGTAATTTACATAATAAATAAATAATTATTTCAAATATTTTAGGGCCATTTTAGCACGGAGACGTGGCAAAT
This sequence comes from Epargyreus clarus clarus, assembly GCA_014595695.2. Taxonomy (NCBI): domain Eukaryota; kingdom Metazoa; phylum Arthropoda; class Insecta; order Lepidoptera; family Hesperiidae; genus Epargyreus; species Epargyreus clarus. The sequence goes on along the minus strand of JACTTY020000022.1, from coordinate 3,340,128 downwards.
TTTCTTACGCAACTATTTCAATTTTCAAAACTGGGTACATTTTCTTGTTAGGTGTGAGTAATCTTTACTAATCCATGTATACAGCACAACTCAATATTGTTGTTCAGTAAGCAGAAGAACAGATAAAATAAAAATAATATTTTGGCTAGCAATCCTAGGTTTTTATTAAAAATATAGGAGAATAAGAAACATTATATTTTTTACAAAAAATAATAATTAAAAGACAATAAATTCTATGTATTATATTTATTATTCACATTCGTTATTTTACAAAGTCACGCCATAGAATAAGCTTCTTTCGACGTTAATTTCTCTGGGATGGAGTTCTGCAAAATAGAATAAAAACTAGGGGTGTGCGAATAATTCGAACTTACGAATTATTCGTTCCGAATCGAATATTAATATTCGATTCGAAACTCGAATCGAATAATTGAAAAATTTCGAATAACTCGAAAACTTTCGAATAATTCGAAAATTTTCGAATAATCCGAAAATTTTTGAATAATTCGAATTTTTTCAGGGTTTCTTATTTTCAATTTTCGAATAAAAATTTAACAGTCAATAATCAATATACATTTTATTTAAACCATATAGTTACACAAATAGAACAATGAATATAGTTTTTTTTTTAAATACTGAAATTATAAAAATTATATTATAGCAAATAAAGTATTATGAAAAATCACGATTTGAAAATCTGCTACAAATTTTTGTTCAAAAATAATAAATACGATACTGAATCGGGTGATAATGAAGTTCTTTTATCAGATACAATATCGCCAGCAGTGGAAAATAATGTAATGTTAATAAATAACTTATAAAAAAATGGATGGTAAAAATATTGATTGCCTTTTTTTACGGCACTTCAAAAAATTACCTGAAATTCATGCTTCTAGACTAGAATACCCCCTTAATTCGCGAATTATTCGAAAACTTTCGAATTATTCGAAATTTTTACGAATTATTCGAAATTTTTCGAATTATTCGAAATTTTTCGAATTATTCGAAGAATTTCGAATAATTCGAAAATTCGAATTATTCGATTCGAATTTCGAATCGAATATTGATATTCGATTCGATTCGATTCGAACGATATTCGCACACCCCTAATAAAAACGAAATGATATCTAATTCTCCTTTAAATATACAGTAAATAATAAAAATATACAGTAAAAAATGTGTAAAAATAATTAATTATTCTATTATATAATATATGTTCACTTTATATAATTGTCAATTCTTACTCGTAAATGTTGTATGTAAAACACTTGGTGGTACTGATGTATCAATGCAAAAGCCTCTTCAGCGACAGCTAGCTGATTGTTTTGCCAAGCCAATACAGCTAAACAGGCCCACAGTGTTTCGTCTTCAACTGTTCGGCAAAGCTGTAAAAATAGAAAAACGTAAAGTAAATTATATTGATGACAAGATAGGCCTGGACGATAGAACTGCATTTATTGCTTTACAAGTTCGTCATTATTTTAATCGTTTCATTAACCTGTAAAGCAGCATCCCACATGTTAGCTGCAACATGTTTCAACAACTTTTCTGGAAATGAAGCAACCGAGACATGCAATAACGAGCCGTTTCCACGACAAATGCATGCGATACCATCTTCCACGCTCAGCACACTCGGATTACGACCGAGATCGCTGAAAATGAAAGTAAGCTATAGTTAGAATTAAATATAAAAATATGTATTACACTGTACGTTGATTTCATCGATAATAATAATGAAAGACAATTTGCAAAATGTGTCATTACTCTTTCAATCTGATCTATGCTAGAGTATTTTTTAGTAATTACTTAAATTAAAAAAAACCCGTTGTTATTCGTTAGATTTGGAAAAAAGAATGATAGGTTCAATATATCTGCTGCACACTTTTTGTCAACAATTCTGGACTACATACTATTTCTTACTATTTTCCACTAACTACACATTTTTCCAAGATATTGTGAATATTACCTTTGTTTAATATTTAATGCAAGATACCTTATATCCTTACTAACTGTAGTAAGAGCAAGCCAGTCAGGCTGAGTAGCTGCTCTTGGACAGCACCAGGCGACTACGGAATGGGCTCTTAGTCCAACTAACAGTTCCGTCTCTGCACTCCACGTTATACTAAGAACTTGGGAGCCTGCATTTAGAAAATAAAAAATATATAATTATACTACGTTCTAAGCAGTTCTTGTGTGATTTTAGTAAGTTCTCATCTATTATGGTTGAGTGATAATTCAAGTTTTTAAGTAATTGCAATTTACTTAAACGATGCTAGAGTCCCTTTCCTGAATATCAATGCAATGCTCTAAATCATGTTCGCAATACATAAAAAGGTCTTTAACACCATGTCCTTGTTCTTTGTAGCTTTTTCTATAGATTTGACCTAAATGACTTACAATAACTTACCTAATTTCATAAACTTTGCCTTCGAATCCTTTACCGTTACAACGTACAGATCCCTATTGTAGTCTAGTAAAGCCAATTGTCTTTCATTCAATGGTCCCGTTTGGCTCAACGCTATGCAAGACACAGTCATCTTATGAGTAAGTTTCGTCACTGTGTTGTCCGTTGAGCTGCGCACTATTAAACCAGTAGGAAGATCGAAGACTTGGATCACTGTTTAGGAAAAAATGTCATTTTTATACTAAGTTTATAAAGTCAGTGGAATAACAAAAGTAAATAGCATAAAACTTAAAAGAGCACACTACGTCAAAACACGTAAAGCCAAGAAAAGTTATAAGACATTGAGAAGAATATCATAAGACTAAGATGAAAATTATATTAAAAGTCGTATTAAATTGAAGGCACAAGACGTATAACCATTATTAAATGTGTTTTTTACATTTGCGATCACTCTGGTCGATAACAGCAAGCGAATCAGGTCCAAGAGAGACAGCAGCTCGTCCGAGAGTCTCTGGACGAAAACCGCAACGTGGACTAGCTAATAGTCTTCCCATGTAGCTGTACACCGAAATACCAGCTCTTTCGACTATACAAATACATCTGAAATCAATATTAATGGACAATAATCATTCCATAATTCGAATACTTAAAAAAAATTGCTACACAAGGTAGATTTTTAAGTCGAAAGATATTTCAAATCCAAAGAACAATACCTTTCTGCTAGCAAAATCATGCTTATGGTCCCTTCTTTCAAATCGAATGTTACTGGTGTGTTCCACGACGTCAACTTATGTATAAAGCACTGTTTGACAGTTGCTATCACAAGATGGTTGAACCCTAAAGCGATCTGTATAACTCGGTCTGGGTAGTCCAATTGATCATTCTGATCTGTAATTATGTCCCTGATAGAGATTACTTTACGCCCTGTTTGTGTGCACGCAAAATTCTTCCAAGTGTATTCCCTGCAAATACCATAAATGTTTTAAAATCTAATAAGGTTTTAATAGTTTTATGGAGCTAGCATAAAATAGCTAGCATAAAATAGAAATACACTAAAATCTACAACAATTATTTTCAGTCATGAACAAAATATTAAAAGGACAACCATTTGTGTAAATACTTAATTGGACAATTTCTCACGGATAAAATAAATGTAGGGAAGAAAGATAATATAACCTGTCAATTATATGTGCAAACAACACATGTCCGTTTGCACAACCCGCTGCTAATTGTGTACCATCAGATGACCAAGCGATGCTATAGATGCTTCCTGTTGACGGCCGATCAAGACAATGAGACCACTAAAATCAGAAAGAAAGTAAGAATGAGTAAACTTTGCCAATATATTTTGTAATAGAATTAAGGATACTTACACCATTCGCATTACAAAGCCGTAGTAAATTGTAGCTGCCTATGATAAACAAGTCTCCTGCAGGTGACCAACTCAGGCTGGTTATTGGCTGATCATGTTTCACGCTTACAGAAATTTGTTGGCCAAATGTATCCCATATCTGGAAAAACTATTCGTTAAAATACCTATGCACTCACCTACAGTTAGGTATTTTTACGTTTTAATAGTGGCTAAATTGAATAGTATCCTATGACACCGATTGTTATTAAATTATATGTTATCATACTTTGTAGCTTAAATTATAAAACGTAAGAGGTAAGACGTCGGACATTAAAAGTGACACTAATGCTTGGATGATGGATGAAGTGATGATTCCTTTACATACCTTAGAAAATCCATCTTCAGCACCAGATACTATTGAGTTATTATTAGCGTTCCAAGCCACGCATAAAATGACGCCATCGTGTGCTTTCCACTGTAAAAAGGGAAAGCATCTTTTTATATGTTGTTGAGCATAGATTTAAGATTACAAGAAAGCAAGATTCATTAAGAGAATACTGGAGCTTCTTTAAATATTGTCCTGTTTCTGGAGGAATATACTGAATATTATGTTGCACGTGTAGGCTATGCATATTTAATTTTATTTTTGATCGTACCTTTGTGATTTTGGAAGATGAGTTCAAATGTTTGATTACTAGGAAGTTTCCTTTAGTGTACAGAATCGCGTTGCTATCCGGACTCCATATAGCGCTATAACATGGCTCATCAGACTGTATTACCGTTGATCGCAGAAGACCGTTGCGAGACCATACTTTTACGAAACCATCCTCGCCGGCTAAAATGTTTTAAAGAATTATAATTAGTTTACTGTTAAAGCGAACGCTAACGTTTATTTTAACGATTAATCCAATGGTAACGTAATTAGTTACCATTGGATTTGGTTCGTTTATAGTGGAAACTGATATGTAAAGATATAAGAAAAAACTATCGTTTATAACCATCATTTGCGTCACCACTCCGTGTCTGGTTTTGAAAGTATAACAAATTATCTACACACAGTTTATAACATGGTGCAATTTTAATTGGAGTCGCAAAGGATTAGATATTTTTTTCAAGGCTTTAAATGCAGACTTAATATCTAAGATTATGCGCGGCGTCTATAAATTGCTATTTGTTACCTGTTAAAAGTCCAGCCCCATCGGGACTCCATTGAGCAGCAAGACAGGCGCCTTGATGAGCGCTTACACTCTTCTCTATCCGTCCATTATGATTTACAATATGAAATCTAAATAACAGAAGGGTAGATATGCAGTATTTTAATACAATTGTCTTGAGATTTAATATATAACTTTGTTAAATAATGTAAAGTAACAAAAACAAATAATTATTAAAATGTTAGTAGGTAATGATACTTTTATCTTTTAAACAAAAATCGTTATAAAACTTTATTACAACTTACCTTCCATCTCCGCATGAGACTAGTATGACGTCATGTTGATGTTTATTTCCCCCTAAATTAATTTTTGGAAACAGATGCATTCCTGTCGGATAAAAATCATCCGGAAATGTAGCTACTGTCATACATTCACTATTAACGAGATTCCATTTCAATAATTTATGGTCATCTCTGCAAAAAAATATTTATAAGACAACGGCAAGAAACATAAGGGAAAGTTTGGAAAATCCAAAAGTGCACGACTCATAATGCTCATTTAATTATGAAATATAAAAAAAAAGAAATTTAAGTCGTTCAAAATTAATTGCCGAAAAAACAGCTGTAGTAGGAAGAAGGTACTGCACAAGCGCCCCTGGTGGAATAAATATACATAATATCTATAGATATACAGTCTTGTAGTTTTCGTTTTTTATTAATTGCAATTAAACAACACTGAATAAATTAATCATTCGCATTCAGTGACCTACAATCGTCGATTAGAATTAAAAAAAAAAAAATAACTCAAATGATGGATTTTTTCACAAGTTACAGTGTTTTCAGGTTTCACACATGACGGACAGGAAATTTTTTTGACCTATTTTGGTGTTTTTTTCCAATTCTATTGCAGTAAATCAATTTTTAAAAAGTATGGAATTAATCTCCATTAAATTATCTCGACAATAGTATGCAAAATATCTTGATTCCGTGAACTATCAAGGCTATAATAATAAAAATAGCCGCCAAAATGAAGCGAAAAATTTTTTTCGATCGTAAAGCACTCTCTGATGCTTCGCATCATGAGTCGTGCAAAAGGAATTTGTCAATTAAATTCATAAAACCATACCCGCAAGAAAATACATCTTCAGTATTATTCCAGTTCACACACGTTACTACTCCTACATGTTTAGGTTCTTTAAAAGAAGATATTTTTAATTTCATTTTGCTCAGAATTTAATCTATTTGTTGTTGGAGACATGCGGTTGCCAGGGCAATATTATTGATATTTTGGAAATTTAAAAACACGCGCTTAGTCTAATACCAACCCATAAAAACTAAAAATACAGTTCAGAAATAGTCAGGTACTTATACAAGTAATTTTTTACCAATAATTATTTAATCACCTAATTTAATTATCCACTAACTTCTGAATTTTATTCATTATAATCATTAAATTATTTAATACATTTTGGGAAATATTCAAAAATATTATTAACTGTGACTTTGTGATACGAATTAATTTTGACAACCACACGTTTGGAGACGTCAATAATGTGATGTGATTTTTCGAAACGTCATTCTGCTGTCAACTTTATATTTACCACATGGTATTGATAGTTCGTTGATTTGCAGTGCAAATAATTCACAGTGTTAATTTCGTGTAATTATTTTACATTGTGTAATATTATCGGCTATAAAGTGAAGAATAATGTCGGACGTACCAGATTTGAGTTCCGATGACGAACATTTCGAGGAGGACGAGTGGCAGGAGATGGACACCAGTAATACATCGGTAACGTGTTTATTTTGTACAAATATCCTCCCGAATATCGACGAAGCTATAACACACTGTGAGGCAGCCCACAGCTTCAATCTTAAAGTCCTAAAATTGAAATTCAGTATGGACTGTTATTCTTACATTAAATTGATCAATTACATTAAGACGCATAAACCGTCGGCCGCTGATATTATGTCTGAGACTAAAACGGTATGGGACGACGAAAAGTACTTGAAACCGGTTGATAATGACGAGTGGATGATGTTTGACTTTGAATCTCTACAAGAGAAGCCTGCTTCGCCCAGGAGTTATCATGCAAATGTCGAAAACGGGCTGGTTACGTTATCCCAAGCGCATTTTACTGAATTGCAACGAACTATACAGTCTTTGACAGCACAATTGAAAGACAGTCAGATTCATCTCCAAATGGCGAAGGAAGACATGGCCACAATGCAGCAATCAATGAAGTCTCTTGTTGAAGGTGGTGGGACCAACATCAATGGTGCATCTAGTTCTATGTCTGTTAATTGTGTATCCGATGTGCCTTTAGAGAGTGATGAGGGCTACTTCAGTACGTATGCTCACTTTGGCATTCATTACGATATGCTCTCAGACAAAGTGCGCACAGAGAGTTACAGAGATGCAATCCTAAATAATAAGGATTCTTTTAAGGACAAAGTCGTGCTCGACCTTGGATGTGGTACCGGAATTCTGTCAATGTTTTCAGCTACGGCAGGAGCTAAGAAAGTATATGCGTTAGATCAGTCTGACATTATTTACCACGCAATGGATATTATCAGAGAGAATAAGTTGGAAAAGGTGATAGAAACCGTCAAAGGGAGACTTGAGAACACTAAATTGGAGAATAAAGCCGATATAATTGTTTCTGAATGGATGGGATATTTCTTACTCTTTGAGGGTATGTTAGACAGTGTTATTTATGCGAGAGATCACTGTCTTAACCCAGGAGGACTGTTACTGCCAAATAAATGCAGTATTAGTTTAGTAGCAAATGGTGACGTTACCACACATAAGAAGTTAATAGAATTTTGGTCGGATGTGTACGGTTTCAAGATGAATTGCATGAAGTCTGAAGTGGTACGAGAAGCCAGTGTTGACTTAGTCGGGTCAGATCATATTATATCACAACCTTGTGTTGTAAAGGACATAGACATTTATAGTTGTACTACTGATGTGATGGACTTCAGTTCAGATTTTAAACTTAATGTTACTAAGGACGGATTTGTTACATCTCTTGTAGGTTATTTCGACACTTTCTTTGATTTACCGCACCGCGTCTCATTCACTACAGGGCCGCACACTACCCCAACACATTGGAAACAAACTGTTTTCTATTTTAGAGACTGTGTACAGGTGAAAAAGGGAGATGTCATTGAAGGGACAATTATTTGTAATAGACTGAAAACTGATGTGAGGGGACTTTCTGTACAAATAACTGTATTTGGAAAACTATATAAATATTTGCTTAGCTAATTTGTACTATTCGTATAATGCAAAATGTTTACTAAGCTTTGCTTTGTAAGTGAAGAAATTTATGAAATATGACATGTTAGCTTATTTCTATAGGTGCTATTATATTTTTATAAATCTTGGAATTTTATGAATTTCAAAATGTACTTGTTTTGTAACTGGCTAGCTTTAACTGTTTGTCAATGTTGATAATTATGTTAATTAATTGTTATTCACAACAGCATTCGAAAAATGATAATGTAGATGCCCAAATAAAATTATGCTGAATATTTTATTCATCTTTTCCATTCTTTTATTAATGGTTAGAAAATTAACATTTTTTTTAAAAACAATACGTCAGGACAAAATTTCATATAGTGATTACGTTAAGTCTAAAAACTTTACTGGAATTATTTTCAACCTATACTTTTTTATAAGCAGCTGCTTAAGTGTACACTTTTATAATTAATCTACCCAATGTTGGTAGGCATGTTTTGTTAATTTTAAGTAAAAAATGTAAAAATAAAGACACATTTTCTACGAAAATCTTTATTTCATTTTACACATAATTTACATTTACACATACTAAAGGTGTTTTGTACCTATTTACAAGTAGAAAAGAAATGAGATAAGAAAACAGTATTTGAGATATTACATAAAAATTACAAATCCAGGAAAGAGAAAAAGGTAAATGCTGATTTCTTTTTTGATGCTTTTAAATTTAGAAAGTTTTAATGATTACAATACTTACCATTTCATAATTTCATGAATTAGCTGGATAAATTGTTATTTTTTATTATTAATTTAAAATGAGATTTACTTATAATTTTAGCACAGCATTTTTAAAGTACAAACATTTAATTACTTGTTGATTATTTTGTGTTAACAAATCACATACTCATATGGTACAGCACATAATATACCAAGAACGATTGCACTTTATGAGACTATTTTTTTAAATAAATATGAAAAACACAAATGTAACTAGTGTGTCCTCTTAAAAGGCCAATACCTATGTCCATACCAATTATCAATCGAACTCTTTACTGAGTTCTTAAACATAAAAAATGGAGTTGCATCATAACATGTACTTCGAGGAAAATCAATCAATAATCAATAAATGTATATCAAGAAAGATATAATGCATACAAAGTATGTTAAGAAAGAAGGGGCGAACCACATAAGAGGGAATGTTACATTCTATGTATTCATTATTGCATACTATTTTTCTAATATAACTTGTCCTCTACATATTTAAAAATAAATATTAATATAATTATTAATTATGTCGTAAAAAGAGGTACGTTTTCAAGCTATTATTATACGGAAAAACAACAACAATTAAAATATCTAAAACTATGTGGATATCTACCCTAAGGCAAAACATCAATTTATTTAATAGTTCAATATACAGTTCATAATGTTTTTTTTTTAATATTATTTTAAAAATTCATGTTTAATGAGATTATAATTATATTTTCTCATTTGTTTAATTTGTTACAATTTTGCCTTAGCGCAATATATTAATATTTTATGATCATAAATGTGTTTTAACGCTATACTACATGTTTATAAAGCTATATCCCCCAATTAGAATGGCATATTAAATCTAATATACCTACTAAATATGATGACATACATAATTATATATTCATTTTAAATAAGTACATAGGTACTATCAATAGTAAGTACACTAAATGCACAATATACAGAATTTATTAAATTTCTTATTTATAAATAGACGATAAATATATAAAAAGATCTATTGTAAATTTTCCTACGATAAGCGTCACCAGTTGGAATTAAATCTACCCTTACCATCCCTGAAATTATAGATAGGGACCTTATTAGTTTGATTATGGATTTGTTTTGATATCATAGAGAATGGTCCCACACACCTACACGGAACTAGGCCTGCGACATATATCATCATTATAAAAATGTTTCAATAAGTCATGACTTCGACATATTTGGCATTCGTGAGTACCTATTTTTTCGATTATAAACTGGGTAAAGAATATACTTAGATAATCGCTTTTTCTGTATGCCAATATTAGCCTATAAGAAGGACGGTAGGTACAATAAACGGTGTCCTTCTTGAATTATCATTATTATGTCTTTAATTTTTTATATTTAATTCTGTGTCATTAAGTACATATACCTAGTAAATTGATGCTGACATCAAGATCTCTAAAAAGTAAATCATACTTTTAACAATATTTAACTACAATTGTAAACCTGATTACTTGAAGCTGCATTCGTAACAATTCTTGCGTTGCTGGTGAAATAGAATACTTATATGTTTTTGTCTAGACAATACAAACAGACAGCCGCCTTCTTGTATGTGGACCGTTAATTAGAATCATTATGTAATACGAATGGAGCGGTCAGTAGATCATTCAGGCTTTGAATGATTCTTTAAATGCCTTAAGTATTGCCAATTAAAAATTGCCCGTCTTTTGAAAAATAATAATAGAAATCACAATAACTCATTGTTTTTGTTGATTTTCCCTATACATGTATTGAATTATTTCCATTGAAGGAGCTGATATTATTTGAAAAGAAGGCATGAGAACAGTGAATAACACGGTTGCTATTATATCTAGAACCTATACAATACGATGAACCTATACAATACGATGACCTTAGTTTTAGATCTATGACAATGATGGATATCCTAGGAAAATAGAATATTATGATCAACGCAGTATATTTAAGTAGGTATTCTTGTAATGGCAAAATAAGGTAGTGTGCTCATCCCTTATGATCTGTACATTACAATATTTTACGTTTTTAGTGGTAGATACGATCCAAATAATAAATATAATAAAACGTACTTATTTTTACAGATATTAAATAGGTAGGAAAGTATATTATAATTGCTACACATTGAAAAAACGCCATAATTTATTATAAGATAATATTCAATGAAAATCTACATACAATAAGTAATGTCTATCTATCTACGTCTAAAATTGAGACGATCTTTATATCATTTACAAATAATTTCTCAGTAATAACACTTGGTCAGGAAATATCAGGAGTCCAATACGTTCAGAAACATTAAAATTAATAAGCGTATTTTTCATTATGGGTTAATTAACACTAAGTAATAATAGCTACGTTAATTGTATCTAAATACGACGATTAATTTTCTTTAACTAAGTACAAAGTGTAGCTCTGTGATAGTTCCGAAGGTGCACGCATAACTTTTTCAAGTAGGTATGCGTCTTGATATAAATATGAAATACTTTAATGTTTTGCTCCATAACCAGCGAATTTAAGTAATAGTTACATTTGGCTCTTAGTTTCTATGTAAATATATTTGAAGTATTAGATATCAGTACATATATTACTTAGATAAACCTAATGCTAATGTGATTAATATTTTTATTTATGTTACTGATTTATCAGAGAATAACTACGTACCTACTGGCTTGTAAGAATAAATTAAAAGGTTAACAGAAAGCGATATTTTTAAGTAGGTATATAAGTATATTGATTAGTACAGACATGGCAAAAAGTATGTATTATCCATATTATTGAGATCCGAACGAATAAGAAATTGAGGTAGGTAAATACTTAATACGGATACATAAATAGGTACAGCTTTAAATAGGATTGCCACTCGTATTAAAATATATACCTGATTAATGCAGTGTTGTACTTTATAAAGTACAAAATTTTCTTCGATAATTCAGAATTAGATCCACGAAATAAAGGTCTTAGAAAAGTATTAGTACTAGTAGTATTAGTATTAGTAGTACTAAAAGAAATATTTAAAGGACTTACTGTATTTTTGCAATGTTTTGTAAGAAATTATTTAAAAAGGTGAATGATGTCTTTAATAATGGTGGCAGCCCTAGCTGTAACGCTAGCTCCTTATAATCATGACTTTAATAAAGCCGTTAAACAAATAAAATAAAGTATAACTTGTTCATTAGATATAAGTAGGTACTGTGGGAACAGGTATAGTCCTCGCCAAACTATTAGTCCGCTCTGAAGTTGTTGCGAGCAGGTTGTCGTCTTACAAGTACAATTTGATAAGGCGACGCGATTCATTTCTATACTCAGAGCGGACTAGCAGTTTTACGCGGACTATACCTTATTGTTTTTGCGAGATAGGTACGTAGGTATACTTATTATCTATACTACAATATCAAGTATACAAACTTTAAATAACTAAGCTTCAATAAGCAATATAAATTAAGGACTATACTTCGCCGCAGGATACAATGACCAGCATGATCCTACCATAAGTGGTATTGGACAATTTTTAGAATACCGCGTTAGCTGGGGATCTTACGCATATTCCCGCAACACGCTAGATTATTAATATAAGATTAATATAATAAAACTACTGGCGTCTTTGCCGCTCGGCGGCCATCGCCCGACGCCCGACTCACTACAATGTCTTCCACAAGTTATATTTTATGCAACCAGGCTTCCATGTTGTGCTTTTTGAATTTGTGCGTACATTACACATCAACATTTATTTTATGGTTATAGCAGACGTGCTACTTTTAGAATAGGCAACGCGTTTAGCGATTGCATCTTGCGTTTTGGCGACTCATTGCGTTCGGTCGCGGTACGTACAGCGCACGTTGCGTTTTAACGATTGCATTGCGTAAATGCTGCATCGCGTTAATCGTTTACTTGCTGAATCCGGCGTCCAAGCGTTTAAAGTGTGCGGGGTGTAGGGTTTGATTGCTGCGTCTACTTTTCGCAGAGTAACTAAATCGTCGCTCGCCGATGCTAAAGTAGCACGTCTGCTGCGGCCTTAACTACCAATTGCGACCTAATAAATGTCTTGTTTCACTGGAGAGCAGGAAAGGTGCACGAAGAAAAATATTAACAACAGACATTGAACATTGAAATAAATTTCCCAACCGTTAATAAAATAATCAATATCTCTATTTTATTGCATCACTTTTATTATAATTGCCCATTAACCCAAGGCTTATATTTTTATTAAATTATTTAATGCCATTGCCCATGGGTATGAGTATAATTCTATATAATAAATAACATTATCAAACTCTTGTTCTTATAATAATAAACATAAAATTGTTCATTTATTCACTGCGAAGTTCTAGTTAAAACTATAAGGCATTTTCACTCCTAACGCCATCGCCTCTTTAGCTCAGTGGTAGAGCACTGGTCTCGTAAACCAGGGGTCGTGAGTTCAATCCTCACAGGAGGCATCCGTAAGGTGTGATCACGAATTTTTTTGCCTTTTATTTTATTAAACAATTGATCAAGACATTTATTGATATTTTCTTTCCTAAGGACATTTTTTTATTACAAAAAAAAAAACAAATTCACATCAATTTCGTATAAACAACAATATGGAAAAATACATTATAAAATTGGTAGTGCACAGTTATACACAACAACTATTGTCTTTGTTTAGGTTTAAGGTACCCATTTGATTGGGACGCCATGGCCACGTCGCCAGCGACCGTTTGCGAAGGAACAATACGTTGAAACATGACAGATAATTTCACCTGGCAACGGTTTGACATCGCCAATTTGGTAGCTGACATATCTTTTATATCACTCCTATTTTTATCCTCTACTAACTCTATCACAAGTTTTAAAAGCGTATTTTAACCATGTTTGGTAAGTTCCTGTTATCATTCTAAGCTGAATGCATTCGACCTACCCACCCTACACGTATATACTTTGCACTTCGCAGATATTTGAGCTGTCTTGCGCTATGAATATTTGTAAGTAGGAATATAAATTATAGTACGCAGTATTGTTAGATTTCATTTCAAATAGTGAAACATAAAACAGTCTTTCTTATCTTAAAAAATCGCAATAAGAGTCATATACCAATCGTGCACCACCAATTTTATAAGACAATTTTCGTATAATTATGTCTTCATTAATTTATTCATATTTTAAATTTAAAAAGCGTATTAGCAGCGGCAACTTCACACGCGAATACTAGCAACACCATTGTTGATACATTAAACTAGCAACACCGTTCCTGGGATAATGGCAACTACACTGCGAAGCGGCAACACTTAACTGCTCAGCACTTGTCCAACAGTGAATGCCACATGTTGCAACAACTAGTTCGAATGCTATTTACAAGGGTGGCTAAATATTATTCTTCCGTTGGAGGAGGGGCGCCGTTGCTCCCCTCCTCTTGGGACGCTCGGGCCTCTGCATCTGGAAAATATAACATTAAATATGTGAATTTCATGTGTGAATACGTTAGATGTACGTTAGAATACACAATTAGATGTTTACAAGTTTCTATATGTTAAATCCTACACATTGACGAGGTAAAGTTAAACGCATTTCAAAGTTAATTATAATTTAATATATTGTAGATCTATAGGTAAGTTACACTAATTGAAGATAGCAGACCTTACTGTAGACTACTTGCAATGTTGTAACTTTGTAAGATATCTAGCGATGCTTTTTAACTTTGCAAGTCCAAGGTCCAACCAAGGCTTGCAACGCAAGGCAATAACTTTAACTAGATATAATAAAGAGTAATCAATGTAATAACTATTTTCCCTCAATCGATTTTACCTTTCGCAGCTTGCTCCTTCCATATTTTCTTGTTATCGGTGAGACATGCCACCCATGGTTTCTTGATTTTGAATTTAGGCGTACTTTCGGCACCTGAAATAATATTTTCAAAATAAAACGTTTAAAAATAAAATGTTGAAAAAGTACTTCGGAAAAAATATTATAATTTTGATGAATATCTAGATGTTCAAAATCATAATAGGTATTGAGACCTCGTTATTGAAATTTACTCGTATTATTAAAGTTACCTGTATTCTCTTCATTGATGGGTTCTTGCTGCGAAGCAGTGTTCGTGGTCTTGGAACTTGAGTGCAGAGGCCCCAAGATGCATTCGAGCATATCGGCGCACACCTGCAATATACGATTAAAAACATTATATACATTTAGTATTCACAATCTCCTTTTGGATTCGAGCAATACATTTCCAAAGCCTGTAGGTAAGGGTCAAAAACGCCCTAAGTCTAGAATTTTCAGTCAGACATTTCCGTGAGCTTCGCGGCCATAATATTAAAAATTACTCCAAAATTAGTCATATGTTGTCGCTTACAAAGTCGATGTGAAGAAGAAATAATAACTTAAAGTTTGTGTTACATACCGCCATGCTAGGCTCGACAATGAAGTCGATGAAGCCTATCTGGGACTCCGCAACCAGGGTGTTGTTCCTGTCGCAAAGCGGGCTGAAGGGGAGCCCTAGATCGCGCTCCTTGTCGCCCTGCAGGAAAAACTCGTCCAGAAGGCTCATGGTCCATCGGTGATGGAGGTCCCATCTCTGTAATAATTTAAGAGGATTTTAATCTTAATATAGTCATTTCATTGAACTCATAGATTAGTAAAGATTACTCACTCCTAACAAGAAAATGTAATCAGTTTTGACAATTGAAATTTGCACTGTTATCTATTTTCGTGATTGAAAAATATTAAAAAAGAAATAGTTTTTAGAGTATTTACGAATGAAACGATATTTCTTTGCAATTTTTCTACGTTTTCACATGTCGGCATTGTGCGGCATAAATAACACAAAGACAGTCGGAGACGTAATGGGAAAACAGTCAGTCATTTTACGTATCTGTCTGCCATTTGTGGCTTCCTTCAATTACAAGGCAGTGAGATATCTTTATTAATCTATGATTTAGCTAACCAGTGATAGCCTAGCGAGATTCGCATCCCAGTCACCTCTGCTTTTTCAGTTATGTGCGTATTAGAAATGAATTATTATTTGTCCTCATTCTTTCTCTCTCTCATTCTGCCGACGAAATGACGATGTCGACGATTAAATTAATTAAAATTTTCTTCGTGCAGCCAGCTTGCACCTCTGGTTGGAATCCCAGCCTAGACGAAGTTATTTAAAATTGTAAATAAAAAGAGTCACATCTTTCTGGTCGAATTTTGCGAGGGTTTGAGTGCAAAAATCTTTATTTTAGTGAGTTATTATCACTTAATGAGAACTTACGAGTCCAAATCTGGCAGTGCAAACCATGAGCAAAAAGTTAAAACAGCATACGAACCTTAGCAGGGTGAGAGATATCACAGCAGTGCAGTACTAGAGAGGCCGCCTTGGACTTATCGACGGTGGGCTCCGCGAGCGTCAGTAGCGACCTCATGTTCTTCAGCTGCTGGAAGTGGAACGACATGTCCGTGGCCAAAACCATATCGATGACGAGAGTCCGGAATTCGCGGAACTCGTCACGGGACAGATTCTGGAGGATGTTGCAGTCTTCTTCGCGCATTAGCCTGGAATTGGGAAATAATAGTGTAAGTAGGTAAGTATTTTACTGGAGGTTGGAACCCCAGGTTCTGATTTATGAGTTGAGACTCGTATTATAAAAAATTGAAATACAGTTGAAATAAAATGTTCTTTTTTAAATTCAAAAAAGGATGTAAACTCTGTCATAGTTAGCTAGAGAGCAGAAGCGTAGTATGCCATTTAGAAATAAATAGTTTTTCATATATAAATAATACAAAAAAACCTGACTTTTTCTATGATGTATATTTCAGGGCTTTTGAGCTTTTCTAGGGAAGGGTAAAATTTTAAATAGACATTTTATCAGCAGAAAAGATGTTTTTTCAGCAGTGAATACAACTTCCGCTTAGATCGTTGCGACCCCCGCTACACCACTGTTATAAAGCAAAAGCCTGCCAGTAGATGACCAGAAAAAAAACTTTCACCTAGCAGGGAAATAAGTGTGTTCATAGTGAGTCTTGCACTTTTTAGAGGCTCTAAAACTTAGTTGTTCTTAGTACAGCTGCAACTTGAATTAAATTTTATATTTCCCCGGTTCTCATTGCAATTTCCGTCTTGAGCACTAATTGCAGTTTTAACCCGCTATAAAGTTAGCCGTCAACCCTCTCGTAACGACAGTAGTAATTCTGTTAAACTTCTACTCGTATTTCAAGCGTATCGTTCTAATTAAGGAGATTTTATTGTTTTCTGCATTCAAAGTGTTTGCAATGTTGCAGGTGCAGTTAAGCTGTTGTAAAGTTAGTTGAGTAGTTGCTGTTTTCTGCATATACAATATATTTTAAGAATTTAATAACCGTTAGATTATACCTACGAGTATAAAGGCTTAAGGGGTTAAGTTGTACTTTACAAAACAAACTATACACTATTAGTATTTTCAAGCATTTTATTGTACTAATAGGTACCTACCTAAAAGTATTTAACAAATAATTGTGTAACTACATGGATTCGTTTGATTAATAATTTGAAAACTTAATTATAATACCTGAGTACTCACTACATTTGTGTAGATATTTCGTTTATCTAATATTGGTAAATCGAAACCAGTGATTCGTTTGACAGTTGGTAATAGGCTTCCCGCTTACATTTACTTAATCGAAATCTATCAGACATTCAGAACCCCTCGGCTGCTTGGGTACTTGTTACACACTTGGTGTTAAGTGATTATTTAGATAGGTAAAGTAGAATCTGGTCTAGTGACTAAATTAAGTACTTTTTGGCCGATATAATATCAACCTGTCCGTATCTCTAAGTGTAAAGTTAGCGATATACTTAAATATTAAAGTTATAACAGATGTAAAAATAAATAAGTTAAGAAATTGGAACATATCAATTACAATAAATTTATTTGAATAGTATTTTATATATTTCACTTAGTAAAAAAAAAGATAAATTGTACAACACTCCCATTTGTATTTTTGTAAATTTATTCATTACTTTCCAATATTTTTCAAATGGCTGGATGAATTTATATCGTTGTCTTCGTTTTAAAAATCCAAGTGTCCTTAGGCATGATTTTCAAACAACTTTAAATGGTGAATAATTAACGCGACATACTTAAAACGTTGCTAAAAAATAATCAAACCTAATCTATCAATCAAAAATAAAGAATCAAAAATAAAATGAGAATTTCGGTATGGCAGTGCATTCATGCTGAATTGTTTTTTCGTCGTCAAAAATATTAATTCATCGCCTCCAACTCATCCATGTTTGGTGGAACATGTTTATCAGATGGCGCCCGAAGCTAATGGTAATGTCGAACCACTTTCAGTAACAGATTAAACGGTCGGAAATAGCTTTCGATTTCCAATTTTATTGAATCTACGCACGTTTTTATAAAATTAATTGGTTAACTATTTTGCACCTCAACGTAAATTATTTTTTCATTGATACTTACCTAAGTCTAGATTTCACTTTTGAGGAAAGTACATTTTATTATAATTATTCTAATAATACGTAGGTATAATGATATGCGGTAATTATGTTTTTAACGATATTGAAATAAAGATAAAAGATTAATATTACAAATATACGTCTTACCTTCCATCTATTAAATTTAAATTTAAAAATCTGTTCCAGACGTCACCCTTGAGCAATTATAAATATTTAGTATAAAAATCATTGAGAGGTCGTGTTTTTCACCGTTAAGACCGGTAAATAATTCATAATCTTGAAAGAATATAAAAGAAAACAAGATAAGAAAGTTTATATTAATAGCAGTATACCAGCCTTCACTTTGCTATTTCCTATTAAATTGCTTTGTTAACTTAAATAGGTTTTTTTTTTTTTATAATATAAGAGTAGCAGACGAGCATGCAGTCCACTTGATGGTAAGTGGCTACTGCCGCCCATGGACATCTGTAATCAACCCCAGATAGGATTAGATATTCCTACCTGAGGTCGGCCACAGATGCGCCGCTACCCCTGAGGACTAAGCTGGAACGCCTCGGGAAAGTCTGTCTCCCTTACCACACCCTTCAAACCGGAACACAGCAGCGCCTAACACTGCTGTTATTAGGTAGAAATAGGTGTGGCGGTGGTGCCGCCGGAGTCGAACCATAAAGGGTTCTACCACCTTCGTATATCGTATACGTAAATATACATTGTCTTTTAAATTACTAACAAAAAATAAAAACAAATAAAGTGCCTACTGCTGTATGTATAACAATACAGCACGCTTAAAATACTTTATTTATAAGTACCTATATGCTAACATCTACCTAATTTTCGTGACTGATCAAGCATCACATGAGCCTAAGTGATTTTATCTCCGTCCTTATATGACGCTAAGACGGGGCAATTTATATTATAATGCGGGCTCGTAGTCATTTACCCCCGAATCGACAGATTGATGGATCGTCCACGCGTCTTCAGATTAGTTCCTTGATTGTGTACAATTTTAATATTATTACTCATACATTTATTTGTGCTCATAATAATATATTTTTTTATAGATTTGCATGAAGAATGTATTGACATTTTAGTCGTAAACCATGAATACAAAATAGCTAGTACATTAACACCTGGACCCGGAATCGAAAACTAAATTCAACATAGAGATATCTGCCTAATCAGGAATCGTACTCTGAACTCTCTGCTTGTCCCCTTGTGATTTGGTACAATATAGGTTTGGTACAATACACGAGCTGCGACATTATACGACATCACATACTTTTACAGGTGTTTGTTTATAACACGATTGATTGAATTAGGGATTAAAAGATCTGAGTGCTTAGAAATAAAGCCATCGTGACTTTACCCACAGCCCACAGTTTAGGAAACGACATTTATAATAATGTTAAAATCCGTCAAACCGCTTGGATTGCAGATGATGATGATGATGAAAAAAATAATACCTTATTTTTCTGTTATCACGCAAAATGTGCGAAGGGATTCCAAAGGAAATCCTCATACTTAGGTATACTGTTTCTGTTACCTGATTTCGGTTTATACATACCTTGAAAGCTATCTCCTTACATTTTCACTGAATTGCTAAATAATTTTATACCCGAGAATTAATATTATTAAGCCATCGATGAATATTAACGACTCGTACCGTCCCGAAATTGCCTTCAACCATCGTTAGGGCGGTTTACTCCATTAACTACGTCGGAAATTTAATTAGTTACCTATCAAAGTACTTATCCTTATTTTGAACGTAGGTTAACGTAACGTAAGATTCAAAAGATTGCAATATTTTATGGGATTAATTATTTTTCTCTAACTCTTCTTTATAGTAAATTACGGCCGTTATAGGTATAAAATACACAAAGCTTAAAATACTTTATTTTTAAGTAGATGCTAACATCTACCTCAGTTTCATCAATCAATCTATCAATAATTTAGTCATTCTATCCTTAGTTTTGTCTACTAAAACCTTATCAAAGTAATGAATAAAAAGTATTAAAAAATAGGACATTTGTAATTAATCTGAAGATAACGTTTGTATGTTTTTGAATGCGTTTTTCATATCCCTGTAAGTACTAGTAGGATTTAAATAATTTTCTTTACGAAACTACTGTATTATTGAAAATATTTCTCAACTGTTAAAAAATTGCAACAAGTAGGTAACTTGAAATAAGTACCTACCTAATTTGTCTGCAACGCCCAAATCGAGATGTCCAAACTTCGTTTGCCTTTTGAACATTTTTTAAAATTTCTTTCAGACACTTTCGAGTCATCCGCGCGAACGTCAAAAGTTTTGATTGGGCCTAATGTAAATATTCCTACCAACTTTCCAGCGCTCCAATGATAAGTAAGCGTCTATTGACTCCGAATTGGAGTTTTCGCAGTGTGAAAAAGACCCGCTTCGAGTCTCCGGGGAAATTATATCGTGTTATAACGAGTTCGCAGGTTCGCACCGCGGCTTTGTTGCCGAAAATACAGAAATGCTACCTATTCTGATTCGCGTTTTTTCTGTAGATATGTTGGTACATGTCTACATATTGTATATTCTGTGTTTTCTCATGGAGATTCGTGAACGCTATAGCCGGTTAAGATTTGGAATCTAAATTAGAGCATCCGAAATTCGTATCCCTGGTACGGTTCTGATTTTTCAAATACCTATAGAAAAAGTTTTATTATATCCATATTTCAAGTAAGTACCTAAAGAAATTACTTATCACTTGCTATAACAGTGAAAGAAAATATCGTCTGAAAACCTACATGTCTGAGAGTCAAAGGTGTTATGTGAAGTCAACCAATCTGCGTTTGCACAGTACCCTTACCATGAGTTATTACGTTTAGTAAGCTAGTAGACTGTTTTGGTTTTTTTACGTATTGGCCCATACAATTTCCAAGTTCTGACACAATCCGCTAGGGGTGCTGATTGGAAATGATATGGGCAAATACGTAAACAAATACCAAAACGATCATATTTGTCAAAACGTAAAAACTCATGGTAAGGGTACAGGTCTGTGCCTAAACCCGTCTTACCACCCTCTTACTATATGGGATGACACTGTTAGGTGTTTGATTGAAAGGCGTGGAAACTTTATATTGTCATAACATAACCTAACTTCTCCTTTAAAGAGGGTATGATGCGTAGACCATAGCAGAATAAATGGTTAGCAGATATGAAATGAAATTAGTGCTACATTACGAATAGTAATATTGTGTTAAAATCTCTCTTAAAATGAGAATCGTTTTACTTACATAACTATCTAATATATAAAATTCTCGTGTCACAGTTTTCGTTGCCATACTCCTCCGAAACGGCTTGACCGATTTTGATGAAATTTTTTGTGCTTATCCGGTACCTATGAGAATCGGCCAACATCTATTTTTCATCCCCCTAAATGTTAGGGGTAGTACAACCCTATTTTTTTATTTATATGGCAATACAACGTTTGCTGGGTCAGCTAGTCTTTATATATATATTTCTTATGTGCGAGTGTATGTCACTGAACTCCTCCTAAACGACAGGACTGATTTTGATGAAATTTGTTGTGTGTGTTCAAGGGGACTTGAGAATGGTTTAGATTCACAATTTAGTCCGTGGGAAAAGGTTTTTTTAATTAATTTTTAATTCGTAAGTAGTTATAGAATCGGAAACTACGCATTTGATCAAGTGATGATCTTTAGCAAAGTTGTTGTCCAAGAGCCCACGAGGGTTTCGGAGTTGGTAAGACCAATTTTCGACAAATGGCACCACTGTCATTCCAATGTAGGTGCAAATTTTCCGTGTTATGTATGTCATATTATTTCTTTAAAATGCGGGCGAAGCCGCGGGCAACACTAGTATACCTACTATATACTTGTGAATTACGAATGGAAGATTTTATTTAAACGTTCGTTTAAAGAAGCAAGGGTCTGTAATTTGATTGTGAAATTCGTCTCGTCAGATTTATTTAAAAGCTACTCTATGTTTAACTTCGCGATTACTTTAATTTATTCGTTCAAAGCGTTTTATTACGAGTCGGCTTACTAAGAAGCCTTAAAGTAGCTTCTAAGTAGGTACAAACAGCGTAGGTTAATTGAAGGTGGTAGAGCCCTTTGTGGTACGACTCCGGGGGCACTACCGCCGTAGCTATTTCTACATAATAATAGCATTGTTAAGCGTTTGAAGGATGTGGTAAGAAATCATAGTGTTAGAGGTGAGTCAGTTTAGGGAGAGGTGCATTTGTGGCCTATTGCAGATGTCCATAGGCGGCAGTAGTCACTTACAATGAAGTGGATTTCATGCTCGTCTGCTACTCTCATATTATAGAAAGGACAAACAAATAACATAGGTAATTCTACCAGTACTTTTATTAACTACTACACTACAGTACTACTTTATTAAGCAGTTCGGATTAAGGAGAAACCTCAAAAACATAAATTTTAAACGAAACATGTCAACTTAGATTGGAAATTACCTTAATTAGATTTTCTATTGCGATGGACTTTATTCGTGTTTCATATCGTTTTGATTATTAACTTTTAATTACTAAAGTTTATGAAACTTAACTTTTTAACTACTAGCGATCATTTAAATATTTTAAATCAAGGCAAGTAACACTCTACGAGAATTAATGTCAATATAAGTATTGATTAGTGCGTATCCTGAATAAGTTAGCGTTCCTAAAAAGTTGGTTTTATGTTAGTTATAAGTTAGTTCTCGTAGATATTTGGTTGATTGGCAGCTCATACTGAAGTCGCTTATGGCAGTATAATTTCTACATCAATTTATTTATTCATTTAATTTGGTACATTATAATAATTGTAGTATTTGTATAAATAATAAAACCTATTATGGTTTCTGACGCTATACTTATTATGTATTTAGACCATTAACATTAGACAAACATGTATATTGGATTGTTAGTATTATTAGATAAAAAAATTGTATATTATTATTTTACATATTTCTATTTAGACAAACTTCCTTCCGAGCGCACGTAAGTATGAATTACGATCTTCCTCCACAAAGCATTTTCCTGCAAAGTAGAATTTCTTTATGTTGTCAATATCGACAAACATAATCATTAAATACCTACTGCTGTTATCTCAGTTACGAAGTCTTCCAGATATCTATTTCTATGGCTAATATTCGTGAATCCTGTCCTAAACCGACATCCGTGTCCGAAACTTCGACCGAAACTACGGATCTCGTTCTTACACCGAAAACCGGATAAAACTAGTTCTGAAACATCATGTATGATTGCCACTGACCTGAAAGCAGCGCTGATATGGTGGTTCTCGAGCACGGCGCGGTCGTTGTACAGCAGCGCCGTGTCGGAGCCGGACATCACGTGGAAGTTGTTCGTGGTGCCCGTATGCTCGTAGTCGTGCACCACCGCCGCCACCAGCGTCGCGAAGATCTCCAGGTCTGAGAGCCAATTCTGTAACAAACGCAATTTTAAAATTATTGGTGTCCATTGAGCTCGCCACACCATCCGATGTGTACGTTGGTATGCGACCACACATACCGCCGTCTTTCGCGGGGTCGCAAGTCGTGTGGTTCGAGGTCCATCTCTTTCCGCCCGCAACCTCGCAAGGCACCCATTTAGTCGCCTCTTACGACAGTCTCAGAACTACAGGGACGATCCTTGTTTATTATTATTAATTAAAAATTACCGAATTTCGATGTTAGATAATTAAAAATTGGATAGATTGCTTATTAATAACATGCGTTAATTAACCTGCAGATAGCTTTGCCAGATTAAAACATAAAAGAAGAAGCAGATTATTATTAATAATTCGCAAAAAAGAAATGTTTTCAGATAAAAAGTAAAACATACTTAACCTTTCGTAGCTCGTAAAATGCGAAGTCTTTTTATGTTTTATTTGTTACGTAAGAAAATAAGAAAACGTCAGACCTTTAAAAATAATAATAAGTTTTCTTTCGTTTATAGGTAAGTCAAATTCTGACGTAATATCCGAAATAATGTAGATATGGGATCATTTACAAGTCAGGTATATATTGCGGTTACACGCTGTATTACTTGCCAGAACAGATATACCCTATGGAATAAAATATAGCGTACTAGTTTTTGCCTGCGGCTTCGCCCGCGTTTAAAAGAAAATAATATAACATACTAACATACATAAAACTGAACATTCGTACCTTCAACTTTGCTAAAGATCATCACTTGATCAAATGCATAGTTTACGACTCAATCGTTATTAATATCGATTTAAATAACCGATGTTTCGGGTCCAAAAGATCGATTCTCCGATTAATCGATCTTAGATCGCCATCCCTAGTTCCCGTGGGATTTCTGGGATAAAAACTATCCTATATCCTTTCTCGGGTCACAGACTATCTTTGTACAAAATTTCATTAAAATCGGTTCAGTGGTTTGGGCGTAAAGAAGAGACAACCAGACAGACAGAAAGACAGACAGACAGACAGACAGACAGACAGACAGACAGACAGACAGAGTTACTTTCGGATTTATAATATTAGTAAGATTTTATTACCAAAATTTAAACGAATGCGTTATACGTATTATACATGTTATACTTAGTAGGTGCCATATGTTAAAATTCGCCAACTCGTTTGGGCAGTAGAGCGTGCCAAAGAATGAGAAATACTTTAATACTAATAATAATAACTTTACTAATAATACTTTAATAACAAAAAGTTTCGATAAATATTTCGTAAAAATACTTTATACTAATAATAATAACTTTACTAATAATACTTTAATAATAATAACGTTCGAAAAATATTTCGCTCCGCAGTTGGGTACAAAAAATCAAATAATCAAGAAATAATACAATACACAATAATCAACATTTGATTAGAACCGGAAAATGAACACGTGGATGATTCTGATGATGCCAAATGAATTCTCCAATAGTTTATTCCTGGTACAATAGAACAGTTTGTGCTTTATTACATTATTTATTTCTCGGAGAAACTACTTTAGTTTCCGCAAAACACCAGAAAGTCGGGTTCCTAGAAATACGGGACAATTTTCTTTCCGTGATATTGCCGAGACGTGATCCGTCGACGTTATTGTTCTGGCTCAGTTGAGAAGAATAATTGGTTACTATGAGTTGAACTTGCACACAGAGGGTTCTGTAGTACCAAATTATATTTTAGTACTTGTTAATTTTGTGATCATGTAAGCAACAGAAGTAGAAAAGATGCATACAGAAGGTCAGTCTACCTATTACGATTCAATAGATAAACCAAAAGCCTCCCCTATTTATTTTCAACCTTCTTATTTTTAATATTTGTTGTTACAGCGTCCACAGTAAAAAAAAGTGCTCATCTATTACGGCTCAAGAAATAGTGCACAGTGAAAAACGGAGAAACGGAACAATAGCGGAGATTTTATAATAGGGTTCTCACCCCTTGGGTACGGAACCATAAAAATGACAAATAGATTTACGAATAGGTAGGGAAAATATTACCTGGATTGTGTGTATTGGTCGTTTGTTCTAGATTTATTATTCTTAAGCGAACTTTAAACTTGAACTCACAATAAAGAAAGAAAGAAAATACAGCGTTGTAACAACATTCTATGGTATAAGCATGGTATAAGTTGATGCATGATAAACACTATTTTGGATGCGTTATATCAATGACTGTTTATTTAAAATTTCATGTTAGACTTAGGATGTTTTGTGGTTTTCCGAAGCAATCTATTAACCCTCAGGGTTAGGCACATCTGTGGCCGACAGCAGGTAGGAATCTTTTCTTATCTGGACAGTATGCTCGTCTGCTACTGCTATAGGTATACAATTTGTTAAGATGTTACCCCATATGTCTATTTGTTTAAATATTAGATATTTTACAGAGTCTTTACTGGCATATAAACATTTACCGTAAAATAATGCTCGTAGCAACAAACAGCTGTAACAAATTGAGAAACATTCTCTTTTCGCCGTATTTCTTGAATTTCTGAACAGCACAGCTCTTAGCAGAGCGGGATAACAGCTGGAAATTTCTCAGTAAATACGATATATTCAAGTCAACGGTTTACAAAGATGAATAGGCTTCGCAGAAATATTGAACAAAAGCCTTATTGAAATAAGCCACTTGTGAAAGGGTTAATGACACTACAGAACGAATACCTGCTTGTGTACGAACAAATATAATGTTTTGGTAAATCCTTTGTTAGTTTTCTTGTTATATGTATAAAATAATTGGTTAGAATATTAAGAATATAAAGGTTAAGTAAAATCATGTTTTATTACGGTTTCTTAAATTATATATATATGTAATAATAATAATAATAATAAACGTTTATTGTCATAATAATACAGTTTACACAAATAATAAATGTACATTTTACAGTAATATTAATATGACAAAAGGAATTCGGCACAGCATTGCTGTCTCAGAATCAGGGATTCGAGTAGCGCTGTTTTTCAGCCGCTCCTATAATCCCTGTGGTGTTAGGTGGGATAAGAGGATAGTCAGCCGTGGGGCATCTCCTGGGTGGCATATATATTAAGTAAATGTAGGTAGTTAGGTATGATGAATTGTAAGCTTTGTTTATGAGCTTTAAGTTTAATTTAAACACCTATCACTCACTTCAGTTAAATTGAGGTGTTTAAGAGGTACTGATTTACAACTACAGGGCTCTAAAAATTAGTTATAGACCATTACAAAAACAGGTAATCAACTAATTTTGGATTTATAGATCATCATCTCTAATACAAATACCTATATATTTTATCGTAAATTTGTTAGTAATCGTACAATTTCACTAGAGCGGAATTGCATCTATCTCAAAATATATATCACATTATTATAAATATCCAAATAATATTATGAATCAGACCGTTATGAATTATGGCATCAATTACAAAATTCGTTGTAACCTCTCTTTATAGATATCGTACCATTCGCGTTTCATACTTCGGAAATGGTATACAAATCCGAAGATAGCCGAATGAATCCGAAAATATCCATAAAATTCTTCTTCGTAAAATCCATGTGCATTTTGACTATTCAGTACTTACCATGAGTCCAGTCTGACAGAGCATGTAGTGGACAGTCTGGGCGACGTCGGCTGCATGTAGATTGTTATGGTACGGATTGTGGAACTTGCAGTAGCCCTCCTCTATCTTGCTAAGGAAGTTTTCCAAGATCGTCGGCGGCACCTATTAACAAAGTTAATTTATAGCGGGTGAGTATAATTAAAAAGAGTTGACAGTTTAAAAGTTCAAACTTAGGTTAGAATATTTTTCTCTTATTACTAAGGCTGATTTCTTTTTTTATTCTACTTTACTTTTCTCTATAGCTCTTTTAATGTAGTTTTCTTTATTCTTTGTTTTTCTATGCGGAACTTGTACGAGTAACTATAAAACAACTGCAGTTTAAAGATGTTGAGACTATTTTTTGTTCTATTAAGGTGATATTATTTTTCCATGAAAAAAATCAGAGTCGTATAAGATATCCTCAGAAAATAACCTCCTACCAGGGTAAAGTCTCCTATTTAAGTATTCAAATATTATATACTTTTACTGACATAATTTTTATTTATACAAATGCGAAGTTATCGCATGTTTTGAAACTGTCCGATTTAATTCAGATGGAAAATGAGATATGTAAAACCAAGTCGAAGTCGTTGATGTCTACCCTGAATATGTATAACGTACAGCAAGATGTTATTTTAGGGTTCCTGTCACACATGTTTATGAGCAGATATAATCATGCGCGACAGGAAAGAATCTTTAATCTATCCCTAAAAACCTACACCTCTTATTTCTTTTATTCCTAAAGATCAAAACACAAAGCAGTTTCTTATTTCAGAACAGACGAAAGCCTTATTCCTAGGGAAGTCGCGAAATTCAATGCGAAGACATAATATTATAATACTGAGATAGAAAATAAAAATAAAAATGTTTGGAATATTATTATATACTTTTTCTATCTATCTTTTTCTATATAGTCCATCTACTGATATTTTTAGTTATTCTTATTTGTATTTGTACAAAAGCTATAAAAGTATATTTTTTTTATAATTTTTGTGTAATTTATATCTATAGGATCAATTTTGGCATTGCCTAACACGACATTTCTAATGTTTGTAGATATGAACGAGGCCTAAAACTCGAAAATACATGCTGAACCTACATGTGAGTAACTCATATTACATATAGATACAATAATATAGGTATCTATTATTGTATCTATATGTTATATGCCGATCCAATACCATAACTAATACAGCCTTTGACATGCAACATATCACCACGCTCCCTCGAACGCAATATTGCACTGCAATATTGAAGCAGATGCAGTCGACATTTATACAGGAAAACTTCGAGGAACTCATATATAATCTGGAATCGCGTTTATGAGTACAAATATGATATTACACGCAATATTAAACGTAAAACGAACTTCTCTTTACATCGTGTAACTTGAACTTTTCAAATATGATTTATCTTCTTCGGTTTCTACCGAACATTATTATTATTATGAACAACAATTCTTGTAATCAAACGAACATACATTTCTATGTATGTTTACATTTCTATTATATTTTACCTTATAATAACAAAACAAAAGAAGAGAGGTCTATTAACAGCGTTGCTAAGGTCTGGTCTGACGGGCAGCTGCCAGAGGGACTTCGTTCAGGGGGAAGTATCTTGCTGACCCACACAAGAAAAATAAACTATGTAATCTATGCATATTACAATGAGTCGGCGAAAAAAGGACTTCGAAATTTTCAAATTAGGATTCTTTTTCTAATTCTGAGGGGGCTCAAATTTTAAATTTTGCCAGTTCCGCAATATTCAAATAAGGGGCGTTAATGACCCTCTATCTATGACGCCGACTATGAAAGAAAGAAAGAAATATTCTTTATTTAGGGAAAGTACACAACCCAGTATGATTGTATGAAGACAAGATAAATAAACATAATACACTCGGGTCATTACTACATTACTTGATTCCGAGTGTGTGTGTCTGAGCATGTTCTGTATACCTCTGATATATGAATGTAGACTGTTATGTACCTATTCGAAAGGAGATCTAATGATATTACGATGTGTGACATTAATAATAATAATTCTTGATTTATATGGACTATTTACGGCATAAACACAATAACATAGAGGTTAGGAGGTTATATAGTAGGAAATACCGCAGGTGGCCAAACGTAACCAAGTTATTAACCAAATTGGAATTGGAAACTGCGTGCGGTTGCGGTCAGCCTGCTCCTAGATGTATCTCGGGTTTGAGATCATGTGATGCAGAAAACGGTTCGTGCCTTCTATGTTGCACTACACACAATCTGAACGTATCTACATTCGTGGATATTAGGTATATATGTATTTTTGTATGTTTCATAATCATCAACTAGTCATTATAGTTTCACTGGTGGGCACGGGTCTCCTCTAAGAATGAGAAGGACGTGGCATGACGTGACGTCTAGTGCGGATTAGTAGACTTCACTTACCTTAAAAAACTTCTATTTTTTGTATGTTTACTTCTAATTATTCTGTACTGATTTCCATTGTCTCCTTTTTTAAATAATGTACTCATGTTGAAGTTTCAAAGGAAACCTACATTATCTACTACTTAATTAATTCCTAATATATCACGAAAAGGCTACAAAACGAAAGATATTTAAACAAGAGGAACCATAGGACAAACGTAACTACAATTTGAGATTAACACGTTTAAAGTTTAAATGTGTACCGCATGTAGTGTTAAGCGTGAACTAACTTCACAATTTCGATTAAACTTAAGTGTAACTTCCAGGGAATTAGGAATAAAGGACTGTTCCGGATTGGAACATGCGGTTAACAGATCTATTTGTCGTGGTTAAGCTCTTGTGAGAAACAAACAATACATACAATGGATAGATATATAGATAAGAAGCCTTCGTTGTAGAGTATTTTGATCAACATATTGTATGTTAAAACAATAAAAGCTTTAACAGTATGTAAACTTTGCTATAAAGGCTCAAAAAGAAAATAGCGATAGTTTATTGAATAGATGAAATATAAAAAAAAACGGTTTTATTTTTGGAAAATAAGTAGTAAACAAGTATTTTCACTACCATTTTGGCATCGAGGAAACTTGAATAGGTATATGTTAATTTATTTTTTAATTAATGAAATATATGGTTTTTGAAATATTCTTTTTTTTGTGTATATTATGGAGATTTGTAAAAAAAAGTTCTGAAGGATGTGTCAAGTCAAGGAAGTCTACCACACAATTAGCCAGCGCGGTGGACTATGGCCTAATCCTTATCATTCTGCCTATCTTATCTTTCTGCCTATCATTCTGAGAAGAGACCCGTGCCCAGCAGTGGGACAGTAATGCATTGACGACGACGTAGAACATAGTTTGCTACCTTAGTTTCATTTAGTCAAAATACATATACAACGTATTTTTTGTCAGATATTCTTCAGACATCAGGCCGTAGCACTATTGCTTATAATTTCAAAAGTAGAAGTACTCAATAAAGATATCAAAACCATTAAACCACCCACCTTGAACTTGTGTATCATGCCGTATCGGTTCAGTAGCTCGTAGCCCAGGTACTTGACGGGCGCGCCCGCGGACGCCTCGTGGAGTGCAAACACGTCGAAGGACCACTCGTCCAAGGTCTGCAAGAGCATAAATGTAATTAATTAGAATGCAGGGAATATTGTATGTGAATGTTTTAAATAGTAACATGGATATGAAGATCGGCAAGAATTAATAAAATGTTGATTGAAGCTTATATTAATACATCGGTCTTGATTGCTTAGCTAGTAATAATATCTAGTAATAATTATTCTTAATCGGTTTTGCCAACCACAATTCCAATTTTGACGATTTAGGTCATAGATTAGTAAAGATTACTCACTCCTAACAAGAAAATGTACCCAGTTTTGAGAATTGAAATAGTTACGTAAAAAAGTTTTGCCACGTCTCCGTGTTAAAATGTCCTTAAAATATTTGAAATAATTATTTATTTATTACGTAAATTACGCAGTATTGGTTATTTATTCGTAAATTTTCTCTAAAAATGTTTTTATTTGTTAAGAATACAAAAAAATAATTTACTAAAATAAGCCGTTTGTGGCTCCATTGAATTTCAAGGCGGCGAAGTATCTTTACTAATCTATGATTTAGGTAGGTAAAATTTGACACTGTCAATATATTTTACCACTTATTTTAGACTGCTTAACCGAATTCGCCAAAACTTTATAAGGGGCTGGTTAGAGCTATTATTGGCCACAAAAGGGGGCACTACTGTCGTGATCTAACATTTATATGGCAGGATGTTTTCCCCGGCCGACTCGCATTTCATAAAAGTTTTATTTAGGGTCAAAACAACACGGGTAACTAGATTTTAATATATGAAGCGAATAAAATAAGGTCATTAGTTATAGAACAATTTCACACCGTTTAATTCTGAAAATAGACTTTTGTGCCAAGTAGGATTACTTGAATAGATCTCGCGGGACCGAAACCATTAGCCGGCGATTAAGCGGACGACCGGAACGTTGCCAAATGGCTAATGGCGGATAGTTTAAAAGGGTTAACTATAAATAATGAAATCGATGACAAGTGCCTACCTACTTTTAAAACCACGTTAAACTTATTTAATGTTTTATTAAGTTCCTTTATTAAGTATTCCTTCATTTTAAGCAGGAACATTATACGTGAAGGCAAGGAATAGTTTTTACTTAAAACTATTAAATTCGGTCCAGTTTAATAAGTTGGATAATTAATTGTTATTAATTGGTATTATTTACGTCACTATGCATATGAGATTTAATGCTCGACATTTTCCATTATTTAGGGTTTAAAATTAAAATAACTAACGTTTAAAGTTATTCGTACAAGGAAATTTAAAAATGCCTTTATATAAAAATATAAAGTTTGTATTAAATCATCTTGGCCAATTTATTTACCTCCCGCTTATTATAAACAAAAGCTCAATTTGGGATGACATGCCTAAAACAAGTTTTACGTGCGTTTTTGTAAATGATGCCTAAATACCCCAGGGGTTTTATGTAAACTGGGAGGTTTTTGATGTCCCGTAGAATTGCAAACAAGCTCGCTGCTCAGGGCCGGGTACGGGTAAACTCAAAGTTTAATAAATGAACGCTTCACTTAATAATATAACGGTTTTGCTTAGCAACAGGTCAAGGTTGAACTGTTAAATGTATATGACTTTTTATAAGAGTAATTAAGCATTTTCTACGTTCATAGTCTCTATTTTTAACGGTGTTATGAAAGCTGTAGACATGCATAAATTCTTAATTTAGCTGTTTGGCCAGAAATCAAACCCGAAACTCGTTGCAAGGTTACATATTTTTAACCAATATATAGCATTTTCGAGCACTGCATGATAACATTTAGAGGTACCAACGCCTTTCTTTGGCCAACTTCAAGTAGAATCGTTGCATCAGGTGCACTGCATTTCCGTCTGCTACCCCTATATTATAAAAAAATCTGGGGACATAACAGATATCTAAGGGCGGCAGTATCCATTTATCATATGGACTTTATTCTCGTTTCCTCCTTTATACAATGGTACATAAAATATTAGAAGTACAAAAAATACTTTAAGTAACAATTTTTACGTAGGTTAAGTGTTCCGTAGGCCTAAACAAAATAAACAACATTCATTTTATTCTCTGTAGAGACCCAGTCACGAATGTCCCTCGAGGCTGGAATCTCAAACAGAAACTTTAACTACACAAGTCTAACAGAACGCAGCGGAGAACGGGTTAAGTTATTCAAACAACTGTCAGAACAGTTGAGTATTTTTAAAGAACCGAGCTATTGCTGTCTTTGTTCTTCTCAACTTTGACAGTCGACTTTTGGAGTCAAATTCTGTTACAAAAAAAACCTGTCTACGAAGTCGATATTACGTAGAAAGGTATCTTTATATCAATTTTATTAACATAACTATATTTATGAAATGACAACGATTTAAGTAGTCAACTAACATTGAAAACGAATTAAAACTAAAATTAGGTTGCTTTATTCCTAGCACGAAACTATTAAGAATTATAAAGGTATGGAGACTACATTATTCAGTATCTTTAGTAATAAACAGAACTATTATAAAAACCTCAAGTGTTCAATTAAAAATATAGCCATGTCACTCAGATAATTTGGGCAAGTGGATATATTTAAAATATACGAGTATATTACATTAAAATTATCGTATATTAAAATCCGTCAAAAGTATAATATATTCAATACATAATATACATTATTTTTATTCGAAATCGGATAAACTGCTGAAGATTTCAGATAAAACCAATAATAAATGTCTTCATTATTCTTTAGTGGAGAAAATATGTTGCTACCTATACATAATATCTTGAAATGTATCGAATGCTTATTGATATGAATTAATTCGGTAACCTTCTCGAAGTTTCCCCATGAGTGTCTTTCGAGGCAGGGAAGTCAAACAGAAAGTCTAACCACACAACGCAGCGGAGAAAGGGTGAACTTATTCAAACAATTGTTCGGTTATTTAAGCATTTTTAAACAACTAAATTTGATGCTACGATTTTGTTCTCGTCGACTTTGCGAAAACAGGTTTTGTTTAAAATGGAGCAATACTTCAACTTCACTTATAGTAAATATAAATTTGTAAGAATACAATTGGATTACATTCTGTTTGGCAATAACAATAAGAAATTAGATAAAAAATGATATATCGAAAATACCGCCTGAAATTTATTATATGACCATTTGACAGGACAATGTGCTATATAATATATTGAATTTGTTTTTATGCATATTTGTGATGAATGACACTAAATCGAAACTTATCTGAGCTTATCTAAATGCAAAATAAAATAATAAAAATAAAAATAAAACTTTTTAGTCAAATAAACAGAAACCGTTTAGTCGGCTTTTAGATTATTATCAAAGGAATACTAGCTTAAATTAGACCAATCTCTTGCCGTTACACTAAGACGAATGTTCTTGAACTTAATTACTTAACTTTACCTTTTTAGGGAAGTAAATAAAGCCCAAACCTCTGTTGCCTTTTTGTGAATAATTAACACAACAAGCCCATTTGGTAAAGTAACCATTAATTAATTCATGCATTGAACTCTAATAAATTTATTAAGTTAACTAAGTTAAGCAACGCCTGGCGTAGTCTCGACTTGGATGGGTGCCCGCTAGTAGGCTATTTTATGCGTTTCAGTGCTTCGAAGTGCATATTACATCGTCCCTCTCTTCTGTTAAGAGTGGATAGTTGTCGTTAGGTTTTATTTTTGGTTACCTACTAATTCATACCTTTCCCTACTGCCTCGAAACTCACAGTGAAGTACATTTGCTACTCGTAAGTTACATAAATGTGAACTACACAAATATTACATTCTAAATATGAAATTGAAATTCAACATACGAGTAAGTAATTTCATTCGTGTAAGCGAGTTCCAATTAACTGAATTGATTTCCAATTAAATGCAGGTGTGCGAGTTTGAATCGTTGGAGGATATTATGGAACGCAACTACTGTTACTGGACTTGATATTAAGTACGTTTGAATTCAGGACAATACCAAATAAGCTTCAAATAACAAGCTTTTGCGAATATGCTAATAAAATAAAATGTTTTAAGGGAATGTACTTAATATGAAATTTATTCAAAAACTAAAATTTATTTTAGAGATTTTAAACATGGATTGTTGGTAGTTATTGATAAAGGTATACTGTAGGTTAGTAATTAATGTAGTAGATTAAGATTTTTAAGTATTTATCGATCGGAGATAGATTTCTAAAGAAACTAAATTGATTTAGACAGAATTTTTTCGCGAGGATAATAACAGAAAAAAATTGAGTACAACTGATATAAAATGGCACAAACCTTGAGTACTCTAACGACATCCTGTGGAAACTGCATCAGCGCGGTGCTGGTCACCCGCCTGTAGATCCTGTCCACGAAGATCCCGGCCCTGATGGCGTGCGCCACCGATCTGAATTTGGGCTTCTCGTCCGACTTCCGTTTGGCGGTCGCCAGCTGCCTCGTGAATGTGCTCGCGAGCCACTCCCGGACCTCAGGTGGCACGGCATCCGGCTGAACTTCAGATAACTCGTCATCTTCGTCCGCGAGTCTCCTGCGCACATCCCAAATCAAATTAGAAAGATTCCAGGATAAGATGAATTCCTTACCAAAAACACGTCATTGCCAGAAAATTTTAAATTAGCGTAATGCGTTTCGGAAAAATGACGAATCAAATTGGATTGATTTTTCTTGTACAATAAGTTAAGCTTGATAATTTTATGCTAATAATTCCTTATAATAGCTTCAAATATTTGGTAAATTCCTGAAATTATCAATCAATCAAAAAATCTAATCAATAACTTGGAGTAATTAAATAGTTTCGTTAAAATCTCGATATAAAGTGTCGACGCGTCTAACTTTCGAATTGGTTTATAATTTATTAAGAAGTTGATGGGGAAATTTCTCATTCGGAGGATTTGAAAGCTGAGGAGGAATTTCAGAATCAATTTACATTATTTATGACCGAAACCAATTATTTCCTATGAGCCACGAACTTTTCAAAAACAATAATGTATCTATAACAATTTGTACATTCTCAAAATTGCCTTTTGAATAATTTTCAACAATTCAAGTGTAAATAAAAACTAAATTCATTATCTATTAAATATCGTGAACAACACTAAATTTTCTATCACTATTCTTAAGTAATAATTTTCAGAAAGTAAATAAAAGGAAATCAAAAAGTGTAGTCTATTCTAAGATTGTCAAGTTACTGATAAATTGGTTAGTTTGTGTACTGAAAATGATAGACTTTATTTATTTATATTGCACATCTCAAGTTAACAAAGTCTCATCTAAAAGGATGGAACATTACTTGCTTTCTTGGAAAATGTCATTTTTAATTTACTTTGCCAACTAGTTGAGACTTTGTGGAAGAATCTCCTGTATTCTTTCGCTCACGTAAGTTGTATAAAGCTGCTCTTTCATACAAAATTTCTCTTCATTCTCGTGAATCATTTCCTTTGAAGTAGCTATTGTGTCTTCTATATTTGTCTCCTTCTTTTATATGGAGTTGATATTAGCAGAAGTGAGATGAAATGTAAAATAAGCTGGATTAGGTTTTTTAAGAGGAAATTAAAACACTCTAATACTGGATAGGGTACCTAAGGGTAAGTACGTACAATATATAGAGGCACATGCAGCGTGCTCAAGAAATTTCCAAGGTTTAAGTACATTGCTTTCCATTTAATTTCAAACATGTTCGGGAAAAGACAAGTTTTAGGAACAAGTACCTGATACCGTGAAATGTTATACCGTGAATTCTCGATTAGTGTTTCATAATGATTTTTTTTCTTTTAAGTGTCTTCTCTGAACTTTTTGGAAGTATGACATTTTGTCCACACATCTCAAATACTATTTAAATAATTTAATTTTCGTACTTTTTAATTAATGTTAAATTGAGATAGATCCCGTACCATTTATATTTTACTTTTATATGTTTTTGAATGAAATAATCATATAAAAACAGTATGCAGTTTACCTGATGCAAAGTGGTCACTGTCGCTCATGTATAATTGATAATATAGTTACTACTCTCGAGGACTGAGATGAAATACCTTGAGAAACTGAATTTCGGTATAAGATACATATTTACTTGTTAAATTTACTCAGATTTCTACCTTTCATAATTTATTTTTATGTGACAGCTGATAATTTGAAAGCTTTGAAAACAAATGAAAAACAACGTTTTACAACAATATACAGCACACACGACATAAGAAGCAGGTTAGGGTTAAATCAGAGATCTTCTATTACCACTTGAATTTATACAAAATATAAAGCTTACTGTAAATTATACATTATCTATTGTTTATAAAATATGTGTATAGAAGAAAATGTTGCGGATGTAAGTGACTATAGTAATTATTTATAAAAAAATATTAGGGTTTTTGATAAGCTTTTGAGACAAAATGACGTCAGCAATAGTAATGGTAATATGAAACAGACATTAATATTGATCTGAAAAAAGAGATAATTAATATAATTGAAGATTGATGACATTTTATTGACGAATGATATCATAATTTCATTCGGTCATAGGGTTCGTACACAAAACTGCGATGCGACGTCGCATCGCAAAAATCTGCGAGCTCCCTCGACGCATCGCAAGAACTTGCGAATTGATTCGCATCGCACAGTGGTTGTTGTTGTTGGTCACCCTGAGAGACGCTACGCCGCACGATATCGCATCGCAGCAATTCGCATCGCAATTTTCTGCGTTGCGAATTCACATCGCGTCGCATCGCAGTTTTGTGTTCGAGCCCATAGGCCCATCGTCAAAGTTACTGATTTTCCATTGTTTCAATATTCAGGTCTCCGAGAAGTCTCAATTACGTTCCAAAACTTACTTATTATTTTTGGCTCTGTGAATCTATCTGATATCTGTGAATTCGATTTAATTTTAAAATCATCATTTTGGATTCTTTTGGATAAATTTTGACATTCGACGTACATTTTCGAAATATTATCATAAACGTCTTCAAGTGAAAATATTGAATAGGCGATGATGAAAATATTCAATATAATTGAACAAAGTGATCTGCTTAATAGACCCCATGATCATAATATACTACTGTAGATGCATAACAATATAAACTGTAGAGTGATAATCATAGCTTTTGATTCAAGTGATAATAGTGCTCTTAATACGAGGTAACATCGACACACCTAAACACGAGGGTCGGCGCCGACTGCTGGCGCGCCACGGCCGGTCTAAAATGAAACACGATCATTGTCCTCACATACAGGGAACACAACGTACAACACTAACATTTAACATCGGTTGTTCAACAATGGCGTACAAAAAACAACATTTGCGAATGAGAGTGGTACGATGCCGGTATCGATTGCATCGCCAATGTCGAGTGAAACAAATTTCACCTAACATCAGTCGCAACAATTGACATGTAACCACTCTCAGATGAAAATCGACAAACTTAAAAGGTACTTAACACATTTTAGTTTACAAAACAAAATCAACTGAATCATGATAAAGTACTAGATGCTCTGGAATACACAACCGATAAACATAAATATGAATCATACAAACATTTATAAACTCATCAAGGTACAAAAAATCTTTATGTTGTTTCTAAATTTTATAGATAATATCATGGTCTTAATTCTGAAAGCTTATTAGGTAAATAGTATAATAAATTGGTGTTTTAAAACTTTAATTATTCAATGAAAGCAGATGCAGCTAAAATATAAACGAGTGACGTGAATGATTTGAACAAGTGTAGATAAAAAGCTGTAAAAAAACGGGACGTGATCTGAAAAATAAAATGATACGGCAAAAAGAAAATCAATATATGGAAGCTAAACTGGGGTCACCCATTTCAAGACTAAACATCATGCCTGTGGATAAATATAGAAATAATGGAATTAGGGCACATTTCACAGTGGATCGAGGAAGACGTCACACGGGGTACTAATCTCCAGGCTAATCTAAATATACAGAGAAACCGCTATACTACATGAGAACAAGTTAAGCAAAATGCCCAATGTAGCGCATTCACATTGACCATCAGATTTTTTGGCCTAACTCATTCTCCAGACATAAGGGTTGCAGTCGGATGAACAGGGTTCTATTTGACCACATTGGAGACAAATTCAGTAAGTTGCCTCCAAAGTGGTTTTTGGTCCTTTACATATGGGCTAAACTACCAGGAGGGTAGGATACTGATAGATTTGTTACTGAAGCTTCAACAGAACAGAAAGACCTAATCGCACAGAGTGGACAGAAGGGAGGCGCGACTACTTGGCCATTGCCGGCGTTGTTGTAACGGTATTAACTTTGCTTCGTTCGGTTTCTCTACTGAGCACCTCGCCCAGCAAGGTGTTCGGAGACGTCGCTTGTGGAGTGCTGCGGGCTGCACGCGCGGCTGCTCAGGACCTCTCCTATCCCTGCGTTAGACATTATCACTGGACGCGAGAGCGTCAACCCTACGCCATAAATCAGTAACCTTGATTTATTTTTCATTGTTTTTGGACCATCTTATATGATCATCGAGATTTAGACTTCTGCAACCCTAGAACTATTTCTAGGGCATTTCCAGCTTTTTTGCACCATTTGTAGACCCCTATTGTGTTATCGAAAATAACTTAGAAAGAAGTTCTTTCCACAATAGTGGGATGATGGTAGGTTAGAAAAGATTTTTGTCAAACTAATGTAGAATGAACTTCATTCCTTGTCACAGTACGCGGAATCAACCTCCCATAAAAGAAACGAAAGTATAAAAGAGAAAGTAATGAAAGAAAAATAAATGCGAGAAACCAAATGAAGTATTTAATATCGGAGGATTTATTCACTAAATGGATTGATTTCAATCAGAGTAAAGAGTTTTCTCGTTATGACGCCCTTTGATGAAGAACATCAAAATGATTGAGATTAGTTATTTGCGGGAACATTTTCAGCTGTGAAGATATAATCTAGCGTTAGAATATTTACAATGGATACAAAGTACAGGATACAGGACTGTATATAAATAAAATGTTCGTAAAATTAATTGTATATTAGAAAATGCATGCGTCTATTTTGTCATTACATGGTTTCTTTTTGCGTCTGGAGGAGGCTTGGAGCATATTTTAGCTCACTGGTACGGTCAACGGCAAAAGTAGATGATCAAAATCGGACATTCAATACTAATGATCGTAATTTGCGTCAAAATAGTGTTGCGGTGAAGTGTTTCTAAAGCACATGATTGTAAAGTGTACCAAATATTAACTAATAGTACTGCCGCCCAATATCGATGTTCATTCATATACACAAAATCTCTAAACTTATTTAGTGTCAGAACTAATAAATGAAAAATTGTTTCAAAACAAGATGATTGTCAAATATACCAAAATTGGTGATAATACTGGTGCCATAATTATGACAAAAAAGTATCGGATGTAAAACAAAATCATAATTCGAATCCATTTCAATTAGTATTCATGCGTTTATTTCGGTTCTCTTTTCAAATGTATATAGAAACTCCTTCGTATATTTAATAAGTAATTTTCATTATTATCTGTGACAGACATGAATAACTAATTGCGCATTAAATATTTGGTTTTTTAAGTGATTTAAGTGCGTGGGGATTTAAATAGCCATCATATACTATAAGCAGATCACATTCAAGAATCTAGCCACATAAAAGAAGTGTAGCTTTTCGGGAACGAAGGGGACTGTTCACCAAGGTAACACATTTAGGGGGCAAAAATAGCGTTTGTGTATTATTTTACGTGTATATCCTACGGGGAGATATTCATCTTCTTTTGAAACAATTTTTCATTTCTTAGTTTTGACGCTAAATAAGTTTAGAGATCTTGTGTATATGAATGATCATCGATATTGGGCGGCAGTAGTATTAGTTAATATTTGGTACACTTGACAATCTCGTGCTTTAGAAACACTTGCACTATTTTGAAGCAAATTACGATCATTAGTATTGAATGTCCGATTTTGATCATCTACTTTTGCCGTTGACTGTACAGTGTGGATTAGTACAAACACTAA
This sequence comes from Epargyreus clarus clarus, assembly GCA_014595695.2. Taxonomy (NCBI): domain Eukaryota; kingdom Metazoa; phylum Arthropoda; class Insecta; order Lepidoptera; family Hesperiidae; genus Epargyreus; species Epargyreus clarus. The sequence continues at coordinate 3,299,253 of JACTTY020000022.1, read as the reverse complement.
GTAACACTATTGGTTAGAAGGTATGAGTTATTATCCAAGTTTAGTTCTAAGGTCCGCGATAAGATTTAATGCCTTTAGAAAGTAAATCTTCAATTTTCCCATAATTAAACAGTAATGATCTTTTTGTTCTTACTCTGCTAGATTTTACGTCAAAAATATCTTAAGTACACATGATTATATTTTAAAGTCAATTAAATATTTTAATATCAGTATTACGAAAACCGTTAACCTACGTAATTTTATATGAAACTTAATTTTAATTTTATTGTACATATAATATTTTCTAAGGATTCTTGTTACGTCGTGTATCTAGATAAGAAACCTTTAAAGCGATGGTGCTTAAGTAATTTGCCTTGGAGCTAAGCTCTATCAACCAGGTCGTTACCTTGTCTGCTTAGTAGGTTATTGAACTCGAGTACACACTCAAGTAACTTATATGTACGAGTGTTGTATTAAGTACTGTGTACATTGTAGTATTGTTTATTCAGAGATACAAAGCTGGTAAAGTAAGCCTCAACTTAATACTTAAGCCTATAGCTTAACATACGCGCGTAATATTACAAGAAGATTAATAATCTTCCTGCAGTCAGAGTGACGGTACTGATCTATCATTTTTTATATTTATACGATATTTTAACGATAATGCGGTCGGGCACAGACACAGGTGGTCTATCTGATGGCAAGGAGTCACCGTCGCCTATGGACATTAGCAACAAGTATTGCTAATTCAATGTTATACCTTCAAAGTTTCTTTCGATATTATGGGACGTCAACCTCCCATGGTTTCCCTCGCCTGCGCCTAGTTGGCTCCATCACGTTACAAAAAAATGATTAATAGTACATTAAAAAGAGTATGCACTTTTTTTTTCATTTGTGCCCATGACACTCCCGTTATGGGTAACTCTTGTCAATGGGCTTATGGTTGGTATATACTAGTATTTCATAGAAAAATCAATTTACCAATTACTATTCACAAAATAAGGCTTTTATTTGACCCAGAACAGACGGCGTAGGTGGTTTCGTTTATAAAACTCTAACAAAGAAGAAATAAAGATGCCATTGTTCCCGTAACCTTTGAATTTCTTTTCAAATTCTATTATAGGTTGTACAATATTTCTTTAAAGTCAAACGCAACAATAACGGTATTGGAGCCGGTTAATAAGCTTTGCAACCGCCCTGTCGGATGCACAAAGGTCCCACTAAACCACAATTGCTTTCGAAGTTTAAGAGTCAAACGGATACAATATGTGCAAGCTTTGTTTATTAAAAATAAAGTTTGGTTTTTTAATACAATGTTCCATAAGTAAGCAATCCTTTCTTAGAAATATTTTTTAAGATTTACCTTTATAGACTAATGAGGTGATCTGCATGACGAAGTGGTCTACCGTTTTGAAACGAAGAAGGTTCTGGATTTAACCGATGACATTTAAATGCATTCAGACCTTGCAAGAAATTATTATTATGTATCATATAACAAAAAAAATAATTTACAAGTAAAATCAGCTAAAGTTATACCACATAAATTATGCAGGAGGCAGCGTTTGCATGCAATATTCGTATATGCTAATGCATTAAATTTGCATTCAAATAGACTACTGATTGGTATACCGTGTAAAGGATTCTACAAGCAGTCAGGCTACACTGCATTCGTAGACTATATTTCGGTCGTAGGCTACACCATTTTCGTAGGCTACGCTACGTTTGAAGCAATACCGTGTTCGTAGCTCGCTTCCGAAATCTACGCGGGCTACATGTACCCTTACCATGAGTTGTTACGTTTTGGCAAATAAGACTGTTTTGGTATTTGTTTACGTATTGCCCATACAAATTCCAATCAGCGCCCCTAGCGGATTGTATCAGAACTATAGTGTCAGTAACGTAACATTGAATGTCGAAATTGACAAAATGGCGCTTTACGTTGTGTCTCTCTATTTTGCGAACATGTGAGGCAGACAAAAAGGCTTGAGCACTTACTTATTGTTACGTTTACTCAGTCTACCGAAGCAAACGGAAAAAAAATGGATTGAGTAAACGTAACGTAAAATTGTGGGATGTAAACTCATGGTAAGGGTAATGGTCTTTATAGACGGCTACATGGCGTTCGGAGACTGCTACATTCGTAGAGTATTCTACGTTAGTAGGTTTTGAACTGTAGCTGGAGCAATACTGTCGTCAAAGTCTAAGAGAGCAATCCAGAATCTTAAGAACGCACTGATTTTTCATTAGTAGATTTTTGATATAATGGGAACAGCAAACGTGCGTATACTTGGTATAAGTGAAGAACAACGCCCAAAACCAGTGAAAGAGGATGGGAGTCCTACCTGACGTTTAATTTTATCAATGTTAAATTTTATCATAAATTTAGAAACTTCAAACCATAATACGGCAGTGCTTAACACGATTGTTATAGGGCGAAAATAAGCATCATAATTAATGAATAAATATTATAGTTTAAAAAACTAAAAACCACGCTAAAATCTCGTAAAAAAATCTTTAATCCTGACGAACCTGATGAGGAGAATGGGACAAAATTAAAATCGTGTATTGTCATCGGTTCTTGATAAGTGTTAAAAATTTTGAATTAATGTAACCGTTCAAAGTGGATAAAAATCGAGTTCAAAAATTCCGTTATATACATACATACATACAAGTCAAGCTAATAAAAGCGTGGTAAAAATATTTCAAAACAATATTAAATCTAGATAGAATATTCATACATGAGAAATGCTTAGGTTCCGTATACACAAATCACGCGGCCCTCTTTTTGCCAGTATTTAATACCTGCACAAAAATACCTTCACCACACTTCAACGTCATTATGAAGGCTTTCAGGTTATTATGGAGGTTCTTATGTTTTATAAGCTTACGATTTACTACCCGGATTAAAATAAAACCCGTTTACAGCGGCATTACTTGGCAATAAACACATTTTATAGACCGTAGGTAAGAACTTCGGGATATATATGTAAATAAATATAGTAATGATACTGCATTTAATATATAATTTATGGTGTGTGATATAATTATACTCGTATGTGATTGTTGGTTTTGGGCATGTGAAGAAAAAAATCACACAGTTTAGCGAGACCGAAAATTTGCGTTTATATTTTTATTTTATATAATGATTTTATCGAAGGATAATTGTCCTGTTAAGGGTACTAAAAGGTTTTCTTGCAATCCAAGAGCTGGCACGCATTTCGCTCAACGCTTTCTACACTCACAGCCCCACACTAGGATTCCCTGTATCGTGGGTGCTATGGACACACACAGAGACAAATACACAAACACCCAGACCCAGAAACAGAAATCTAAATTCATCATTTAGAAATCTGTCTGGCCGGGAATCGAACCCGGGACCCTCAGCACGTCAGACCGGCATGGTGACCGCTCCGCCACGCGGGTCGTCAAAATGGTCGTCAACGAAATGGTATAGCCATTTGTCATATTTTTGTGATACTGACTTTACTGAAAATATACTGTGTGTGAAGTAATCCTAAAGCTGCATTTTTTAGATTTTTCGTTTCCTAGTCTTTTTATAGCGTTTATAGCGTTTTTGTTTTTATTATTAAACAACAGTTTTAACCATATATTTAGATTAGGTTAACATGATTTTTTTTTGCCTAATCTCGTCGTTATATTATGTAATTTTATTATTCTTTTCAGTACAAAACCAGTTACCTATTACAATAATCATCATAATAGTAATACATCCTGTATTACTTGGCCAATATAGAGTTGCATCGAGGCTTACAATAGAATCTCTAGCACAATTACTTAATTGCTAGAGGCCTCTTTGTTTGATGGTATTAAGCTTACTACTCCACATCCATATACCTATATCTGATCAATTCAGTACTAAATGTATTGAATTGTTGTTGTTATTGCATTTTGCATTTTAAGTTACTAGTCATATATCTGTAATTTGTATGTATCATATATGCCTATTATTGATCTGTTTTTATTTAATACTAAACATTTTTTCATAGTATAGGAGTAGCAGACGAGCATGCAGTCCATCTGATGGTAAGTGGCTACTGCTGCCCATGAACATCTTAATCAGCCTCAGACAGGATTCGATATTCCTACCTGAGATCGGCCACAGATGCGCCGCTACCCCTGAGGAGTAAGCTGGAACGCCTCGGAAAAGTATGTCTCCCCTAATACAATTGTGGCAAAAATTGACAAATTTTGATCTTTGGTCTTTAAAAATTGGATATATTCAATGTCAATAACCTGCAATACTTACATATGTATGTATTCAACACGTAGATATCTGTTGATGAAAACCTATTTTAAAACTTTTCCAGTTTTTCCTGCGGAAAGTTTTTATTGCGTGGTATAAAAATATATTCGTTAACTTTTACCCGACTGCCAAAGGAAGGGATTTCATTTCGTATTTGTGGATTTTTGTAACCACCTGAATAGGTGGGCGGATTTGAGAGGACACGCTTCGTGGCGTGATTTGAATCTATCGAGATATATTCGTATCTATGGAGTTCTATATAAAACTAGCTGACCCGGTAAACGTTGTGTTGCTATGTAAATGAAAAAATGTTAAGGGTGATCATTTAGGGGTACGAAAAATCGATAGTAGCCTATTCTCAGACCTTTTTTTTTTTTTTTTTTTTTTTTTTTTTTTTTTTTTTTTTTTTTTTTTGTTTACGAGGGGGAAACCTTCAAAAGGTACCCGACGACGTGGGAGCGACGCCGGGTTATGTGGGATTTTTACCGCACTAAAACCCCCCCGGTGGTCGTCCTCAACGCTTGTTGGAGAACTCCGGGATCTCCGAGGGAACACAACCGGAGTCCTCCAAGCGCAATGCCCCGATCGGGCTCTACCCTGGGGGAGCACTTTTGGCTCCTCCCACACCATCTGGTGTTTACGATGGTATGCGACCACACATACCGTCGTCCTTCCCGGGGTTGCTTGCTGGACGGTCCGAGCTCCCACTCTTGCCACCCGCAACCCCGGAAGCCCCCTTTTAGTCGCCTCTTACGACAGGCAGGGGATATGCATATAAAATTTGGTGACAATTGGTAAGGCCGTTTCGGAGGAGTACGGTAACTGACATTGTAACACGAGAATTTTATATATAAGATATTATTCTTTAAAATACGTGTCAATAAAATTCAACCCGAGAAGACTTCTACAAAGAGTTGTAACTATCATATTCAGCACTATTTTTGCCAAAGAATGGATCCCACTCCCACCTTCGTTGTAAATAAAATCTGGGGTTGTTCAAGTCAAGGGTGAATAGGCTACTTTCACCGCTAAAAGCGATTACATTCGACCACAATCTTGTCTTACAAATATTACATATAATTTATATTTTATGTAGTGTTAATCACCATTTGATTTGATCATTAAAAGTTGTTTACACAATAATAGACAGTTCACTAACAGCGCGTATACAATTACTAGATTTATCCAGGTCCTTTAGTACTAAGTGAAATGTCAAGTACCTAAGTATCATATTACAAGACGAATCCTTAAGTTTATTAAGACAGAAATCTCTTTGTCTCCGGGCTACGTCGACGACTTAAAAGTAGTTTAGTATTCATTACACTGAAGATTTGAAAACATATTAATTAAAGAAAATTGTGGGATCGTAAGTCTCTAGGCGTATTTTAGATTATTTATACTTAACAAGAACTTTTACTATTAAATTAATGTGACTAAATGTTTAGAAAATGATTAAAACTTAGTACTCGTAATAACTAGTACTTGAAATACAGAAAGGCAAACTCTTTCAATATCTTTTCTTCAGTTAATTAATTAAACTTTTTACTAGAGTTGATTGATATTTTATTAGAGTTCCTGCTGTGGTTTCTTGATTACAGATGTAAAGAATATTTAAATTTATTTTTGTAAGAAAAGATTAGTCACAAAACTATTGAAATATCTTTTCAAACGATAATTATTCTCTAACAGAATTTAGCCTCAAATATTCATTTCTCCTAGTTAGTTGATTAAACCGAATCTTTTCTTTTGAGGCCTTATTAAGGTTTCTACTCTAATTTAGTCCGTTTTGAAGTCTGACGTTTTATCGTACCACTTTTTATAAAAGACAGGGCGCTTACTAGGCGATTTGGTTCGAGAGAGGCGCAATTTTGTCAAGTTGACACTTGAGAAGCGATAATAAATGGGATCCTTGATCTTAAGGTTTTTGAAACGTTCTTTTTTCAAAAGAAATTTTAAGTTTTCTATTTTGAAACTAGGTTTAATTGTAGGTACTTGACATACTTTTTGAGACATAACAGCCTTTGTTTTAGAAGATTTCAGAATAAAATGTTTTTAGAGTGTACATCTTTTTATTTTAAATACATAACTAAAAGTGTGTAGTGTGACACGACCTTTATAATCTTATATATAAAATTCTCGTGTCACAATGTTAGTAACCGTACTCCTCCGAAACGGCTTTACCGATTTTCACCAAATTTTATATGCATATTCAGTAGGTCTGAGAATCGGCTACTATCTATTTTTCATACCCGTAAGTGATAAGTGTTGTTCACCCTTAATTTTTTTTTATTTATATGGCAACACAACGTTTTCCGGGTTAGCTAGTGCTAATATATATTTAAGTGTGTAATCGTAACGAAGAGAGTAATAAAGCAGACGTGAAATCGATCAGTTGTTTAATTTAATCCGCACCTTACAAATGACTGTTGTTTACTAAAACATTTTTTTAAATTTCTTTAAATATTTTTATATCTGGCTTGTATTTAGTTAAAAAAAATAATACTCATTGTACTTAAGTGCATTAAGAAAAGGTATTCCCGTTCAAGAACAATACCTCTCAGCTACGAATATATAAGACCACAATCTTAAAATCAAAATCCGTACACGCTAGATTACTCTTCACAAATAATCATTACTAGCAAGCTATCCATTGTTTTAGACAGAAAATGCTCCGACATTAAAATACAATGGAAGAGAAAACGCGAAAAAAAAGAATAAGCAATAGGTATAAGCGTCGAACAAAGGGTCGAGAAACAGAATTGATGGTCGTTAAACATTAATCGGTAATCGTCCTATGAATAATCTCATTGTCCCCGCGCGGGCGGTACCGGAATATCTGAAACACAAAGATGATGAGTTTCTTCCTTAGATAAAATTTAACGCCGTCGTTTACAGTTGTATTTTGCATACTTTTGTTGTGTTATGTGCATCGTTTGTTACAGATTTGCTTTGTTTTATTGTGGATTTTTAGAGTTGCCTTCTAGACTTGTAGCGCAGAATATAGAAAATCATATACAATTACACAATTTGATGTTCGGATTTTTTTAAGAAAACTTTTCTAACAACTTAAGAAGGTCCTTTAAAATTAAAATGCTACCGAAGGAACTCTTTTGACTTTGTTGTTGTTGTTGAATGTAATTTAACACCAACAATTGCGTTTAAGTATTACAGTTCCATTTATATCTCATAGAAAAATACTATTATGACATCTAGGGTACCTATCTGATACGCTCTAGGCTTGTAAACAAACCCTTATTCGAAAACCGCAGAACTTTTCTACAAAAAAAAAAGATATTCGCGGTGGAATACGTAAAAATGTTCAATACAACTGTAAATATCGGGCGAGTACGAAACGGAAACTGTACTTAACAATTATAGTCAATTAAAACAAATTGCTTCGTAGCCATTTAGTGTGGTTACTTTTATAAATTGCTACAACATAATTGCTCTACAATAGTGTCATTGTAATAAAACTATACTGTTAATTGTTAGAGTACTTTCAAATTAGTCGTTGTGTCGCGCGGCAACAGCGCTGCTTTGTAAATGTATATAAATTAAATACGCGGGACTGTCGCACGGCAGCAGCGGCGCAACCGCGCGTTTTTTTTATTTTTATTTATATACATTTTCGCCTGTTATTAATATTTGTTCTTTCATCAATATTTTGCCTACTAAAGAACGAAATTTGACAATTTATGCCTACAACAAATTGTCCAATTTCAATCTTGGATAAGGAAAGATTCGGTAGATTAATTATCAATAATGGACATTATAAAACATTGCGACAGTCGCGCGACAAAACTGCTGATTTGAAAGCACCCTTAAGCTAATATAGTACAATCTCCGTTCAAAAACGTCACGTCATAATCAACCTTTAAAACTTTTGATAGAATTAGAACAATAAAATGGTAATACATACTTGGTCTCATCCAGGTAGACGGCCTCGAGAACTTTGGCGGCATATTGTAAGTTCTTTTGCAAAGTCTCTGCGGGTATTTCACCCCGGTTTAATTGTCTTAGGAGATAGCGTAATCTGTGAACAAGAATAATGGTTGGTGAATTATAATGAGAAGGTATTATGTATATCATCAACAGGAATTATGTTATGTCTATGTTTCATCCTACTGTATTTAGCATGCGGTTATTAATTCTTAAATCTTAGGTACACAATTTATATAACGTAGAATATAGCTGTGTATTGAAACCAATTGCCTTTTTTGAAGAATAAGTTAAAGCTCAGTACAAGAATTTATGGAAAAAAATCAATTTCATTAAACTCCACTTAGTTTTTCTTAATTTCATCTTTATAAGTGAGTTTTTCCGAGGGCGCAATAATACAGTATGTTTTTCTTTCAAAATGAACTCATACAACCTCTCTAGGGGTATAGATTTTTTACGATAAAGATGTTATAAGAAGTTCTCTTTCTTTCTGTTCTTTATAGTTTCGAATTTGGCCATCCATTTTTACGTACGTACATCATAGATTCACACGCATACATATTTAAAAAAAAAAAAACATCCTGTATATTTCCAACAACTGATCCTTTAAAATGTAAAATTATATTCAGCGATTTAAACAAGGCAGTAAAACGGAATAAACTCAATTATAAATTCCCTGATTCGTGTTAGCGAGACGCTCCGATAGTTGTGGATTTATCTAGTTATAACTTTCACAATAACTACGCTTCGATATTCTGTAAAGTAAGTTAGGCAAAAATATGAGAAAGTTTAATATAAATGCCGTTAAGTAGGTATTTTACAATAAGGTGTATTTTGTGTTATGCACTAAATACCTTTACCATTTATTTATATATTTATTTATTTATAGTTAATTAGAACGATACATGAATCACTTACACTAATTAACATGTCAAATTCAATGTCATAATAGAGAAGACTTCATTATTAAATAGAATAAAACTTAAGGCACACACTTAAAACTTCCTGCCATCTGTCAGCAAATAGATCGAAGTCAGGATACTTGCGTCTAGAAGACTTGTCAAACCAGCGAGGGCACGAGGTATAGGCGAATTGGCATGTGCGACTGTGTGGCTAGAAGGTACAGCAAGTAGTTTATGTTTCCGGCTTCGATAGTAATTATCCGGCGTGAAAAATTTGGCTTGCTCGTTATGCAGGTCTGGCGCATCGATTAAGCCTCGAAAAATTTTGCACGCAGTCATTTACTGTATGTTTGCTCTCCTAGTCTTAAGGGAATTAAAGTTGAGACATCCAAGGAGGTATGCTGTAGGATACATGAGCGGATAATATCCAAAGTTGCGCTTGTACAGACTTCCGAGAAACGCTTTTTGTACTTTATCTAGTACCAATTCATAAGTAGGCTCATGAGGATTCCAAACACATGAGCTGGCCTCCAGTTTGGTTCGGACTAGTGTGTTATATAGAAGTCTCACAACACCATATACTTGCATTACTTATAATATGTCATAATAAAGGGGAACTTCTCCAAATATAAATTGTTTTTATACATATAGGCTATTTTATTATTTTTAGATATTTTTAAAACAAGTACTCGTAGTAGCAGACGAGCATGTAGTCTACCTGATGGTAAGTGGCTACTGCCGCCCATGGACATCTAATCAACATCAGATAGTCTTAGATATTCCTACTTGAGGTCGGCCACAGACGCGCCGCTACCCCTGAGGATGAAGCTGCAACGCCTCGGAAAAGTACATACTTTTTGACCATTCAATCCAGAACACGGCAGCGCTTAACACTGCTGCTGTTAGGCAGAAATAGGTGTGGCGATGGTGCAATCATAGTAGAACTACGAATAGCTACACTTCCTACCGTGATTTAACTCTACTATAATTATCGCCGCCTACTGTAAGTCTGGTGTAGCGACCCGTGAACAATTTACATTAACACCCTTTGATCAGCGGGCAGTAGACGCGAATACAAGTGCGGAACTAATTGTTCAGCGAATTTGACTCATCGAGTGTTTCTGTTGTATTCCGCGGAGTTCGGTGGTACCTTTTGTATGACGTCACTGTACATGAGACAGATAATTGGTAGAACTAATATGGTTTGACTGGGAAGGTACCATCGGCTCACCTACTTCTAGATTGAATTAGTTCTTGCGCTTCGATGGTAGGGTGTGAATGCCTTTTGACATTTGAGGCAACGAAAACAGATACCATTACGTCACGCTGATGCCTGACGCATTCTACACTCACAGCTTCACAATAAGATTCACATTATCGTGGGTGTATTGCATGCTCGCTTACTACTTCAATAGTATAAAAAAGCCTCTGCATACCTTCCCAGTTTACTTAATCATTAATCGAGATATAAAACTGAAGCTCTCACCCTCTCGTGTAACTGAGAAACCCTAGAAGCAGGATTAGTTAGGTGCCTACAAACAAGGATGTTTACCTAAGAGCGGCTTTGTCGCAGGCGTCGGGCGTGTCGACGGCGGGCAAGTGTTCGGTGTCGAGGTCTAGCTGGTCTAGCTGCTCGTCGGTGGGCGGGGCCTCGGCCTTACTCCGGCTGGAGGACCGACGGACTATTGTAAGTGCGCCTTGTTCTGTTGACAAAGGAGATTTATGTATTTAACGATAGTGGTATATTTAAGAGTAAAGGTAGTATATGTGGGTGGCTAAGATTGAGTTTTTTATTAAATAAAACATATATACACAAGGAGAGTAAAACGGCTATATAGATAAAAAAGTTTGTTTTTATCATAGACAGAGTTAAAGGTCATTTACACAACCTAATATAGCGTGTTTCAGAATGTACCCATAGACATAGTGCTTACTATTTGCAAATACTAATAAAAATACTAAGAAAAATAGTAACAACATTCCTAGAACTATACAAAAGAAATTTGCTAACTATAATACCTATAAAATGGGGAAATAAATGTTAAAAAATAAGGAAAGAATGAAACAGTTTAGTCCGATTTTTAGATGTGAAAATAAATAAATCTAAAGTTACGAATATAATAAATCCTATTATTTAACAGTCTATACAAACATAATTACCTACCTACTTATAATATAAACGTAATTTATTATGTATAAAAAAATAAAGAAGGAGTAAGTATTGTAATAAATATTCTGATCTTCGTACATTATTCAGGAATTTATTTTATTTTCTTGTGCCTACAAAAAAATAAATATCTACGTAGCACGTTATAGGATTTGAAAGAGTAATATAAATACTGTTTGTTGCTTCAGGCTGTATTTTCGTTATCCTTCACAAATAAACGGGCAATATTAAATTCTATTAATATATTTACGTAATAAAAAAATCTATAAATATATAAGATGAATATGAAATATCTGGAAGGTGGTAAAACTATTGGTAGTTTGACCATCGCCACACCTATTTCTGCTTAATAACAGCAGTGTTATGCGCTGCTGTTTTCTGGTTTGAATGGTGTGGTAAGGGAGATATACTTTTATCTTTTTTTACTTTATCGAGGCGTTCCAACTTAGTCCTCAGGGGTAGCGGCGCATCTGTGGCCGACTATCAGGGGTTGATTACAGATAATCATGGGCGACAGTTGTAATTTACCATCAGGTGGACTGCATGCGCGTCTGCTACTTTTATATTATAAAAAATACTCTATATCTTGTATATAAAATTCTCGTGTCACAATGTTAGTTACAGTAGGTACACCTCCGAAACGGCTTTACTGATTTTCACCATATTTTATATGCATATTCAGTAGGTCTGAGAATCGGCTACTATCTATTTTTCATACCCTTAAGTGATAAGGGTTGTTCACCATTAATATTTTTTTATTTATATGGCAGCACAATGTTTGCCGGGTCAGCTAGTATATTTATATTATGCAGGTAAGTGTTGTATGTAATATTCTTGTTGGACTATTATTATTGTTTTTTTTTAAATAATGGTAATAACGGGCGATTGTTAGTTTTTTGCATGTTTTATCCGTATTTATGTACAAGTTTTCTGTAGATTTTCCATCTGATTAATCAGCTCACTGGCGGATTTTTGCAAATGAATCTTTTCTTTAAGCGTGTCCATTCGTTCATGCTTTTCGTTTTACTTTTAAACAAAGTAATTAATTAAAATGCATTCAGTGAGCCGTCCAAAGAAGGAACGTCTTTTTTACGCGACTGCGGAGGGTAAGGTCTTCCGAATGTATGTAAATTGTAGATGCTAGTCTCATGTTTCTTCCTTTTTAAGTTAAATATTTTAAATTTGTCTTGATCTGGAGGCACGGCAGTGCCTCCGCCAAGTCGAGCCAAAATAATAATTATCCGTTTAGTTTCGAATCGTTTAGGTATTACTCGTGGGAGGAGGGTAATGTATACTACATTCGGGGGCACGTTTTACACTTGGCGAATTTTTAGGTGTCATTTTATTCGTCTTGGTAATACTCGTATAAGGTGAAATTCGGAAAATTGTGAATAGCTGTTTAATATCGTATACTCTTTTTGCTGCAGCATATTTATTCGACTCATTTATGCTATCTAGTTAATAAATTTTATAACGATGCAACTTGTTGACCAAGTAGAGCTTTGACTCCAATAATGTCATATTGTGGCCAAAATATTATAAAGTTTACCTACGCAAAACAAAAGATGAATAAATATGTTGTTGAACTCATCCAAATGCATACGAGCTAGCCGACGGCACTACTTAGATACTCCCTGCACTACTCTACTACATAAATTACAAAGGTAACTTGCAATTGAACTCGTGTTACTAACAACTAGATAAAATTTCTAATTGAAGACTTAGTATGTTGCGTCGGACATTTCTCGAGCTGAATTTAACAATTACGTGTTTTACGAACGGCTATTTCTAGATTCTAGGTATTTTTCCCTACTTCAAGATTGTAATTTCACTTTGTCTATACTAATATTATAAAGAGCAAAACTTTGTTTGTTTCATTGTAATGAATAGGCTCAAAAACTACTGGACCGATTTAAGAAAATCTTTCACCATTCGAAAGCTACATTATCCACGAGTAACATAGTCTATATTTTATATGAAATATATTTGATAAATAGATTTTGAGGCGGTACAAGGTTTTCCGGGTCAGCTAGTAATTAATAATTTGGGAAATCGGTGACAAGATGGTGTTGCTGGCTGATTTTTAAATGAAGCGATAATGTTAGTCCTCAGAAGTGACAATGCATCTGCAATTGGTTTTAGGTGAAATCTCTATAATAGCATAGCCTACATCCATAGCGATATAGGGCTTGGTTTCTATATAGGGTCAATTACGGACTTAATCAATGGGAGCACTAACCATCGAGTGGACTGCAAACTTTGAGACGTTTGCTATTACAAATTTATTTGCAATCGCTATCACAGACAGATAGGTAATTTTCGATTTTATGAAAGTTTAAGTATACAACGAGCGTTCTGAAGACAATCTGATAACATAATAGGGAAAGCACGAACGGGGATGTACGAAAATATTAACTTCCGCAGTCGGGTAAAATTACGACATCTGATAGAACATTGAGAAGCCATTGTGGTATTAGTCGTCATAACATTCTATTATAAATGCCACATAACATGGCACTGTTAGCGTAGTTATACTAATAAGCCCATTACGACACAAAAAATCTTGGTGACCCAAGTATCATCGAATTCTGTCCCTGTAGTTCCGGGACCAGAATAGGGCTACGGTATCCCCTGCCTGTCGTAAGAGGCGATTAAAGGGGCTTCCGGGGTAGGTAGTGGGCGGCAAGAGTGGGAGCTCGAACCGCCCGGCCAGCGACCCCGGGAAGGACGGCGATACGTGTGGCCGCATGCCGTTATACACACCAATGGATGTGACGAGCTTATGCTCACCTGGGAGGAGCCTGATGGGGCAACGCGCTTAGAGGACTCCGGTTGCGTTCCCTGGAGATCCCGGAGCCCTCAACGCAGTGACGAGGATGGCCACCCTTTTAGTGCGGTAAGAATCCCACATAACCCCGTGTCGCTCCCACGGCATAGGGTACCTCTTGAAGGTTTCCTCCTCGTAAAAAAATAAAGGTATCAACAAATTCACGAGACAGGAACAGAAATAAACTCCTTAGTACAGTAGTAATAAAAGCAGAATAGTTTCTTCCTTCAGTCATAGATTAGTAAAGATACTTCACCGCCTTGAAATTGAATGAAGCTACAAACGGCTTATTTTAGTAAGTTCTTATTTTGAATTCTTGACAAATAAAAACATTTTTAGAGAAAATTTACGAATAAATAACTAATACTGCGTAATTTACGTAATAAATAAATAATTATTTCAAATATTTTAGGGACATTTTAGCACGGAGACGTGGCAAAACTTTTTTGCGCAACTATTTCAATTCTCAAAACTGGGTACATTTTCTTGTTAGGAGTGAGTAATCTTTACTAATCTATGCCTTCAGTACTAACATTGTTTTTATAAGCAGACGCTGCCTTCGGGCGTATTTCCTGCCTTTGTTGACTGTACCCCGTTACCATAGCAACAGGGGGTCAACAACTCGTCTTGCATTCAAATCCCATCATAATAATAACGCTATAATATCGTGCAATCATTTGGCGACGCGTCGGCGATGGAAATTGAGGGTTAGCGTTTGATGTGGACATAGATTATGTGTAAAATAGACAGGTTTGTTGGTATGGCTGTTGTAACTAAGAGGTGGTCTTGTTTTGTCCCTGTAGTTCTGGGACCAGAATAGGGCTACGGTATCTCCTGTCTGTCTTAAGAGACGATTAATTGCAGGCTTCCGGGATTACGGTTTTCAAGAGGGGGATCCCTGGCCAGCGACACCTGGGAGGACGGCAATATTTCTGTTCCCTTACCGTGTATGTGTAGATACTGTAACGAGCGTCATGCTCACCTGGGCGAAAGATGACGGGCACTGAAACGCATTGAGAGGACTCCTCGTCATCCTCATAGAACCGGCCACGGGTACCGGAAGGATTTTAGTGCGGTAAACGATTACATTTACCGTCAACGTCTCATATTAATAACACGTTCCAACTTGTCAGTAGGAGACTGAAAATCAGCGCCATGACTCAGTTTACCTGCACGTGGCACAAGCTGAGTTTGTCCCTTTTCGTGGTCTTTTCAACACATATTATATATGGTAATCATTGAATGTACATTTTTATTGTTCTTTTGTTATTGTTTTTGTTTTGTTATTTTTATTATTTTGTCTATTTCTGTTATTCCATCTGTGTTGCAATTATCCGAATAAAATGTTTTTTTCTTTCTTTTCTTCTACATGTTATATATTTGTGGCTAATCTAATGATGATCTAATGATTTTAAATTTGTTTCTATTGTCCATAGGACACCTCCTATGAAGTCGATCTCACTGGGTCTATGGATAGGCCTACTACGTGAAAAAGTGACGTCATCATATCATACATTTGGGGAAATGATGACAGCTAGAAAGAGCTGAAAAAACGCCAGATTCAAAAGCGATTAAAATCACATACTACTTCCGTACCTACAGATTCGTAGATAGACAGTAATTAAACAATATCGGAGTATATTACTCTTAAATAATAATTATAAACTGAACACAAACAATCAATTAACATACAATCGTTAAATAATTCATATTAATGAATATGAATATCATTATGCGGGTAAACAATAGACATTATTTCAATATGACGTCACAAAACATGACAGTAATACGGCTATTAATAATAAAACATTGAAGCTTATGTACCTAATTAATTTGTACGACCATTGAAACGCATAATGAGCTTAATTTGTCATGATTAACTAATTACCACAGCTATTCAACTATAGTTATTAATATTATGTAAGTACTTACTTTGAAAAATGATAGAAATCGTTTTTAAATTAAATTAGCACTCAATGTTTATCTGATGGTCAGTAGCCAATACTTTTACAAACCAGCATGTCTGTAATCAACCCCAGATAGGATTAAATATTCCTACCTGAGGTCGGCTACAGATGCGCCGCTACCCCTGAGGACTAAGCTGGAACGCCTCGGAAAAGTCTGTCTCCCTTACCACACCCTTCAAACCGGAACACAGCAGCGCCTAGCACCGTTGTTATTAGGTAGAAATAGGTGTGGCGGTGGTGCCGCCGGAGTCGAACCACAAAGGGTTCTACCACCTTCGAAGCGTTCTCAGTAGGGAATGAAACAGCCACATTAAGTGAGTTCATCATTAACCCATTACTGTCCCACTGCTGGGCACGGGTCTCCTCTCAGAATGAGAATGATTAGGCCATAGTCCACCGCGCTGGCCAAGTACGAATTGGTAGACTTCACATGTCTGTAAAAAGGTTTTTCTTTTTTTAAAATTTTTCAGGTATTCAGGCTTCCTCACGATATTTTCCTTCACCGTTTAAGCAAGTGATAATTAAATTCTCAAACGCACATAACTTTAGTATTAATTAGAAGCATCACATAAAGTAACGAATTTGTAACGGTACTTTTTTGTTCATTATTTGTACCCATTACGTTGGGTGTTTTCGCCCGTCCTAAATTAGATTGAAACAGTTTCTCTTGGTCACCGTGCCCTGAGGGACTTGTACCAAATAAGCTATCTCTGGAAAAACGAGAAATTGTCCGCCCACCGCTTTTGCTCCGAATGTCTGGATCCTATACCAATATTTGTTTATTTCGACATTTAAATTGGCAATTTATTAATAGATATACATCTAAGTTTGTTACGCAGGCTTCATACCGTACTAGAACTAAATAATATACGATTATCTATGAGCTCTCGTTTTTGTAAGTATTACGTGAGCGACAGTTTATATTGTGGCTGTCGGCGTCGATCATCGCCTATTGTCGTCGGCGACCTTGTAAGTTCGTGTGTCGCTGACGACAGGCGGTGGCAGCCCCCAGCAATTGCTGCCGGCTGCTGGCGAGGACGGCGAACGTCGGCGATCGTAGCGTTGATCTGTCCCGCGGATTTTTTTTTATTAATCAGTAATTCAAGTGGATGAATGTAACTTTTTATGTGCTACAAGTGGCAAGGGAAACCTCAAAACTAGAAGGGATTTTGAGTAAATCACTCCATTACACTGTGGTGGATTCAAGCTGTTACAGCAATATTTTTTTATTGAAGAAGTTTTATAATATTTTATGATAAATAATACTTTTGCCATATCTAACTGCTTTAAACTGCATTTCAATATAACAACATAATGTTTTACAGTATAATACCGTCAACTGTAATTCCGTAAACAATTTTACAGTTACGACTGTAAAATATTACAACGTTGTAAACGTTACTCCATTGTGAATACCAGGTACTTGTGGCAATAAACTTAATATAGGGAGATACATAAAATTGTTACGATTTATGGAATGGGTTACTTCTACGGTGCATATAAAACAAAATCGATTTCAATTAGTTTGCCTTTAATTACCTATTTGGTTTAATGATTTTGAGTTATTTCAAATACCTTAATGTACATGGGACTTTTAAGGTTACCTACCTTTTGGATAGGTCTTTTATAAATCGGTCTTTTTTGTCCCATGTAAGTCCTATTGTTTTACGCGTTTCTGTATTTCCTTTTTATGCTTTCCCTATTGCCGACAACGGTCGCTAGCAGTTGCTCGAAGGACGTTTCACTATCGCAGATTGTCGCGAGTCTCCGTATACTGGCAACCAGTACCCATTAACGTAACCTACCGGCTACCGTCGGCGACGGTCATCAGCGCGAGTTGTAGTTCATAATATACGTGCATATTGTTGCTCATGTGTTTTCTCCCTTATCGTCAAATATATTCCTTTATGCTTGCTTAGGGACGACTCTAAGCATCGCGAAATAGACCCGGGTTCTAAATTAAAAGAATTTTAATAAAAAGGTACCTTTGAATTATTAACCAATTAATAGGGAAACATATAGTAATAGTCTCAACTCAATCAATATTCCCATGAAATCTAGATTAAGTTGTACATTTATATAATCTCCGTGTTTAGATATTGCAGCTGAAGCGTGAATGGTGACTAATTAGTTAATTACAGTGAGTTACGATAGTTCGCTAGTAATACGTTTAACTACCTGTGACCTATGACCTATGTATTATATATGGATGATATTTCTCTCCCGGAACTCGGCTGGGAATTGGATGGGTGATCGTCAGTGGCTAAAATTCGGAAGGCAGTCTCCGTGGTAATTAGCTACTGAATAATAGTTAAAACGAGTTGGAAGACTCATGGGCGGTTTTGAGATATTTAATAGTTATAATACAGGTTTGATATCAGTCCGAGCAAAACCAAATTATGGTAGAGCACTCAAAGCCTCCTCTAGAAGAATCTTGTGAAGAGAGGCCAATGACGTCAGGTAATATTTTCAAATAATTTTCAATAAAATAAATCAAAAAATTAACCTCTATTGAACCACAAGTTTTATAAATAACTGTGTTTCATTATAGGTTTAAAAAAATTAACAAATTATACGGATTTAAGAAGATACGAAATATGTAATAATATAGTTAAAATTATGCTTTTATAATAATTGCTATTAACATTTAAATATTTATAATAATTCTAAGATACTAACATTATTAAAAATAAGAAGGGCCAGAAAATTTCAAATTAAATAAAATACAATCTAAGCATTCAAACGTGCGTAAAAGTTGCACAAATTAAACGAAAAATAAGATAAATAAAAAATAACAACAATTTAAATATAAAAAAACGTGCACGAATAGACAAAAGTGGCAACCGCGAATTTTCACAGCAAAATTTTTATATAAAATTTCATAAAAAAATAAATTTATTTCAAAATAAACAGCAAAATATAGCCATATTTATTTATTTTGCCATTTATTTTATAATTTTACAATGTAATTTTATTTTCATATTTTCTACCCGACTGTTTTTTAAAAGGATTATCGTGCTCAGTAGAATAATAAAATTATTATTATAATCGGGTAGAAATAGTCTTTTCGTAAAATTTAAGCCAAATACAACATGCTAAAACATAATTGATATAGTTTAGAAGTCAACTAAAATATTTACATTTACGTGCATAAAATATTAATATATGATATCACAAATAAATAAATCGAATCCATGCATATTAAAATTGTAATTTATAATAATAAATATAAATAAGGTAATATTCATTTTAAAACATATGAAGCTGTCAAAATATACTTGGATTTGATATACATACTTATTTTAAACGTCAATACTCTATTTAGCAGAACCAAAGAAAAACAACTGCATAGATTCATTTATAGATATTAATGTTTTGCTTAGATACAAATATTTACGCGGAAGAAGTTGCAAACAAAAACTAATCCACTCAGTGTGCATTGAAAGTTTCTCGATTCAAAATAACTTCACCATTTTAGTAACTTCAAAACGTGTCATTTTTCCAGTTATTATTTTGCTTACTTAACTAATCTTGGAAACCCGTTGAATTGGTTTTTACGTTATTGTCATATTGAAAAGGTTGTTACGGGCAGTACCACGCAAAACATCTATAAAATATTGAAATATTTTGACAGCTCATAAGTACAATAAAATAACAAAAAAAAAACATATGCACGTGTCGTGGTAGCCACTAGTGTCATTGAACCGTGCTTACTGGGAGATGTGCCGTTGCGGGGCGCGGGCGGCGGCGGCGGGCGGGGCGCCTCCTCTCGGGGTGCGCCCGCGCCGCCCGGCGGACTCGCCACTGCAACATCAAGGGTAGGTTAGTTTATTTACTTGGAAAGGGGAACTATATACATGAGATTTCATAAAAAGTGCCAACACAGAAATAGGTTGGGTTGGGTTAGGTTCGAATTTTTAGTGGTATGTTCAGGAAAATGTTATGTATGTTAAACGAGAGGGTATATATCTAATGTTTGAGTAACGGGTATAATTGAGTATCCGCACGCGATATGAACGAAGTCATACTTATTTTATGTACTTATTATTAAAAAAGAGTTCGTCTATCAATGTGTAAGAAGTGAAAGTATTAAAAGTATCGTAATTCGTTATCGTAAATTATATAATCCCTAAAAATACGACACATACGATTTTTACCATTTAATTGTATAGTATCGAACTTGTCATTTTTCCTAAACGCTCCAAAAAGTGTATAAAAGTCAAAAATAAAAGTCTAACAGTCAAAAAAAAATCGGTGAAACCTACAATGTCCTAGAGTCTTCATTGTGAATACTTATATCCCATTGGTAAACAATTTCGAATGTCATGTAATTCAGAGATCCTTTTAGGGTGCATAGTAACACCTATATTTCCCGTAAGCCTATCAACTAACGTACTACATGAGTCGACGCCATTTATAAGCCTCGTTAGCCGATCAATTGAGTGGCGTGATTACGAGCATGAAGCACTATCCCGGCCGGACAGATATCTGAATAATTACATACATAGGGTAGTGATATATGATAATCGGCTTACATATGAATATACGTAAGTCTTATACAGTCTTATATTATATGGCAGGGGGCATCGGAGTCCGGACCCCCTCTCCCGTAGCATAGAGATGACGGGAAGAGAAAATTTTCAAACAGATTTTTTCGAAAAATTTTAAGGGACCTTAACATATTCCACGATGCTACTGCTTTTGGACCCCACGCTCTCTGCATATAAGAAATCTATATCTACACCTATATATGAGAATCTTAGTACTGAAGAGCAGTAACGCTGATCTGCAATTAACTTCAAAATTAAGCCCCTTTTTATATGTAGTTATTATGAAGTTGGTTACAGATGTCCATGGACGGCAGTGACTACTTACCATCAGGTGAACTGCATGCTCGGTTGCTACAGACTACAATCTTAAATAAAGAAAAATAACAATTTAGATTATGGGTGTTTATGTATCCATAGTACATCCATATCTATCCTCAACAGAAAAAAATATGTCAGGTAATAAATCTTCATAAAATAAATATATTACATAAAAATATTCACATTCCACTGGTAATAAATTATGATAATATCCGTCAATTCTTATGTAGGTCAAAATAAAACTCATTCATATTTTCTCAAAGAATTCTACAATATGTACCTAATGAGATCAGTATAAAAGAAAGGATGAATAACATATTCAAACAGAAACGTGACCAGTTTTATATCGGAATGTAATTTACTGAAAATGCCTTTTCACCGACTTGGAAATGAGGTGAAATCTATTCATTTCCTTTGAGCCCTCAAATTGACATTAAAAATAGTTTAAAGAAGTTTTTTTTTCAACTGAAATTGCAACGACACAAATACTCATATGGGTCATATGATTTCATAAAAATATTTAGAGTACGATTACTCGTACAATAATAAAAATAGTACTACTATAAATTATAACCTAAATCTTTCCCACAACGTAGACAAGTCAAATAACACTTTATAAATATGTTATATGTAAAATAAAAAATACATTCGTAGATACATAACCTCCGTAGTCCTCAAGATGTTAAAGGTATAAAAATAGAATTATTATGAAATTACCTATAATATTAAAATTTCGATAATAACACAACAACGACAACAGCAAGAACAACACCATTGTCTGAGTTTAAACGTTCATTTCATGTAATAGAACTATTACCAAATGTTCTTGTATTACTGTATTAAGCTCCATATAACAATGGAACGTCTCAGATAATTAACCAAGTTCCGCTACGCTATATTGCATTTCACGTTCGCTTTGATCAAAGCCACGTTATCTCTCGTCCGAGCAGGATTGCATTGATTTATGCACGAGATTCAACGTTCAGACTGTAAATTCAGACTGAATAGGTGTAAAGCGGGCGGATGGCTAGTTAATCTTGTATTGAATACGTTTTTTACTCGATTGCAGCTCGGCGACTCGACTGTATGTCACACTTTTGCCAAGTGCCACAGCCCAAATGGCTTCGGATTTTAACAAAATAAGGTGTCATTCGATTCGTCTAAATTGTGAGAATGACATTAACTATATTTTTAAATAGTCGAAATTTTTGTTTTATAATAATTCTCTAGTTTATAAGGACGGGTTAAATATTTACGTCCACTTCATTGGGCGTGTAAAATGGATACAATCAGTTTTTACCAAATTACCTAAAATATTAAAATGGAGTCGATAATTACCAAGTATATTATTAGCGAACGACAAGTTACGTAAATAGTCAATTAACAGCACCTTTACCAAATGTACCAAATGTATGTAAATGTATTAATGTCATACAACAATGGACCGTCTCAGATAATTAACCAAGCCCCGCTACGTTATATTGAATTTCACGTTCACTTTGATCAAAGCCACGTTATCTCTCGTCCGAGCCGGATTGCATTGATTTATGCAAGAGATTCAACGTTCACATTGTTAATCCAAGCTGAATAGGTGTAAAGCAAGCGGATAGATAGTTAGTCTTGTGTTTGATGCTGAAATATCGTTGCTATTAGTATTAGTTATTGATTGAAATCCTTTTCTACTCCAATCCTCCGCATTAGAGTAATGGTTTTTGAGTGTGTATATGTATGTTTTATTTTTGACACACCCTGCTGCCCAAATGGCTTTATGGGTTTTAACATATAAGGTGTTGTTAGATTCGTTTTATAGGTGGGAGTGGCATGAATTACATTACTTTCCATTTCATTTTCATAGTGTCTTTTTGTTCATATTAAAAGGTTAAAAATATATTTAAAAATAGGTTTGTAAATAAATATTTATAACAATTCTGATCACAAAGCACAATAGCGTTTATTATATAAACTGAACAATCTTTTTCAGGTAGCAATAGTTAAAAATAAGTTTCCAGCGATCTAAGTCCGATTTAGATATCCAGACAATCTAGATATGCTTGGAAGCACCTACAAATAGACTCGGTAGAGGTTCGTGACATTCCGGCGCGGGAAGCGAGCTTAATTAAGCGAACTGCTACGCTCGATCCGACGGCAGATAGCTACGAAATGCTACGAAGCTACGCTTATATTACTCGTAGCACTCTATTGTAGGGCGGGTTGAATGCTTGCTTTGTATTGTATATTTAGTGTTTTTGCGTTAAATTTACATAAAAGGTATTGTAGTAAATTTGATATAAATTATCGTGTGTTTAAAAAGGTAATATACATATAAGAAATCTAAGAACTCGATTTTAATTTATTAATTGTTATTTTATATGGTTTTTGACGTAAAAATATTATTAATTGGCATACTTAAAATTGTAATTTAATGAAAAATGTTGTCAATATCGTGAATGAAATAAATTTCCTAAACCTATATTTTATAACGATTCATTGGTGTGAGTAGGTATAAATAATCAGCTCAATAGCGTCTTTTATTCTAAGATCAATCACAAATAGTTTATGACATAAACTGAACAATATATTTCAGGTAGCAATAGTTAAAAATAAGTTTCCAGTGATCTAAGTCAGATTTATATATCCGGACAATCTAGATATGCTTGGAAGCACCTACAAATAGACTCGGTAGAGGTTCATGCCATTCCGGCGCGGGAAGCGAGCTTAATTAAGCGAACTGCTACGATAGATCTGACGGCAGATAGCTACGAAATGCTACGAAGCTACGCTTATATTACTCGTAGCACTCTATTGTGGGAGGGTTGAATGCTTGCTTTATATTGCCTATTTGGGTGACATTGACATAAAAAGCTTTGTGGTAAATATGATATAAATTAGGTCATTGCAATAATAAATTACTAAGAAGGTAAGTTTGAGTAGGAAATATATAAGAAACAAGAATTAGACTTTTTAACTTGCAACGAACTGCTGCGGTCGATCCGGCGGCAGATAGCTACGAAATGCTACGAAGCTACGCTTATATTACTCGTAGCACTCCATTGTGGGGAGGGTTGAATGCTTGTTTTGTGTTATGTTGTGTGAATAATTGTACAACTTTGATAATATGCTAAAGTCGTGTATGTTAGAAAAGGCATAAGAATTTGATTTTTTATATTAATTACTTAAGTGGACAATCAAATTATTGGGCGACAAAAATAGTATGATGCGTTTGTAACGAAGTTGAAATGTAATATGTTTGAAGTAAATTTTGTTCGATAGACTATTTGAAAAAAATTGTTTGTGATTATCGGTAAAACAGGTGACAGTTTTTCAAACTGCTATTATAGCTGTCAGTTATTCTAAATTTAAATATTAATAAGCTATCACTCCAACATTGTCCGGTACCTTGAATAGTAGTTCACCAAACAAAATCATATTTCCGTAAAAATATCGAACATAATACATACATAGTCACTCAATACTATAATTTACCTCCATAATATTAATGTTAAAACATTTCCCAGTAAGTTAAAACATGTAGTGTATTTTAAATTATAATAATTTTACCAAAATAATTTATTTAAATGAAAACTCGACTTATATTTTAGCATTAATAAACAAAACAATGAATTCGTGTACGCACAAACAAAAACTTTCCATATTTCAAAAATTAAATTATAACTTCAAGGATAGTACTAACATAAATTTAATATTCGAACAAACATATTCATAAATGACCAAAATAATGGCGCCCACAGCGTAACTCATCAAATTAAAACGTGGTTGAATGGTTTGCATGCAAAGTGGTAAAAAATAGGTTAACGGATGGTAGGGGCGGCGTGGAATCTCATTAAATAACTCACTGCTATAAAAAAGCGTATATTGTATGAAGAGATATAATATCTTCTCATTAGAGGCTGGCTTGTTTTATGTATTCCTAGTACATCTTATATTTCAAAAAAATTTAAACGTCGCATAACTTAAGCCTAGAGTAAGTATATGTTATCTACGCATACGTTTCTCTTTTTCATTTCATTTTAGGGTTCCGTACCCAAAGAATAAAAACGGAACCCTATTACTAAGACTTCGCTGTCTGTCCGTCTGTCTGTCACAAGGCTCTATCTCCTGAACCGTAATAGATACACACTTGATATTTTTACTGAGTATGTATAAAGGTGGCCGCTTTAACAAATACTAAAAATAAAAAAAGTTGAATACAAAAAAGGGTCCCCATACAACAAACTGCTATTCGATATTTTTCCAAGTAACTTTTGAAACGTTAAAGGTAGACAGTTCAAATTTTCCCAATGTGTATACTTTAATGGCTGCTAAAATAGTAATAAAATAGAAATAAAAAAAATTGGCTGTGGCCATGGTTTAACTTGCACTTGACCAATTATCTTAAGTATAAATTAACTATAGTCTGATTCATAATTAGGTGTCCAAAATGTAAACAAAGAAATGTCACTGTCAAAATTAACAAGAAACAAAAACTGTAACAAACTCAACAAAAAAGAAAATTTAACAAATATACACAATTTAACAAACGCGTTATGTAAACGAGAAAATATTCGAGTTCAATCACAATCACGAAAATGAATAATATCTTTTACGAAACTTAAATGACAGCACAAGAAATGTCTTGGATTCCGATTGTGTTACCATTATCACATTTTTATTTTCTACCATAAACTTTGTTTTTAATTATTATTACTGTATGGGACGAAATTGAGGTGATATAAATATTCGAAAATGTGAATTAATCTTAATTTATTTAGATTATTATTTTATTATTGTTATATTACTTTAATATCGACAAAAATAAGAAACTACCATTTCTAACGTATTTTCTTGATAGGTCAACACCTTTGTTTACATTTTGGACACCTAATTATGAATCAGACTATACACCTGTAACGTAGCGGTCACATCACATTGCCACAAGAGTCCGGGTTCAATTCGGAGACAATACGATTGATAATTGAGTTCAGGTATATTTTTGAAGGAGTTTGTATTTTGGTCTTTATATAATTAAGATCAAGGCGATTGATATTACTTTTTCTTACTTACGTAAATAACCCTCAAACCACACATATTCATTTGAGTTACAGCAGATAGTTACCTGAAACAAAACAAAAAAATATTATTAGAACCTTTATAATATGAATACTTCTATTAATTGCTGGCATCAAACTTCATTGCATGCCCAGCATTTAGTGGGTAAAGTGTCTACAAATCATATAGTCATACGATCAGTCATAGTATGATTATTTTCAAAAGTGCTTGATTTGTATAAGCTTCAACTAGCCAACGAGCATGTCGTCTTACTTATTTTATAATGTAGGAGTAGCAGACGAGCATGCAATCCACCTTATGGTAAGTGGCTACTGCCGCCCATGGACATCCGTAATCAACCCCAGGTAGGATTAGATATTCCTACCTGAGTTCGGCCACAGATGCGCCGCTACCACTGAGGGCAAGTTGGAACGCCTCGGAAAAGTACGTCTCCCTTACCACACCCTTCAAACCAGAACACAGCAGCGCTTAACACTGATTTTATGAGGCAGAAATAAGTGTGGCGGTGGCTTACTGATTGTAAGTGGCAACTGGCACGCATAGTCCTCCTGAATCCGATCACTGATGCTTTGCCACTTCTGACTCAGATGGTCACCTCACATGTAAGTTTTTTTTTTATTATATAAAATAGGAATAGCAGACGAGCATGCAGTCCACCTGATGGTAAGTGGCTACTGCCGCCCATGGACATCTGTAATCAACCCCAGATAGGATTAGATATTTCTACCTGAGGTCGGCTCCAGATGCGCCGCTACCCCTGAGGACTAAGCTGGAACGCCTCGGAAAAGTCTGTCTCCATTACCACACCCTTCAAACCCGAACACAGCAGCACTTAACACTGCTGTTATTAGGCAGAAATAGGTGTGGCGGTGGTGCCGCCGGAGTCGAACCACAAAGGGTTCTACCATCTTAACCAACATCCACACCTTTCCAACCAGAATGCAAAAACTGCTTTCGTTAGAAATAGGTATGACGGTAGTACTTCCTGTCGAACTATCATGGTGCTAGCACTTTTCAAATTACTTAGAAAAATGAGAATCCACTCCCATAAATATAAACAACCACTCGTACGGTAATTCCAGTATGATATTGGCATTACTGTTGCCCATATACCACTTATTACTAGCCATATACTTTAATCAGACGTTTTGCGAGTCTGTTTATGGCTCTCTATGGACGCTGCGGTGTTATATTAAATCATTTATTACATCTAGTCGTATCTATGATGGCCGTGGCTGAATGTGCTTTTAAGAGTTTTCTGCGGGAAACATTATAATATATGATAGAGTTTTAAAATATGAATACCACCCATACCCATTACTGTTTAGCTGGGTAATTCAATGGGCTATGCTAGTTAGGATAGACAGATTTTACATATCTTTTAGATCTTTTATTTTTTTTGTATGAGTATTTAAGACCATTTCTTAGAAAATTCTCAAACATGCAGGTTTCGTCATGATGTTTCATGATCATTAAGTTCTTGTAATTATTGTATTTTGAGTTCTTAGAAAAAAATATTATTAGTTTGAAGTTAAGTAGATACATATTATAAAGTGACATTAATTTTATTTATAAATAGCTCACAATGTGTCCTCTTTTCAGCGCTTACTTAATCAGCTTAAACGACGGCGGTGGCGCGAGCAGATGTTCTTATTAAACACATAAATACCGTATATTAAAACAATACTTTAATCTGAAATCGACAATAATTTTCAAAACCCATCAGTGGTAATTTAACGTGAAGGTAAACGAACGTAAGAAAAATAAACAAAAGTAGAAATATAACGACATTAAAGAGAGTATTTCGCAACCCATAAAGCTTAGAGTAAAAAGGTAAATGCGAAAATTTTCCACAAGTTCTTAGCTCCGATTATTTTGCACAAAAACAAGACGATAATCTCGCATTAAAGTTAAAAGATCTTTCATTCCTTTTAGAAAATAGCCCGATTCTCGGAATCTTAATGGGGATTAGTATTACTTGGGGACGGTGAAATTTGCCAGGATTTTTTCAAATAGGCCTTAGTCGTGATTAGAGGGTGCTGTACTGGTTAATGATGGTAGCTCCACGTACTTTGTATGTTTTTTAAAATACGAATGATTCATGCATGGTAGTACCGCCACCATATCACGGAATATACTCGTAGAAACTTAAAAGAAAATTTCTGAATCCAGTAGCTTTCACGTGGACTGCATGGTTATTTATATATTTAATATTATTAAAAATAATCCAATTTCTGACACCACCCACATTGCTTAACTTTGTAGGTCATAGGTTATGGCCCGATGAAAAGGTTACATTTGGTGTTGCAAAAGTCGTTTTGCAAAAAAAATAATAAGTCTCTTATTTGTTTCTGCGACGAACGGTCTGCGTGTATAGGATATAGATAGAGCGTAAAAACGATTTGCACCCCTTTTCATGATGGCAAAGGAACAAGAGTTACTACCTGACAATCTTGGATTTAGCCTTACACTAATCCTCCATTGACATCGAAAAAAAAACTATCGCGTTCTGTGACTTTTGCACGTTAGGACCAAATTGTAACATTTCAATGGCCTAGATCTCGTGGCTTTTGTGGCTATATGCGCAATGTGAAACACCTACTGTATACAATTAGTTAAAACAGAGTTATGACCTCAATCAGGCCACATTATTATCTCGGTAATGTATGTCACTATAAATTTAAATATATCGTGAATTGAATACCGGTGGCAGAATTGTTCGATAAGTCAGTTGAGATATAATACACTCATTGTTAGTGCTGTCCAAAAACAATTACTGAAATCCATCGGGATCCATTACCAACAAATCAAAGTCAACAATGACTATTAATTAATGTACACGTAAATAAAGCGCTGCTGTTTACAAAATTCACCTCTATTTGTTTTATAGAATAATATGTTGAGCAGAAAAAACATTTACTACATTCGTATAATGTAGTAAATGTTTTTTGACAAATTTGAAATATTAAATTTTATTTGGATATACATTGTTATTATGAGTATAAGACGATAACAGAAATTTAGTTACGCATTTAGAAATCTAGTCAGCCGGGAATCGAACCCAATCGAACATCGGATAAATTCCATTTAGTTGTAGACATGATGAAAAGTAGTAGTTCCGGGTCCCTGTAGTTCCGGGAACAGAATACGGCGACTAAAAGGGACTACAAGGATTGCGGGTGGCAAGAGTGGGAGCTAAAACCACCCGGCCTGCAACCCGGGATGGACGGCGGTATGTGTGGTCGCATCCCGTCGTACGCACCGGATGGTGTGGCGAACGTCAAGCTCACCTGGGCGGAGCCCGACGGGGCAATCTGCTAAGAGCATTCCGGTTGCGTTACTTTGGAGATCCCGGAGCCCTCTACGCAGCGCCTAGGACGGTTACAGTGCGGTAAGAATCCCACATAACCCTGCGTCGCTCCCACGGCACCGGTTTTGAAGGTTTCCCTCTCGTAAACAAACAAAAAGATATGGAGAAAATGAAATCTTAGCCTGAGATTTTAGACATATTATATAAACACGTTACAAGTACCCTTACCATGGGTTTTTACGTTTTGACAAATATGACTGTTTTGGTATTTGTTTACGTGTTGGCACATACTATTTCCAAGTTCTGACACAATCCGCTAGGGGCGATTGGAAATTGTAAGGGTAAATACGTAAACAAATACCAAAACAGTCATATTTGTCAAAACGTAAAAACTCCTGGTAAGGGTAAAGAACAATCAATGACCTCTTTTCCGCCCAAAACATAAAAATTACACATAACAAAGCGATACAAAATAACTTTCTACACCAGAAAAGCATGATAGCCTTCGGCTGAAATATGTCTAAAGTAATACCGATCCAGGAGAATTCCTTAAGGGGAACTAAATCCTAGTTTACGCTTGCGGCCGCATGATTGCTTTGAGACTATAAAAATGCCAATAAACTCTAGGACCATGGTGTAAGTGAAAGGCACCAGCGATGTTATATCGAACAATTCACTGTAATTTATTATACCCCGTATGGTACTTGAGACTAACTTCTAATGTATCGCTTGTAACGTTTGACTTATTGTAAGCTTAGATTTTCTCCTTTTATTACTCGAAACATTATGATAGAAATATATAAAGATGTTACAACTTATAAGGTTCTATATCAGTTACATCAAGGTTTAACATAGTGATACTTCGTTAAATTTATACGCGCACTTGTCACAAGTACGCATGAATTAAATCTCAGGTAACTCTCTGATATCTCTTCGCCGTGTATGTGTGCGTATTAAACAATAGGTCTTTCACTAATCCATGAATTAGTTCACTGCAGTGTCTTTGTATTCCGCGTGCGTATAAAACGATAGGAAGCAAGTGGTACTTGTGCGGATGGCACACATGAGCGGGCGTAAACATGTGTGATAAAAAAGCGCTAATGACATGCAAGTGGCACGCGTGCGGAAAGTACGCTTAATTACGCGTGACACGAAAAGTATTCTTCAGTTTAAACCGTTTGAACATAATAATTATTAATAATTATTATTAATCGCCGTCTCTTATGTTTTATTTTTGGAGAATGGGTGAAGATTCATTTGGCGTGTAAAACGACCCCCAGAGCTCGTTTCCTGGATATGTTCATAACAATAAGATTTATTCCGGACCACAGAATAAATAAAATACAGATAGGACACAGGCTTTTACGTGGCATTAAGTGGGAAAAGTCCATGTTCAAAGGTTTCTAGAAAGAAGATTTATATAGATTACGTTGCTTTGATGTTTGTGAGGACTTATTTTAAATTGCCTTTTAGGTTTCCATCTGAATATCCATGCGGTCTATCTGTATATTTACTATAATCTATGCGCAACGTTAGGTCGAGTCTTTTACTTACAGAAGCCGATTATCTTCGGACCTCTCCTAAAGTAGTTAAAAGTAGATTCAAGCGGGTAGAAAATAAAATAGGTCATGTAAGCAAAAACGCCGAAAAATAGTATGTTCATCTTTGTAGTGGCAGTATAATATTTACCATATTTTATCGCGAAAGTACGTGCGTAGAAATGAAATGAAGAGTTAGTTAGCTTTATTCTGATTCTAGCTGAGTGAGCACGGGGCTTCTCTCAACAAGTTTTGAACCATAGTCTACTACGCTGCCCAAATGCGTATTGGCAGACTTTATATATTATTGAAAGTAGATTTAAAAAAAAAATCTCACTCAGCCTACTGAACCAAACGGAACATAATAATGGATTGAGTAAACGTAACGTAAAAATGTGGGATGTTCTGAAAACTCATGGTAAGGGTACAGGAATTAAACCTTGGACCAACGTCCTTGGATCAACGAAAAACCGAAATCCACTCGATGTCCACAGTTTTTATGCTTTCTTGTTTTAAATCTATGATAAAAAAGTACGATCTCGGGTAGGCACTGTCATCAAATTTTCATTGCCTGTTACGGAGCGGCCGGTGGCTAACAAAGTAACAGGATAACTGCTGGTGCTAACAATGTTAATATTCATCGTTTTTCGATGTCATACCCGCAGCGTGGTATCGACCAGAATGCCAGTCTTGTGTTGTTAAGGGATTGTTTTTTAGCTGATACGAGTAGATAAATTCCTATTAACAATATACAGGATACATTTTTTTTTTTATAATATAGGAGTAGCAGACGAGCATACAGTCCAGCTGATGGTAAGTGGCTACTGCCGCCCATAGACATCTGTAATCAACCCCAGATAGGATTAGATATTCCCACCTAAGGTCGGCCACAGATGCGCCGCTACCCCTGAGGACGAAGCTGAAATGCCTCGGAAAAGTCTGTCTCCCTTACTACACCCTTCAAACCGGAACACAGCAGCGCCTAACACTGCTGTTATTAGGTAGAAATAGGTGTGGCGGTGGTGCCGCCGGAGTCGAACCACAAAGGGTTCTACCACCTTCCTGGTGAAACTATAGGAAATGAGCTCGAATATAAAGGGTGGTGGAACGCTTTGTGGGGGAAATTTGGCGGGACCAACGCTACACCTATTTCTGCATATTAATAGCAGTGCTGTTGTGTTCGGGTTGGGAGGGTGTGGTAATGGAGTGATTCGTGTCCGGGAATCGAACCTCAGACCACAACGTCGAAATACCGAAATCCACTTAACGTCCACAGTTTTTATACTTTGCTCTTTTAAATCTATGATAAAAAAATACGATCTCGGGAAGGCACTGTCATCAAATTTTCATTGCCTGTTACGGAGCGGCCGGTGGCTAACAATGTAACAGGATAACTGCTGGTGCTAACAATGTTAATGTTCATCGTTTTTCGATGTCATACCCGCAGCGTGGTATCGACCAGAATGCCAGTCTTGTGTTGTTAAGGGATCGTTTTTTAGCTGATAGATAAATTCATATTAACAATATACAGGATACATTATTTAAATATGTGATGAAACTATAGGAAATGAGCTCGAATATAAAGGGTGGTGGAACGCTTTGTGGGGGAAATTTGGCGGCACCAACGCTACACCTATTTCTGCATATTAATAGCAGTGCTGTTGTGTTCGGGTTTGAAGGGTGTGGTAATGGAGTGATTCGTGTCCGGGAGTCGAACCTCAGAGCACAACGTCGAAAAACCGAAATCCACTCGACATCCGCAGTTTTTATACTTTGCTCTTTTAAATCTATGATAAAAAAATACGATCTCGGGTAGGCACTGTCATCAAATTTTCATTGCCTGTTACGGAGCGGCCGGTGGCTAACAATGTAACAGGATAACTGCTGGTGCTAACAATGTTAATGTTCATCGTTTTTCGATGTCATACCCGCAGCGTGGTATCGACCAGAATGCTAGCCTTGTGTTGTTAAGGGATCGTTTTTAGTGGATAGATTGTTATTTACATTACAGGGTGCATTATTTAAGCCTGTGGTGAAACTATAAAGTTCAAGTCCGGCGGCACCAACGTTACACCTATTTCTGCCTATTAATAGCAGTATTAAGCGCTGTTTGTGTTCTCGTTCGAAATGGTTTTTCATTCCAAATTGGTCCTCAGAGATAGCGGCGCATCTGTGGTCGGTCCCGTGGGAATCGGTCTTTTCTACGATTGATTGCAAATGTCCATGCTCGTCTGCTACTAACATATTATTTATATTAAATGTGTGTTAAAAATTCGTTACTACTTTCTTAGATCGCGTAGCAAAAGATTATCAGGAAACCTACATGTCTGAGAGTTCTAAAAAATGTTATTTACTTTGCCTACATAGTTTTTAATCAACTTGGTTTCTTTGGTATTTAGAGAATCAACGTGTGGCAGCGACGATGGTACCATCGGAGCAAAACTTGCAAGACGGCGCATAGTTCTACCATATTGACGTTAGCTTGGAACACTAGTGTAGAGCTGCCCTATTCTATATTCTATTCGAATGACGCAGCGCACGTTGGAAGGCGGTTTTACTCGTAAATTTATCGTTCGGGCAGGTCATTACGGGCTCCGGAGGCTGTACGTTAAAGTGCTGACAGGGGCTATTCTCTTTTCAAGTAGGTATAAGCGAAGACCTAAGATAATATTAAAGGAGCTGTGAAAATACTGGAAATTTAATGTGATTTTGTAATAAACGAAACGCACATAGCTTACGTACCTATATATAAAAGATCTATAAAGTTAAGCAATGTGGGCGCAGTTCGAAGTTGGATGGGTGACCGCTAGTAGTAGTAGTTTTATCAGTGCTTTCGTGCTTCGTAGTCTTTTTAGAACGGAACTCATTGTGATGGCAAGTAAAACTTGACCAACTAGTGTCCCACTGCTGGGCACGGGTCTCCTCTTAGAGGGCCGGCTAAATTCGAATTGGTAGACTCTAACAACTAAGTCGACCTAAGATTCTTTTTCAAAGAAATTTTCGCCATGTTTCGTCGCCGAGGGTTCGGTTTTCAATAAAAAGCTGTTATTTTGAATTACCTAAATTTTGAAGTAAAAAAGAAATCTAAACTTCAGTTTCGATAAAGTATTTTACATTTTTACCAATGTATATATTCTCATGATATGGGTGTAGGAATACAGCAAGAGGCAGGGAATTTATATTTGCATAACTACGGCTTCCATTCGTTGGATTATACGAAATCCCAGTTTCCCTTATCAGATTGGATACGAGTGTGTGTAGTGTGCTATCTTTGCGCGAATAATGTTTAATCGTAATGGCTCGAGAAGAATACCCTTATTTTGGTATTTTTAATATAGAAATATAACATAGCATGCTCTCCACAGTATACTAGTTTTTAGTGATGACATACTAAAGTCTATATTAATATAATATAAAATTGTATAAACGTGATCATGAATAAAGGTAAGGTCTGGATTGAACCCACCCGCACGCAGAGCGCTCCCGCGCCCTGCTCGCTTAGTTTTATATTGTCTTATATGTTCCAACCTAACCTTTTTTTTTTTTTTTTTTTGTTGACGAGGGGGAAACCTTCAAAAGGTACCCGACGCCATGGGAGTGACGCCGGGTTATGTGGGATTTTTACCACACTAAAACCCCCCCGGTGGCCGTCCTCAGCGTTTGGTGGAGAACTCCGGGATCTCCAACGGAACACAACCGGAGTCCTCCTAACGCGATGCCCTTTTATCGGGCTCTGCCCTGGGGGGAGCAATTTACGCTCCTCTCACATCCCCTGGTGATTACAGCGATATGCGACCACACAAACCGCTGTCCTTCCCGGGGTCGCTTGCTGGACGGTTTGAGCTCCCACTCTTGCCGCCCGCAACCCCGGAAGCCCCTTTTAGTCGCCTCTTACGACAGGCAAGGGTTACCGTAGCCCTATTCTGGTCCCGGTACTACAGGGACATCGTAACATACCCTGAGATACAACCTACCCTAACCTAACCTAACCAATTCAATAGGAAATGTTAGCCTCCCCCGACGGAATATCATCAATGGTGACTAATTGAAGCTACCCATGCTAAAAAAATATTGCATTGATTTTCGGAAAAGTAGTCAAACTGCATAATTACCCTTAACTCAAGTAGTGGTGGTGGGGTCTTTGGATTCGAACCACAAAGGGCTGTACTATATTCTAAAGATGTAATCTTGCCATGGAAACCAGTGTTATATAGCGGGTAGTTTTATGGATGGAGTAGAAAATAGAATTGCATGCTTACACTATTATTCTTTAAATTCAATTCTTCGAAAACTTATCAAAATATAATATCAATCTTCACACAACCCTCGCTAGGATCCAATTCTCTCGCACCGCGGAATTGTCTCAATTTCTCACTCCATCCTATTACATAGACCGATGGTAGTATGAATTCAACAGGTGGTTGAAACTTCCGACCCTTGTTGACAGATTTCTGAAGTTATGAAGAAAGGTTAACAATATTGTTCTCCACGTTCGAACTTTTACTCCAAAATCTTGTTTTACATTATATTTTAGAACCAATCTCTAATAAAATATTATAAAATAGGTATATAAATTACTATTTCTAACGAAAAATACTAAGTTAAATTAACCCATACCAAAATAAACTTTTGTATCGTATCGTATATTAGACACGTAATATGTAAATGATTTTGTTACACAAAGAAAACAAAACAATTAGGTTTTATTTTTCCATGAATCTAATAAAATAACATTTTTATAACAACACCCGTTAAAACAATATGAATTACGCGAGAAAATTGTAAAACAATATTACTACAAACTCAATATAATATCATTCTGTTCTTTAAACATTATTGTATTACGCGGTCCTAACAAAATACCGTTCAAATAATCATAATAAATACCTCGACCCATTTTACTACATCCCATAATATCGCACACGTAAAAAAGACAATACATTTGTGCGCAAAGGGTTTGTGTCCATCCTATTTCAATTAAGCGTAGGCTCTCACACAAGTAAACAAACCCGCCTTTATTGCCATTTAATTTAAGCATAAAGGTAAAGGACTCTTCCCATTTTATCGGACAAACGTTTATCGCACAAATCAACATGAAATTACAGGTTTACTTCGTTTATCCAACATTTATTATTTTTGTACTAGTACTTGGTAGCTGTCGTATTTTTTTTTGAAGATTTTAGTAGCAAAATGAGCTTGTAGTAACTTATGGTAAAAGTTCCCTGCTGCCCATGGATACTTGTAATCAACTCCATATTGAACATATTCTATTTAACCGCTGCGTTACTATTTCATCTAATCTGTTCTCGACACTGTTCTTATTTCATCCTATTATAGAAATGTATTAATATCTGAATCTAATCATATCCGATAATAGAAGTATATATTCGGTACGTAGAAATGGTTCTTTATTTTGTCAGATATTTATTACGACGATTCTGTACCGAAGTACTATAGAATATTTCGACAAAGATATGACTGTTGTTTCTTTAATATTTAGGAACCATTGTACTGAATTTATTGTAGTTTCATATCTCTTGTAGTTAAATCTACGAAATGATGTTTCTTTGTTATATTGTACTGGTGAAATAATTTAAATTCATTTTAGACTAGTTGTGCCCCGCGGTTTCACCCGCGTTAAAAAGAAACAGGGGCACAGCTAGTTCTAAAATATAAGTAGCCTAAGTTACTTCTTATTACATCAGCTACCTGCCAATTAATGTCCCGTCAAAATCGGCACAGCCATTTCAGAGATTAGCCAGAACAAACAGACAGACAAAAATTGTAAAAAATGTTATTTTGGTGTATGTACCATATGTATATTCGCATGCATGTAGTAAAAAGCGGTTACATCAATATTAAAAACAGACACTCCAATTTTATATATATGTATAGATGTATAGATATAACGATTCAAACTAGGTAGGTACAAGAAATATTCCTATTATTATATTCGCTGAAATATGGCGTGACCTTTAAAGGAAAGGAATGTCTAATGTCGCCACATCCATTTGTTTTTATCGTCAACAATTTGAGGCAACATGGGTCACTTCAACATCGGGACGACAACGGCACGACTCGGTACCGATACTGTTAGAACTTCTGTCACTTCTGCCATAAACATGAATTTAAGTAAACTTATCACTATCTATTAAATATATAAAACCAAACCTTTATGGATATTCAGCATTGAATCGAAATAGCGAACACTTTTCTGGTGTTGTTCAGTTAGATACTTAAAAAATGCATTAACGACATATGGAATTTTATGTTATCTAATAGCTCTTCTCTTTATTTGATACGCGGAATACTTTTTGGTACGCAAAGATACATACACTTGCGTCGTCTATTTAGTAGTCGTCGTGGTCTATTTTGTATCCGTAATGCCGTTACCGAGTCGTGCCGTTGTCGTCGCAGTTAAAAAACTTCATACTCAATACTCATATAATATATAATCGAGCACAAAAGTGTTGACGCATGACGCGTACAGTCGCAAACGGCTGTTTTAATCAAACTGATGGCGTTGTGAAGTGGCGATCATCGTTATACAACAAAATTGCTGTTTCATTTGAAGCGAGGTATTTTAGCGTCATCATTATTAAGTTGTGGTCTTTACGTATTTGTACATGAGGACGATAGTTCATATTTTTACTCAGTACGCAATTAAAATTAGGATACTGTCGTTTTATAAAACGTAATATTACACAGTATTTTGGCGATATAAAATCAAGAATTCCTTGTGGTAACTGTTAAAATATTTAGGTATATAAAAATATATTATTTGATAAAAAATAAAGGTGATATTTTCGCATATGAGTTAAAGCTAAGGTTATTGTCAGTTAAATTGAGAGTGAATTGTTTTAGAATTGATAATGAGGAGTACAGGATTATAGTTCACATGCTTAGTGACGGTACGGTGTGCGTACGGTAATTCCCTTCCTCCGCACCCTTTAAACAGAGTACAGTAGCGGTCAAAACAGCTACTAAAAAAGTACAAAGGCGAATGACGGTAGTGCCGAAAAAAAGCGAACGACTCTACCACTTTAATGATAGGTATCTATCCGTAAACTTTCCTTTGCGTGTTTAATTGGACTGATACTTTTGTTCACTATTAATATCCTTTGAGTACGCCACGCCTTTCCGATGTCGGCCACTGATAAGAAGGGAACGACTTACTATGTAAAGTAATAAGTAAGTGTGCACTTTGGGAAAACTACAGGGAATTAAACGCAATAATAGCATATAATATAACAATACAATTTAACGTACTAGTACTAATTGTTTAAAAAGAATGATAAAATCAACGGCCTTATAATTTTTTCTAAGCAAGTGTACTTGACTGATATTATAAGAGCGCTTTCCTGTCGTGCGTCTTTTCGGCCACACATGCGTCACCGCCCGCGTGCCACTTGTATCCTATCGCTTCATGTGTAAGGATACATAAACACATACGGGTTGTTGCAAATAGACATTATCGAGGTAATTTATGCGTGCATGCGTAGGCGTAAACACGCGTGACAAGGTAAGTGTTATAATTGTTGATTTACGAAAATATAAAGAAAGTATTGACAGCAAGAAAATTTGACGATTTGAGAACTTATTAGGTAAACACAATAGATTCACGTACATAAATAGAAAATGGTAGTAATTTCTGACTTTTTTTAATGAGGGGGAAACCTTCAAATGGTCCCACATAATCCGGTGCCGTTGGAGCGACACAGGGTTATGTAGGACTCTTACCGCACTAAAACTACCCCGGTGGCCATCCTCGGCGCTGCGTAGAGGACTTCGGGATCTCCAAAGAAACGGCACCGGAGTCCTCTTAGCGCTTTGGTCCGCCGGGCTCCATCCAGGTGAGTAGCCCGTAACCCTATTCTAGTCCCGGAACTACAGGGACAAGTAATTTTTGACTTAGGGCGGATATTTCAAACCTACTCGTATTTTATTTAGTAATAAACAAGAAATTTCTGTTATAATTCGGTCAGATTAACACAGATAAAACTAATCAAAATATACCAAAATTAGCACGGTTGTAACCAATTTAAAGTTGGTGCGTATCGGCCGGCGATATGGGAGAGTTCATTTTCATTTAACTTTGTTATGTCGAAACCTTCATCACTTCTCAAGTTCCCATTGTTTGTGTTCATTAAAACTTGCGCCTTACATTCTATCTAATACCCGTGGCCTTAAAACCTTAATGCTTGTCTGCTCTTACTCGTAGGTTAGATTTTTACTCTCTAAGATTTCAGACTAGAAATCCAGCGCTGATCTAGTTTTTTTGTAAAAAAAAATCTGTGATCTACCATGTCGTGATAGTGAACTTAGTAGACGGCGATAGCAGATGGTGACCTCGTATTCTGTGTTTTGTCGCACGCCTGCTATTTTGGAACCAGATCCATATACTCGTAAATACAGACAGTCGTGCTATCTCCAACATTTTGCCGTAAATCTATATATCGAAATGTAATGCTTAAGTAGGTACTGTCAAATGCAACATTCTAATCAACGCTGAATCTAATTATAGCTTGATCATAGAAGCGTTGTTGCGACTGACAGTTGAATTAACGAATGATATTAGGTAAGAAATCTTAAATATAATTATTCTCTTATTATTTACCAAATAGGTGCTGTATATATAATAACTGGTAAAATTTAAAGACAACACACAACACTTTTTGTGGTAAAATGTCGTCAACCAATTACTGTCCCACTGCTGGGCACAGGGTCTCCACTCAGACTGAGAAGGATTAGGTCATAGTCCATCGCGCTGGCCAATTGTGTATTGGTAGACTTTTCATACGTTTGATATTTCTTTATAAACCTCTTAGGTGTGCAGGTTTCCTCACGATGTTTTCTTTTACCGTTAAAGCATATGATAATTGATTTGTAATACGCATGTAACTTTGAACAATGAGAGGTGCGTGCCTAAGATTTGAACCTTGGACACTTTGATCGAGAGGCCGAGTTTTATATGAAAAAAAAAAACAAGTGCAAAGTGTTATTTCAGTTTTTGTTTGAAGAGTTTTAACATCGCTACAAAATTAATAAATCATGAAAGAGAAGTACTCTAGTGTATAGAAATACGCATACAAGTGAATAAATACTAAGAGCAAGTACAAAATGCCAGCCGAGATGAAAATTGTCCATTACAATATGTTCTGTAAACTATACTGCACAAACTATTCATTCGTGGAGTAGCGAATTCAATATTTGTTTAATTTATTTGTTCGATAAAAATACATTTTTACTTCAGCGCAACGATAAAATAACAGCGAATCGAGTTACATCCAAAAATATGAGAAGTCGTTATAAAATTTTCATATTTTTTGATTTTCTCGATACTCGGTTAGTTTAGACTCGTGTTGTTTTTATAATATACGCGTACTTAATATATAAAAAGTCATAGTTTATACTTGTCCATTCTAGTCACAGAGTTGAATGAATCAGTGGTGGAAAATTGCCTCAAGTTGTTTGTACATATTTTGAAACTGTGTTTTATGTGAGTTAATTTGCCGGTTTGAATATAATGAAACCTATTAAAGTAAGTAAATTTTCTTCGTGTTTTCATTTTATGGTACCATGTCATTGTGTGGAGGTATAATTTAATGACACTTATATTTTTATGCAACGAACTTTCAATTCTTGAGTTACAATCACTTAGTAAAATTATAGAAGTATCATTTTTTAAAGACATACAAAACATTTTAGTAAACTGCCTGCTGTGTAGTATTTTCGAAGGATTGTGAAGTCTACACAT
Organism: Epargyreus clarus clarus; assembly: GCA_014595695.2. Taxonomy (NCBI): domain Eukaryota; kingdom Metazoa; phylum Arthropoda; class Insecta; order Lepidoptera; family Hesperiidae; genus Epargyreus; species Epargyreus clarus. Next base: position 3,258,668 of record JACTTY020000022.1, on the reverse strand, counting down.
AAGTAATCGTGGTTGAATGTGGCCTAAACATTTGTCATTGCTCCAACAGCACCCAGTAGAGCAATAAATACCTGATAAGGAAACCAAGCCCAGCATGAGACGAGAACAAAAGGTAATCTTCCATGTACAGGTACCAGGGGAGCAGCAGCGTCAAAGTTTGTTTAAATCTCATCGAGCGGCGGGGAGCGTCGTTAGTGGGGTTAAACAGGTTAATTTGCCGTGTCGCGCCGAGATGAGTTCACGTACGAGAATTTAAGTGGCCGACTTGATTTTATTAAAGAACTTCCGTGTTATGATAATTTGTAAGGGGAAATTGATATCAAGTTTCACTTACAAGTTTTAATATATTTTTCAATTATGTTGCGAATTACGATTAGTGTGTAGTACTTATCTAGATATGATATAATTTTACAGAACAAAGAGTATATGGCGGGATCTATTTTCAAAATAATTTACGAGTATTTAGACATAAACGAGTGTCTTGGACAGATAAATTGGACAGACACTTAGATGAGCTGCTCGGACTTTTATAGATGGTAATATATCCTTCATGTTATAATTTCAAAGGCACCATCGTCATACCTAGTTTTATGATTAAAAACAGTGTTAAGTGCTGTTGTGTTCTAGTTTGTAGGTAAGAAAAAGACACTTATACATTCTGAACATTCTAAATTAGTTCTCAGGAATAGCAACGAATACATGATTTTCTTGAGATAGGACATCAATCACATTTGAGCTTAATTACAAATGTCCACGACATTGACAGACATTTGCAACATCAATTCCATGTAAAATACCAAAATTAAGAGTTTCATCGTATAAGTAAACAAGAAGATACGTTGAATACGTATTTACAAATAGTATTCCCAATTTTCATGTCAGACCGCTTCAGTGGCTTCGCACAAAGCGGGTGCTGAAAGTATTCGCAAAGAATCTGCAAAATGTGCATCCGAATTTATTTCGGAGAGAATCTTTCTGCAGTGTATTTGTTTAGTTTGTGTGTATATTGTGACTTCAAATAAATAAGTCGTTGGGAATATTTTTCTTTATTTAAACAAGTATAAGATGTTATACAACCAATTACCAACATGATAAACGCATTACTGTCTCGATGGTGAGCGCTGGTCACCTCTCAGATTTAGAAAAAAATAAAGCCATGCTTCACCTCATGGGCTAAGTAGGGATAGGAACCCGTTCGCAATCGCATTCGTTGAAAAATTTTTCATCACCATCATTAACAATCCATTATTGTGCCACTGCTGGGCACGGGTATCCTCTCAGAATGAGAAGGATTAGGCCACAGTCCACCGCGCTGGCTAAGTGCGTATTTGTAGACTTCACATACCTTTGGGATTTTTTTTTATAAATCTCTCAGGTGTGCAGGTTTCCTTACGATGTTTTCAGTTTAATAAGAGCAAACTATTTTCCGCGAAAACAAGATACATTTTCAGAAACAGGAGAGTTAAAAAACATAAGTGTTTTTAAAACCTGCAAAATTTAATGAAATTATAATAATAAAGTTAGTACCGCTACTTAGGTACATGTTTACGATGAACTTTTGTTAATTATAATGAGTTTGCAGCGAACCACTTAGCGTAATTGGATTCGCCTAGTTGGACACGTGAGCCCTCACTCCTTTCAATTACAGGAAACGGGGCAGGGCGATGCACCCAGGAACTTCGAGAAACAAGGGAATTTTATAAAACTGGTGAAATGTACAAAAACAAAGTAGATTTATATGTTAATGCTAGGATGTGCTAAAGTTTTTTTCCCTTCTATTTTATTATGCTTTGCATTCAGTTTGTTCATTTGTTCTGTCTATTTCTAATTATTTAACGCATTGTTAAGTGCTGCTGTGTTCTGGTTTGAAGAATGTGATAAGGGACATGTTTATCCATGTCGTTGTAACTTAGCCCTTAAGGGTAGAAACGAATCTATAGCCGACCTTAGGCAGGATTCCAATCTTAAGTGAGGTTGATTACAGCTGTTTATGAGTGGCCGTAGCCATCTACCATCTGATGGATTGTATGTTACTACCTTACAACTGCAGTCATACGCACGTTCAAACGTTATAAAGGAAAGGAACGTAAAACGTTAAGATACTCGTACTTAAGGCATTGCAACGTAGTCCTCTACAGATTCATTTCTGACTTACTTAAGTAGAACGCCAAAATTTGATATTGTTGACAATTAATATTTATATATGACGAACCAGTTACTATCTGGTAGACTGTATAATAATCCTCTGGTACTTATATTATATAATATTATTTATTTTTATTATTATTCCCGTTATATTATCACGTATTCTCTTCATATCACGTAAATGCTGTATTTTATCTAGCATTATATTTTTGTAACAAACTTGTCTCCCAAATTAAAATACGTATTTGTAGAGGTCACAATGTTATAAAGTACGAGTATTTATAGTTTTACAAAAGGGTTAGTGGTATAACATGACCCGAGAACACAGGCCTATTTACTGTTTGTTACACGTTGTTATACGTTTCTTTGTTTTATAAACCCTTGCGTGCAGGAACGACCCTTGTCTAGCTGCGAGATTAGATTAGACTATATAAATAGGCAATGTTTATCTCGTTGACTCCGCTACTGTCCCACTGCTGGGCATTACCTCTTAGGGTGAGAAGGAATTAAGTCATAGTTAGAGATACACATGTTTGAGTACTTTTATGGGTCTCCCTTTTCCAACTTGGGAAGGGCTTAAGCAATAGTTTAAGACACAAACGTTTAAGAACTTTGTCAAAGGTGTGCGTTGTCCCAAAGTTAGGGAATTAAATTTCAATTTTTCAGTCTGTACTTTAGATATTGCATATTATTTGCAGAGAAAAACACATTTTTCCATACCTACATACTTAGTACAGAAAATAAAAATATATTACATGATATGACTCGAAACGTAGTCACGTGATTACGTGACGCCACCAGCCACCACTAGTGTTCTACGTGACTCGAGAGCGAATGGCATCACGACGCAAATGGGAAGCTAAACGAGCTGATGTACGAAGACCCTAAGGGGTTAACGTTAGTTTAGAGAAATAAAATTGTATTGTATATTGCTCTGTTCTTTTCTATTTTTTTAGCATTTTATATATTCATAAATGCATTTGTAACCAAAAACAAATAGCATAAAATTATACTTTAGTTAGATCGTCCGCATTAAAATTGGGACCATAAACCCGACTTTTCAGAACAGAAACAAACTAAATTAAGACGACAATATAAAAGTTAAATCGTGCCTACTTAAATAAGAAAATATACTCAAATAGATTAATGATAAATATTACGAATGAAGTCACGTGACACTATCAGCCACCACTAGTGTTCTACGTGACTCGAGAGAGAATGGCATCACGACGCAAATCGCCAGCTGTACGAGCTGATGTACGTACTAAGGACTCTTAAAGCGTTAACATTCGTGTTGAAAAATAAGATCTTATTGATCGCAGTGTGAAAAATACATTTCTAACAGAGATTAAATAGGATTACAAGAATTCTACCTATGTAGATTATGCGACACCTTAAGATCGGAGACTATAATCTCAACCTTTCGTAATCCGTACAAATAAAGTAAATAAAGTAGGTAATACAGACACACTCGTACCTACACAGTTAAGAAAATATATCTAGATACGTTAATGATAAATATTACGAATGAAGTCACGTGACACTATCAGCCACCACTAGTGTTCTACGTGACTCGAGAGCGAATAGCAGCACGACGCAAATCGCGAGCTGAACGAGCTGATGCAAGTACTAAGAACCTTACGGGGTTAACATTTTCTAATATTTCATTAGAAAAATAAAATAGTTTTGTGTAAGTATATCAAATTGAAATGGCCTTTTCTAGTCTATAAATATTTTTCTACAATGCGTTTTTCTAACTGACTACAAATACTTTTATTTGAAGTGATTAACCACGTTTCGGTGAGAGGATGTGGAAACTTAGTTTTCAGAAGTCGTAATGCATCTGTAGACTTCAGGTAGAATTCCTATTGCAGTGATCACTTACTTATGTAAACTGCATAATTATTCATTTGCTATTGCCTAAAAAGTCCTTGGGTGGCAGTTTAAAAGATCAGGCAGACTGCTTGCAACGATTTCATAAGAAATTACAACATAGGTTCATGTTTATACTTCCACTTCTCATAGCGTGTATGGGTCGGTGGGCAGGTTCATTATAACCGCGTCAAACTTCGTCAGCGCTGTAGCTTGCCTGATGGGCTGCCAGGGGTGCAACCTCCTTATAGACAAAATGCGCCGACCCGATAGGAAAAGTAAATAATATTTTGGTTAGTACAATGAGTCAGTGAAATAAAAGGTTGTCAAGAATTTCAAATTTGATTGATTAGAATAATTCTCTTTCTTGAAAAGTCTCTGCTTAGTTACGACGCTGAACTTTGCATTTTCGTTTTGATTTTCTTATGCTTTTAACTAATCTAAATATATAACTCAAAGGTGACTGACTGACGTAGTGATCTATCAACGCACAGCCCAAACCACTGGACGGATCGGGTTGAAATTTGGCATGCAGGTTGACATAGGCATGGTATGATGTTATGACGTAGGCATCGGCTAAGAAAGGATTTTGATCAATTCTACCCCCAAGGGCATAAAATAGGGTATGAAAATATTACTTCGTAACGCGAGCGAAGCCGCGGGCGAAAACTCGTGTATTATAAACATAAATAGTGAATTTACAAAACCAAAAATAAATATTCAAAAATTCAGAGGCATTTGGGACAGTCTAACTCAAGTATTTTTGAGTTGCCAAGTGCCTGTTATGCTATTGTACCAATTAGAGTACAATAATATAAGGTTTAAGATTTTTATTGCTCAAAAATATACGTATAAGTCACAAATATACGAGGCACTTTTCTTTATTAAATTTCATTAGTCTTTTAATACGGTGTATAAAAAGCTAATTAGTATCATATAGCGTTACATTATAGCGCTACTATCTACAGATACAATTTCAATTAAGCGAACGATAGACAATTTGATCCGTTTCGAGAATTGAGTACAATTTAGCTAACATACCTGAAAACGATATCCCGTTGAGTGACGTAATCGTTCCCGGTATCACGCTCTGGTACGTCTGACGTCATATCAGATCAGATGTCACTTCCAAGGAGCGTTCCCTTAATATTGAAGTGTCTTACCGCCTTTATCTCTCTAACGTGCCAGTATTAATGGAATAGCTGGAAGAAGATCTATGAACCTACTTAGAATAATTCTTTTACAATTTGGACCCGAAAAAGTATTTACTTTTTTCCTAGTTGTCGAAGTTATACTTATTTGGGTGAATTAGAAAACGTAAAATTGAATCCGTAGACGAACCAAGCTTACCGGCATAGCTCTCAAAATTAGCAGGCTGAAGTGGCAATAGTCCGGCCACATCGCTCGGAGGACCGATAACCGATGGGGAAGAAAGGTACTCGAGTGGCGACCACGTGTAGGCAAAAGAAGTGCAGGCCGCCCCCCGACCAGGTGGACCGATGACCTGAAGAAGACGGTGAGAAACCGCTGGCTTCAAAGGGCACTAAACCGGGTGGAGTGGCGCCAATTAGGGGAGGCCTACGTCCAGCAGTGGACTTAAAAGGCTGATGGATGGATGGGATGGAAAATTGAATTAAACACGCACCTATGCCTTAATTTAAGTAAGTGCAATTCATAAAAAGCTAACATCGCACGTAATTTTCTGATTATGTTAAAAAATAATGAAAATGCATATTTTAATATTGTAAGTATATTTTTGTCCTGTAGTCTCGAAACCAGAATAGAGATCCGGTATGTCTTGTTTGTCGTAAGAGGCGACTGCGACCTCAGGAAGGATGATGGTATATGTCCAGCTGGTTATCATTGTAAATAACCAAAGGTGAGCGTAAATGCTCATCAGTTTGGATATCCTGGAGTGTTCCACACAGCACTGAGGACGGTCACAAGGGGCTTTTAGTGCATAAACATCCCACGTAACCCTGTAATCACTCAACATAAGCGCAGGCAGCTATTATGGCATTTCTTTTTTCTTTAAAACAACACCGCCGCTGTACAAAAAACAATAATGTAAAATTTTCATACTAAAGAAATCTTACAATAGAGTATTCAATCATGTTACAACAATGTTGTAACTTAATTAGACGGGTAATTAACTAGCGATCGTCGGAGATATTCTGAATATTCTCGACGCGGCCATGTTTTAAGATATTCAGCCAAAAATCTCAGCTGTAGCGCTTAGCACTTTCGGGGAGTTAAGTTATTTGTCTTTCGCAATCTGCCGCGGCACGCCGACATTCAAAATAAGATGCCTGCTTGTTATTCACGAGGCGGATTTCCAGAGAAAAAGTGGAAAGAAAATTTAAAAATTTTGGGGCACTTAAGACAGTCTTACTCCAAAATACGAATGTATGATTACATGTTAAAGTATCACTTACAAATGTCCTTTTAATTTTTAATTTTAAATCTCATTATATCTTTCATTTCGATATATAAATAAATGAACGCTTTCTACTCTCACAGCCTCACATAAGGATTCCCTATATCGTGGGTGCCATGTACAAACGCTAAGACGAACACACAAACACCCAGACCCAGAACAGATATCTAAATTCATCATTCAGATATTCTGAATATTCACTCCATGCGCCAATTTTTAAGATATTCAGCCAAAAATCTCAGCTGTAGCGCTTAGCACTTTCGCGGAGTTAAGTTATTTGTCTTTCGTAATCTGCCGCGGCACGCCGACATTCAAAACAAGATGCCTGCTTGTTATTCACGAGGCGGATTTCCAGCGAAAAAGTGGTAAGCGGATTTGATGGAATTATGCGAAGACTTCATAAAGTTGGTACACGATTCGCCGCAACAATATGCCTCGCTTGAATCGCTGCGCGAAATGTCTCGAAAAAATCACGAACATTCTTACTTATAAGTTAATTTACAAGAATTTGACTACAAGTCTCGCATGTTTCCAGTTGGTTCTAGAAAGTCGTAAATCACTTTTTTCATTTTTAATGTATTCTTTATCGTCGTTTTCAAGAATCTTAATAATGTTTATTAATTTTGTACGTCTGGAAACTTTTACGTGTTCTGAGCAAAATTACGAAATGCTGTCACGGCTCGAAATGGTTTAGAGTTTAAGTAACCACAAAATACCATTATCGACCCATTATCATCCCACTGCTAGGCCAGACCCATGGGTCTCCTCTCAGAGTGAGAATTAGCGAGTAAGGATTAGGCCATAGTCCACCGCGCTGGCCAAGTGCGTGTTGGTAAACTTTACATACCTTTGAGACTTCTTTATAAATCTCTCTGGTGTGCAGGTTTCCTCACGATGTTTTCCTTCGCCATTTAAGCAAGTGAAAATTAATTTTGAATACGCACAAAACTTGGGAAAATCAGAGGTGCGTACTTGGAATTTGAGCCTCGGACCCACAAAATATACGATAAATAAAATATATTCGAAACGGATAGAGCTCTTACTTTCTGCAATGTAACAGACAATAAACAGTTCACGTAACAATGTTTTGTTCAGTCTGTTAAGTAATGTTATCATTATTAGAACTTTAGTCAATATTGTTTTAGGTAGTCGGGTATTTCGCTAAATTAATTATTCCTTGTTATGTTTAATCGTTATGAAAAAATACAAACAAAACGTTTAACGTGTATAATTTCAGGGAACGCCATACAATTTTATGTGTACAATGCATCAAGGGCCTAAAATTTGTCCATAAAAGTACTTCTCTAAAAGTATTTCCCACTCATTATGTGGCATATTCATCAAACGAATGGCAAGGAACGCTTATTAAGCGTTATAGTTAGTTAGGGCACGTTTCACACATAAAGTGTTGTTAAAGGTTCATTAAGGATGGTAGCGTCAATAGTTATGTGAGACCTTATTTCTGCCTAATAACAGTAATGTTAACTGCTATCTTCCGCTTTAGAGGGCTTGATAAGGAAGATATACCGATCAGAAGCGTTCCAAATTAGTCCTCAGGGATAGAAACGCATTTGAGGCCAACGTCAGATGCAGCACTAATCTTACCTAGGATTATCTTATTTGATTACAGATGTCCATGGGCGGCAGTAGCCACTTACAATCAGGTGGACTGCATGTTAGTTTGCTACATATATTCTAAAAAATTGAATAATCAATCCATTATTTTTCCCACGAATATTATCGGATAGGATAAGTATGTCTCCCTTGTTATATGCTTAAAACCAGGATACAGCAGCGCTTTACGGTGCTTGCATAATGCTTATAAACTTATGGCAGTGGTGGCTTCAGGAACACAAAGGGTTCATATATTATTTACTTATTCCCTTTTATCATAAAAGTGTGACTCGTACTTATGAGAAAAATGTACTCGTACTTATGAGAATTTTTGCGAAAATGTCAAATGAATAGAACGATGGACGTGAACGAAATGATTCAGTTTTATTTTTTGCTTACACGTGAGTAAATAAAAGGTTTAGTTCCGGGTCAAAGTGAACTTGTTTCATAGAAAAAGGTAGTCAAAGTTGAACTGACGAATACTTTTTGTGCTTTCAACCGATAAAATCTTGCATGAATGAATCTGTTTCTGTATTTAATGGTGTCTTATTTTTATGTCAGATAATATTATGTATTTATTTATTTGTTGTGTAGGGTTTTGAAAAACGCATTAATTTATGATTTAAGACTAATACCTATCATAGAATTGACAGGAGGGGAGCCCATGATGCAAAATGTGTAGTCGAGCGTCGTTCGGACCTATCAGATTGAGTAGATAAAATGATAGAATTAAGAAAAGTGCTATATAATACCATTATATTATTACCACTGTGAGCAGTCCACCTGATGGTAAGTAGCTACTGCCTGGACTAGAAATAAAGATTTTTTCATCTCGTACATACCTATTAGATATTGTTGAGAAGTAGTAAAGTAGTGGTCATAGAAAAATCTACCAGATAATCTATTACATTTAAAATAAACATCTCCCATCTAAAAGCCCTTAACGACCTATTAAATGTCAATATAAGGGTTATTCAAAATGTACCCCCAAACGTGTGTATGAATATTCATGTCCTTGTACCCTGGGCATTTATTCCGAAGGGATCGAGGGATTTTAGGGCCGAGATTATTGGATATGCATCAGCTGGGCTCCGGTTTCGGGTTTCGGGTTAGCGGAGTTCAGGTTCAGGTCATTTAGTAGTATTATGTATACACTTCTGCTTTTTAAGTTCATCATTTGGTATGTGTTACGAAGTGTGTATGACGTAACCTATACACAAAAAAATATATCGTAAAATACTGACATTTTCAAAAGTTCTAATATCCATTCTTTATTATTTTATTACTTTAAATATTGAATAGTTTTAATTATTTATTAGTAAATTACAATTAACTACACTAATTAGTATTGTCTCTTGAGACTTGAGACTTCTTGAAGTATAAATTTATTATGAACGAAAATAACTCGGCTACACCTCATAAATTAAAGTAGCGATTGAATATAAAAAAAAAAAAAAACAAAAATCCAATTGCTTAAAAATATATCCACAATTATCAAGGACATTTTATATTATTACTAGCTGACCCGGAAAACGTTGTGTTGCCATATAAATAAAAAAATGTTCAGGGTGAACAACCTTTATCACTTAGGGGTATGAAAAATAGATAGTAGCCCATTCTCAGACCTACTGAATCTTTATATATATATATATATATATATATTTCTTATGTGAGTGTGTCTCAAGTCCCCTTGAACACACAACAAATTTCATCAAAATCAGTCCAGTCATTTAGGAGGAGTTCAGTGACATACACACGCACATAAGAAATATATATATAAAGATTATCTGTCAAGGCACTTGGACTGCTGGGACACCCATACAAAAAAATACTCTTCGTAGTACATATTAAAAATAACATATTTCATATTTCAACGTAAGCACAAAGTGGCGTAGATGAAGCAGTGAAACATTGAAACAACAACAACAAAAAATATAAATTGGACTGCAACTTTGCGAAGCAATTTAAACTTCCAGTAAATCGTTGACTCATATTTGCCAGGTAAAGGTCCGGAACAGCTCTGCTTGGTTTTATTGAACTAACATGAAAGGCTACAGAAAATACTTTGCATTACGTTTAAATCGTGAACTTCATATTTATTTAAAGTAAATATAGAAGCGATTGGAGCAAATCGTTAGTACATATTTACTAGGTAAACATCCGGAACATCCCTAGCTTACTTCATTTTCAACACAAAGGCTGTAAAATACGTTGCATTCACGTTAAAACGGTGAATTTATTATTTATTCAAAGTACATTACATTTATAGACTAGAATGTGATTGGAGTAAATATTTTGTACATATTTACAAGGTAAATATCCGGAACATCTCTGGCTTGTTTTATTGGACTAACATAAAAGGCTGTACAATACGTTGCATTCGCGTTTAAACGGTGAATTTCATATTTATTTAAAGTTAATATTACATTTATAGAATGTGATTGGAGTAAGCCGTTGGTACGTATTTACTAGGTAAATATCCGGATTCATTTTTAACACAAAGGCTATTAAATCCGTTGGATTTATGTTTATACTGTGAACTTCGTATTTATTTAAAGTAAAGAATACACGTTTATAGAATGTGATTGAGACTGGACTATAGAACTGGGTACATTTTCTTGTTAGGATTGAGTAATCTTTACTAATCTATGTTCAACAGGTAAATGCTGGCCAGTACCCTTACCAGGAGTTTTTACGTTTCGACAAATATGACTGTTTTGGTATTTGTTTACGTATTATATTTGTCAAAACGTAAAAACTCATGGTAAGGGTACAGAACAACTTTGCTTGTCTGTATTCGAATAACATGAACACGTTACATAATAAACGTTGCATTTACGGTTAAACGGCGTACATCATATTTATTGGAATTAAACTATATAACTTTTTATAGTTATTGGAATATTCATACAGATTGTGTTCATCATATTTAAAATGAATTGTGAATATAGGGTGGTAATCCGTTGTTTTATTATTTTTCCAGTATACACAAAGCTTACTATTATATATTTTAAATATTTAAAAAAAATATTTACACATGTAATAAAATTATAACGGTGGTGTAAACTTACGGTATTCTGGCATGAAGTAAAGATATTAACTCGAAAGTTTAGAATAAAATTCTTCGTGGCAGCAACGGATCTGTAATGTTCTTTAGGTAGGAATCATTTAGAGTCCATAGAGTCCATAGGAGACTAAGGACTGCTTGTTCTTCTATTAATAAAGTTTGAAACATAGGTATTATATCTTCCTTTTATCCAATAAGCCGCTTTCTCTAGCATAAAACTATTTAACACGAAGCAGAATTGGATTACAGGCAACATATTTTTTGCGAAAATACTTCGCTACAATGAAATGAACTGAACACCGAAGCAGATGTCAAGTGCCTTGCGCGCTGTCGGCAACAGGATCGCAATGAGCTTCGTACTATCTGTTCTTGCTATATATTACGAGTGTATCGTGTACACTGGCATGTTAGTTGCGTATAGGGCATATTAGATGTTATTCGGTGAAAAAACTTTACGTATTATACGCACAATATTTGCACATTTTTGTAATTGGCCGAGGCAGATATCAAGTGCCTTGCACGCTGTCGGCAACAGGATGGCATTTAGTCTCGTAGTATCCCATAATCATAATCATAATCATAATCATAATCTTTTTTGCTAAATAAGGTACAATGGATGTTAACACAAAGTATTATTTCCTCTTATTTTAACTTTAAGGCGTGCAAATATACAGTCAGACCAAAAATATTTCCAATATTATTTATAATATTAAATAACAAATTGTCAGATTAATACACACATCACAATTATTATTTTTTATATAAATATCCAACATTATTAGTCATGCAATTAATTAATATAATATCTAGTAATACATTCATAAATTGTCAAAAAATTCTTTAAGGCTGTAAAAATTATTAAGAAGAAGCCATTCATTTAAACGCTTTTTAAAAACATTAATAGGCAGATCTTTTAAATGGTATTTTATTAAAGATTTGAATAATCGAATGATGTGCATTTCTTTTGAGCGTCTGTAATCGACAGCTTCTTCACACGTAACATATATCATTCTTGATATATGTTACGTGTGTTAGTGTATAAGGCATATTAGTTGTGTATAGAGCAAATTACATTTTGTTCGGTGAACAAAACTAAGCGTAAGTACATTTTTTTTGTAGATGTTTAAATATCGCGGCTCTTCTTAGCGCTGAGATGATTACCGTGATTATTAAAATGTCGTCGTCCTTTTGTTGGGTGTTGCTTATGTGAGTGTTTTCACTTCAAGGTAGAAGAATTTCCGTGGTTCGATTTAACCACTACGTTACGTTTCTATATGATACTTATATGCGACATTCTGTAGTCCTCAAGAGTAACTTCGAATCATGTGCAATTTCAGGTAGAAATTGAAACTTAATCGAGCTTTATTATAAATAATGCATCTGTCATTAGGTAAGTAAGCTACATGCTTGTTTTCTTAGTCGATAAAATAAACATCATTACTTGTATATCAGAATCCAGGTCAAAAATCAGTTTCGAAATACACGAACAACCGTTGAGAAAATAGTGTCTGAAAGAGATTTATTTTCCGTACTCTATTGTATTTGTAGACCGGTAATATTTCTCGGCGTCTCAACGGTGTCGTTAATCGTTTTAGCGCATCAAAAATGTATGGCTCCCGGGCAGCCCGGTAGCTTTATTTAGAAAATTCCCTTCACATAATGGGTATCGTGGATAGAATAACATTAAATGTTGCAGGTGATTTTTATAATGTTTTTTCGTTGCTATGGAGATAAAATAAAGTAGTTTAGGAGTTCTGGGAGTTCTAAGTAGTAGTTTTTTTAACCAGTGAAATCATCAAACCGTGCAGTCTATCATTAACTAGTAACTACGGTCCATTGATATGAATGGATAACTGTTACCTAAACAATATACTAATCCTTGCAGAGATTGATTATTTATACATGTGTTTCTACCACTGAGACCTAAGTTTTTATCTTTTAACCTAGCGATAAGGCAGACGGGCTACCTGATGGAAAGTAATTATCGTCGCTGACAGTTATGTGCAATATCTGCTATTCAACAATGCCTTGCTCGTTTTGATGGAGGGCTCTTTTTGTGCTTATTTTGAAGAGCTCCAAGTCATAGCGCTCTGAGAGTTTCTCGTTGTGTCATAAGCCCCTCTTAGCAAAGAACACAGCAGCAACAACTATCCATTGTAGAAACTTAACCATAAAATAAAGAACTTTTAAAAATAAAATGAAGAAATTACTAAGAGAGTATAAAAGAAAAGAAAATTAATTAATTAACTTTATTAATATTCTAAATTCTTATTAGAAAATTGTTAAATCAGTAAAGTAACTACTAATTTTATAGTAAAACATCAAAGTACACGATCCCAAAGGTTTATCAAAGTTTACTAACAGTTTCGCTAATCATGTTAAATCTTTAATTAAGTGCGTAATTAGTCGACGAAGCCACACATTTTCTATATTAATTAAAGTGATTCATTGCCTACTAATACAGTCAAACTTAACAAGTTTCTACGCTCGTACTCGTACCTACTACATTTTAAATTAGTTGCCAATGGGATCACTGGCACTGGCCAATGGGATCAAAGGGATAAAATCAAGAATGAGTCTTATCCGCCGCATAACAGCAGTGTTAAGCGCTGCTGTATGCAGGACTGAAGAGTGTGGTACAGAGGACATATTTTGATAATATAGGAGTAGCAGACGAGCATGCAGTCCACCCGATGGTAAGTGGCTACTGCAGCCCATGGACATGTGTAATCAACACCACATAGGTTTAGATATTCCTACCTGTGGTCGGACACAGATGCGCCGCTACTCCTGAGGACTAAGCTGGAACACCTCGGAAAAGTCTGTCTCCCTTACCACACCCTTCAAAACGGAACACAGCAGCGCCTAACACTGCTGTAAATAGATAAAAATAGGTGTGGCGGTGGTGCCGCCGGAGTCGAACCACAAAGGGTTCTACCACCTTCAATACATACTCATCGATGTATTCTAACTTAGTCCTCAGGGGTAGCAACGTATTAGAGACCGACTTAGGTAGAAACTTAATCTTATCTGGGGTTGATTACAGATGGCCATGGACGGCAGTACCCACTTACTATCATGTCAACTGCATGCTTCTTTGGCATCCACGCTGTTAAAAAAGGAAACATTGATTTGTTATAAGCTTAATATCTAAACTCAAGCTTCTAGACATCCCGCTATGAACTTAATGAAGTCAGCAAATACACGTGTTGATTTAACTCCAGCACATTGTTTATTCAACGGATGAGTTGTCTGGCGTAATTGTGAAGAGGGCATTATAATTCAGATTTTAAAATCGATTTAATTTGTTCGTTAAAGTTATCTCTATATTCATCATACTACATGGCTCGATAGAAACGATGTACTTCTTGCACTTGTTTATCACTAAGACAAGGCGATATACTCCTTTTTTTTTTGTTATCGAGGGGGAAACCTTCAAAAGGTACCCGACAACGTGGGAGCGACGCCGGGTTATGTGGGATTTTTACCGCACTAAAACCCCCCCGGTGGCCGTCCTCTGCGCTGCGTAGAGGGCTCCGGGATCTCCAAAGGAACGCAACCGGAGTCCTCTTAGCGCGTTGCGCCGTCGGGCTCCGTCCAGGTGAGCTTGACGCTCGCCACACCAACTGGTATGTACGACGGTATGCGACCACACATACCGTCGTCCTTCCCAGGTCCGCTGGCCGGGCGGTTCGAGCTCCCACTCTTGCCGCCCGCAACCCCGGAAGCCCCCTTTTAGTCGCCTCTTACGACAGGCAGGGGATACCGTAGCCCTATTTTAGTCCCGGAACTACAGACTACAGGGACAAGGCGATATACTCCTACGTGAAATTTTGTTTTAAACTAGCTTAATATATTACGATAAATGATTGGGAAGCTTAAGTACATTTACTTTTAATTTATTCAAATCAATATTTTAATTAAATTCCTTTAAAGGACAAAAGACGTTATCAACTTTATCGCAGATTATTATTAAAGTAACGCGATTTTGCAACTGAATTATTGCAATGCAAGTGCAATCATACGGCTGTAGTTATTTAGAGATTAGAGCGCGAACACGTGATAGGATACGATATATTACAAATCACGTGTATTGAATATTCTTGCAACCTAATCATTAAAACTGCTTAACCGGTTACAATTACATTTTTTTCATGTTTAAATATGGTTGGTTTCAGATTGCTTTTAGTAGCGATAGATAAATTGCGTTTTTATCACGTCATATTATTTATGGCAGTACATCATCAGCCTAGCCCACTAGTGTGTCTAGCCACTAGAGGACCAGTAGTTTTTTGATAGGTATTAAAGGAATTTTATGTTTCTCTTAATAACAGCAAAATATATTTTATGTCGATAATACGTTGTTAAATATAATTTAAAATATTGTAATCTATCACCTCCTCTTCGTTATTATCTACTACATTTCAGTGATGCCGTCATGAACGTTATAGCAATTGATTGAATTAACGTGATTGCTGGCGAACTGATTGGTTGCAATAAAACTGCAATCGTACGGCTGCAGTTGATTAGCGGAACTGTAAAACAGAAAAACGTTTATATGTTAGTGATCACGTGTGCTTGTGCGTGAATTCTTTATCATGTCATCTACATTTACGTGAATAAAGTCATTAGATTTAATATTATACATATTGCACGTGTATAAAAGTGATATAAGGTCTACGCAAGGCAAAGGCCATATTTAAGCGTTAATATTACTTTTTGTTCGTCTTTTATGTTTACTGTTATAATGTTTTTACTTCGTACAATAAATTGTACATTATTATTAATTACCATTAAAACGGTATACAAAACTAAGTTTAACATAAATATTTAATAAATGTAGAAGCCGAGGGTATAAGTAGTATATAAGGTTAGCGAACATATAAAGAAGATTTTAAAAATTTTCATTTTAAAATAATTATTATGTATATTTACGTAATAAAACACTGAATAACTCAATCATATTAAACTAAAAACCAAAACTTTAACTTTAGAGAACGATAACAATTCCAATAAAGACCTAAAATAAACTAAGTTATTGTGGTTATAAAGCTGTGGTGGCGTAATTTGTGATTAACAGTTTTATTGATCGCAATAACACGATTGCTGCGACTGTATTTGCTGTAATTAAACTGCAGTTATAGGTCTGCGGTTAATTAGTGAGTCTAAAACTCAATAACTGTTCGCGTCTAAATGTTACTGTTGAAGGTCTTTGGACTTTATGTAAGTTTCTTTCTTTCTTAAATAAAATGGTTTAGATAAAACATACAGGTACACAAATGTATATACATTAGAATTCTCTTTTTCTTTATCTTTTTACTATTTAAATAAAAAGTCCATTATTCAAAGTAAAAAGAAAGAAATACTGTCAAATTCTACAGTGCGTAATTTAAATCTTCACGAATAGCTTAAATATAAATTGTATTATTACAGGCTTTGATAATGATTGAAGTTGAATGTTCATCAAGTTCTTCGTCAACATCATCAGAGTCAGGATCGTTGGAAGGCGTAGGTTTGTATCATCATTCAAAATCAAATATTTTATTTTATTTATTTAAAATTTTAAGAAGTCTTGTCGGCTCGGTAGGTACTATAGTCTCAACTATAATTGGTTGATAATAATGATGATAACAATTAAATATCTCTTTTGTGTTTTGGGTTTGGTAGTAAAGTAATCTAACCTACACTTATCTCAAAATTTTTAAAGTGTAATTTATAACGTTTCAGTACTCTCGTTACTTGATGCGCCTTTAAATGATGAATCAGAGGAATCCACGAGAGAAATAGAAGGTGACTTTACTTTAATTATAATCACTTTGAAATACATTTATTTCTTATATGATTTTAATTAAATTCTTAAAATTTAATATTTTACATTAAAATAGGTAATTTATTTTCAGTTTTACTTACGTAAGATTATTTAAAATGAAGTAACTTAAACGAATACTGATTTCAGATCTTAGAGAATATCACAAAGTAATTGGTAAGTAGCTAAGATCTCTAACCGCGCTTTGGAGGATATATTGAGACATCTTTATCATAGATCCTATAGGAAAGTAGTTTTTAAATTTCATTGGAAACCTTACCATAAAATAATACACTTTAAATGTGGTAGAACCCTCACTGGTTCGACTTCGGCGGCACTACCACCACACCTATTTCTGTTTAATGACAACAGTGTAAAGTAGGTATTGCTGTTTTAATTGAATCAAATTTCATTTTATAAAATGAAAGTAACACGTTCAGGATTTTAGGGTTTATCCTCTGTGTCCGGTATAATTAATGAATGCTGATCGGACCCTAAAATTTGTACCCATTTAAATATTGATAATTGGGTACGAAGGGAAGACCATTAATATTATTTAAATGATTCCTAATTTGTAACAGAAGAGTTGCTTTGTATGTACCTTTCATATTTATCCGATTATTCAACAGAATAGAAAGGGAGTTTAATTAAAAACTTTTTGGTTTAAAAACTTTAGTTAATAGCGCAGCGGGAGAGCAGGGGATTGAAGGTGGTAAAACCTTTTGTGGTTGGACTCCGGCGGCACCATCGCCACACCTATTTCTGCCTAATAACAGCAGTGTTAGGCGCTGCTGTGTTCCGTTTTGAAGGGTGTGGTAAGGGAGACATACCTTTTCGAGGCGTTTCAGCTTAGTCCTCAGGGGTAGCGGCGCACCTGTGGCCGACCTCACGTAGGAATATCTAATCCTATCTGGGGTTGATAACATATGTCCATGGGCGGCAGTAGCCACTTATCATCCGGTGGACTGCATGCTCGTCTGCTACTCCTATATTATAAAAAAAAAAGTTGCGGGAAGTGAACACTTTATAATATTTAAAAAATAAATTTATTTGAAGGTACTAAAATATTCGTAGTATTATATGTAAAACAATAATTTGTTTTCTATAACCATATTGCACATTTTTTAGCTAAACAGGAGCAAAAGAATCTTGTGGATTTGTTTCGTAAGTTAAAAATATTTACATTTTGTATTTGAATACATACAGTATTTTTTTATTTAAGTCAAAATTATTCATTGCAGGTCAGGAAGAAAGTGAGGAAGGTAAAGCAACATCTGAACTCACTTAAAATATATTGTAGTTATAGTAATAAAATTATTAGTAATAAATTATTCACAAACAAGTATACGCTAGTCTCAAACATACATTTAGCTCGGTGCAACATGGTTTCATAAATAGTAAATCTACAATTTCAAATCTCATTTTATGTGCTCATTTTATATCACAGCATATATCCGAGCCCGCTCAGGTAGATGTAGTATACATTGACTACAGTAAATGTTTCGACAGGATAGATCATCTACTACTTTTACGTAAATTACAGTCAGTGGGTATAAGAGGTAACTTATACAGGTGGTTTACTTCCTATATTTTCAATAGATCACAAAACGTTGCTCTGAGAGGGTACACTTCTTCAGCTATTTTTATTCCCTCGGGTGTTCCTCAGGGATCCATTTTAGGCCCTTTATTGTTCAACATATTTATAAACGACATTTCATCATGTTTCACTCATTCAAAAATTTTATTATTTGCTGATGACATAAAAATAATGTGCCCGATTCAAACCATTGACAGCGCAAAGCTTCTTCAAGACGACCTTAACAAATTTCAGGTATTTTGCACTGAAAATAAACTTGACTTAAACGTATCCAAGTGCTATGTATGTTCATTTACTCGTAAACCAAAACCGCTGATTTTTAACTACAAATTAAAAGACTCTCATATTGCTAGAGTTAGCTCCATCCACGATTTAGGGGTCATCTTCGATTCAAAGTTGACGTTTAATGAACACATAGAGTACATGCTGAAAAAAGCCTCGGCTGTTCTTATGTAAGAAGTCATCTCGAGTATGCATCCCAGGTTTGGAACCCTACATACATTACAAGAATTGAGCGTCTTCAAAAACGCTTCTTGTCCTTCCTCCAATTTAGAATAAAAAATTATACATCTGGCTATACTATGCGCTGTCGTAAATTTCATATACTCCCGTTGCAGGAGATCTAGTTTACTTATCGAAAATTGCGAATGGCTCGGTTGACTGTCCAGAATTGCTGGAGCGTATTTGTTTGAGTGTACCATGACCATTCTCAATTTACATTCCTACAGCCCGAACCAATTATTGTCGTAATTGTTATCTGTCTCGAGCGTGCAGGTTTCTCAATGAACTCGCTAAAAATCTTGACATAGATTTATTTAATACCACAAGTGGTCAACTTAAGCGACTGATGGCCGCACAGTTCTTCGGAACTGACGAGTCCGAGTAACTGTAATTCATAGCATGTTTTTGTTTATTTTTTTACTGATTTTTTTTTTGTATATGCCTTTTTTTCTCTATAATAGGTAAATACCTTATTTTACACTTATCCCTATACAGCTTCACTTGCTTGTTTATTACCTATATAACATATACACCTATATTTCTGATATTTATTGTACTAGCGTCTATTACTACGTTTTTTCTTCTCTGCGCACGTGTCCGTTTACGTCTTGTTTCTTTTTGTGTTAATATTTTGTATACTATCAGTGGAAACTTGTTATTGGCCTTTATGTACCTATTCTTCCCTTTTAATCTATGTATAATTGCATTTAGCTGTAAGTTTCCCAAAAATTGTAAAATAAAAAAAAAATCTTCTTCTTAATTCATAGTTATGACACTCACGTGACTATTTATTATGACATTTATACATTCAATTTTACGTGATTTTACGTCATAAACTAAGCACTAAAGCTTTGTGCCTTTTAGAACTCTCATTAGTACTGCATTAAAATTCCTATATTTCATTATTTTTTAGATAAAAAGCGGGTAAAGTTCTACGAAGATCTACTCAAGAAAGTCAAACAATTCGGCAGTAAGTACGCTTGTCATAATACCTTTGACAATTTAAATTCTGTTTCTCCATACGTTAACCCTTTTGTTTTAGAAAATTGAGTAGTTAATGACGTATGTTAATGATAATGATGAATAAGTGGTCACTGGTGCCCATGAATATTTATAATCGACAAAAAAGATGAAGGGTCAGTTATAAATAACTTTACTACTCCAGGAGACTAAATTAGAATTTCTCATAATTGTCTCCTATTTCATACAATATAATAGCTCGGATCCTATTATAGGACAGAAATAAACAGGCGTTTGTTTATGGCTACTTACAGCTATAGCAGATAATAAAATAAATAGCTTTGGTTTCTCCAGAATGGTGGTTATATTCTCTCTTCAGCATTGATTACATATGTATAACAAATTAAGAGCCTAAGATTACATATGTATAACAATTGTTTCAGAAATGACGGGGTAGTAATTGTAAATATGTTTATTCTTCATTTTTTTATTAGAACGTTCTTATGTACAGTTAGCTAACATTATATAGTTTTACCATATTATAAAATTCTAGTTTCTTATACAACAAAATAATTTTAATAATGTATACATTCTATCTATCATCGTAGCGATGTAATAATTAATTTACATGAATATAAAAATATTATTTATTCCTTTCTTAACTTTAATGTTTAAGAACTAAAATTTCTGATATTAAGGTCGTCGATAATAAATTGTCTATTTTATATGTATTTAATTTTAAATATAGAAATATAATACATTTTATCTTTTTTATGTGCTTTCAATTATTGTAATGTTTTTGTTTTCGAATTATTTAACTAAGCCAATAAAAAAAAATACATTGTGTTCAACGAAAATGTTTTCGATTACTTATTATATCTATTGTCAGATATTAATATTCAAAATTCAGTGAAGTATATAAAATAGAAGACAATGAATTCCATAGACATTTCAGTAACAAGATTTGCAGACGCATATCGAATGCATCAATTCATTCCTCTCAGGGTAGGACTTTCGTTATTTCCCAACGGAGATGCATATCTTTGAGTTTCTGATAACTTATACGACTTTTGCATCTAGGGAGATAAGGTTCGCTTTTGAGTAATGTGATATTGGATGTGACTTTTTCTATTGAAGCAGAGAATTTAAATATAGTTAAAATGAAACAGACTTTTATATTTTTTACAAATATTAGAAGTTTAAAATAGACGGTAGTCTGTAGCTGTAAAAAGACAAATAGAAAAAGAAATAAAGAGTAAAAAATATTAACAGCGTGGTAACAATTTTTACATCAAAATTTTCGATTTTATCTTTTTTCGATTGGACGTCCAGTTTTACTACAATTCGCGGAAAATAAATTTCTATTCCGAAAAGTTAACTCCACTTCATCTACGTACCACGGATCGAGTTTATTTTTTTCTGTTATTTGCACATTTCGTTGCAATATAGGCTGACTCATAAAACATAAATCGACCGACAAAAAAGTTTTTAAACACGGTTTTTACTGCAACTATATTGACTTCCTTAAGCGTTTATTAAACGAACTTAGCAACTCGAGGTTTCCACAAGACTCTCACGTTAAGCCTGCACTTCTTAACTTGCCAGCTTTCACTTTTGCAATTATAATTAAATTCCTTCGCTTCTAGCTGCATTATAATTATTATAATCTTTTACCGTTTTCCTCTTTAAAAAAAATCAAATTCAATTTTTTTTATTCATAATAGGTTCTTTACAGAGCAGTTTTTGAATGTAAATGCAACTGCCACCACTTCACAAGGTGTTTCGTTATGGAGAAGAAGCGGCGAAACAAACTCCATAACACACATCTTTAAAAAAAATACCGGGTTGCACTCTGGGGGTTCAGGCAGAAGTGAAAACATGACCTGAATAATAAAATATGATATAATAATTAAAAAATGAAACTGATACAGGATGACATCTTGACTTTTGCCGTTTGCTTTGTCGTCTTACGAATTTTCGATCAGGACAAGTGATCCTGACGGGGGTTTAAAATTTTTTACCCATCACAAAAAGTGCACAATGCCGCTAAAGAAGTTTTCACTTCAAAAACAAAGTTAAAGTACTCTTACTCGTAACGTAATAAAAATCTATCTTCTATCAAGCTACGAAAAATATTCGTAAGTAAATTAAATATTCGTAAATTTCAATAAAAAAATAAATCACCTCAGAACAGTTTTAAAACAACACGAAGAGAACAATTTGCAATCAACGATCAGAACCAATCTCTTCTGAGTTTGAAAGTTCTCAGACTGAAGTAGAACTTACCACTAACAAATACTTCACCTCGTTCTAAGCTTCTTCGGTTTATTTTATTTCTCCATTTCAACGCGAAGAAAGAAAAATAATCGACTACAAGTGATTAACAATAGGGGTTCGTTATTACTTTTAAGAATTGAAATGCAAAAATATTCTTTAATTATAAATACTTCAGTTACAATACATATTACAATAAAATAGTAGGTATTTTAAGTATTCTTCTTTCGTGCTAAATGCTCCTTTTTTGACGGGTATATCTTATATTTAAAATTCGCGTGTCACAATGTTCGTTACCGTACTCCTCCGAAACGGCTTTACCGATTTTCACCAAATTTTATATGCATGTTCAGTTAGTCTGAGAATCGGCTACTATCTATTTTTCATAACCCTAATTGATAAGGTTGTTCACCCTTAACATTTTTTCATTTATATGGCAACACAACGTTAGCCGGGTCAGCTAGTTTTGTATATAATATAGATAGATAGAAGTAGTATACGAGCATGCAGTGCCCCTGATGTTTGCTACTGCCACCCATGGATATCTGCAATAAATTCTAGACAAGAACAGATTCCCACCTAAAGTCGATCACAGATGCACTGCTACTTCTGAGGACTAAGACAGAAGTCTAAATACTTGTTGATGTATGGTAAAGTATTTTTATTTTATGCACACAGTTGGACGGTAGGTGCATATTGCACTGTTCATAAATATATATGTCGGAGAAAGACGTATGTTTCCCCACCGCGCGGCCACAAACCCCGACTCCGCTAGAGACGTCTTAAACTCTGATTGGTTATCTTACATAATGAAACAATAAGCCAATTAACCTAATACAATCATTACGCTGGCTGATTAATCGTTAACCTAAGTACATGACAGAAATAATTATAATTTAAGTAAATGTTGCACTGTTAAATAATCGTATTCTAATTGACCGACAACCAGTCCAATTCCATTCATATCCTCCGACATATATATTCAAATTCAAATATAATTTATTCCAAATTGATTAATATAATTAATGTACGATAGGGGTAAAATCATCTTGAATAGTTTCGGCTGGAATTGGTAGAAGACTCAAATTAGACAACGCACTCCGTTGTTTTCGACAGAACCCGTTTTGAACATCAATAATCTACAGTCGCTTCGGAAGCTGTTTCTCCACGGCGAAGAAGCGGCAATAAAATCCATATGTGTGCAAATTTACATCTTTTAAAAACTACTATACTATCAAACATGTAGGTCGCATTATTAAGAAGTTCTTCACCCTAACTGTATAAATATCCAACCCTATAAGTAGAAATATCCAAGAGCTACTCGAATTCAAAGAACAACACAACATCACTCGATCGCAAAGTTTCCCGTTAGTCAAAGATGAAAACCCTCAGATGCAAGTTTACTAACACGGAAACTTCTCGAAGCCAACACACTCGCCAGCAAATAGTTGAACTACTCATAATTTCTACCTTTTCTTTCACTAGTGCAGTCCGAAGTTATTTTTCTTTTGACCAAGAAACTTATCAACGACACACGTTGATGACCTAAGGTGAGACTTTATCAATTCATACAAAGTTGGATACATCAGTTCTTGTAAAAAAAGTTCATTGATATTTTCTTTGTAATCAGCTCAGGCAGATATTCTGATGGTGATTCATTATGTAAAGATTATTACTAGGTTCTTAAAAACCCTTAGGAGACATTTTTTCTTGTAAGCAAAGAGCAAACAGAATTTTTTACTTAAGATTTTTTACTCTTGAATATATTTACTTAAATTACTTATTAGATTTATTTAATTATTAAACTTAAACACTAATTAATTATTATATAAATACATACATATGAATGTTCGAGAATTTATTTAACACTTCATTCTTTAACTTTACATTTTCGCTGTCATATGATATTTTCTTTAAACCGATAGATATCGAAGCGATCCGCTTTGCTTCATTATCGTACAGGAAGCGTCAACTGATATTGTATAAAAGACGATATTATTGATGAATCTTTTCTGAACGATGTCTCAGGTATGCAAAAATATAGAAATGATACATACTCGTATTATAAATTGATATTGATTCAATTTTCCCCTATCATTATTATGCAACGTTATTCAGCAATCAATGGATTGCTTCTTATATATTTTAATGTTGTACCAAGTCTTCATGTTGATGAATAGTAATGGGTTGCCATTACAGAGCCAATTCTGGGAAAAGGTCTCATTTTCAAGAGGAGTTTAGGTTATAACCTACGGCTTTCTTCAAATGCGAAAAAGTAGACAAGCCTTTGACAACTTTTTAAGAACTATGTTATAAAGAACTAAGTTATGATGTTTTCCTTTACCGTTAAAGGATCATGTACATGGTCTTTTATTATATAAAGTCGAATTTGGAAGAATTATGAAATTATAATCGTTTAAAATTTGCAATACAATATCAATAGCTTTTCTTGCAATAATTATTCCAATTTCCATCTCAATTCTTTGGCGTTCTTAAAACCCAGTCAGTAGTAAGTGTTGGCAACTGTAATGTTTTATTCAGCGGTTGTCGACACGCTTCCTGCACAGTAATGAAGCAAATCGGATCGCGTCAATGTCGATCGCCAATAAAAAGAGCTGCAGTAAAGTAATAAAGGTCACGGAGCTGTGATCAAATTGAAATGTCAACTCTTTCGCCAAGTTAAAAACTCTACTAACCTTGTCAACATGTTAGTACTTGACATAAACGTGGTATTTTTTTTATAATATAGGAGTAGTAGACGAGCATGCAGTCCACCTGATGGTAAGTGGCTACTGCCGCCCTCCATGGGCGGCAGTAGCCACTTACCTACATTTGTAATCAACCCCAGATAGGATTTGATATTCCTACCTGAGGTCGGCCACAGATGCGCCGCTACCCCTGAGGACTAAGCTGGAACGCCTCGGAAAAGTCTATCTCCCTTACCACACCCTTCAAACCGGAGCACAGAAGCGCCTAACACTGCTGTTATAAGGTAGGAATAGGTGTGGCGGTGGTGCCGCCGGAGTCGAACCACAAAGGGTTTTACCACCTTTTAAATTAAATTATTGTAAAATTAAGGTATTGTAGTAAGTGGATATCATTGTTAGCTTAAAATTATTATAGGAAAAAAATCCCAAGTTAAAAAAATGGTTGAAGGAGTAAATCTATACTTCGTAAGCAAATCATTATTCCTTGGCGTTCTTAAAACCCAGTAATAAGTGTTTGCAACTGTCATGTTTTATTCAGCGGTTGTCGACACGCTTCCTGCGCGGTAATGAAGCAAATCGGATCGCGTCAATATCGATCACCAATAAAATCGCAAATTCTTTATACAATAAAAAGTGCTGCAATAAAGTAATAAAGGTCACAGAGTCGTGATCTAATTGAAATGTCAACCCAGTCGTCGAGTTGAAAACTCTACTATCCCAGTCAACACGTCAGTCCTTGAGCTAAAAGTGTTTTGTTCAGGATTATATTTTATTTCCTGTTCATAGCCTACTAAACTTTGTGTATAATTACGAGGGGAAATAATAATAAACCTATATTATTTATATTATAATATTAACTAATAATATTAATTAATTACTTAACAATTGAAGATTTTAAAAGTTTTAAAGCTATTGCTTTATAAGCTATTTACACATATATATGAATATGGAAGTATGTTTCTTTTTAAGCCAAATCCAATACACGAAAGCTGAAATCTCCGTATAACTTGTGTAAATTCCACTGACTTGAAAGCTAAGGAACTTTGGGCGCAGTGAGAAGTGATCTGTGTCGCCGATATTAGCTCAAATTTATTGTGTGCTTTAATTTAACCTTGTCGGGATGATTTGAGTCATAATATCTTATCAAATCTCGGCCCTAGGGCGATATGGAGAATAATTATAGATGGAGAAGCAAAGGGATAGTAATTATATACCCGCAATTAAAGAAGCAATAAAGTGTAAATAAATCTAACTTTTTTTTTTTTCAAAATATACGAGTAACAAACGAGCTTGCAGTCCACCGGACGGTTAGTGAATACTACCGCCCATGGATATCTGTAATCAACCTCAGATAGGATTAGATATTCCTTCCTGAGGTCGGCCACAGATGCGACGCTACGCCTGAGAACTAAGCTGGAACGCCTCGGAAAAGTATGTCTCCCTTACCACACCCTTCAAAACGGAACACAGCAGCGCCTAACACTGCTATTATTAGGCAGAAATAGGTGTGGAGGTGGTACCGCTGGAGTCGAACCACAAAGGGTTCTACCATCATTAAAGAATTAAAAACAAATAATTTAACTAATTAAAAACAATAGTTAGGCAATAATCCATAGCCCTCTTTGCAAATTCGAGCTGCGTGGTTGAATACGCTCTGAAATACAAAAGCGGGTATACGTTTAATCTTCCACATAGCAACATCTAATTAATTATTTTGTACCGTCACGCCAATAAGAACATAATACACGAAGCAGGTAACATTATATTTCACCGATTCCTTAATTATTCAGAGCGGAAGGGTGGGTTCAGAGAAGGCGTCTAAATTGTATATTTCCTTGTCAGCTCATTAATTTCTTAAACTGTTCGGAGTTGCGGATATTTACTCATTTCTATTTACACTGAATTCTTGTTGAAACAAGAAAACATAATAACGTTACATAAACATAATAACAAGCAATAGCTTGCTTTAATATTATTTGACGTAGATATTTATGGTATTTAAGTATACTCGTAGATTATTTTGCACGCATAGAGTTATCCGCCAATTTAGGTGGTAAAATATCTGTTTTCGTGTTCGAATGTGGTACATCCCACTGTGGTTCAAGCCCGATGGCATCATCGCCTCGCCTTTTTTTGTTTTTTTTTGTTTGTTGACGAGGGGGAAACTTTCAAAAGGTACCATATGCCATGGGAACGGCACGGGGTTATGTGGGATTCTTACCGCACTAAAACCCCCCCGGCGGCCGTCCTCGGCGCTGCGCAGGACTCCGGGATCTCCAACGGAACGCAACCGGAGTCCACTTGGCGCGTTGCCCCGTCGGACTCCGTCCAGGTGAGCTTGAAACTCACCACACCATCTGGTGTTCACGACGATATGCGACCACACATACCGCCGTCCATCCCGGGGTTGCTGGCCGGGCGGTTCGAGCTCCCACTCTTGCCGTCCGCAACCCCGGAAGCCCCCTTTTAGTCGCCTCTTACGACAGGCAGGGGATACAGTAGCCCTATTCTGGTCCCGGAACTACAGGGACAATCATCGCCTCGCCTACTTCAGCTTTAACACAGCAGTGCTTGACACTAATGTTACAATTCTCTAGGTGTGAACTAAAATTTGATGGCAGTGACCACTTACCATCAGATGTACTACATGTTCGCTTCCAGCTGGCATCCACCGAACCGAGCCGGCATCCACCTTCCACCGACCTGCACTGACCCGCGTGATGGCGCAGTTATCAAACCGGTCTGACACACAAACGGTTCTTGGTTCGATCCCCAGCTAGACAGATATCTAAATTATGAATTTAAATATATATTCTCGGGCTGTAGGGTTGTGTGTGCAGGAAGCGTAAAAAAACCTAAAATAATCTTAATCTTAATTAAATTTAGTAGCACAGACATACGTTTAGTCACACACAATGTTCAGTATGAACGCCGCAGTGTGATCACTTTGGCACAGTGAAGTCGGGCCGCCTGATTAGATTCCATACTAAATCAGTTGCAGGAAACAGGTTCTTTGAGCGGAACTACTTTCCATTCCCACCTTCCTCGCATTTCCAATTTCCAACTTCCGTGTAAGCGCTCCTCGGTGATATGTTCATTCGTGTGGCACTTGTTTTAAGTAGTTGGTGCATTGTTGATGTAAAATTACTTTAAGCAAATTGTATGTACGCTAAAACCTCGTTAGATAACGTATCTTCTTACTAAAAAAAGGTAAAGCGGACCATTCATTTTCGAGTTATAAAGGCGCAAACAAAAAAACAGATATACCTACTTATATGGGTTACAACTTTTCTTATAAAACAGATTTAGGTAAAATAATAGGTACCTCCCTCAGATCTCATAATACACTATCTCTTTTTTGATGATATTTCAGACATGATACTGATTCCCAGGCTGGATACACATGGCATGGCATGGCATGGATATCAGATTGTTGATGACTTTAGAGAATTCTAAGTCTTTACTTTACAAGAATAGTTGTCAACCCGTTATTGTCATATATCTGAACACGAATCTCCATCCAGAGTGATAAGGGTATATTCCATAAGTCCAAGACATAGGCCAAGTGAATATTGGTATCCTTCACACACGTTTGACAATTACTATTAAGGAACATTAACATAATTTTCTCCAAAGTCCCTTATTAGATTTTTATTATAAAATTTCGCTGGCACGATATAAAGAAGAAAAGCGATAACCTTGCCTTCTATCGACTCTAATTTCCCAAATAAAATATTACACACTTACTTACTACAGATTGCAGTGTCGCTTGAACCGCATTGCGCTCTATGGGCACTTGCCAACATGCAGATATCGTGGGCTTAGAACAACTTGTGTGCCATTTATGCTTCCATACTCGATTTTCCTACTTTTCAAGTACATAGTTGTGCTTACAACATTTTACTAGAAGGAGCAAACGATCATGCAGTTCTTGTGAAGATAAGGCAACTGTCGCCGTGGACAAATGCGTGCAGTCACCCATAAAATATTTCTACCTAATAACAGCAGATTTAGGCACTGCTGCGTTCCGGTTTGAAGGGTGTGGTAAGGGTGACAGACTTTTCCGAGGCGTTCCTGCTTAGTACTCAGGGGTAGTGGTGCATCTTTGGCCGACCTCAGGTAGGAATATCTAATCCTATCTGGGGTTGATTACAGATGTCCATGGGTGGCAATATCCACTTACCATCAGGTGGACTGCATGCTCGTCTGCAACTCCTATATTATATAAAAAAACAACCTTAGTAAATTTGTAAATACATTGCAATCTACATATGAATTAACCTACCTGCTCTTAAGCCATGTAATTTCAATCCACTTGTTATATAAATACAACGTAGGAAATGATTAATAGATTGAAGCCAGAAGATGACCAGCAGTCTATCTCTACGAAGATATTCATCTATTGTAGTTACGATAACGTTTACGACAACAATGACATATTTTTAGGATTTCTTTATGCTTTGTTAGCGTATCCACTGTACCGACAACGAGCAACCAGAGGAACACCATGGGGTTTTATCTGGTCCATCCTCTGTATTACCATTGTGACCAAAGGGAACCATTGCAAGGTTTCCACACGGAAAAATAGAAGCTTGTGTTTAGTAGTATACAAAGAGCTTTTTAGATGTATGGAAGAAGTCAATATTACTAGCTAACCCGGCAAACGTTGTGTTCCCATATAAATAAAAAAATGTTAAGGGTGAACAACCATTATCACTTACGGGTATGAAAAATAAATAGTAGCCGATTCTCAGACCCACTGAATGTGCATATAAAATTTGGTTGAAATCGGTAAAGTCGGTTCGAAGGAGTACGGTAACTAACATTCTGACACGTGAATTTTATATATAAGATGTCTTAATTATAAACCTAAAGATGATGGTATGTTGGTTAGTTGCTTGCAAAAATAGTTTGTACTTAGCTTTAAAATTTTTTGCTTCGTAGAAAATGTGCTAGGGTTATTTAAATTTCAAATAGGTGAACGGCACTGCAATGGATGTATGTAAATTATATTCCACTTTTTATGTAACTTTCTGTTATTTTATCATCATTATCTCGTTACGTTTCACCGATCTTGAGGAAAACGTTCTGTCGCCGTTTTGTCGTCTTGAAATATTTTTGTCTTAAATTTATACTGATATTCTGAGACGTTGTGAATGAAAATTGCTTAAATACTTATTCATTTCATATATATGAAGTACACTGGTAAGTTGGTAAGTAGCCACTGCCGTCCATGGACATCTGTCAACAACCCCGAATAAGGTTAGATTCCTACCTGAGGTTGGTCACAGATTATTACTGATAAGTATAACTCCTTTACTACCCGCTCTAAAGCAGAATACATTAGCGCTGCTGTTATTAAGTAGAAATGCGTGTGGCGTTGGTGGCCTCCAAAATCGTACCAAAAATTAATTCAAATTTATGATTTGAAATAGGAAAAAGTCACGAATAATTTGATAATTTTTGAGCAATCAAGAGTACTTTAATTTTAAATTTCAACCTTTATTAAATTAATCATTTTTTATCTGAACGGAAAGTAGAGCCCAATTAGCGCCAATAATTGCTTGATGATACATAAAAATCTTATTGAATTCAGTATCTTTACACAGAAGAAATAAACTCTTTAAAGGGGTTTAATAAGAATAAAGTTCTTGCTCTAAAGAAGTACAATACATGCTACAAGTTAGTTCAATAGAAGTGCACTTATGAAGTGGTCTGCACTTTAGAACTTGACAAACGCGTTGAGGGCACAATAGCGCGTTTTTCAATACGGTGCTTAGTATGAAAGAAACTTAGAAATAATGAAATAATCCCATTTTATAAGCGTTTATTTATATTGCTTTGTTAATTTGTATTTACGACTTGACAGTCACATTTAAACCAGTGGACCTCAATTAAATGACCTGAAATTTCACGTACATAATTACTTTAGTAACGCCATTTTAAATATGGCGGGTACAATACAAACCTAGAGGGATGATTACGGCTGATTATTTTAATATCTAACTGGCCGGGATAAAAAAGAACCCTTTCTATACTCACAGCCCCACACTAGGATTCCCGGTATCATGAGTTCTATGGACACACACAGACAAATACACAAACACCCAGACCCAGAAACCTAAATTCTTCATTTAGAAATCTGTCTGGCCGCGAATCAAACCCGGGACCCTGTCCTTCAGACCGGTATGGTGACCGCTCCGCTCCGCGAGTCTTTATTATGTCATACAAGCTAACATTAAAGTTATCTTTAAATTATGTTTAGGTTGTAGTTAAGTTATTGTCTATGTTGAAAGCGTCACACAAATAACATGTAATTAAAATAATTAAATTATAGTGTATTTTAGAAATTCACGAGGAACCTATAAAACTACAAACGGTTACTCGTAGTACAATTTCAATAGACAATTGTAGAGCGAATTTTCACGCAATTCCACTCACAAAAAATAAACTAAGGAAAAACTACGAGACAAGACTGTTTTCCTCTCAAATGAACTAACACTACATAACATACTTCCATTAACCGAGCAAACAGAACAAAGCAAACACGGCTTTCGGTTAGTTACGACGATTGTGTGAAGTGCGAATTTTCGCTCAATTTCAATAAGCGACGGTTTTTCTTTATAGACACGGGGTTCAGCGAGAATTTGAGGTGGTTCTTATGGCTAAAATGGACTAAAAAGATACATGACAGTGCACGTACCTGATTGATGAAAATTTACCAATTAATTTTAACCAATGAGTCAAATTTTGCATACAAGTTTTGTTTGCATGGCAAAACATAACTAACTTAGTGACGTGGTTGTATATCCAATATGGCGGACGCCCCTATATCAATTATTTATTTATTTTCGTTGCACCAAATGAAGAGTTTTTAGCAGATTACAAAAAAGAAAAATACGTTACCAAAAACCGTCTTTTCATAACCTTATTGATGTAAATGAACTATCACTGTAATATGAGTATGTCTTTTTATTAGTATACTTAAAATTACAGCACACAAGAGTTGAACAGATTCCAAATAATGTTCAACATTGCATGTTGGCAAGTTAAAATCTGTTGCAGCTTTACAGCAATTCCGAACACAATAAATAATAGTAAGTACTAGTTTCCTATACTAATATATTACTTGAGAACGCATTGAATCGAGCGGAACGAATTCCGGTCTGCGATTTATCTACTTGACTCTACTTGAGAGCCTGAAGTTGATTACGCACTTTCTTCTGCACTTCTACGCTTAATATGTCACTTTCTAGGGTGCTTCTAATTGCAATAAAATAGCAAATACACTTGATCGAAGTTTACGAGCAATTGTACTAGGATATAGGTAAGTTGTCTGCAAAGTTACATCAACCATATACCTATGTATCAACAGTTAAAAGGTATTTAATAAATAGTCGCTTATTGCCACATAAAAATACGATCTTTACACACACAGACAGCACACAAAACAGCACACAGCTCTCTTATCAATAAAGAAGAACACAGCAGCGCCTAACACTGCTATTATTAGGTAGAAATAGGTGTGGCGGTGGTGCCACCGGAGTCGAACCACAAAGGATTCTACCACCTTCAAAGTGATAAAGTTACCCAATATAATTCAATATCTAAAGCCAAAACCTCAATCAATATAATCAGCTGATAAATTCAGACTGAGGCGTTTTCAGCAATAACATTTCTTGGTCAATCAAACACTGGGCAAGGGTTTTATCTCGAAATCGGCCGAAATCGGATTACGCCAGACTCAATCTCGCCAATTTCCCAACTCTACCTTCGGATCAAATCAAATTGAACCAATTTGAAGCTCACGGGACTTTCTATTATGACATCGATACACGTTTCAGTGTTTCTTGTGACGTTTGGTTTCATCAAATTGGTTTCGAAACGTGTTTGTGGGGACAGAAATACTGGTTTGTGTCTAGGTTTACGCTGGGAAAGCGGAGGGGTGCTAGCTATTCCGTCTAATATATAGAACTATGGATGCAGCATGCTTATTAAATTAATATCAGGCGATATAATAATTTTACGACAATATCAGCTAAAAATCCAAGATTTGTTTAAATACGAGTAAGTACTGTGCCTTTTATGACAAAAACTACATACACCTATCTTTTTACACTTCAAAATAATAAATTCAGGTGAATTAAAATATTTGTGAAGCATTCTGCGTTCAATATATCGTGTGCGCTAACAAGCCGTCGTTATTTGGCATGATATTTAAATATAAGTGTTCGAAAGCGATCTACATTTCGAAATTTGATGATATTAATTGGTGAAATATGACGAATTTTCTTGCTTACTAATACTCGTCCATATGCAAATCAGTAGAAAAATAAAAAAAATATATTGACAAATACTATAAAAACGTACAATGAACTGTTTTTTCTATGACCATTTTATATATAGTTTATTCAACGAAAAAACGTTGCATATTCGTGCACTTCATATTTTTCGCTCCAAAATGACAAACAGGGGAATGAAAAATATTTGTGAAGCATATTGCGTACAACGCGTCTCAAACTGCCTGTTTTGATAGCTCAACTTGATTAACGCACGTTATATTGAACGCGTCGACCGCGCTAACGACCTGTCGTTTTTTGACAGGTTAATTAATATTAGCGTTCATTTTGATCATTAATGATAGCGTTCGTCCACTTGTCGAACTTCGGTGATAATCATTGTTGAAATGTGACGAACTTTCTCGGTCACTCTCAAAGTCGTCAATAACCAACCGTTAAAAAAAGGGAAAACAAAAAATCGATTCACCAATAAAAGATAAACATGTAGGTACTGATTTATTTTGCTTTGACTATTTACATAAAGTTCTACTGTTTTTATCAGATAATGTGAAAACGTTACATACACTTGTTATTTCTCATTAAAAGTCATTAACAGTGGAATCATACATTTTTGTAAAGCATTTACGTACAACGCGTCGCGTACCGCCTGTTTTCATAGCTCAACTTGATTAACGCACGTCATATTGGACGCATCGGCCGCGCTAACGAGCTGTCGTTCTTTGTCAGGTTAATTAATACTAGCATTCAACTAGTCGTCGAAATTCGATGATAATCATTATTGTAATATGAGTTTTTTTTTTGATAACGCGTAAACTCGTCATTAACCAAATAAAAAAAAGTAAGTTGATAAATACTCGTAAAAGAGTAACATGTTCTAAACAGTTTTGTTTTTCGATATTTATACAATATAGACTACCTTTTCAAAGACATAATATAAATGTTACCATAAGATATTAATGTCTTGCTACAAAATCAAATTATAAAGACAAAAACTAAATATTTGTGAAGCATTTTTCCCACAACGCATCGTATATCGCCTGTTTTCATAGCTCAACTTGATTAACGCACGTTATATTGAACGCGTCGACCGCGCTAACGAGGTGTCGTATTTTGACAGGTTAATTAATATAAGTGTTCGACGCATTATTTGGTTACGCTCATACTCGTCTATACCCAACTAACCAAATAGAAAAACAAAAAATCGATTGACAAAAAAAATAAAAACGTGCATTGAACGGTTGGTCTATGACCATTTTATATAGTCTATCTGACGAAAAAACGTTACATATTCGTGCAATTAATATTTCTGACGCCAAAATGTCACAACGCATCGCATATCGCCTGTTTTCATAGCTCAACTTGATTAACGCACGTTATATTGAACGCGTCGATCGCGCTAACGAGCTGTCGCTATTTGACAGGTTAATTAATATACGTACAATACATAGCCTGCTTGCATGCGTGCTACAATATTAGAAGAGTGAAATAAGAAATAGGTACTCGATTAAAATTGTTTTTAATGCAAAACTGAAATTGTGTGGTTGTGTCTGAAACTGATATTTCGTTTAGACACAGAATTTGTTAAACATGATTGACTTAGCTCCTCCTCACTTGTTCTGTGTCTTATGGCCAGGGACTTATGCATCTCAGACTAGTATGTTGAGTAGTAGCATCGTAGATTTCGATTATCAATATTCTCAAAAAGTTGATTATTTATAAGAAACTTGCAAACAAAACCCAACGAACCGTTTTAACAACGTTATATACCGACAGATGCTTCCTCCGACAACGTTGCACTTAGCGACCTATCTTGTTTCTATTAAGAACAACAGTTTGTGCTAACAAGTAGGGACTTCCTGTTGAAGATACATATATAAACTCAATGTAAATTAATTTACTTTTAAATATATCTATGTGTCACTCTTTGATTTGATCAGTCTGTCTGTCAAGTGTATGTATAATGTAGTGTACAGATTCCAAGTAATATATCGTGATTAATCCTGCAAGTTCGTTTATATTATCCTATAACTCCTTCAGGTTATGGTTCCCAGATCACAAGAACACCGCGCGAATATTAATATTGGATAATATTGAATAATATCTTGTAAAAATAAAAGTCGCCTACAAAAACAAAATACGGCGAATTTTCACAAAATGTCATCGAATTTTATTTCCTTTGAAAAATTAAAAGGAATGGAAAATTACATTTCCTGGAAATTCATGATGAAGATGATTTTAATACAAGAAGATTTGTGGGAATGCGTGGAAAATAAGGAAGATGATAGTAAGAAACAACAGAAAGCGTTAGCCCGAATTGCTTTGTCTGTTGAATCATCAGTGATTCCACACATACGCATCGCGAAGTCAGCACATGAAGCCTGGACCAGCTTGTCGAAAGCATATGAGGACAAAGGTTTATGTCGCAGGCTGGGTCCTCCTCAGAAAATTATTTGCAATAAAACTCAATGAGAGTGAGGACATGGAAAGCTACATTAACAAAATTACGGGATTGTCACAGCAGTTGAGCGAGATAGGCGCACCTTTAGAGGATGATTTTGTAGCAGTGATTATGTTAAGCGGTTTAACATCTGACTACGATCCTCTTATAATGGCTTTAGAGAATTCGAATGTGGTACTATCCAGTGAAATTGTTAAAGGAAAGTTATTGCAGGAGAATATCCGAAGATATGACAAGGGTGAAGATGCTTCCGCCTTGTTTGTTCGAAAACAGACAAGATGTTTCCGGTGCAAGAAATTAGGTCATGTCATTAAAGATTGTCACAAGTCGAGCTGTAAAAAGAAGACCAATACTGACAAATCGAAAGGCCTATTATCTGCGTTGTCAGCGAACATTATGCATGGTTCTTGGTATGTGGACAGCGGTGCCACAGAACACATGAGCGGTGACAAAAGTATTATAAGGAATTTTGTAAATGAAGACAAAATAGATGTAACCATAGCGAACGGTGATAAGCTATATACCGCTGGCAGAGGTACAGTGAGGGTCAATATGCGAAAAGGTAACGTTAGAACAATAAATAACGTATATTATGTACCCAATTTAACAACAAATTTGTTATCTGTTAGCGCTATGACTGCAAAAGGGCTTAAATTGGTCTTTAACAATAGCAAGTGCAATATTTTTGATAATAAGAATGTAATTGCTACAGCCACTTTATGTAATGGTGTCTATTGCTTAGACACAGTTGATTCGTCTAAATTTAACTGTAACATTAGTCTTAATAGCATTTCAGATTCAGGTTGTACTAAGAAGAAATTAGATGTGAATAAGCAAGATACAGGTACAGCTGTGGCGATACCTGCCGTTACTGAGAAAGATAGTGTTTCTCAGCAGGTATGGCATCGTCGTCTTGCACATCTTAATGTTCGTAGTATGGAGTTATTAAGACAAGGTATGGTTACAGGAATTTCATATGATAAAACTAATTTCCAAAAATGTGTATCATGTATCGAGGGAAAGCAAACTCGTGCATCATTTCCTAAGCGTTCTTTTAATAGAGCGACGGAAGTCTTAGAGTTGGTTCACACTGACTTGTGTGGTCCAATGCCTTCTACGTCGATTGGTGGAGCTAGATATTTCGTAACGTTTATTGACGATTTTTCTAGGAAGACTTTTGTTTATTTTTGAAGAGGAAAGATGAAGTTTTTGAAACTTTTAAATTTTGGAAGGTTTTAGTTGAAAATCAGACGAATAAGAAATTAAAACGTATACGTAGTGATAATGGAACTGAATATTGTAATTTTAGATTTCAGACATTTCTGAAGCAGAATGGTATTGTACACCAGACAACAGTGCCATACTCTCCTCAGCAAAACGGAGTTGCTGAACGTGCTAATAGGAGCATAATGGAGAAGACACGCTGCATGCTTCGAGAAGCCAACCTTGGGCAGAACTTTTGGGCTGAAGCCGTAAACACAGCTGTCTATCTCAAGAATAGATCTCCAACTTTGGCAGTTAGAGGCTGCACTCCGGAGGAGAAGTGGATGAATAAAAAGGTATCCATATCACATTTACGTACTTTTGGCTGTATTGCATATGTACATATAAATAAAAGAAACAAATTGCAAGCCAAAGCTAAGAAGTATATTTTCGTAGGCTATTGCGAAGATACTAAGGGGTATAGATTATTAGACCCTGACAACCCTAGGGACTGTACTAAAGCTAGGGATGTTACATTTTTAGAGGATAGATTTATGAATGTGTCAAATGATGATAATAATCATAAAGAATCATTTAAACGAGTGACTTTCAATTTAAATGACAAGGAACCTCCTAAGGAATCATCTACTGAGGAAAATATCTCAGTTACGGTTAATTCTGATGACACATCTTTAATTCAGCTTGAACCGAGATATAGCGTGATATCAGTACATGATTCTGACAGCGAGGAGAGTTTTTATTCAAATGATACTGCGGATAAAACTTATGTTCCAGAGGAAGAGGAGTCATCTTCTAGTTCATACGCGGAAGAAGAAATGAACTCTGATTCTATGTTGTCCTATATGGTCAATGAAATGTCACGTACTACTGACGGTGATGAACCACAGACAGTAAAGGAAGCCTTGAGTGGTCCAGAAGCAGACAACTGGAAAAAGGCAATGCAAGATGAGTATAATTCATTTCTTGTCAACAAATGTTGGACACTTACTGATCGAATTAGTGGTCGCACACCGGTAAAATGTAAGTGGATATTTAAAAAGAAACTAGGTCTCAATGGTGAACTTCTTAAATATAAAGCTAGATTAGTAGCTAAAGGCTTCACACAAAATACGGGATAGACTATAATGAGACGTTCTCTCCTGTTGTTCGTTATTCAAGTATTCGAACACTGTTAGCAATAGCTGCTGAATATAATATGGATATTCAACACTTGGATGTAAAGACAAGCTTTTCTTCATGGTGATCTCCAAGAATTAGTATATATGGAGCAGCCGGAATCCTTTAAAATTAAAGGAAGTGAGAATAAGATTTTTAAGCTTAATAAAGCTATTTATGGCTTAAAGCAAGCAGCTAAAGCATGGAATGAGAAGATTAATATGGTTTTGTGTGACAAGTTAAAATTTTCGAGGTCAACATTAGAAGCATGTGTTTATTATAAACATAGCAAAGATAAGCTTATTATAATAGCACTTTATGTTGATGACATTTTGGTAATGTCAACACCTAATACTTTTCAGGAAGTAATTGAAATTAAGAAGAAACTCAACAGTGAGTTCGAAATTACAGATTTAGGGCCAGCAAGACACGTCCTAGGAATGAGAATCTGTAAGTTGAAAGATAAGATAACCCTAGATCAAACTAACTATATTGAGAAAGTTTTACAGAGGTTTAAAATAGAAGATTGTAAACCCGCAGTGACGCCTATGGAGACTGGTATAAAACTTGAAAAATCACTTAATGATGAAAGTGGTAAGTTTGAGTACAGGAGTCTAATAGGATCGCTGATGTATATTGCGGTAGGATCGCGTCCAGATATTGCACACGCGGTCAGCTATCTGAGCCAGTTTAACAATTGCTACAACAAATCTCATTGGATATGTGCCAAAAGAGTACTTCGTTATCTTAAAGGAACAAAAGAATTATGTTTGAACTTTGAGAAGAGTGGAACAATAATAACAGGC
The DNA here is from genome assembly GCA_014595695.2 of Epargyreus clarus clarus. Taxonomy (NCBI): domain Eukaryota; kingdom Metazoa; phylum Arthropoda; class Insecta; order Lepidoptera; family Hesperiidae; genus Epargyreus; species Epargyreus clarus. The sequence goes on along the minus strand of JACTTY020000022.1, from coordinate 3,219,744 downwards.
TATGCAGATGCTGATTGGGGGAGAAATGACGTTGATAGAAAATCCTACACCGGGTATATCTTTCGAGTCGGTAAATCTGTAGTTTCCTGGGAGAGCAGAAAGCAGAGAACCGTAGCGTTGTCAAGTACTGAGGCGGAGTACATGTGTCTCTCTGACACTTGCAAGGAGGCTATTTTTCTTCGTAATCTTTTGCAGGAAATATTAGGTATGTCATCTAAAGTTACAATTTTTAATGATAACCAATCTGCACAAAAACTATGTAAGAATACTGTCTTTCATGCTAGAACTAAGCACATAGACATTCGCCACCATTTCATTAGGCAACACATTTGTGATGGTTTTATAGATGTAAAATATTTATGCTCTAAGGAAATGTTAGCCGATTTATTAACCAAACCATTGTCAAAAGAAATTCACAATAATTTTGTAAGTCAATTGTTCAAAGGTTAAGTTAGTTGTTTTTAAAGATCTATTGTTATGTTGTATTGAGATTGTTAAAGTGTAAAGCGACACATAGTTTAATTTATATTGGTTTAAGGGCTAGTGTTGAAGATACATATATAAACTCAATGTAAATTAATTTACTTTTAAATATATCTATGTGTCACTCTTTGATTTGATCAGTCTGTCTGTCAAGTGTATGTATAATGTAGTGTACAGATTCCAAGTAATATATCGTGATTAATCCTGCAAGTTCGTTTATATTATCCTATAACTCCTTCACTTCCCTCTTGTGTAATTAATTTCTCTTCTAGAATATTCTAGAAAAAACGTGAAAATGTTAGCAACATAATTTATCATCAAAATTTTGGAAGTAAATCGTTTTTTTTATTAAATGTAAGTAGTAAACTAGCATACAGTCCACTTGATGGTAAGTGGCTACTGCCGCATATGTACATTTATAATCAAGAACCTCTGATAACTAAGTTCGAATTCCTGGGATAAATATATCCCAGTGACTACACTCTTCAAACTAGACCACAGCAGCGGTGAACACTGTTATTACCCGGAGATTGAGGTGGCGGCGGTAGGTTCGGAGTCCAAACCACAAAGATTCTACCACCTTACATATCACCCTATATAAAACGAATTATCACACCAATTAATTATAACTTATTATGAAGTTACTATTAGTTACATAATAAACATGTTCTATGTTACACAATTCTCAGCATAGTAAATTTATTCTAGTCTAAAATTAGAACCTAAATATACAGTGCCACTGTTATTATCTTAACTGTGCCATTTCTCATTGTTATAACAAACTTACTTCGAAATGGCTCTTTATGTAAATTTGAGAAAGTCCGAAAGGCTTATCCTTTCATATTTATAACTTCACAAAAGAACCCAAACATAATATTTAAATTGCGAATATTTTTAGAATCGGCTGCTTGTATTAAAGTTTTAAAATTCGAAATGAAATTTTATCTCTCCTTTTTGTTTTATATATAAAATAATATGACTATCATACAATCCGAAAAATATACAATAAACCAAGATATACGATTAAAATATAAATTTATCATTTACATATCTATATGGGCGGGAATTGAACCCGGACCCGTCTAAAATTCAGACCAGTATAATGAGCGCTGTGCGGCAATCGTATTAATGACAGCTCGTAAAGATGAGATCTCTAAGGGTTCTAATGGCCACTGAAATTAGGACTGCGTCTCAACTTAGGACTGATGCGTAGACGGTTGATGATCTTTACAGATTTTTCGAATAAATACAATGTAGCACTTCGTGGTTTGTTCAAAAATCGGAATCGAAACGGAAACCCAAGCGGCAACAGATTGAGCAACTGTTCAGGGGCTGAAGCGACACAATGGTCTACGCAACTTTTGCTCGCGCTATAGTAGCCATGGAGTGACCAGTGTAAGTTTTCAAACAACATAACTTTCACAAAAACAACCTAGGCATTCTATCTTAGTCCTCAGGGGTACCATCGCTACTTGACCAACCTCATCCAGGGTTACTACCATCTCTTAAAACAATATTATTTTAATCATACTTTTACTTTTCTTACAGGAAATTTAACTTTTTAAGCAAAATATGACAATTTCAGTTGGTTTTATTCAATGGATAAGCGAAAAATTAATAAGGGTTTAAGTTTGTTCAACTGTGTATGACGGAATATTTTACTGTTTTAAGGAGGAAATTAAACTTTCCTGAACTATGATGGTTTTTAAAAGAAGAAAGAAAGAAAGCCCCCCAGGACTCTAATATTGTCTCGGGTTTACCTATTACAGATGTCTATGGGCTGCAGTTTCCACTTATCATCCCCACGTGCATACTTGTTACATAACAATGCAACAATTATTTTGCTAAACAAGGTGTATATAGAAATGTTTCACACAACTTTGCGGTAACATTGAAAATCACATCAAAGACACTAGTTCACACTTTGTTCAAGCTTTGTATCAAATGCCTGCTCACACATAATAGCGTGGAGTGAGAACGACGCAACATATTTTATTTTTCGTAATGAAAGGCGCATAAGCTTTGAAAGTGTGATTTTCTATGAATAAATTACAGCAAACAAACAAAAATAAACAGAAAAACTAATAACAGAATACGGCCGCGCTGAATACTGCTCTTATTTGTCAGATATGGATAAAAGTGTTTGTAGGAAGGTGACTCCCAAGTAGAAACCACAAAGGGTTCTACCACCTTCAAATCGCTCACCTCATCATCCGTTAATCTGTTCTATGTCTGGGAATTTTGGGTATGTCCTGTGTCTGCGTGTATCTTTATGCAGAAAAAAATAATAGTAGTAGTTGTATACTTTGTTATAATTGGTCTGTGCATTTCGAAAATTTAATACCAAGATGTTTCGAATGAAAACTTATAAAAGATATATGACGTAAAAGATTCTTATTTCTCTATGTTATTTGATTAAGGCACAATCTTTTTTACTTTAAAATAAATATTTCTCAAACTGTTTCATAACTTAAGAAAACACATCATACCTTGCTTCGGAACTTTAATAAAATTTAAAATACATTCTCTATTCATTTAATACAATTTATAAGTAAAAGAGACGATTCTAATAACTTTTGAAAAACGTTAATAAGTTTCACGAAGTTTAAATAATATTCACGAGAATATGAATAAACACAAAAGAATATTCCGTTTAAGAACAAGAGCGCAGTTGACTAGACGAAGACTCGATCCAAATAACCTTTTTAGACACCGTCCGTTTTTACGAGTAATCTAAAATATATTCTTCAGTTATTAATTAAAGAATATCCAGATATTTTAAACAAAAGCGCATAAGACGAGACGATTAGATAAAAAGCGTCCGACGGAGCTCATTGGTTACGAGCCATCGTATAGCGCATTATCTCCCTAATTCAATTTGTGCAAAGAGCCGCGAAGATCGTGGCTCTAACCCGTCCACACAAAGACATCTCACATTACTGACATCCGATAAAAAGTTGCCAAATGGATGCTTTGTGGAAATCGCTTTTGACTCACATTACGTACGAGTATATGACCAATAACGAGGGTTTATAAACTGTAGCAAAAGTAATGTCTATTCTACTTAGCAGGGTTTGTACTAGTCGTTTTAATGTTTTCCAAAGATTTACTTCTAACTAAAGAATTATTTTAAAGTTTAACAACCCGATTGCTTGAAATTATAGCCTATATCAATCCAATAATTCACATGAATCCAAAATCGTCGGGTAAAATGAGTAGATATTGCTTGTTGGGGCAGTTACAGACTTCCCTGGACGGCACTCACTATTTACCAAGCTCGTATGCCATTATTAATATTAGAACAACACTAAGAATGCCAATATTATATCCATCAATATGCTATTGTTATTACTCGTATGTATACTTCATGCACCTATTTTAAAATTAAATTACATGACATTATTATATATGAAATTATTATGCATACTTCGTGCATATGAAAAATGCAAATAAAAACATATGATCTCGCATTAAAATGGTGAAGCACGAGGTTTATTCCACAGATAAAATAACGAAATTGCGCTTCTTATTCGTTCGACGCAACGAACGAGCGATAAATCCGATTTTTATTCGAGAACTCGATTCTCAAAGTTGTTACTCGTCAAGGACAGATTGTGTTTCTTCGACGGATTGGTATTTCTAAAAGGAATTTTAAAGATATTGCCTTTGTTCTTTCTTATTCTTAGGGTGATTACACATGATGGCTTTGGAAGTAAATTTCATTTATTTGGAGTTAAGTGAAGGTTCATGCAATACCTGGGGTCAGTCATTAATGATAAAGGAAACTGCGAAACAGAGATACGACGCTGCACCAGTATGGCTGAAACGGCAATGAACCAACTTACCAGGGTCCGGAAGGACAGGTGTACAAAAGTTCACTTAGTTCGTACGCTCGTCTTTTCCATATTCCTCTACGGATCGGAGCCTTGGACGCTGAAAGTAGGAGACAGACAAAGAGTGGACGCATTGTTAAGAATCCCATGGAAAACTTTCAGGACCAACGCATCCATCTTAAAGGTACTAAACCTAGAGCGTTCCCAACGTCTTTCCAATATTTGCTTGCGCCGCATACTTAAACCCTTCGGTCATAGAGCCCGAAGAAATAATGACAACCTGGAAAAGCTACTGGTGACAGGCAAGATCGAGGGCAAGAGACCCAGAGGATGCAGCCCAAAACTATGGTCAGATCAGGTATCGGACCATCTAAAGATACCGGTCAGCGAGGCGATACACCAGGCTACTAATCGTAATCTCTGGAAAGACACTATACAACAAACAAGTCACGGCCCTCAGCATTGAGGGAGCGGCTATAGAGAGAGAAAGGTTCATTCCTTTATTATTGCATTATTGCAAGGTGCGCCCTTGCAATAATGTGACTATTGACGAGTAATACTTACAAAATAACCAAAAATCAAAATGAACTATTGAGTCATACATTCCCACTCGTTAAGAACTTCCGGATAATCATACGTGCAGTAACAAAGGAGCAAGCAGTCCGTCTAATCATCTGTTATCAACTCGAGATAAAATTAAAGTCCTACCTGTTTAAATAGAAGTATTTTTACTATTCTCCAAAATATTAATAATCTATTAAAATGTAAAAAATCCGTGAGATTTATCATTTTAAAGTGCTTTTTCTATTATAGCCATATTCGTCATTTATTATAAGAAAAATATTTTAAATAGACTTTACAAGGGAGCGCGCACGAAATTGTCTTAATTTTATTTTTATGATTATTGGACTAGACGAGACATTTTTATCTGCAGACGATCCATTACCGCTACTTCAGAAAAGATAGTAGCGTAATCAAATACTAGGTAACTTACATTTACTTGTATTTCAATGAAATGGCATGCTTACAGGTACCAAACGGAAGTTCTGTTATGAGGTTAGGATTTGTCATCCGACCTTGAACTTCTCACTCTAAATTGTAAATTATTATCTAATGTTTTTATTTACTTATACTATAACCATATACTATACTATAACCCGCTTACCTATAGTGTACCATAACCAAATCAAATCTTTAAAAAAAAATAACGATACAAAATATTTTACTGTCGTCTTTACATAATGTGTTGAAACAAATTAAATCGATCGAACATTGCTTACAAGAAAAGAAAAGTTATCTTTAATTTTGCCTCTGATCTCATTAATCAAAATTACCATTGTTATTAAATAAAGAATAATGATTTTGTAAAATCATAGTGTTCTAAAGGAAATGTCATACTTTTCTTTTTAAACCAACAAATGGACATAAATAACTTCACTAGCCATTTGATATTGATTTTGAAATCAATTGAATTACAACTTCTTAATCAAACGTACAAAGGTTTCAAAGCTATTGCAAGCCTTGTGCACTAAGTTCAGACTTTACCTTGTAAATCAGACATGTTAGGTTTCCCGGTCATTGCACCGATGCGCTGGCTTAAGGCAGTCTGCTTTTAGAAATAAATTTTACTTAGGAAAAAACATGTTTCTATCTTTTATATAAAATTCTCGTGTCACAATGTTAGTTACCGTACTCCTCCGAAACGGCTTTACCGATTTTCACCAAATTTTATATGCATATTCAGTAGGTCTGAAAATCGGCTACTATCTATTTTTCATACCCCTAAGTGATAAGGATTGCTCACCCTTAACATTTTTTTTATTTATATGACAACACAACGTTTGCCGGGTCAGCTAGTTTTGTATATAATTGAAAGCGAAAACGGGAGAATGAAATAACTTGATTAATTAACTGTGACTTATGTGAATCTTTCAAATAAAATTAAGTGACATTAAACTTTATAACTTTCATGTATGAAGGCAAATAATAATAATCTTTATTATTCTTTTATACGACTGTGGAGGGTAATGTTTAGGGTGGAGGGTAATCTATGTCTCATTCTTTGGCACGCCCTACAGTCCAAAAGTCTGACGAAATTTAGCATAATTGTAAGGTGTCGTTGGATTCACCTAAATTGAGTGATATAGGTTTTATTTTTAAACAGCTGGGTTTTCGTTAAGATATTATTGCTAGTGTTATCGTCGTTAATACGAAGCTTGGATATTAACGATATCGATGTTGATAATATTACTTTAAAATAAAAGTCACTCATTTGATTCCTACAGTTCAAACACAGATGCAGTGAGCATGTGAGCGGCATTCTGGACGGGGACTTCAGCGAGAACAGTTTAATAACGGGGATATAGTTATAATACCTCTAATCACTAGCGAGTACTTACTTACGTGTAATTGTAATATCGCTACTCCGTATACTATATGTGACTATACTAATACATGACTACCTTCAAGAAGACGTCCATTATACTAGTTCTTTTGTACTTATATTCTATTTGTTCGAGTTAAACTTAAAACAGATCTGGTTGAGGCACACATACCTACTCTAAATAAATAAAAAGGGATTTGTGCAAATATCAAGGACTAATGGGTAAATATTTAACAATCATGTCAGAGGCCCCAGAGGGTGACCACTTTACAGATAGAAATGGAATAATAATCCAGACTTACATTAATATTGTATACTTAGGCACCCTTACCCTAGACACCATTTTGAGCTGGTATTTGCTTAGTCTAAATTCACAAGGTTACCCCTTTAATTTGTGATTTGTTGCCTAACTCATGACTAAAATGTTGTTTGATATGACCCTTATCCACGAACAATATAAATTTGTCCAACAGTTGAAATATTATTCGGTTTCGGTAATTCCGAGAATCCGAGACAAATATTCAGACAGACTGTTTTATTAATCGTAGAAATTAAAGTTGTTTCTTCTTCTAAAACGTATATTAGGATTGAGCATAGCATAGCACCATTGTCTTATCGTGGATAAAGTAAGCGGTGACGGGATTAAAATGGGAAAGTTTTAATTAAAGTCGATCCTAGAATGAAGTGATGCTGCCCCAGAGGGCTAGACTAGTGGTTAAAAATTCTTGCTCTCAATCTGAGGCTAAAAGGTTAGGATCTTAATGATTTTTGAGAGTTATGAGCGTAGCTATTAGATTTTTTTACGATATAGGAGTAGCAGACGAGCATACAGTCCACCTGATGGTAAGTGGCTACTGCTGCTCATGGACATACAAATGCTGTAATCAACCACAGATAGGATTAGATATTCCTACCTGAAATCGGCCACAGATGTGCCGCTACCCCCGAAGTCTAAGCTGGAACGCCTCGGAAAAGTATGTCTCCCTTACCACATCCCTCAAACCAGAAGACAGCAGCGCTTAACGCTGCTGTAATGACGCAGAAATAGGTGTGACGATAGTGCCACCGGAGTTGAACAACAAAGGGTTCTACCAACTTCGGTTGTACATGACCCAACAGACAGACGCAACGTAAATAAAATTAATAATCACGTGCTTAAACGGTGTAGGAAAATATCGAAAGTCAACTTATACGCCTGAGAGTTGTTTAATTAGATGTTGTGAGTTAAATTTACCAATTCGCACTTGGAAAGGACGGTAGACTTTGGCCTAAGCCATTATCACTCTAAAAGGACACCCGTACCTTACTGTGTATATAATATTTCATCAGAAAATAGGTACAATAAATTGAGACTTTTCTTAAATTTGATCCTTCTAAGCGACACTATCAGATAGTGCAAAAATATAGAGGTTGCATTTTTTTTTCAAAACTGGTTCGATTCCCGGCTAGGGAAAAATATAAAAAAAAAATGTAATGACGCAGTTTCAGTTTTCATCAAAATCGGCCTAGTTACTCCTTTCACCATTTTTCGCTAAACCTTATAGTTTCTGATTTGACCCTGTACCCTTACCATGAATTTTTACGTTTTGACAAATATTACTGTTTTGGTATTTGTTTACGTATGAGCAAATACTATTTCCAATCAGCGCCCCTAGCGGATTATATCAGAACTTGGAAATTGTATGGGCTAATACGTAAACAAATTCCAAAACAATCATATTTGTCGAAACGTAAAAACTCATGGTAAGGGTACTGAAGGCCTATTTGAAAAATTTACCCTGTATACATGGTGATATATTGAATAATATGCTCATATAACATATGACTCAGTCTGTACCTGTTTGCCTGTACATGTCATTTAAGATTTACTGAAAGCTTTTAAAGAGGGTAGAGGCGTGTAACGTATAAATATATGTGTGCCTATGTTCTTACGAAAGGTTCCAGTGATTTATTAATTATGACTATACGTTTAGTAGTTTAATCTATCGGTACATCGAAGAGGTTTTAAGGTAATTAATTTATAGTCACAGATTGTGTAGTAAAAAGAACATAGGATTTCTTCAACCGACATCTATTTAAAACCTATCTAAGGTTTTAAATAGATGTCGGTTTGAAGAAATCCTTACTAATATTATAAATCCGAAATTAACTCTGTCTGTCTGGTTGTCTCTTCTTCACGCCTAAACCACTAAACAGGTTTTAATGAAATTTTGTACAAAGATAGTTTGAGACCCGAGAAAGGACATAGGATAGTTTTTATCCCGGAAATCCCACGGGAACTAGGGATGGCGATCTAAGATCGATTAATCGGAGAATCGATCTTTTGAACCCAAAACATCGATTATTTTAATCGATATTAGAAAGGATTGAATCGTAAACTATGCATTTGATCAAGTGATGAACTTTAGCAAAGTTGAAGGTACGAATTTACAGTTTTATGTATATTAGTATATTATATTATTTTCTTTTAAACGCGGGCGAAGCCGCGGGCAAAAACTAGCCTTAAATAAGTTGGTCACTAGAGTTAGTACACGGCTCAATCAATCCGCATCGGAAAATTATGGCCAAGTATCAACCAAGACTCTTCATATTTTGTGGACGCCCAGTAGTGGGCTAATAAAAGGGTTTTACAGAGCATATAACAAAAAAAATATCATATTCATTTTTGCATATCATACATTTTATTTCTCTTATAATGTTTTTCCAAATCACGCCTTTATTTATAACAAGTCTAAAGAAAATAGACGTTCTTTCTTAAAAGAATTTGAAAAATGATTCAAACTAGAAGCAGCTTTTGAAAAATGAATCAACTAGAACGAAGCTATGAAATATGATTCAAAAATATAAATATGGTAAACTAGGCAAATAATATTAAGTACAAAAGCTTTGTACTGAGAAAATAAAACGAGGTAAGTAGGTACTAAAGCGCCCTTAGAAAACCCTTTTAGCGTTTTGAATAAAGTATACGAAATAGAGTATATTTTGTATTAAGTAGGCATATAATCATATTTGTCTGATTATACATATATTACCTATATAAGTAAAATGTTTTTTTCGTTTATAAAATATTAGGAGAGAGATTTTTGAAGGTTAGCAGTGGTATATATTTGACTCAGCAGTTCCATGGAATAAACTGAAAGAAAATAAAACCGGAAAGTCATTCCCTTCATTTTTAGCGGTGTGTACAGTCGCGATGAAAAATATCATCCTTATTTTTCGTTATAAAGCAACGGTGCTTTCAACTGTACTCCTACTTGCGGTTGTTTACTTTACCGAAAATCGACAATTTCTAGTATTAAGTTATAGTCAACTGTCGATCTTTAATAGGCAAAACATTGGATAGATTATCAATAACGGGTAGAACCGTATCAGAACCATTATCCTTGAGAAATAAGTAGAAAAGCCTCATGTGACTGCCTTGTCGTACTATGCAAACAAGAATACATTGCTAAAGATTGCATCATTTTTATAAGGCAGAAAAAGATGTTATTTGTACTGCGCACTACAAAAGTTCTACCTGTCGGATTTCAAACAAATAAAGTTAAAATTTTAAATTAAAACTACAATTTTAATTCGATTTATGTAAATTAGTACCAAATCCTTATCCAGAATTACATACATAATGTATATCCCGATAACTAATAAAACTAATCTGTTGTTAAATTCGTAATCTTTACGTGAGCTGTTCATGATTATTATTATCGGAACTCTTGTGTATCTAAGTGTAATTGACTTGATTCGATGATTTCATACATTGATTAGTCCTTATCAGCTATTTGCCACTAGTCATTGTGTGAAACGTTGTGTTCGTGTGAGTTTGTATTCAATGTTATTAGTTTTAATAATAAAATCAAGTTGATTGTTGTGTTGAGTGTTGGAGGATTTTAATTTCGTAAATTTAAAAAATGCCGTCCATTCCTGGTAAATATCAACATTACAAGAATGAAAATATGGAGGAGTATTTCGGGGCGATTGGTAAGTATTCATATTGTGCAATTTCATGGTCGTGTCAACTTGAAAGATAGAATTAGTATGATTTGACTAGGAAGGCGCCACCGTCACACCTATTTCTAGCATGGAGCAGGTTTTTCGCATTGGAGGAGGCAATTATCTTAGTTCTCAGAATGGCAAAGCATCTTTGATCGACTTAACGTAGAAGCCCTGTATATGAAGTTGGTTATACACATTCACGGGCATCAGTAATCACTTACCATTAAGCGGTATGCAAACTATTTTCTATTATAATTTTAGCAAACTCTTTTGATTGACTTCTCCCCTACCTTTTGAGTTGAGTGATTGTGGAGAAGATTCCATAATACAATGTTTTTACGAATTAAATTGATTTTAGGTGTACCCTACATGGGAAGGAAAATGATGGGGCTATCGTCTCCACTGATGGAGATTACTGTGGAAGGTGACAACGTGTCAATTAAGACTACGTCTATGTTACGCACGGTAGAAAACAAATTCCAAGTCGGCGCCGAATACGACGATCCTATGCCCGGTATTACTCTTAAGGCAAGTGACTATACATTTTTTCATTTTTAAACAGGAAATCTAGGTTCTCTTTTGTAATAGTCTTAGATACAAGCTATTCACACAGTAAAAATACGATAGCTTACTTACTATCTTAAGAAATTAAATTTAAAATGTAGAGCGGATACTGTCATGATTTTCATACAAAAAATATCATCCCGTTCCAAAAACACACCACCTGGGATTGATAAACTGTTACTTCAGAGCCACTCATTAGCAATTCTTAATACTTATTACTTATTTGTAATTTCCAGGAATTCTTAACAATATTATCAAAGCAATATAAAGAAAAATCTACCAATTGGGACTAAATCAGTTTAGTTGACTATATCCTAAACCTTGCCGTTTTGTGTGTAGGTCACTCAAGAGGAACAGTAATGGATTAGTGACGATGGTGGCAATAAATTTCCCTTATTTTTCAGAGTGTCACAAAAATTGTCAACGGAAACGAATTGGTAACTGAATCCGTCATACCGGACACCGGAGTGAAGTCCGGACGTCATTACCTGTTCACGGATGATGAATGTGTCATTGTGAGTTGTATGGATTTATTTTGCTTAGTCATTGTCAATTGTCGTTTTTATTTGTGTATTTGTAAATGTGACGGATCGGTAACCGAGTCCGTCATACCGGACACCGGAGGGCATGAATATGTCGTGGTGAGTTTTATGCATAGAAAAGTTTTTCTCTTCCATGGTTTTATGGATTTGGTTTTTGCATGGTTATTGTCAATTATGAGGTTTTTATGTGTATTTTTTATTAATTTTGGCCAGATTTTTTTTAAATGGATGTGTTGTGGTTGGATTTTCATAACGTTGTATATATTTTTAAATAGATTTTTTTCTTGTTGAGCTTGAATTTCTATAATTATATTTATTAGAGATGCGCCGAATAGTGGTTTCACCGAATAACTGAATACTGAATATTATTCGGTTTAACTTTTACCGAACCGGATATTCGGCCGAATTATTCGGTTTACCAATTCATTGTTTTTCCGCGTAAACAGGTTCTAACATTTCTTTTATAGTGGTCATTATTGTCAATTTGCTAGTTACCTGTGTTCGTTAAAACTTTAAAATGTTGATTTAAGTTTTAAAATAAATGTTGACTATACTAACTATAAAATCTATACAAATAATTAAAATTTAAGTGTCCGTTTCTAATGTCAAAATAGCAACATTTTACTAATAGCATATAACATAAAAGGAAAATATAAAATATAGGAAAATATAAAATAAAAGGATATAAGGTACTTATCACGAAAAAAATTTTATTTAAATTTTGGTTTGTTCTGGCTAATCTTCAAAATGGCTGTACTAATTTTAACGGGACTTTTAGTGTCAGTTAGCTGATGTTATTGACAGTATATTACTGCTACATTAATTTTGGAAAAATAATTAGGGATAAGCGCAAAAAGTAAAATCCCATGAAAACTTCAGAGTATTTACACTTTTAACGCGGGTGTAACCGTGTAGCACAGGTCGTAAGTAATAAATATGTTCATTTGAGGTTTCAAAATAAATTTTGATTTGAAGTTTAGTTGCTTTATGTTATTAAATTTGTCATAGGATTTCTTTGACTTATAATATAACATAAATCTTACATAATAAGTTTTGTGTTTTAGTTATGTAACGTGTCGTGTATACACGAAAATAGACATACCTACCCGAACCGAATAAATTCGGCACGAAAACCGAATAATTCGGCCGAATACAAATAGCAAAAAAGATGCCGAATACGCGGAATACCGAATACCACACGAATATTCGGCGCATCTCTAATATTGATCATATTTAACTGTAACGTTAAATTTTATTTTGTTTTTATTTTAATTCAAGTGTGTGCATGTGCATCATCAGAAAATGTGTATGTTAAAACATGTAAAATTATGTGTTCAAAGATGGGCACTATGATTAATTGAATATTTTTTGTTGGTAATTAATAGTATTCTTGATTTTATTTCAGACTTTCACCCACGAAAAAACACCAATGGCGGGGAAGAGGTTTTTCAAAAGGGTGCAGTAATATAAACTTTACTATTAAATGTACATAAGTTAATATTCTAAACAATAATATCTTGTTAACACAATATTAACAACGCATTATATTTTTTATGTAAATAAATATTAATATTTAAATAAATTCCCGGGTTTTATTGCACCCTTTAATATATGTTTATTTTTGCAATAAATTAAAAAGAGCATAGCTTGAAAAAATAAACCAAATTGTTCTTCATTAAAATGTGGAACACAATGTCGACAGTAGGTAAACACACTTTGGGGCAATGTAATTATATCCAACCCTATTCCAAATCCAAGGTTACAGAAATAATATACCATCTAAGGTCCTATTAACACAAACCTTAATTTCTTTATACCAACAAGTATAATCTCTCCAGGCGAGCAAATTTAAAAAGGTTTAAGGATGGATCTCGGAAAATAAATATACCTACTCAAATTATTCAATTAGCGAAGAATTCTTGATTCCCTTTCATTATTTACAGAATAAAATTGAAAAGTCTGCAAACAATACGTCCTTTTGTATTCCTCAGTAAGAAAGTTCAACAAGGATTATCGTCACAGACATGATAAAAATAGAAATGCCGTTTGTAATTTTAGAAGCATCATTTTTATATTTAATCGCGAATATTATGTATTAAATACAATACATGCGAACATGGAGATTGGAGAGTATATGGATATTAGCTGTACAGGGGTATATAAATTTTAATCATAATAATCATCATAAGTGATAACATAGTGTTTGTCTTTTAGTATAAATCTGCAGTAACCCTGCCACTTCTTTTCGCTACTGTTTTCTCTGGTCCTGACCTTTGCGCCAGTTGTCTACGTCAAGGATGAAAAACTTCTGATACTTACAATTTCTCGGCCGGCGCAAAAAAATGGTGTGCGTGAGAACAAACTTACCTGAAAATGGAGAAAGGTTATATTTTATGACTGTAATAAATAATATCATTCCAAAGCCTTTGAGAGTAGACCTTCTATTGGAGAATTCAAGTGACATTTAAAATACATCAATCATTTATCGTGCAAGTAATCATGTAACATAATGATATGATATTTGCTATATTGTAGCAAATGTCTACATATTTTTTACTGGATAAGAGATCATGAAATACGAATCATTCAGAGTCTGTAGGCGGTTGCTGAGGCGTTAAAAAAGTTATAGATGGAATATGTGGGGATTAAGACTAGGAGTTCGAATGTATTTACAACCATAGCACAGTCTAGGTATTTTTTTGCAGACACAGACCCATCCCTAACTATTTCAGCTATAACAATAATTAAGAGCATCGTTTTTTTTATAATATGGGAGTAGCAGACGAGCATGCTGTCCACCTGATGGTAAGTGGCTACTGCCGCCCATGGACATCTATAATCAACCCCAGATAGGATCAGATATTCCTATCTGAGGTCGGCCACAAATGCGCCGCTACCCCTGAGGACTAAGCTGGAACGCCTCAGAAAAGTCTGTCTTCCTTACCACACCCTTCAAAACGGAACACAGCAGCGCCTAACACTGCTGTTATTAGGTAGAAATAGGTGTGGCGGTGGTACTGCCGGAGTCGAACCCCAAAGGGTTCTACTATCTTCTAATACCTACTAAAGCATCCAACCGGAGTTCGGACTTAAGGAGTACTGTATGCCTTATTTAGAAAGCGTTTTAACTTATAGGATGCAGATAGTTTATATGTATGACACTAGTATTTATGTATTCGGGATCAACTTAAGATTGGAATCTATATCTATCTGAGTAGGTCTAATAGCTGTGGGTGACAAGAGCCACACGCCTGTGGATTTCAAAGCTCGACTACTATACTACATAACGAAATATATGTATTAAAATAATGTAATAGATATATTAAAACTCACGAAAGGGAATAAACACAAACTGAAATTCTCAATTAAAAAAATAATCATATACGCCAGCTATGAATATATCGAACATGAAAATGATGAACTAACAAACGATTATTCCATTCATGATTGTTACCTAAACCTTCATAATGGATTAGCTATTAGAGTACGTTCAGCGTGTTTAATAAACGTTAAAAGAAATAGAATGGAGTTTGAACGTAACAAAAGAAATGTTTTCAAACAATTGCAATCGACTGAAGATATAAAAGAGGGGAATCCTCGGCATTTTTCACTCAGTAATATCAAATTAATGGGACCGCACCCGGCTAATATTGAAATACTTTTACTTCTATATAGAGATATATTTATTAAAGATTTCTTTAGAAATCTCAAAGAGATCGTGTTAAAAGTGTTTTTATTTTTATTGTTGTGAAGTGAAATTTATTACCCACGTCGAGAAGTACTGGTTAGTAGTATAAATTCATAATCTGTGATTGTTTCATAATTCAGCACTTACTGCTTTTGGAAATATTAACATCCTAAATATATAAATAATTTGGAAGTTGAAAGTAGTTCGTATATCGACTTTTACAATAAATTCCAGAAATGTGGCGGCCTTTTTTAATTATCCTTATATCAGCAAGTGTCGAGGCGAGGTATGAAAATGTTAATTTTAAACAAGAGTGGTGGGAGACAGCTGTTTTTTATCAGATTTACACACGGTCGTTCATGGATAGCGATGGTGATGGAGTTGGTGATATAAATGGTGAGAAAATTGAAAAATATTAGAATTAAATCCAATATGTAATCTACATTGTAAATAAAAAAAATAGTAAATCTTCTTAATGATATTAGTAATTATGGTTTAGGTAATATACAACATAAATACAATTAGTATGGAAAATAATAAATTATTTAAAATCTGACTTAATAAAAATCACTTCTAAAATAAATTAAAAAATATATGTATTATATATAACTTTAAGTGGAAACGAAATTTTTGCAATCATTTAAAACAAATTATTGAAATCTAAATTAAGTAAATCAAGGCGAAATAAAACTAAAGTAATGCCATATTTCCTAAGGAATAACATCGAGACTAGAATATTTGAAAGAGCTAGGAGTAGACGCTGCGTTGCTGTCACCAATTTTCAAGTCGCCGATGCAAGATTTTGGTTACGACATTTCCGACTACTATAGCATCCAACCAGAGTACGGCAGCATTGAAGATCTTGAGCAGCTCCTAACTAAGGCAAACGAACTGAGTGAGTCTCTTATTATTCATAGCCCAATCCATTATGTAAATTTATGCATTGGGTTCCAACGAATTATCAAAATTTCTCAACTCCAGCTCAATTTGTTTGCGCTCATAATGAGTTACATGTTTCTTGACGAAGTTGCTTGTTGCTGCGACTAATTGTTTGTTTAAATAATTACACTTTATCACATTATTACCGTTTTCATATTGCACATTTTCATGAATACTTAATAATTGTTTTGTTCTCGTCACTTGAAAATGAAATAGAATTTTATTCTAGGCAATGTTATTATTTTTTTTTTACTTGTGAGTGTTGACCATTTGATACCTTCTTAATCTTTCCATTTCAGTTATTAAAAAAATATTTACTTCACAGAAACCCTTAGTTAGACTGCCTATATCCAATTTTCAGATATCAAGATAGTTTTGGACTTCGTACCTAATCATACGAGTAACGAGAGCGAATGGTTCGTTAGGTCGGCCAACAGAGACGAATACTATAACGATTGGTACATTTGGGAGAGCGGGCACCTAGACAGCCAGGGGAAGAGACAACCTCCTAACAATTGGGTAGTATTTTTCAGTTTTGATAACTCCTTACAATTTTGATACCGTTCACACCGTTTATTTTTTTTTATACGTAAAAATTACATCGAAACAGATATGTTACTAAGATACTTTAACATAGTATATTTTTATGAATTAGTACTACCTTTGCTAATTGCATTAGTTGATAATTTGTTAAAGTGATTAAGTTCACTAGGTTTAAGTAGAGTATTTCGGGCTTTTATTGCGTCATGACTTTTGGGAAAATATAATAATATTATAATACGGCAATTAATATAAATTGTATATTTATATTAAAAATGTTCAGTACATTTCATTGAAGCTCCATGAAAAATACAGTTTCTTGTAACACCGTAAGTAGACACAGAATAACATAAATCAAAAGGAAACAATTCAAAACGGATCCAAACAATTTTGAGCGTCAACAAGCTACTGCCGCTTTGGAAAACGTTCAAGTTATGCCACAATACGCTATTACAATTTCATAGCCCACACGAAGGATATGGAGAGCTCGGAAATGCTCTGAAAACAATTTCACTGGCGTGCACAAGCGGATATTATGTTCACCCTGCTTTAACATCGTGTATTCAGATTTATTTGTATTCTTTCATGGCACGGAAAACTGTGGATAGAGAAATATAAAAGGGTACTTTATGTATCATACGTGTATATTGTATGCATGAAGCTTATTATGCAAGATAATTTTACATACACAGCAATATATATGGCGTTTTAAAATCATTATATTAATTTTAATGACTAAATCTTGCTTAGTTATTGTTAGTTTCATTTTAAAGAATATAGATATGATGCTTTCATATTGTTAGCAGAAAGATACAATCTAATGCTTTTACATATTAATGTGTTTTAATATGTAACGTTTTACATTTACATATTATAAAGAAATGCACATTTAACTTAAGTCTTCCGCAATAACATTGGAACCAAACCCACAAAACGTAACGAACAATAAATAAATCAAAAATACACTTTTTGTATTTTATAGTAGCCAAGCGCAAAAAAAACTCGCTCACTGTATTTGTTATCGCAGATAAGTTTATTCAGAAAAAGCGCCTGGACATATTCACCGAGCAGAGATCAGTACTACCTGCATCAGTTCAGCGAGGCACAACCAGACTTGAACTTTCGCAACCCTGTCGTTGTAGAAGAAATTAAAGTAAGTAATAACGTAAAATTAAGACTTGAATGTGGTAGTACTTTTTGTGGTCCAACGGCGCCGCCGCCGTACCTATTTATACCTAATAATAGCAGTTTTAAGCGCTGCTATGTCCTCGGTTGAAGGGTGTGGTAAGGGAGACATACTTTTCCAGGTGTTCCAGCTTAGTCCTCAGGGGTAGCGGCGCATTCGTAGCCGACCTCCGATAGGAATATATAATCCTATCTGGGGTTGATCACAGATGTCCATGGCGGTAGCCACTTACCATCAGTTGGACTGCATGCTCGTCTACTACTCCTAAATTATAAAAAAAAATCACATGATTGGCACATGCCATGAACTCCGAACCACCTCAAACGCAAAGGTTGACGGCAAATTCTCTTTGTTGTGCTAAAAAACTGACACTCCATTGTATTGGCAAAAGCGCCTGCACAAATCAGATTTTTTTTATTTCTAACGGTTTGTTGAGGCTTAGAAAGCGTCCGAAGGCGCTATAATATCTATGTTTTAAATTCGTATAATTTAGTAAGGCGCAACCATATTTGAATTTTTCAGCCCTGTCTTTGTAGAAGATATTGAAGTATATAAACATTTCGAGTTAATTAAAAAAAACTTCATCGTCATCCTTTGAATAAGCGTAATTTAACCATAATTAGATTCGAACTTTTACAATATTGTACTTATACTTAGCAGAAATATAAATAAGAAAAATTCGAAGACAGTGAAGAAAGTATTTACATGATCACCTGTTGCTTTTTATAAGCACTTTTACTTGTTGTGAAATTTTCTTTATTACTGAAGGTAAGGATGCCTTTGGCAATTCTACATTTTCTAAAATATTTCTTAATGTTACATACATTTACATGTTACATATATTTTGATACGTCCTTAAATAACATGAGATACAAATCTATAAAATACAACAAAAAAACCCTATTATTCGTAGTACATTACGAAACAAAGCTACCAGCATTTGAAAAGAAAATAACGCTGAAATATAACTGGGTTTACAATACATAATAAATAAAGCTATAAATGCACTGGATAAAATATATTCTACAGCATAAAATAAAAATACGGGATGCATACTCCGGTGGGAAATCAAACAAATCGAATATTATCCATATACTCGTATGTATATGTACAAGTGACAAAGCTGTTGAGATTATTATTTTCTAGTTATAGAACATTTTGGCTATTTTTAACCAGGTGGCTATTTTTCATTTAGCGCAGAAGTGAATGTTGGAGATATTTTTTATTTTATTTTGGAGTAGTGGACTGCATGTCCACCTTATGTCAAGCGGTTACATGGACATGGATTCAACCTCAGAAAAAATAAATTCGTATCTGAGATCGGACACAGATGTCTCCCTTGCTACACTCTTTGAACCAGAACTCAGCGACGCTAACATTACAGTCGTTAGGCTGAAATAGGTTTGGAGGTAGTGCCGCTGGCATCAAACAAAGGGAGGATCACCTTGTATTAAAAGAAAAGTAAAAATAAATTTACTTTGACGCTGTTTGTTTAACGATTTAAAGTTACGACGGAGTAACATAAATTGAACAAGAAACAAGTAGAGCACGGTAAGGCAATTGATTAATTAGAAGGTAATTAGCAAGGGCTTTATAACAGCTGCGATATGTGCGCGTGTTTTCAGTTTTCAGCGATACATTTGTTCGATACATACATGACGTCACACGCACGCGACTACGTTAATTATCGTTACGCTAGAAACATGTTTGCAAATCACGAAAATAATAAGGCCCTTAAGTTATATTCCTTCAACATTAACATTTACTATCTCCTTGCTACGAGTATATAAGCTGTGATAGCCGTGATAATGGTTTAGTAACTCGGCTGATTATCACTTGCTAAAAACGGTGAAGGAAAACATCGTGAGGAAACCTGCATACCTGAGAGCTTTATATTAAAAAAAACTCAAAGGTATGTGAAGTCTACCAATACGCACTTGACCAGCGCGGTGGACTATGGCTTAATCTTTCTCAATCTGAGAGGAGACCCGCGCCCAGCAATGGGACAGTATTGGGATGATGACGTACAGTTACTATAAGCTTTAGATCGAAAGGGTCTTTTAGAATGACGAGGACAAATATTATACCTTCCCCATGTTGACGAATATCTTTAAGAATTTGATGAAGATCTCTCCGACATACATTTCATGATGTTTATATTATGTTACCTTAATAATAATTATTAGCAGATATGCAGATGCTCTCTAACTGATTCCTTACACATATGGACATGACAGAAATTTTATAACTGCGGCATATTTCTTATCGTAACAGAAATAAAATTGTAATTACATATAGACACTCGTATTTACCAGGAAGAATACGTAAAGACAAATGCGTGATTGATATAGTGTTATGTATCTTGTTTCATTCCACATCCCTTACAAGAAAACCCTTTTATGCTGTTTATTTCGTCGTATCAAATTTAATGTATTGATATTGATTACTTTCTGTCGGTGTTAAAATATTTTAAGCTGACTAGTATCTACATGTCTGAGATAAAAGAAGTATTCATACTATTGTAGTATTCAATTATTTAAGTACTTCAGAGATGTTTCATATGAGGTGTTTCATCTTAATTATGCACAGATGGCAATGGCCATATAACATTAGGCTGTTTGTTCTTTTTGTAACTTTTATTTCGTACATTTATCAATTTATTTCCCTTTACAGAATATTCTAAAATACTGGCTGGAAAAAGGCGTTGCTGGCATGCGTATCAGCTCGGTGAATCATATTTTTGAAACGGATAAAGATGTCTATGGAGGCCGTTACCCTGATGAACCGAAGACCGGGAAACCAGGGGTGGGTCCACATGATTACCCGTACCTGGACCACGTTTACACCAAGGACCAGGAAGAAACGTACGACATGGTCTCGCAGTTGGGAGAGGTGTTCGATTCCATCACTTTGAGGAACAATCTGACCAGGTAATATTGAATTTTATTTCAATGTTGAAATACTTCAAAATTATGAAGAGTCGATAGTCTATAAGTTGATAGGGGAACTTTCAATCTAATGGTGTTTGAACTTTATGAAGAGTACAACGTTAGTGACATTGTTATAAGTTCACGTAAAAACTTATTCAAAAGTACTGTTACAACAGTATCCACAGTAAATTGCCCTGTATTTGCTCCAAACTCGTATACAATAGTCACTTGAGGTATTCAAGAAAGATGTATCATACGATACAAGAAACATAGTGACCCATTATGCAATGCAAATGCGTTGGTGGCTTTGTTAAATAGCCATTCTCTGTCTTCATTGTGAATGCAAGATAAGATTCCAATTGTATAGGAAGTGAATGACCAAGATATATGCATGAAGAATAGGTCTTGATTACTTGTCAGTAACAATCTGCAGAATAATTCGGGAATGAATGTAGGTTAGATTCTTACTTGGGTTTTGGCTTGAAATCTTGCAATAAATGTTAATGTATATAATCTCTCTGTATGAGGAATTGTATGTTACGCAAATTATTATCATTGTTGGCGCATTGAATAAATCGCTCATTTCAGGCAAAAAATAGTTTGAATAACAAGAAATTATCAAAGAAGAAATCCAATACCCTGAAATATGTGCACCTACCTAACGTCCCGAGCAATCCGTCATCGTAAACGTCAATTTTTTCCTTCACATTAAACATCCTACATTCTCATTTTTTGTTAGACATTTCTCTAGTAATGTTTTCTGCTTAAATATGTCTTTGTTCCGTCCATCGTTCATGTTCTATTAAACAAGGTCCATTGTAGCACTTAAAGGATATATGAGGTCATTTTGGATAGTAAATCTAATCTTATTATACTATACATTTCTCA
The DNA here is from genome assembly GCA_014595695.2 of Epargyreus clarus clarus. NCBI lineage: Eukaryota > Metazoa > Arthropoda > Insecta > Lepidoptera > Hesperiidae > Epargyreus > Epargyreus clarus. Next base: position 3,197,778 of record JACTTY020000022.1, on the reverse strand, counting down.
TGTTCATATTTTGTAAATATTTTTCTTGAGTTATATGGACAAGCTGTGTTTTTAATTAATCGTTATATTAAAAAAATAATAAAATAGTAGCCTCCAGTATCAAATCCTGAATATTTCCCTAATTTATATCAACTATTAAATGCTTAAAAGTTGTTACCAATATTTTCAGGATAATGATGACAGAAGCTAGTACAAATATTAAGAATGCTGTGAAGTACTATGGTGATAGCATTCATCTGGGCGCTCACGTTCCTCTCAATTTCGCCTTAATCGAAGGTCTCAACAAGGATTCTGATGCCAGAGACATCAAATATGCGATCGATCGTTGGTTGACCTACAAACCGCTAGGAAAGCCAGCTAATTGGGTGGTAAGCTCTTTGATATTCATTGAGAAGCTCTACACAAAGACTCAATGTATAAAACATGATCGGTGGCATTGAATCTCTAAAAGTGAGTGGAAATTATTAAAAGATTATTTACCACGATGACGATTTATGGAATGTAAGTCTTAAGGTATATTGGAATTTTTATGTTCAAGAGTATTTGGGGACATTTTTCGAATTAAAAATATCAACCCAATAAATTCCGATATACAAAGTCAATGATTTGAACTGGTAAATAATTCCTCTTCTTTTTTTTGATTTTCAATATTGGCGATGATATAGCTAATTTGGTTGTGTGTGTGAATTATTTTTCAGACTGGCAATCACGACAGGAGTCGAGTCGCCAGCCGTTTCCGAGTAGGACTCGTTGATGCCTTTAATATGCTCGTGCTACTTCTTCCTGGCATCGGAATCACTTATATGGTAAGTCTATTCAATGATGTAGCAAGTCATGATGCTGAAAAGGGCTTATGGGCACACGAAATATTCCATTCCTTTTAGACCCTTGTCAATAGTATCGGTTTCAACCAACAATACTATTTGTTTTTGTTAATGTGTTCATATTACTCGTTCGTATAAAATCTAATTATATACATTTTGATACACTCCATCGTACAAGTACATGCTCGAGAAATGTTCATACTTTTCTTGGTAATATGTGAAATCCATACGTGCCATGCGTGAATTCAAAGAGACTTCGGAAATAGACCTTTAGCATTTGTGAAGGAAAATTGTGTACTATACTGGAGACATAATGGTCTAATTGTACTATATTTCATTTACAAGGGTGAAGAAATCGGCATGGTAAATGGATTCGTGCCTTGGGTGGAAACGAAGGATCCTCTAGCTTGTAACACTGATGATCCGGTAAACTTTGTGGACGTATCCCGCGATCCTGTAAGAACACCTTTTCAGTGGAGTATTGGGAAACATGCAGGTAATATTTAAATGTCATTAATTTTTTTACACTTATGTAAAGTCAATAAAAGTTCTTAAGTAAAATATTGCTGATTAAGCTATGCCTTGTCATTGTTGCTAGTGTTAAACTTTAATTTACCAAAATTATTACAATCGTTTGTCAGCTTACATCATTTATATGCTTACATCATTTCATATATGTTTCCGTATATTCAGATAAATTTAGCAAACCAAATATCGAAACCATATAACACGAAACACAAATTTGATATTGCTAACTGAACCCGTATTGAAAGGTTTAACCCGTATAACGTAATCGGATAACCATAAAGTACACATTATCGCACCTCTGAGCCCCAAAGTGAATTTACATCCCTTTGTGAAGGAAACACGAGTTTGCGGACAGGTCGAGTTAGGGGGATATGTTTATGGGGACATTATTCTCCCATCGGGTAAGCACTTCCCGTTACCGCGTTTGATCGTTACGTGGGTATCCTGTCTTGACGAATAGGGGCCGCAATTTTAGAAAATAAATAGTAAGTTCATAAGAGTTCGGAGGAGCGTTGAATTTAACAAACAAATATGAGACAATAAAATATTAAAATCTTTAGAAGTATCTTCCAACTCACTATAAAAGTAACATGATAGAATAGAATAGTAGGATTAGTAACATGATGGAATAGATAGAGTGCATTTATTAACCTGTCTAATAAAAATCCACAAATTTAGTTCGTATTCTGGGCAAAGTCTGTTCTTATTTTTTATTTGTTTTAGATGAACAATGTTTTTTTGGTATTCTTACATATCTTATGCAAGAAATTGGTTTGAACTGATCTTAGTATAGTTTTTCTTGTGCCGTTTGCATCGAGATATTGTATAAAGTCATTTACATTGTAACGTCGTACCTGTAACTCTATGTTAACCAGTTTTGGTAGCTTGGACAGCGTACATATGAGGGGAATATACTTCCCGCTTGCATGTCAAGAGTAAAACAAAAGCCCCTTTGGTCGTTAGGTGGGAAATAATAGTGATCCCTCCGGTAGACGTGAACTATTACCGGAGCGATTATATTTATTGCCGAGCCTACGTGCTTTATGAATATTGTACGAATACGCTCATTACGAATGCTGATCGCTTTTACCTAACATTTTCTTTGAACAAATATATACATAATATACAATACAAGTATAAGGTACATTTATTAGGTGAATTTCAAACTGTTTCCAGTTCTATTTGGAGTGAAGATAATTTTCTTTTATTTTTTACGTCTCACTTCTGGGTGGGTGTCATATGGCACGTTTTCAGCTATCATAAGTAATATAGGAAACAATGAAACGACATTGAAATTCTGTGATAATAATATATGGTTGATTATTAAATGGAACGCAAGCAAGTAAGACAATATTTTATAAAAAACACATGCAATAAGATGGCGATGTGCCTGACGGCTTTTAAAGTGTCGGACGTAAATAATAATTTAATTTTAGATATTTTACATTTGAAATATAAATACTAATATTATAAAAAGGAAAACTTTGTTTGTTTGTTTGATTGTAATGAATAGGCTCAAAAACTACGGAAGCGATTTTAAAAATTCTTTCACCATTCGAAAGCTACATTATCCACGAGCTATATTTTATATGAAATATGTTTGATAAATAGATTTTGAGGCGATACAAAGTTTGCCGGGTCAGCTAGTTAGAAATATAGTTGCCCATTATTGTTTTTATTCACCGATCCTACATATGTGTAGGTATTATGAGGAACTATAAAGCATGTATAATTATAAATGCGAACATAAACGAGGTTACAGTATATATAGATACAAATCGATTGTATGTTAATATTTTTAATGTATTAAAAATATTAACATACATAATACAATCATAAGTCTAACAATGCCTAGAATTTATTAAAATATTCTATTGAAATAAAACATGGATTTCGATTTTTAGGTTTCTCCGGAGCAGATAAGACCTGGCTGCCAGTGGCAGACGGTTTCGAGACTGTAAATGTAGCAGCTCAACGTTCAGCAGTCCGTTCTCATTACCAAGTATACCGGACTCTCATGAACCTGCGCATACGTCCCGCCTTCCGCCTTGGCCGTTACGAGTCCTTGGCTCTCAATACTGATGTGTTTGCGTTTAAAAGGTTTGTTCAATTGTATACTAGGAATTCGCGTAAAATGATAATGGCTGCATTCAACAATATGTGTTACATTGTTGAATGCAGCCATTATCATTTTCCTCCATATGCGACTCTTTATACAATTGGAAAAGCTAGTACTCTAGTTTTATCTTTAAGACTTAAATAAGTACTCGCCAGCGGAATTGCAATAGGAAATATGCCCTCTAATTTTTCACGAGGTTTGATCACAATAACTGCCATCACTGGCTTAACGTTCCCTTCGAATATACAGGCAGGCAAAATGGGTATATCCAGTATTAATCCGTTAAGAAAAGATGCGTTAAATATTTGATCGTAGCAAATGACGATACATCTATCCGCTTTCGTGTAGGCCTTGTGAGAGCCTTGTGAGAGCATCGTGTAAACTCTCAAGGGGGTTGCTAGGTACTTTGATCCTGTCGTTTCCGTAACGATATCGGCGGAGAAAGAATTTCCACTTTAAAAATTTGCCCTTTATATGTTGTTTATTTTGCTATTCTATAATCAGGCGCCCATTTTTAATTGCCGTCTTAATAGCAATTAGTGCATATGGAAATATAATGTAAATCTTTCAAATCAAAAAGTCATGGTAATTAAATATAATTTAAAAATTGCAAGCTTTCATAACTTCATTACCATTTTAAGCTATGATTTTTCAAAAGTCCTTTCCCAGTGCTCATCAACGTTATATGAAGAACGCAAATGCAACGAATACAAATTTCGTGATTATAGCGTTTCTAGACTAGCCGGTTCAAATGGGGTGCTGTCAGTCAGCTTAAGTTTACAGTAGTAATTTGATATTTTCTGATTTATTCCTCTGAATACTAATACCGAGATGGACGCCAAAATTCAAAATTCAAATTTTTGGATGTTTTCGAAATAAGTATAGATTTTGTCATATAATTCAGTAATACAAATGTCTGCTTGCTGGAATACTTTTGACTAAAATGATAAAATTTGAAATTTTAATCGATCTGTAATACATAATCCCAATTTTGTACATATTGCTTAAATTTTGAGTCATTTTTGTAACTTTAATTAATCTTCAACGTTTGTGTAATTTAGCAAGCAATGTAGAATAGTCATTTCTTTTTTGTGAACTCGGCTGTCAGGCTACCCCGTATCTAGCATATATATGTTATGTATATAGAGAAGATTTATTAAAGCTTATAATTTAAAGCGGACTCCGAGTTACAATAAACCTGTCAGTTAAATAAAACTTGTTTTTCATGCATTGCAGGTGGTTCAACGACGACACGTATATCATAGTCATGAATGTTGGGAGAACAGACCAAATTGTTAATCTGACTGCGTTCGACTTAATATTCGGTCAGCTAGAAGTAGAAGTTAGCAGCGTCCTCTCGTCAAGAACTTACAGGTATTTTATATTCTTTCAAAACACATTTGCATCTTAGTCCAAAAAAGCTCATCATGATATGAAATGCACAACTTGCACTAACTTTGGGTATGTGTGTGTGGGTGTATGCACATTGCACACACACACATAACATAATGTGTGTGTGACGTAAGTGAGTTGCTTTGAACAATAACAACATTATTAAGGTAAACGTTTTCGTATAAACTTTTATATTGTTTTCAATTACTTTCTCTCTTCTAGCGATACACAACATTTTTTTGTTTAATAACGTCCAGTAACATAATGTATCCTACGATATTCTTCTATGTATTCTGAGCCTTCGATCAAAGTACATATTTGGTCGAAGTGTTGCATGAAAATTTCATGATTAGCATCTCATTTATGCTTAATTCCTACAGGAACCTAACTAGGTTACAACCTAGATAGACAAAAAAGATAAGTTGCAATATTTTTTCAAAAAGGTAAAAACGTACAAGTAGGTACTTACAATTCTTATTTTTTTTTTATTTACAAATTTGTGTACACAGAGACATAACAAAAAAAAGGCATAAAAAAGAAATATAGTACAGAGGACTTAGCTGGAGGATGCGGTATTCATTCTTGTCACGCACCTCAAATTCGTGTGTTCATTATAATATTTTGCGTGAAGGAAAACAACGTTAGGAAACCTACATGCGTGAGTGTTTTCCTGATGTTCTCAGCAGTGTGTGAGGAAGTGACGAAAATGTTAGCTATAAAATATTGTAGGCGCATTCTCGACTCATAATCCAATCTAGGATTTATACTGGCATACAATAACGAAAGAACGAAGCTATTATCCTGAAACGAAGCTATTTGTCTGGTGGAAAATAGAACTTGGATTCTTCTGTATTAGGATCTTTTGAATTTGGATTCTTCTAAATTTGGAATCATCTTATAGTTGATCATTCTGAATAGATTGATATTAGGATCTACGTCAGCGAATCCATTCTATTTGAGATCGTTTAGATTTTTTTTATAATATAGGAGCTGCTGTAAGCAGCTGCTTAAGTGTCTATAATATAAGCGCTGCTGCGTTCTGGTTTCAAGGGTGTGGTAAGGGAGACATACCTTTCCGAGGCGTTCCAGCTTAGTCCTCATGGGTAGCGGCGCATCTGGGGCCGACCTCTGGTAGTAATATCTAATTCTATCTGGGGTTGATTACAGATGTCCATGGGCTGCAGTAATCACTTACCATCAGGTGGACTGCATACTCGTCTGCTACTCCTATATTATAAAAGAAAAACTTTATTTAAACCTATATCATATTTTTGGATTACATTAAAACATTATTTTTACAGTGACAACGTCCAAGCGAATTATTTAGACTTGACTCCCGACGAAGCGTTAGTATTGAGGATGCAAGTGTAATGTAACGTTAATAGTGTAATAAATAATAAATTAATTATTTTATACATGAATACATTATTATTAAAAAGTGGTATAATACATTATTAATTTATGATTTTATTTCCTTTTCCTAGATATAATGTATCGATTTACATAATTATTGCGTATTTCCACATGATTGGAACTTTTACGTTAATAATATCTCTCCGTTTGTTTGCCTGTCTGCTTTTAATACGTGTATAGTCCGCACCAAACTTCAAGTCCTCTCTGAAGTTGTTGCGTGCAGGTTTAGTTAGCATATACTCCGTAACGTAAGAGCACACTACCGCAGCTATGTACTCATGAGTGAGAGCGGGCAGCGGGCTTGTGGCTAATCTGTCCCGCTTTTCCGATTTACATGACAATTTTATTAACATAATTATAAATAATATGTTACATGGTGAAATTTTGTATAATGTAAAACTCGGTAACGCCTTGCAAACTGTTAATGGTATTTTATAGTATCCGCTAAGTAAAATTGGGTTATACTCGTAGTATGGTATGAATTTCAGATACACATTGATAGTGTCAGGCGCGCGCTGTTGCTTAAAAAGTTATATTTTTCTCTGCAATATTTTGATACGGTGGCTGTGTTACTGTAAACATAAATATTGCAATATACTCGTACATTGTACTGATAAATATATTTTGTCTGCTATGACACACATCTGACGCACTCTAAATATCTGTAAGTGTGAGTGAAACTTTATATTCTGGTTGTAACCTTGATATTAAGGTGTGTGAACTTTATGAGCGTGATGGATCGTTATGGTGACCTATGCTCTTCTCATTCTAAGAGTAGACTCGATTCCAATAACACCATATTAACGTCTCAATGATGGTAAGAAGTACCAGTTCTGTAGCTTATGAATTAATATCTTATATTAAAGGATCTGTATACAATAATTGTACCGTTAGATAAGAATTACGAAGGAGATTACTGAGATGAGAAAGATTACTAATTTTATTATAATTAACTGTCAATATCTCGTAGGTATTATTATAGTCATATAATTGTTTACTAATAAATTGCTATTGAGTTATTAAGTAGATAATTCCAGCTCTTTACATGGATTTTAATGATATTATCTTTATGTTCAAGTATTTTGTTTACATAAATATTGTTGAGTATTGCATGCGCATTAGTTCGAACTGAACTGAATCACTATGGTTATTTGCACAGAATCAATTTTCCGTAATAAAAAGTGCCAGGTTTTGATAAGCACCATTTCTGTTGTCATGGTGTCGTAAGATGGGAAAAAAAGATAGACCGCAAGTATATACTTAGCGTTTTTATTAAGTTATTCATCAGCTGTTAAGAGCGACTTGATCAGGCGAGTTAAGAGCTATAGCAACAACAAATCTCCCCTTTGTTGGAACAGGTCTAAGCCCAATAGTAGACATATAAGGGTTCATTTATATTTACGGACGTTGAACGTTCCAGACATGGACCGTGGCAGACAAATTCATATTTTCATACACAGGCATACGGATACGAGACTATACACTACATTGTATACGAGAGAACAATAATATTTATCTGACACGTCTGACTCGCTCTATGCGTGCACATATACGAAGCTTAAATTCTGATGAATGAGGAGTAGGTCGTACAATAAGATACCATTCAGTTAATATGCACTGCATGGTATGTATGCACTGTTACGTAACCTTTACAATATTTTCTTATATAAGTCAATTTCCATTCTCGATACTACTTACACTTTTATCAAACAATCTTGAAACTATAATGTCGTACATTTCACGTACCAGTGATACGATATCATATCTATAGAGAGTTTTGTTTGTGGCCGTTTCAACTGTAAACAAGTTAAAAGTATTGATCGAACTAATTATTGTAGATTTACGACCTTCACAACTTTTCATCATTATAATTTTCGAAAATTGGTGTGATGCTTAGTACCTTCGCGGTAGATTCAGTCTTGTTTCTTATAATTATAAGCACCTAATAGTACCTAACAGTACTACTTATATTTTTTTTTTAGATTTTGTAAGGTCTAATCGCATTTATTTTAGGTAAAGTACTTCTTATACTTCTAATGAAGATACTTTAACTTCTTATTCATTTGTTTAAATGAAAAAACTTTTCATTGCTCAGATTTTCAGTTGTTTATTTCTAGAGCGCTGGTTGATAAGAAACTTTTCTAATATAAATATACATTTGCAAACGGAAATCTTAGAAATGTCTGGCCGCTGAAAGGAAAGTAGTATAATTGCTTCTCAGAAAAATTATTAAACTTTGATTTACGCTTAATTGTCAATTATTCTAGTCCTAAAATAACATAAATTATTTTAGGACTAGACTATAGCTTGGACGTTCTGCTATATACTTGTATCTCTTGAAATAATAAAAACAAATTAAAAGTGAATCGTTCAAACAAGCTGTCTTCAGTCATAAGACGTATTGTCTTATATATAAAATTCTTGTGTCACAATGCTAGTTACCGTATTCCTGCGAAACGGCTATGCCGATTTTCACCAGATATTATATGCATATGCAGTGGGTCTGAGAATCGGTTACTATCTATTTTTCATACCCCTAAGTGATAAGGGTTGTTCACGCTTAATATTTTTGTATTTATATGGCAACACAACGTTTGCCGGGTCAGCCGGTATTCCTTTATTTGTGGATAGATATGCTTAAGAAATAATTATAGTTCAAAAAACTAAAAAACACGCTTTTATGATAAAATCAACTAAAAAGTAGAAAATAATTTTCAATCTAAGAATCAATTAAGGAACAGTAAATAGTATAATTGTGGAAAAAGTGTGGGGTGCTTTTCGAACCTGATAAATGGAGCACCCCACACTTTTTCCACAATTATACTATTTACTGTTCCTTAATTGATTCTTAGATTGAAAATTATTTTCTACTTTTTAGTTGATTTTATCATAAAAGCGTGTTTTTTAGTTTTTTGAACTATAATTATTTATTAATTTTTAGTATTTCTCGTTATAGCGACCACCATTATTCATCGTTTGTTAAAAAAATCAAGTGTCTATTTATTACGATTTAAGAGATAAAGCCCAACGACAGACGAACAGACCGCAGAGGGTTTCGTTTTAACCTTTGAGTACGGAATCCTAAAAATCATTCTACAAGACGGCATTATAGATATGTTTCAGAACATTTGAGTTATAGGGAAATAACATTATTATTTTCTAAACTAAAAATCACGATATAAAAGTTACGCCTATTGAAACTAAATAGCAATAATTTGCAATCTAAAGTTGCGATGAACTTTGCTGAAGGTGCTTGAAAAATCTCGCCTCGAAAATCGTTAATCCTGAGGATGTTGATAAGGACAATGGTACAAAATTATTAATGTTTAAAATATTGAATTGTCATCGGTCCTTAATAAGTATGCCAAATTTCGAGTTAATCCGACGTTTTGAAGGGGGTTAAAATCATGTTCAAAGATTCCGTTACATACTAACATACATACGTCTGAAGCTAATAAAAGCGTGTTAAAAATCGTTTATCTTATACATTTTTGATTGTGCGATTTGACAGAAATCTTAGCAATTTTCAAGGAAATCAAAAATTTGAAAGTTTTACTACATAATTAATAACAGGATACATACGATATTGCAAGTGTATTTTGCACGATTTCTGCTTTCCAGTTCCTATACATGTTAAGAAGTATTTATCAGACCACTAGGTAGGATTTATTGATAAGGCACTTCAACTAAATAGCAATAATGCGCATGTTTTATTTAGCGATAGAAGAGAGTAGAGTTGAATGGAACTTTTTTTATGGGTATCTATTGCCCATATTGTTAGTTATACTTAATGTCCGCATGCTTGCCAAAGATACACAAATTCAAACGTGAGGATAGAGTTTGCCTTGGTTTGTGTAGATTTGCAAGCGCTTGTACATACCATAGCTTCTGATCTAGCTAAACAATTATAGGGATAAGGAGTTTGTGGCAAACACCAAGCGTATGGACGTGGCATAAAATGTTCACACTTGTACCTTATTAAAAGATAATAGTTTAACATATCACACCGCAGTTTGGACTTCGTTTTTATGATAACTTATAGATATTTGTAAAAATAAATTAGAATATAATAACTTGCTTGTATGTTAATCAAGAAATCAATTAGTGTCAAATGTAATGATTTGCGTTTCACTTAAATACAAAATGTGTCATACGAAATCACATAAAGGCATGAGTACTTATTACTTGGTCAGCATTAGGTAAGAAACACTCATCAGTGCAGCAGTGATGCGATTTCAGTTAAAAATATCATTCATATATATTACAGTAGCATACGACACCAAATAGCATCGCTTATCGTTTATCGCACTTACATGGTACATGATCTATCTATCATCCGGTATAAAACCACAATCGAGTCTCATAGCGCAACTGCAGTCACTGCATCACCATGAGAGTGGTCGCATTGGTATTACTGGTATTGTTATTATTGGTGGTAGTAGTGGTGGTAGTGGTATTACTCGTTGTTCGTCCCGGCTCGGTGGTGCGGCAGGATGAGAGGGAGCTAGAGTGGTGGGAGACCACCATCTTCTATCAGATCTACCCCCGGTCTTTCGCTGACAGTGATGGTGATGGCATTGGAGATCTCAAAGGTAAGAATGTAAATTTTAATATTACGAGTAGTAATATTTTAATAGTATAATATACATTTTCTAATTTCTAGATTAAAGAATTAAGAATTGCGAAGCAAAATTATAATAAAGTAAATTGAGTGCCTAAAAATAATTATCCTAGTCTTTCATAATGTTTCAGACTTTACAATCTTATAAATTATAACAAGAAAAGGTTTATTGAATAACCCTTTGAAACCTTTTGTGTAGCACAAAGGTTTCTTTTGATAAAAACGTATTCTAAGGAAGATAATATTGTCGGAGTCGTAATCATTTTTATTAATGTTTTTTTTATGTAACTCTTGTTCTAAATTAGACAGTACTACACATCGCAATTTTAGACTTTTACAAAACTTACGTTCAGAATATTCAATTTAGTTTTTTTTAGAAACCAATATGATTTTCTGTATACAAAAATGTTTTAGGAATAACATCCAAACTTGGATATGTAAAAGAGATCGGAGCTGGGGCAATATGGTTATCTCCGATGTTCCAATCCCCTATGTACGATTTCGGTTATGATATCTCTGATTTCTATGCTGTCCATGATGAATACGGAACCATGGAAGATTTTCAAGAACTCCTTGATACAGCGAAGGATCTTGGTAAGTGACATGATGTGGATAACGACATTCATACATTATGTGTAATAATTATTATGATTAGAAAACTGATTTGTTGTGGTCTAATTAATAGATAAAACAAACAAAGCTACATTAATATCACAAAGTTAATAGAGGTACATCCGGCCAACATTACTTAGCAATTAAAATAACATAATAGCGGAGGCCAACAAAAATAAAGAAGAACGTAAATTTTGACGAAGTTAAAACAAATAATGAATGAGGAAAACCGTTCCCTCGTAAATTCTTCAAAAATGTTTATACTGAAACTCCATGAAAAGGAAAATATAATTTTGACATAAAATACAGATTATAAAGCAGCTGGAGTAAAAGGCTCAGTGCACAATTAATTTACAGGCACGAGGATTTACATCGTTTAACGCAATTATCCCTCGCGAGAATTTACCTGTAAAGAAAAATCTCGAGTGGCTCTTTCGTGGAATTAAGTTTCAGTTTAGGATTTATTTTGTTTTACCTGATTGCGAGGGGCGATGGTTATAATCGTATGTGTGTATGGATGTTTCATCCTTAGGTACGCCCTACTACCCAAATGGCTAGACGGATTAACATATGGGGTGTCATTGGATTCCTATAAATTGTGGAAGGGACAGGCTACATTTTAAGCTGTTGGTTTTTATAATAATTATGTTTTCTTATAGTATTAGGATTTCATTCTCAGATGACTTTTCAATATCTCACATAGGTTTAAAAAATATGTTTCCATATTTTGTCTACATCAATCATCTATATCGAACTACCTACTTGAAATTCAGATTTTTTATAATCTATCATTGGGTTCGTTTTTTGAACATTTACTTTACTACCTTGTTTGAGTACATTTAATAAACACTTAGTTTTTTTACATTTCAAATTGAAATTGTAAGCAATATACGATAAAATAAAAATAACGTCTGCTATTATAATTTATTATCATAGATAGTAAGAACATAGTTTTTTACAGGAATCAAAGTGGTATTAGATCTAGTACCGAATCACACATCAAACGAAAGTGTGTGGTTCCAGGAAGCACTTAACGGCAACGAAAAGTACTTGGACTACTTCGTATGGGAAGATGGCGTCATCGACGAGCAAGGGAATATGCAGCCGCCTAATAACTGGGTAATCTATTACGTATACTCGAATACGTAATAAACAATATATCTCCATATATATATACAACATTAACTGTATCCTTGTGTCGTACACGCTTATTTCCAAAATCGGTAATAAAATTTCAATTAATTTTTGCGCGTGCGTATGAGAGATAGGATTTATTTCAATTACATAAGTAACGCTGTTTTCGAGATCTGCAATAATCTTTTCTGTCATGACAAAATCTGCCTAAGTACACCTGTTATATTACTACTCGTATTTATATAAAACAAATAGTAACATAACAGTGCTCAAATCTCCGACCTCCACACAGTTCATAATAACGTGGATAGTAGCTACATGTATGTAAAATGAGTAAACCATCGTAACTATTTTTAGCTCAGCCAATTCCGAGGCAGTGCGTGGGAATATAGGGAGGAAGTGGGGAAATATTACTTACATCAATTCGTCGTCGGTCAACCTGATTTGAACTACCGTAACCCTGATGTGGTTGAGGAAATGAAGGTAAAGCTCCATTATTGCTATCACCACTTGGAATCAGATAATGATGGAATTATTATTAATTTGAAGGTGGTAGAACCCTTTGTGGTTCGACCCCGGCAGCACCACCGCTACACCTATTTCTACCTAATAACAGCAGTGTTAGGCGCTGCTGTGTTCCGGTTTGAAGGGTGTGATATGGGAGACAGACTTTTTCGAGGCGTTCCAACTTAGTCCTCAGGGATAGCGGCGCATCTGTGGCCGACCTCAGGTAGGAATATCTAATGCTATCTGGGGTTGTTTACAAATGTCCATGGGCGGCAGTAGCCACTTACCATCAGGTGGACTGCATGCTCGTCTGCTACTTCTATATTATAAAAAAAATATACGATGATTAAATTGTTATGTTTTGCAAATGTTACATCTTCCGATATTATCATTGTATTGTTAGTATTTCAATTAGGTTATTGCTATTCTGAGATACCCTTGAATTATGATGCAAAAGTGCATGATGTAGATATACGCTATATAATATAATAGCTTTCAATATTTAATGAATAACAATGAATCTATTGAGAAATAACTTCGTCCAAATATGACTTGAACATTTGATTACTTATATTATTATTTAACAATTAACAGTCCTAATGTAACGACAATTCTAATGGTTTAGAAACTCGGCCTCTCGAACGAGGGGTCCGAGATTCAAATCCTAGGCACGCATATCTGATTTTTCCATGAATCCATGTGCGTATTAATTATCATTTGCTTAATACGGTGAAACATCGTGAGAAAACCTGCATACCTGAGAGATTTATAAAAACAATCTCAAAGGTATGTGAAGGTTACCAACACCCACTTCGTCAGCGTTCTATGGCCTAATCCTTCTCATTCTGACAGGAGACCCCTGCCCAACAGTGGGACAATAATGGGTTGATGACGTAACAATTTCATTAAACTAAATGTCTTGTTAATATTTAATTGAAGAATAAAAATAATAATCTGAGATACTAATCTGTAATGTAATTCTTCTGCGTAATATTTAAGTAAAAAAAATAATTATTACAAAAGTAACACAAAAAATATATTTTAGAACATAATCCGGTTTTGGTTGAATAAAGGCGTCGCTGGATTTAGAGTTGACGCGGTAAATTATTTGTTTGAAGTTGATAAAGAGTTGTTTAGCGGGAGATATCCGGATGAACCGCCGTCAGGGAGGACTGACGTTGATTCGGTCTCGTACGATTCTTTAGACCACATTTATACAAAAGATCAAAACGAAACGTATTACATGGTTTACGAATGGAGGGACGTGTTCGATGAATACGCCGAGAAAGATGGATTGGAGAGGGTAATGATGACGGAAAATTACGCGACGATCCAGAACGTCGTGAGGTATTTCGGCGAAGGGGAAAGAAATGGCGCGCAAATGCCCTTCAATTTCGATCTGATCACTGACGTGGATGCGTCGTCCTCCGCAGCGGATATTAAGCGGGCTGTCGATAAGTTCCTGACTTACAAGCCGCTGGATAAGAACGCGAACTGGGTGGTGAGTTGATTTTAAAATCATACCTGTAACAAATAAAAACTAAATTTAGTAAGGTTATTGTTGTGTTGTTAGGGAAATTCACGTTTAATGCGGGATTTTTTTTTTACTTTCGCATTGGAGCATTAACGTCACGCTTATTTATTTCCTTATAGTTGTGGTAGAATATTAATTCTCAAAAGAGCAATCGCATTACTGATACATTTTGAATAGTAATCCACTTTTACATGAAATAGGTACAAGAGTAGATAACCATGAGTGACAGTTAACATCAATTTATGGTCGTTTGCCACTAGAATTATAATATAAAGAATACAATACTATATTTTTTTCAGGTCGGTAACCATGATAATAGCAGAATGGCGACACGATATGGTCCTTCCTTAGTTGATGGTATCAATATGATTGTATTGCTCCTCCCTGGCGTTGGTGTTACTTATATGGTAAATAACTCTTTATATTTATAACCATTTTGCAATTAACTAGTGTGTGTACAATCACTGTCGAAGTAAAATTGAAAGATTCGAGTTAATATGGTAAAAGTAACTTTGTAATAATTTATATATATTTTAATATACTCGTATAATAGTAATAGTAAAATTTTCAAGCTTTATGATTATTTTAATGTAAGTAATATTTTTTATGTATAGTGTATAGGTACATACAGATAGGTTTTATTACGCTTTCAACTTATATGTGAAAATTTTCTTCAAAGGGTGAAGAGATAGGTATGGTAGACGGTTTCGTAAGCTGGGAGGATACGGTCGATCCGTCTGGCTGCAATACGAACGACCCGATTAATTACGGCAAGTCTTCCCGAGATCCAGAAAGAACGCCGTTCCAATGGAATGCAGAGAAAAACGCTGGTATGTGACAGTGTCATTCGTTACTAGATGTTGAGTGCAACTGATGTTACATTTTGGATTAGAGATTCTTAAACTTTTTATTTTTAAGTTCGAATTTTTTTTACCAAGTCTGAAACTTTAGATATATGTCAAGATTTTTATGATAAAGCTGCGTGTGAAGCACGTTTTTTGTGTTTTGAATAATTTATTTCTAATTCCATTTCTCCAAGGGAATATGTGATATTGTACCAAAACTTCAAAATATTCTTGGAAAACTTCAATCGTCTATCTAATATGGTTCTGAGGGTATGGTTAAGTTAGGGTATAACAGACAAACTTAGGATTAGTAAGAGTGTTCGTTTCTATATGAAAACATTAAAATATTAGCAGGGAACGACAAAAAGGTGGTGAATATGTAAAGAAGTAATCTATGCGTACCCATGTTAAACATTCAGGGTACGTGACAACGAAAGGTCGCCACCTGTGCAGATAGGGATCGTCACGATTTCCACTTTGTTATTTCAATCTTTAGGGGTACGTGATGATATACTCTCAGGCGTGTAAAAAAAATGGTATATTTTACTTGGAGATTCAGGGCAAAAGTGATGCGTTTTACGTGTGACATCGTCTGCACACTACGATTTTCATGTAGTAAGTACGGTTGAAGCACGAAAACAAGATAATAACCACCTACTCCCAGAATAGAAGAATGAACATTAAGATTTATACCAAAAAAGCCATATCTAAACTCTCAATCATTAAGTAGTCTTCCAGATTAGAAATGATTCACAATCATTAAACAGCTTACTAAAGTGAATTCATAATGTCACCAGGTTTCTCCATCGCCGACAAGACGTGGCTACCAGTTGCTGACGGCTACGAGACATTGAATGTAGAGGCCCAGAAAGCTGCAGACAGGTCTCATTTGAAAGTGTACCAGGCCTTGGCTGCCCTTCGCCAGGAGAAGGTATTCAGATACGGCCGATACGACTCCCTTGCGATGAACCACGATGTCTTTGTGTTTAGACGGTAAGTTTTAATTTTTTCCTTGAAACCTTGTACTCATATGAAAGAGTAAGATGTCAAACTAACAGGATGCCATTGGATGAGAATAGTAAAACAAGCCAGAATAGAAATCCTGAAAAGTGGAGACTCTGATCACGAAATATAAATGAAGAAGAATAATAATAAATAACATGGCTGCGTATATGAGGAGTTTCAACGAATTGATAAAGCGGAAAGCAGCCTCATATTTAATCGCCTTCCTCTAGTCTCCAATGATAATAATAAAATCCGTTAACAGTCCTCGCTGAGAAAAGCAACGTACTTATACAAACTACATAAGCCATAATGTCGAGAAAAATACACAGGATATTAAGGTCAGCTCTATAAAAACAGATCATTAGCTCTCAGTGGATTTTAACAGAAAGTATCTCGGAAGCGATGGACGCATGATGAGCTCTTCTGTTTCCATTTCATTACGTGTCATAATATTGAACTCGTAAGTGATAATGTCATCTTAAAAAGCTGCAAGAGATATGAATACCCAAGTAGTAAAGAATTCGAATTCAAAAAAAATCAGTAAGTTTTAGTTTTGGTTAGTCATTAACTTTATTGACACTTTTGATTTGCCTTTCAGGCGGATTGCGTGGTGGCATTCCACGGTGCCCGATATTGTGTTTTAATTTATAATATTAGAAGTAGCAATCAAATAGTCCGCCTAGTGGCAAGTGATCACCTCTGCCACATCCTTATGATCTATACTTATACTGTGCCCGCCCAGCATTTATTTGCATACATATTTTGCAACCCCAAATAAGATAAGAAATCTATCTGTGGTGGCTCACGTATACGTTGCTACCCCTGAGAGCTAAGTTGAATGCACCCTTAACGAACCCTCAAAGCCAAAACATAGTAATATTAATCTTAAAACCGTAATATTAAAACCGTCCCCAAAATTCCAGGTGGTACAAAGACGAAACCTTTTTAGTGGTCGTGAACATGAGAGACACCGAACATGTGGTTGACCTCACTTACTTCGAGAATGTCGGCGGTCAAGTCAGTGTGGTTATCAGGAGCATTCAATCTTCCAAGAACGAGGGGTAAGATTTTAAAAATCGTTTATAATATATTGAAAATTCATCCAACTATTCGGAGGGGACATGGTCCGTGTCCTAGACTTCGGCATACATATTAAGAATACTGGATTTTCAAAATGATGTGCCTTTCTCAAAAAAATCACAACTTATCCTTAATGTATAAAACAACACGAAGAAACCATGTTCCTAACGTTTTCAAAGATATGTTAAGTGTTTAATACGCCATTTGCTGGCATAATGTACTATGGCCATAAATCCTTCTCTATCTGAGACATCTGTACCCAGTAGGACCGTAATGAGTTATTGATAATAATATATGTGTGGGTTAAGTATAAATGTTACCAAAACATTTATATGTATAAAATTACTTAAATAAATCCCAATTACTAAGGACGCAAAACAGAAAACTCTAAAAATAGTCCTCAATTATTGATGCAGCGTTTATACTAATCGCAATTTACTTGCAAATAACAAATTACTTTTTTACTGCTGACTACTTAAACATTATTAAAACTGTATTATATTTACCAACATCTAATAAGCCGGCCTAAGTTTATTAAAAACAGTTATTAAAATAATCCGGCATATTCAATTTGAACCAAGTGTATGTTACGTTAGGTTGAGAGTCTTCTGACTTCACAACTACATGTCCCTTAGATGTTATAACCATTATTTTAGCTTATACACCATTTGTGTAGATAATGTAGCATTGGAAACAGTTGTTTTGCTTCAATCGCACCAGCAACACAGGCTTAATTAAGTCTAATTATACGCTCCACGAAATTCAGGCTGAAATGAGGTTGCCTCGGTTCTTGGAACAGCGTTTAATTTTTTATTTACATTCTAATTACAGTTTTATCAGGTTAGGTGAAAATTTTCTGTAGTAGTAGCAAGTTTTGCTACCCACCTGAATATAACCTGTCAGTACCTATTATTTGCAAAATATGCCACATAAAATGTACTTACTGCCTGAAGTAAATCACGGATACGTATCAACTTATCTGTGATCTGGGCATTAGCCCAGAATTAAGCTTGAAATTCTCATATTAATAAGCACGGAGTGCATTACCGAATTCCGGCAACGCACACAGTAGTGTACGAGTATACTGTAATAATTCACACCATAACACAGGAGTTAAGCTGATACAAAACTAAATAAAATGCCACTGCAGTTAAACTGCCAACATTACTTTAAATGGGTTTTTAATTTCCAACGTTACAGATGACCGACAAGCACTAAAATTGTTAACTTAGAATTTAAGTAGCCATTATAAATGTTATTTATAATGGCTAGTTAATAATAATTCGTAATGTTTTTTACAGTACAATAATACATTGCTATTAATAATTTCTTTACATAAATAAGAATTGCTGACTAATCGCATGACGTCCATACAATACTCCACCCAATTTATTTAAAGTGTACATTTTCACAAAAATATATTCTTATGATATTTATGTATATATTTTTTTTTAATTTTATACTTTCTTGACGAGAAGTTTTACATAATTTCATAATTAACGTCTATTTTGTACAGCGAAAGTTTTAATGACATCATTCATGTCATCCGAGCTATAAGTGGGAACATAATTTCCAATTAAAAGTTTTCTTTCCAAAACAATAATTATTTGAAAGTCAAAGTTATTTGAGCGTAATCGAAGCTTTTCCACAGGATTCTGCTTTACAATTTTTCGATTTTTATGACAAAATCCTTAATTATTAGTAAAGGTATTTTATGATTGAGTAAAATGCCTGCTTGAAGGACAAATCAAAATGACTTAAGTTTAGATTCTAAGATTTAAAATGTTATGATTCAAAATTATATAAATTTGTGCATTACATATTTTTAGTAGCTTATTATTTAGCGGGTAGGTTGGTATTACACACAGACTTTAATTTATTAAATTATAGCTAAAAGCGAAGGAACCTTCAAAACACCTGGAGTTAAGTATAAACTCCCACGGACACGTGTAATCGGCCCTTAATAGGACATGAGTTCCAAGATCGTTCACGTGTGCGTTGTTACTCCTAATAACTATGGGCTTCTAAGCACTAACGTTTTTGCAGTACAAGTCCAACGGACGCTTGCGTTGGACATATGCACAACGTAGAAGTTTATAATTATTTACAGCTATTTATTAATTATATATTTTGGCATTAAAAAGTAAAAAAAAACGAACTTTAGGTCATTTCATCCCTTGCATTAGGTACAGCACGAAATAACCACCTGATTGCAAATTTTAATATGGGCTCCATAATCTTGTTAATTTTTAGTTTTTCGTTTAAATTTACATACGCAAAGATAATAACAGTATTGATTAATGAAACAATTTGTTAATTAAAATGTCGTCTGCGATGCGCATATCTATCAAACACCTACGCTAAAAACACTAGTGAGTAGGAGCCCTAAGTGAACCATCTCGTGTATTTCCGCCATACATTACAATTGAACTAGATATTAGCAGCGCCTACACAGTACGCTTACCACTTTAACGTATAAAATAAAGTGTATTTTTACAAATGGCCCATAAGGCCTCCCACTGAAGTGTAACGTCTGATATTCGATTATTACAATAAATATCGACATTCAATCATGTTCCTCAAAGGTCTTTGCTTTGCGTGCATAAGATTTTCACTTAAAAGATCACATAATAGTATGTGCGGTGCGTGTCAATAATTGTCATTAGAGTGATTATTTTAACTTTTTATTAAATAAAATTCGTTTATTTATTTCAGAGACACCTTCAACGCAGCTTCTCTCCCAGTACTTGGATTTGAAAGTTTGGTGCTTAAAGTTAATTAAACTGATTTAATTATAGCAATAAACATATTTTTTCTTATTCATATTCTTTTATTTTCTTTACGAATACGATAATGAATATTCAGTACAATAACTATTACACCTAAAACATGTCTTATTACAAATGTACGGTTTATTTAAGCACTATGTTGTCGCCCTGTAGTCCAGTAGATTCTATTTACCGTACAGTCATGTCTGGGTTCTTCCGAATACAACTAATGTTAAGACAAACCACTGAGAATTTGGGAATTGTAATTACGAAATACATTTCGACGGGTGAAAGGCTATTTGCTTTAAGCGACATTTTGGCAACTTTACAGGAGAGCCATTTAAAGTTGAAAATTTTCGAAAAAATATCATAACAAAAAAACTACTAAAGCTATTTGAATGAAATAAACTACATTGAAATTAATTTAAAATTATCAAGTTATTGATGTTAGTACGTAATGAATTGGCCTTTAAATTACAAAGATAATTGTCGCTTAATGTAAATTGTCCTGAAATACCTATTTTCCAGAGTAAGGAAAAATGCCTTAAGTGACATCTTAGACCACAATCAGTGACTGGTGAAACCATTTAAGCGACTCTGTAATACATTTATAGAGCAAGCCAAAACGCCTTATGTCATGAAGTCCAACATAAATAGGAGGAAGCTATTTATCGCAACAGCCAATTGAGATTAAAATGACGCGCAGGCTAAAATACTTATATGACATGTAATAGTGAAAAAGTAATGTATGATGTCACATGTTTTACTGATAATATGATCAGTGGCTGTTGAAAGTGCAAACTAGATCTGTAGTAATCACTGAAAATATTAGGAGCTTATAATGAATAATCTAAGAAACATAAACAACAGAACATCAGTAATAGAATTATTTTTTGTATAATAATAGTCACCAATTTTGTATAATAATAGTTATGTTTTTGATTATTTTGTTCAAATGAATCACGGCAATATACAGTTTCTGATAAACCCTGCGCTTTAAAAATAATAGGATAACACTGTTCGAACGACATTGAAAAATATCTAAATCAAAATGACTATTTGGTTAAAGTACCACACTGAGTAAAAAATAGATGCAGCCGAAAGAACTTAACCGACATTCCATGTCATATTTAGGTAAAGGAAAAATAATATAATTGAAGAATAATATGATTTAAGAAAATTGGTTTATATCTCGGGTCTTTATATTATTGTTCAGTTCAAATGCCCTACTTAAAAAAAATACGTATTTAACGTCGGTTAAACACTACTATATTGCTAAACTTCCCTAAAATAGGGCCCTTTTAAGCGCCAAAAAAATGCTTCGATTTTAACAAAACCGGGCTCATTCGACGCAGAAAAATTTGCTGATTCCGAATATGTATATAACTCAATATCGGCCAAAATGTCGCTTATAGCAAATAGCCTTTCACCCCTCGATTTAATATCTGCCCAAAAATATATAGACTGGGAAAATATAATAATTGAGTGCATCACAATTGTGTAGGATAGAAAAATAAAAAGATAGGTATTATTTATGTCAAAGGGCAGTACGGTCCTAGCACACATACTACTTATAGCATGTTCTTTTATAATACAGAAGTAGCTGACGAGCATTTATTCCCATGTTAAGTGGCTATCGCCGCCTATGGTGTCATTTGTAATCGACTCCAGATAAGATTAGACTCCGACCAAAGGTCTTACCCGACCATAAATGCTCCTGAGAACTAAGCTGGAATACAGTGAACTTAATACTGCTGTTATTAGGCAGAAATATGTTTGGCGGTGTTGCCGCCGGAGGTGAACAAAGGGTCCTACAACCTTCAATATCTGTGATTCAGCTTTTGGCAATTGTATAATAGTATCTACATAACGTTTTTGGAGCTACTGCATTAAACGTTCAAGAGTAGCTACAACCAGCGGTAAAACGTGTTCCGGTAAACCGTCTGTAATTCTGTATTCTGTATTCTGTGTTCTGTATTCAGTATTCTGTAGTCCGGTAATTTCTGGAAAGCAGCTAAATCATCGATTGCGGATGCCAAAAGTAGCATGTCTGCTGAGGGTCTTAATCCAATTTAGGTCATACCATGCCATTCAGTCCATGTAGATTGCCTAGTATGAGTAATGATAGTATGAATATGAATGCTCTCCGGCGAATGCATGTATCTATTACTTAGTGTTTATTAGTGAAGTACAGTGTCTGCACGTATTGTGCCTTATTACACACATTATTATGTAAGATATGGATTTTTTTATCGTATAATATATGAGTAGCAGACGCGCACGCAATCAACCTGACGGTAAGTGGCTACTGCCGCCCATGGACATGTG
The DNA here is from genome assembly GCA_014595695.2 of Epargyreus clarus clarus. Taxonomy (NCBI): domain Eukaryota; kingdom Metazoa; phylum Arthropoda; class Insecta; order Lepidoptera; family Hesperiidae; genus Epargyreus; species Epargyreus clarus. The sequence goes on along the minus strand of JACTTY020000022.1, from coordinate 3,175,068 downwards.
TAATCAGCCCCAGATAAGATAAGATTCAGACCAGAGTTCCTACACCGATGTTCAGCAAACCCCTGAGGGCTAAGCTGGAATGTCTCGGAAAGCATGTCTTCCTTACCACACCCTTCAAACCAGAACACAGCAGGACTTACTTCAGACTGTTATAAGCAGCTTATGTTATAGGCGTGACAGTCATATCGCTCGTGTCGAATCCAAATATTAAATTCGGCTATTTGGCCAGCGAGGCAGGCAATGCATCAGCTCATTAAGAAAGGAGGTTCATGCTCAGCAGTTGAACAATGATGGTTTAATGATGACGTCAGAATCATTTATTTCTACTATTTATTTTCTCTTTCGCATATAAAATAAAAACGAAAACGATACAAATTATTTTGACTTGCCTTAAATACTTATCCAAAAGTACTCAAAAACTACTTTGCCCGGCAAACATGGTCTGATAAAAATAATCTTGATAAGATGGAGTTTCTTCATCTTTTATCCAGTAATGAAATCTTACGTTTATCTTCTTCAAGATAGATATATCTTGGAGGTATATAAGGCTGGCTGTAAGTAAATTTCGGTTATTTAGATGGTAGATACTATAAGGTATGTTTTTTTGCATTCTACTATTATTCTATTATTTTTGTGTTTGTTTTCTCATCAAGTAAATGGCTAAGTCGCGCATAGCCATATGGTACACGGTCATTATCCTTATGCAAAACAGAGTTTTTGATCGGTGAATCACAGTTGCTATTACTACGGAGGGCTGTGAATCGTTTTAAAACCATAAGTATTAAAGTGTATTCTGTTTTGAATAGTATAATACCAGTATAAGTGCTGATGCATATACTTAGAGATATCGATTGTATTGAAATAGGCAAACGAAGGAGCGCACTAATTTAAGTCTATATTTTTTTTTTCTTTCATAACAGATTACTGCTACCACTGAAGACCCCTTGTGCAAGTGTTAAACATATAGCCTATCATGAAGAAGAAGATGAAGTCACTCCTGTTTCTACCATTCCTCATCGCTTTAGTTCAGGGACAGAAAGAGCTGGATTGGTGGGAAAAGACGATCTTTTACCAGATTTACCCGCGGTCCTTTATGGACAGCGATGGTGATGGAATTGGAGATTTAAATGGTATCTAAATGTAACTTTTAATTTAATCAGTTACTTGCTTTAAAAATAATAAGCATACTTTCAATAAAAATAGAAAAACAATTGTTTTGAAAACTGGTCATAATAAAACTCACTACTACTTATAATTAATAAAAAATGACGCAAATGCTTATAAACAGCAATTAATAAAATTCTAAAAGCATTCTACGTTGCCTTTTCATCAAAGCTCAAAATTACTATAGAAGATATTGCAAAAAATAAATTAAACATATTTTCAATGTAACCGAATACTTACATCAAAAGAAAGTAAATATCAAATTATGACTATTTTAATACTTAAAAGTTTTCATTCTCCATTTAACAACAAATTTGTCTAGCTAAGTTTTGAATACACCAATTAAAAAGTTGTACTCATTAAAATAACCTTTAAAATACCTTAATTTTAACGATTATAATGTCTGATGAAGTTTTAAGTAAAGATCAGGAATTTGCTGCGAGATTTTGCTGTGATGTCTGTCTATTTTAGTATTCATTAGTCTTTGTCTAAGGCTACACTCATAAAGCCACAAGCATAAAAAGATTTGATATTACGATATACACCGTACTAAGCTTTTGTATTAGTTTCATCATCATAAACTTAAGAGCTGCTTTGTTATCTATTTTAGATTCTACTTCGTAAAATAATTTAGTCTTTTATAGATCTCCTTTGCAATACTGCATAGATATTCATTTTCTGATTTTTTTGTAATCTAACAATAATATCTACAGGCATCACTTCTAAATTGGATTACTTAAAAGAGCTCGGCGTTGGAGCAACATGGCTTTCACCCATTTTCAAGTCACCAATGTACGACTTTGGATACGATATTTCGGACTTTTATGATATTCAAGATGAATATGGCACCATGGAAGATTTTGAAACGTTAATTGCTAAAGCAAAGGAATTAGGTAATTACTAAATTTGCTTTAATTTGTTTTACGGAATATTACAGTTTTATGTTTTTGTCGTAAAAGGTTAAAGTATTTGTTTTAAGTTTTTTTTTTTTTTTAATTCGGATAAAAAATAACAAACCTGCATATCTTTTTAATTCCCAATTGAAATTATTTGAGAACTATAAGTATTCATCTTGTATTGCATCATACTGAATTATATATACGGCAACACTTTTCCGTACGCAGTACAGATTGACTTTCATGAACTAATAAGTTGATTTATTTTAGATATCAAAATTATTCTTGACTTTGTGCCAAACCATGGCAGTAATGAAAGCGTTTGGTTCGAAGAGGCGTTAAAAGGTCACGAGAAGTATTACGATTATTTCGTTTGGGAAGATGGCGTAATTGACGAAAATGGAGTTATGCATCCGCCTAACAATTGGGTAATAACATAACCAAAACATTTTCCTTATTGTCCATTTACACTAACTAAATGAAAATATATTTAAAGGTTTGAATTTTATCTTGATAGGCTACAGTCAATATAAAAGGTTTTCTGTTATTTATAGAACAGTGTCTTCCGTAAAAGTGCCTGGGAATATCGCGAGGAAGTAGGTAAATACTACCTACATCAGTTTGTTATCGGCCAACCTGATTTCAATTACCGTAATCCCGACGTGGTGGAGGAAATGAAGAATGTCTTGCGATTCTGGCTCGATAAGGGTGTGGATGGCTTCAGAGTCGACGCTGTGTCCCATTTGTTTGAAGTGGATAAAGAACAATTCGGTGGACGGTTTCCGGATGAACCTTTATCTGGCAATTTGAACGTCGACACTGAGAGTTACGACTACCTTGACCATATTTATACTAAAGATCAAAATGAAACTTACTACATGGTGTATCAGTGGAGAGATGTTTGCGATGAATATTTTGAGAAAGATGGTGTTACAAGAGTCATGATGACTGAAGTCTATGCGAGTATTCAAAATGTTATGAGATATTTTGGCGATGGTGAACGTAAAGGGGCTCAAATGCCCTTTAACTTCGTGCTTATTGGTGAAGTCAATGGCGAATCTACCGCTGCTGAAATCAAATATGCGCTTGACAGGTTTTTGACCTTCAAACCTTTAGACAAACAAGCTAATTGGGTGGTAAGATACGCTATACGATAGATATAGAACTTATATTATTGTAAATGACAAATAATTTTTAATGTTTATGACAAAAGTTTAAAGTGAATTATTTTGCAGGGAGGAAATCATGACAACAGTAGGATTGCATCTAGGTTTAGTCCAGAGCTAGTTGACGGAATGAACATGATTATATTACTGCTGCCTGGAATTGCTGTCACATACATGGTAACAATTATTATCTTTAGAAATAACTAATATATATTTCTTATAGTTGTCTAGTTAACGATTTTCCGTTATAACAGGGTGAGGAAATTGGCATGGTCGATGGTTACGTAAGCTGGGAAGATACAGTTGATCCGAGTGGATGCAACACCGACGATCCGATCAATTATTGGCAAGCCTCTAGAGATCCGGAGCGAACACCCTTTCAATGGAGCTCCGATAAAAATGCTGGTAGGAAAAGATTTTCAAGAATTATTTTATTAGGACGTTGTCTTCACATTTTATTCACAGATACATTATGTAATTGTAAAAACAGTATTTTATTGTCATAACATCTTTATGTAGTTAATTTTTAATTCTAAGACAATTCAATTCAGTAGTCAAGCGTCGATATTTTAGTGGTACTGGAAATTTTATAGGGTTCTCATCCTCCGATAAGACCTGGCTACCGGTAGCAGATGGCTACGATGCTTTAAACGTGGACGCTCAAAGGCAAACTGAGCGATCCCATCTGAACGTTTACAAGACCTTAGCGCAATTGCGTACGGAGTCAACTTTCCGACACGGTCGATACGAATCAGTAGCGTTTAATGCTGGAGTCTTTGGGTTCAGAAGGTTTGTTGCATTTGTTTCTAAAATTATTATCAGTTTGTGCCTCTATCGTGTTATACGTCATTGATCAAATATATTTTCAAAATTCACATACAGACACTACACTTAAACGGTTAATTTTATTAATATGTATAAAAAGCTTTGAAAGATTAATGTAACGTATTAAAAGTTTATTGTGAAATCTTTTGCAACTGTCATGGTAAGATTTATACCATGTATTTGACTATTTTCTTTATTGATTTCGGCACAAAACTTATGTAATTCAATGTCATAATCAGCTCCCTAATCCATAAACAGCCGATCGGTTCTTTGGCAGTCAGATTAAGCTGTCACATATGTCACATGTACATGAACATTACGAGTGTGTAGATAGAAATTGCTTAATACGATCCACTTGAACTTGACCCAGTGAGTGCTCAAACGCGTCAACATATCGATTTGGATGTGTTTGTGTAAAGAATAGATGTCGATGAATGAGAATGCTGCACACAACAGAATGTTTTTGATAACCAATATCTGTTTCATTTTTAATATTAATATTAAAATATGGTTTCATTTTTAGATAACTTAATCATAATATTTAAAATACGTACCATTGTATGACCGTGGTTTATTAGTTCTAAATTCATACACTTGATTTTGACAAGTATAGAATTAAGTAATAGATGTACATTTTTATATGTCAAATATAATCTTGAAAGATACAAGTTACTTGTTATCCGATAAATCTTCCATAGTTGGAAAAAAATCTTTCACGAAAGAACATGATTTTTTTGTCAATTTTATCTACATGATTAATCATACATTTGATCATTCTAAATTTACTTTTTACTTTTATCTCTACAGATGGCACGAAGGAGAAACTTATTTAGTTTTAGTTAACTTCAGGCAAGAAGATTACACGATAGACCTGACTTACTTTGAGACAGTTAGTGGACACGTTGAGGTTGTCGTTAGCAATATTCAATCTTCAAAGGTTCCTGGGTAAGAAACCTTTTTTATAATATATAAGTAGCAAAGTAGCAAAGTCGAGCTGCAATTTACTTGATGACAAGTGGCCACTGCCGCCCATGGACATCCGTAAACAACCCCAGAAAATAATAGTGCTTTACCTACGATCGGCCACAGAACCTTGAGGTCTAAGATGGAACCGCTACAATTAGTGTGTCTTCCTTGCCACACTCTTCAAATCAGGATACAGGAGCGCTTGGTACTGCTATTATAAAGAAAGAGTGTGGCGATGGTACTTCTGAGTCAAACTACAAGGGATTGTACCACCTTTAAAGTAAGGAAGTAAGAAAAATAATTTACCTGCACTATAGAATAATGTTAGACTATTTTCACAACACACGTTGCAAAGTGAAACTAGAGTAGTACTCTATTTAATTGTTGCTTTGATGTGGAATTGCAAATTGGTTTAAATTCTTCACGAAGTTCTACTTAACTGAAGTGAACGTTGGCATAAAAAGTTGAAAATGGTTATTAACAATAAAACAGACAGAGGTTATTATTGTTTCGTTACGTTATGAATGACTCTCTCTGTCTTGTCGTATACGAGCACGAAATTCTTCAAATGGAAAGAACGACATTTCAATTTTATATCAAGTACCTACAATATTATTTCAAGTACATTTTATCTATTTTCCTTTATCTATTTTTTATTTTGCTTCTCTTATGATACGAGTATATTATCTTTTTAACTTAGGTATTTATTTTAGCACTTAAACAGTTTTACCTGTAATTAATTTAAAAAATCATTTAAGTATTATAACGTTGGTAGCAGTGTACAGTTATTTTTACCGTAGCTTCGTAACAATTCAGTTCTATTTCTTGCTAGAAGATAATATATGGCCGGCTCATGTTGATTTATAGGGCAATGAATTCCCGCCTTTTCTGCTAGATAAATAAACTGCTTTTTAAACCGTGTGAAACCAAAAGAAATATGCATATTATTTATAAGCAATATGCATATAATTTATGAGAACCGACTGCGATTTATTTATAGTATATCCTATCTCCTTTCAGTCAATATTCATATTGTTTTATTATTACTATTTGTATTACATTATTAGAAAAAAATAACTCCTCCTTGGTTAAAATCGCCCCATGCAAAATAATACAAGTGTGGATGTGTGTGCGTATTTCTACGTCCACCTACATAGTCCTTACATGCGTAGTAACATTTGTTTTCACAAATCCAGTTAGGACTCCAAGCGGAAACAACGCTTCGGTCAGTACTTAAATAATAGCGTCGTAAAAGAATTTAATTCAGAAATGATGAATGTTGCAAAGTATCGCATTTCCCAGGCACTATTTTTAAACACCGCAACAGGCTAATTTGACTCGAGCGCCGCAAGATTGATATTATTTTTTTTATTTTCAGAGATCTTCTTGAAGCGAGTAACGTCGACGTCAGAGGCAGCGAGTCCTTGGTGCTGAAAGTCGTTTAATGGAAATATTTTTAAAGCTAATTATGAAGTTTCATCAAGTTTCAAATTTATTAATTTTAGTCTGTTACGAATAAAGTGTTTTTGGATTTGATCACGTGAATTTATATTCATCTAGTTAATTTGAAAAATTGACTGACCATTGACCTATCTCCTTATTGTCAGGTATGACATGTCATCTGCTTCTTTCTATCATCACATTGTATTCATTGATATACTACTACGTCTTTATTAGTAGTATATCAATGATTGTTTTGCATAATATGCTACTTATGTTTAACTTATATTTAATTATTCATAAATTGATTATATAATTTAAATTGAATATAAATATTAAATTGATTATAGGTGGAGTTCAAATACTGTCGATTTTGTCTCTATTAGGTAGACCTTAGCTATCATCTACTACTAGCATAATATTCTTGGCCCATAATAAGGGATTCATTTGGGTTAATGAATAATACAAGAGCGACATTGAGAGAGATATTAAATTTTGATTAAGTTATTACAGAGTCTTTCAAGGAGCTATCTTAGGTCCTCCACCTTAACATACTTAGAAATTTAATCATTAAATTTTAGTGTAAACTAAAAATTGATAATTAAATATATTATTTCTAAACAGCTATACTTTTGTACGAAAAAGTATAGTAAGTCGTCATTTTCGTAGTCATTTTGAAACAAAGACTAAAATCTTGAATCCTTTAAAACGAAATCCAACGAACATAAGACTCAATAAACAATCTGATACCGAGAACAGAAAACGTCTACTGAACTACCTCGGGTATTTATAAAATAATAATATGTGTAATATATCAGTAACTGAACCACTGAGACGTTAACTAATAGAATTTTGCCTCCAATTAACATAGGCTTAGCGTTCCTACGATTATAATTTTATTCCCAAAACATTTTGGTATAAGCTTTTAGAATCGTCTCGCGATACGTTTAATTATAAGCGATCACATAAAATATACAATGAATATATTATCATAATCGGGTGTATCACCATCTGACATGTGCGTATTTCCAATTTGCAAACATAGTCTTACCTGTTTATATACATGAATAATTCAATACGGAGTTTCACGGCACTGTATCAACTGTACGTGGTGTATTAGCTGTTACGTGTCGACATAAAGATGTTTTTAAATTATAAATTATGTCGTTCGTCTGAGATCTAGACTCTAAAGCTTCCTTCGCCTTGAATTGCTTTTTTCCCAAAAGACTGATATTTGGATACATAATATACATAGTTACGATCATTCTGTTATGATCATATTCATAGTGCCTTCTGCTATTAGCCAAAATCATTTCATGGCTATGGCTAACTAACATAGAACTAGATATTGTTACTATACATGACATAATTACAATAATAGCTTTCGTAGAAACAAAACATTGTCTAAATATAAATATACTATAATACTATTTTAGCCTAAGAAACAAATCTTCAGAATGAACACGGCCTACCATCTGTTAGATATTATTATACCTTCAGGCACTAAACTCGCCTTAAGTTACTACGTAACAACACGTCCCTAAAGCCCAATTCAGAAGAGGGTAGTAGAGACTCAAGGCCAAACATCCGTACAAATGTTAGGAGAATTTGCATTGATGGCTTTGTTATATTCGTCGTGTGTTTGCATAATTATGTTTACCGCATCTGACCTTTGTAGCAATAAATTATCCACTTCGTTTGCATCATATAAATTATTCTTGCAGATATTTATATTTGTTTCCTTATTGTTAATACTTGATATTTTTATACTGGTAGATACATAATAAACCGGGTTAGAAGCTGAACTGATGCAACAAATAATACATATATTTTACAAACATATTCTGATATAAGTAAGTGATTATTTAAATACCAAAAATGTCTGCTCTTAATTGGCTCCAGCTTCATTTAAATTATATTTATTTATTTAAATTATATTTCTATAAATGACATGTTTGCCAAGCGGTAATAGATAAATAATTAACGTTCAAAAATAATCTTCATATACACCAATTTAGTTGGATACATAACAGTTTACGAACACTAAATATTTACGTGTACACTCAAATTACTTACACTAACTACGAAGCCGTAGAAAATTATGTAATTTTCTCATCAAAATTGAATCTGTTAATACGTCGTGTTAGTAATGGCGTGAAATCTCTGGAACAAATTTTCCGTGATGTTAATAATTCATATACACAAGGATATTCTGTATCTGTCGTAATATTATATTGTAACGAGAAGCGAACAAACTTGGATAGCATTCTTGATACGCTTGAATTGGTATTGAGACGATATTGATATGATATAATCGATACGTATGAAATGTTCACGTGTTGGTAGCATACCCAAGATATTAACTTTACAACTGAATAATAGAGTCCATGAGGTACTCCGCAATGATTCGAATACAAATCTAAGCCAAAAATAGTATGATATTATTATTCTATGTAGGTTAGGACTAATCTATTAATCGAATAATTTGAATATCCCGCGAACTGATAGTTGCCAATATTTTAAAATGTCCATGATATTAATAAAATCTGATTAATCTAAGAAATACAGTATCGTACATGTACTCGTACATGCTGAAATTCAAACCATACGGTCATAAGTAGTAAGGATAATAGTAAGCAAGAGAGGATGAGGATAGTAAGGAAGAATATAGAGGACATAATACAACTGTATTTTGAATTAGAATTAATGCGAAATACATATTTAATCGTTGACAGTGTTGGAACTTACATTGTTGGCAAATGTGTCATATATATAAAATGTGTCATATATATAATATATAAAATATGTCATGTTCAGTATCTAGTTTGCGTTGCCCATTACTTTGGGAATGGCTGAAATAATTCGGGCCTAACAATAATACCATTACCGGCGCCTCCAAGATCCTCCCTTTGTTCGCTTGAAATTATAATGTGTCAATATTTACTTAAGGCCAAGTGTCTTTTTGGTCGATGGTTAAACCCAAAGAAAAGACTTAATATTTTGAGAGGAGTTGTACAATGAAATTATTACTGTTATTATATTTAAGTTATAGTCTACTATGCTGTATAATAGTTCTTTGAAATGTCTGCTTTAGTTAAATGTACCTGGTTTAAAGATGGACTCAAGATAGAGTTTTTGATCAAATCTTTAAATTAAAGTTGCTGTTAAAATCTCAAAAAAATCTATGTAAATACAAATAATGACCTATGGATCTTCGTTACCATCCAAGAGAAATAAATGGGACCGCGTTATAGTCATGAGTATGTTTATCAAACTAAACTTTCTAATCCTACATAATTTCTTAAAGGCTAAAGCCTACATTTACTGATGATACATTAAAGGAACTTCCTAAGCTCATCTCATCAATTCACACGATGATCGCATATATCGCTCCATTATTTTCATCTCATTCATATTCATTCGCATTTTACATAAAAGTACCTCAAGAACCAGTAGCCGTGCGTTTACTTATAAGGAATCGTACGTCAATTAACGCCAGTCTCTATCAAGATTGATTCATAGGATTACATCGTGATACCTCCATCCATACATAAATATGCAGATTTCATTCAGATATCATCTAAGTACGTCGGTACACGCGTCAATAGACCATGTTAGTTGCTTCTAGTATTAATTTCATGATATTAATCTTTTGCAGCTCACGTTCTCAAACTTACAGTACAGAAAATAATATTACATACCGGTCTTTTTTTGTAAAGAGGAAAGCGTATCACAATGTGCCTTTCATAAAACGGTAAAACGATTGTTAAAGTTTCCTGATTTCATTTTTTTGTATTCAAATAAATTGTTAATACTATTTATTAATCGTCAATAATTTAATCAAAGGAAGTCGATCTTCAATAGCCTATACTAAACCCGTCAAATTTGCGCTAATTTGGTTTATTTGATGAGTTTGATACATTTAGCTTAGTAACGAGGGTCTGATGATGGAGCTGGAAGGTGAAATGTGGAATGTACGTGTGTGTATGTAATGTGGTGTTATTCTTTTGGATCACACAAATTAAATTACATAACTGCTGTTAATTTGTGCTCATTTTATAAAATGAAAATGGCGACGGTGATTCGTTTAATGTACCAGGCGGCATGGAGAGTACATAAATTATCATATTTCAGTGTATTTTTCACCTTTGACATTAGCCTTTGGGTGCTATTCTAAATATTTACAGTACTTACATTACCACATTTTCGGTAAATTATAATCAACACTGTAATAATTATAGTTTAAAATAGGTAAATGTTTTGAAAACAAGATAAAATCTCTCATTTTATTAGTAGGTAAAAACTAATCGTGTTAATATACTCGTATATTAGGGATGCGCCGAATTTCGCCGGTATTCGGTATTCGGTATTCGGCGTATTCGGCATCTTTTTTGCTATTTGTATTCGGCCGAATTATTCGGTTTGAGTGCCGAATATATTCGGTTCGAGTATTTCTATTTTCTTGTATACATGACATGGTACAGGACTAAAACAAAAAACTTGTTATATAAGTTTTATATTATTTTATAAGTCAAACCCAAATCCTATAAATAATATGTTGAATAAAGCTAATAAAATAAAGCAATTAAAATTCAACATTTATTTTTAAACCTCAAGTTAACACATTTATTACCTACTTAATGTATAGTTAATATAGTCAACATTTATTTTAAATCTAAAATCAGTATTCATTTTTAAAACTCAAATCATCTTTTTAAAGTGTGAATACACATAACTGGCAAATTGACAATAAAGAAATGGTAAACCGAAAAATTCGGCCGAATATTCGGTTCGGTAAAGGTTAAACCGAATATTATTCGGTATTCGGTTATTCGGTGAAACCACTATTCGGCGCATCTCTAATATATATATTTACGAATTGTTTTATGCAATAGAGCTACACCTAAGCACTAGCCTTATAAATTCTCTTATTAATATCCGATTTTCCTTTTTAATGGATTGAAATGGGTGGATAGTCTGGTAAGTGAGTTCGGTATTTTTACTTCAGAAAAAAACCAGCTGCAACTTTATTGTTAGCCGTCCGTCGAAATTAGAAGTCGAAAATTTAAGACCTTCACCATAATACATACCAAGGCCCAAACTCCTTGCGCTGATATCAAACAATAACACCTTCACGTGTTTTTCATGACCCAAACTAATTTCGAATACAAAACCGCCACATACACAATGACATGACGCTTCTTCTCCACACCTTTTATAAACACTTGAAATGGTTACGCTTCTCACGTTCAATTTCAATTCATTTTATCCGCATTAGTGCCTAGTGGCGCCTATTGTCATCGTCTGGGGTGTTAAGTGGAAAATGGCGGTTAAATAACACGCGTGGAACAAGCATTGTGATAAATGTTTTCGAAGATGGCGTATTGTTTGGTTGTGATGTGCGTAGCTAAAGAGCTAAGGCGTTGACTTAAAGTAAGTGCTTTGTTTTCTTATAATTCTTTTAAAAATACTACTATAGTAGGTAATGGTACAAAATAGTAATCGTAGTAGTAACATCGTTAAATATATTTTGCTTTATTGTTATCTGTAAAGTCCCATTAAAGAGTAAATGTTATTGTTATCTAATAGCTTAATTTTTTTATTGCATAGTTGCATAGACATAAAAAAATAATTCATATGTATTATCTGCTCTTCTCATTCAATGGTGTATTTATCACATGTATATCTAATTAATAAATGAAATGAATCAAAATAATTAAACAAAGCTCCATTTCTAAGTACAACTACATATCTTGTTCATGTCATTAAATATCACAAGCAAAATAATGTCACTGTTACTCGAATACACCTCAGGGGCATAAAACCAATGACCATTCAGTACAACACCATAAAAATTGTTAAACAAGATTTGTGGTAGCAATAACTTAATTAATAAAGACATACATATTGATTTGTGGTCTCCGCTCTAAATTTGTGCGGATAGATATAAATTATACGCGACGAGCTGTCTGCGCGGGCGCAGCGTGTGATTGACGATCAGATCGCCGATCGTACACCTGATTGAGTTCTAGTTCTACTAGTGCGAGTACATGTAACACATACATGTAATCTGTGTATGTGTCTGGTGTTTATGTCAGATAAACGCGTTTTAGACAACCAAAGGCTAATATTAAAATTGGTACGTATGTAATATATGTATTTACACAATTGAATGAGAAAAACATGTTACATATACGTATTATATACATTAATTAATGAAATGAAACTAAATAATCGATCAAAACTCCATTTGTAAGTAAAACTACATGTCATGTTATTTCATATCATTAAATATCACAAGTAAAATAATGTCATAATTACTCCAATACACATCAGGGGCATAAAACCAATGACCATTCAGTACAACACCATAAAAATTGTTAAACAAGATTTGTGGTAGCAATAACTTAATTAATAAAGACATACATATTGATTTGTGGTCTCCGCTCTAAATTTGTGCGGATAGATATAAATTAAACGCGACGAGCTGTCTGCGCGGGCGCAGCGTGTGATTGACGATCAGATCGCCGATCGTACACCTAGGGGCCTACCACCATCTTTTAAAAACCATTATAGTTCAAGAAAGTGTTATTTCAATATTGCTTCAATATTATTTTGTTTCGTACCACGACCTCCTTAAAACAGTATTGTTTTATATCTGCCGAGTGTTGTAAAAGAATGAGTAATTTGTCTATTCCTTATCCAAGAGGAAACAAGACATCAAAACTAGTGTTTTCTCTATCAAACCTCGGTCTTGATTGTGTTCCGTCATACGTAGTTGAACAAACTTAAACCCTTATTCATTTTTCGCTTATCCATTGTATAATACCAACTGAAATTGTCATATTTTGCTAAATTTCCTGCAAAAAAAGAATGAATAATTTTGATCGAGATAATACGAACGAACGAAACCGGTCGTCCTATGCCGCGGCGTGACTTCGCCGCATGGCGCAGGGTCTACGGGTCTCGAGGGATCCCTCCTTACCCCGGCAATTTCCTCAGTGGGTATCACTGCCCACCGGTGATGTGGGCTGCCGTGAGGCAGCGGTGCAGCAGTCGGTCCTCTACGTGACCTGTGCTAGGCTGCGTGTGCAGTTTTTCAGTCCTCCAGATGGTCGGAGGACACCTGCCCCTCGAGCTCACGAGGGAGCGGGCGACCGTCGGGTGGTCGAGCGTGGAGGGGCGCGAAACCTCTCAGATGGGCTCGAGATAATACAAAACTGCTTATTGTAATATTATAAAAAAACAATCTTACTTTAACGAGGTCGGGGTACGAAATTTCAATATATGATTAAAATACTATTATTTTAAGAGATGGTAGTAACCCCTTGATTGAATTCTAGTTCTACTAGTACGAGTTCATACATGTAAGCTGTGTCGTGTATTTATATTATATTTATTTACGTGTCTTGTATTTATGTCAGATAGACACATTTAACACAAGTCAAAGACTACTATAAAATTTGGTAGCAACATGTTTTTGATAATAAAACTTTTCATGGTTAATTTGTCTTATACATTGTAGTAATATAGATCTATTGGAACCTCGAACTCATGTTAATATAAGTATATCTAATTTACTTAAAATATAAAAAACGGGAAACGAGCAAGCAGCCTATCTGATCTATCTGCAGCTGACTCTTTGAATAACAGGGGTTTTATATGAATTCGATCACAGATGAGTTGCTACTCCCGAAGATTGGTATCTAGGTGGTTCTAATACATTTTAAATTGATTTATACATAAATGTACCTTAACAACCTACATCTATTATGGTATTTCATCAAAATATCACCTTCGTAGTGTATATCAACCGATTCTATCTAAAATAGAGTAACTAACATTCTTGAACACTAACAGCGATACAAGATATATCAGGCACGATATAAAAGGGCTTATATGACTCGTTAAAATACACGTTCACACATTCAAGTATAATCAATTACACACCGACACGCACACAACGTTGTTGTATAACTTAGCTTTTTGTAGCCCGCTGTGGAAAATAGCCCTCAATACACACATATATGGAACTAAAATGCGCATTAAATTAGATTTATGATGAACTTGGTACTGCCCGTGACATCTGTCAGGATAAGTTTAATACTTGTCTGTTTTAGGGTTCCGTAATAATTTGGGTAATTAATAATTGGCCAAGTGCAAGTCGAATTGTCGTCTGTCCGTCTATCACAGGGCTCTAACTCCTGAACCGTAATAGATACTTGATTTTTTACAGAGTATGTATAACGGTGCCCGCTTTAACAATAAATATTAAAAATAAATAAAAAAAATAAATGGGGGTGACCATTCAAGAAACCGCTATTTTTTGACATGTTTAGCTTTATCCATTGAACCCTAATAGGAAGACAGTTAAAATTTCCGAATGCATTTAATTCAATAGCTGCTATATAACAAATAAAGAAATAATTAACATTTTGGTTCTACGGAACCCTCAAAGTGCGAGGTCGACTTGCACTTGACCAATTATTTAATGTAATAGTAGAAGAAAACGTGATTGCCATCCACTTAATGGTAAGTTACAATCATCCATGGCAGATGTAATGAAACTTTAAGAGAATGGGAATCGTAACTGAAGTAAGTATACAGGTGTCGCTACTCCGGTGTCAGTTCTATTTTTTGGTACGAGAGAGCAAACGAGCATGCAGTTCACCTTATAGTAAGTTCCTAACGTGAATGGGTATCTGTATAAAATCTGTATTACATTGAAATCTTACCTCTAGCACCGATGCAATGCTACCATTGAGAAATAAGTTGACCGGTCCTTGTGAAGGTGGCTTTTTTGTTTCGGAAGAAAATTTGTCTAAAGCTACCCAACATTTTGGGCGAAAGCTCGAGTTGTATGTGATTCTTGCTCGCCAAAACTCTGTCGTCACAATGGACATAATAATATACTGATGTTCCAAGATTTATAACGTTAGTAAGGATCTCTTCCCTATCCTTAGATTAGAATCATTGTAATTTTTATATAAAAATATCTTCATGCTCATCATATGAATTATACCGATACTAAATATATTTCAATTTTTATTAATATCAGTTTAAAAGTTATAAAAGTGGATAAAAAATGCTGTCGCTTTTTTAGTGTTAGTATGATTATAACACGTACTATAGGCATAATATTATGTAATAAATAAGGCAATATATTCTAATGAAACACAAGCCAGACATAACTTTTCATGTAATGAATAAGTCCACCCGATATTAAATATTTTCTACAGCCTGTGCCGTATATAAGCTCAAATACTAAATAAACACTGTTATTGTATCTCGATGTATATTCTGAGTCGCAAATATGTCGCTGCCCCAGGTATAATTTGGAACTTATATTATTATTTTTGCCTTATCATACTAAGTATATTACAAACATTTGCAAGTACATATTCTGTATATACTAAATGATGATAAGTCATTTGCGGTTCAACTCTAAAACATTTATTTATCTTCTAAAAAAGGGTCAAGCGCTGCTGTGTTCTAGTTTCAGAAACATAGTAAGGAAGAAACCCTTACACGAGACGTTCCAAGCCATTTCTTTCCAAACCTTTAATCATAGCCATGCGGTTATGGCCGACCATAAGGGATCAATTCTAATTGAGGTCGATAATTATAGATATATTTGAGTACCAGTGAATATCTGTTTACTACTACAAATGTATGCCCTTTTGCTACTCTGTACCCTTACCATGAGTTTTTACGTTTTGACAAATACGACTGTTTTGGCATTTGTTTACGTATTGGGCCCATACAATTTCCAAGTTCTGATATAATCCGCTAGGGGCGCTGATTGGAAATTGTATGGGCAAATACGTAAACAAATACCAAAACAGTCATATTTGTCAAACGTAAAAACTCATGGTAAGGGCACTGGTATGAAGGGTGTGATAAAGGATACAACCTCCAGATGAGATAGATTGCAATAGCCACTAACCATCAGGTGGATTGCATGCTCATTTCCTACTCCAATATTATAAAAAAGTCCAATTTGATGAACATAAACAGTTGCTAGTTTTGTTTTGTTTTACAGTGCTTTTGCTAGTGAGCTCCTAGACTAAAGCAATCAAATCCCGCCGCTTGTTTATTTACGTTTGCGTTGCCTATCGATGAGTTGTTGCGCCACGCTCACTATCGAGTGCCATCGTGTCCATAAACACGTGATTGATTTGATTGAACCTGTTTATAAACGGAATAGGACGTTCATATGATTTAAATGACGTGATAATGCAAGCATATCTGAATGTAGCCCATCCCTATTTTTGTGCGTGTTTATAATTTACTGAAGTAGTTCTTAATATTGTAGTGCATGAGTAGTTTTCATATAATTATGTTTATAAAAAGAAGCAGTGAAAATATACATACACACGCATATTAAAAATAAATATCATGGTAAATTGAATAAATCCGTTTATTTTTTCAAAAAAATATTTACTATTTTTTATGTTTTTTTTAATTCAAAGCTATTATATATTACGTGTATCATATAATGTACATACAAGCGAAATAACTCAATCTACTCTCTACCTATATCGATATAATCTATAGTTCAGATAAATCTTAGATAGTTACTATTTCTTATGAAATAATATGACATTGATTAATGTACTTTACTATCCAAAATGTATTTAAACATCATATACCAAGTAAGCGGAGCACAGCTGTTTTTTAAATAGTAATTATTTTGTACTTTTCTTTAAAATTACTTCTTTGTATAATAACTTCTGAAGGTGGTAGAACCCTTTGTGGTTCGACTCCGGCAGTACCACCGCCACACCTATTTCTACCTAATAACAGCAGTGTTAGGCGCTGCTGTGTTCCGGTTTGAAGGGTGTGGTAAGGGAGACAGACTTTTCCGAGGCGTTCCAGCTTAGTCCTCAGGGGTAACGGCGCATCTGTGGCCGACCTCAGATAGGAATATCTAATCCTGTCTGGGGTTGATTACAGATGTCCATGGGCGGCAGTAGCCACTTACCATCAGGTGGACTGCATGCTCGTCTGCTACTCTTATATTGTAAAAAAAAAATCTACATTGGACATCGCAGACATTTTGACCTTCTTTGTTATTTTCCCAGCTCCTTGTTTTTTTAAACTATAATTGCGACTCCTTCATAATTATTTATCAATTCATAATTATCTATCCTAGAGTTTGGCCAATATAATTTGTGTTATAGATTTTTAAGGCATTTGTAGTATCTAAAGGAAGGAAGTACTGATTTAAAAGATGGTAGAGCCAGTCTGGTTCGACCGAAAAGGTACCACCGCTACGCCCATTTCTAGCATAAAGAAGTTCTGCATTTCGTTGGAAGTGTGGATGCTAGCCGACTTTCTTATAAGGCGACCATGTCAGTACTCAGAAATAGCAACAAATTTGTTATCCGGCAGAACCTATTTTATATAAAGTTTGTCACAGATGTTAATGGGCAGCAGTGACATCATCAATTCGACTGCAATCTCTCTACATCGATCTTACAAAAAAAATATGTACATGCGCAGTAGACGCTGGAAGCTTGTAACATGAGTAATAAATTACATTCACACATTATACTGTAGGCACTCAAACATCTTATATTAAAGCTATCAGTATCATTTCATCGTTGTAACAGCAATTGGCCGCGGACCGCGCCTTGTATTGTGAAATGTACGCCGAAAGCACTTTGATTAATAGTAATCCAAAGATTAAACTCGCATGATATGTGGTTAATCGCATGTCTGATTAACAGCGAGTAAACTATAGGCGAGCAACGATTTTACCTCAAGAATGGGCAAACCTTTTTAAAATAAATTTAGGCGCTTTAATTTAGCGGAAAAAGTTGCAAGTGAGATTGATTGTTTGTGAAAAGCGTCACACGAAAAAAAGAACCGATGGATATATTTAAGGTCAAGTATATTTAAGTTATTTTTTAATAAAATAAATATTCGTATAAAAGATCTATACGAACCGACGAAAGTCGACGCTATTACCTCGTGTGTTATTTCGCTATTTGCAATAATTTTTATTTTCATTTATTATAAGCGACAGATGGACAGACTGCGAAGGCTTAGTAATAGGATTCCGTTTTTACCCTTTGACACGGAACCCTTAAAAAAGGCTATAAAAAGTAATTTATCGGGCTTTATGAAACAGACTCTACATAGACAATTTATTTATTTTAAATCAATCAGTTTCTCATCATCATCATCACTTCAGCTTTTATCGTTCTATGCTGGACATAGGCCTCCCCTAGGGTGTGCCACAACACTCGGTCCTCCGCTGCAGCCACTACCACCAGCCTTCCGAAGGTCGTCGGTCCACTAGTTATTCGCTATTAGTTAAACTATACCAAATAAATAATAAATTGCATTTACCAGTACCAATCAGTCACTATCACATAGACCATAAGAACTACAGTCGTGCGACATCTCTGCGTATACCTACGTCATGTGTTGTTGAACAAGACAATTACTTAGACGGCCCGTCAATCAATCAACGTGAGTGCCGTTATAGTAATTAGTAGATGAAAATGAAATGTTGACGACCTACGGTATCTAGATAGTGTTAGACAGCTCGATATTTATATTACATTTTAGTAATAAACTGTTATGTGTTAGCGGTTATTAACAAAACACGATAGTTAACAAGGTAACATCTTATATAGCGAATATACAACGACATAACATATTGTAATATTGAAGCTAAAAATCATATAACAGCAATAAAACTGTTTTTTTTATGTAATAAATAGTAAAAGTTCTAGAAACATAATAATAGCATAGGATAGAAAAGGCCGTACAGGAGAGCCGTTAAAGTAATTAGTAGATGAAAATGAAATGTTGACGACCTACGATATCTAGATAATGTTAGACAGCTCGATATTTATATTATACTAGCTAACCCGGCAAACGTTGTGTTGCCATATAAACTACCTACTGAACATGAATATGAAATTTGGTGAAAATCGGTAAAGTCGTTTCGGAGGAGTACGATTTTCACAATGTTAGTTACATTGTGAGAATTTTATATATAATATTTTAGTAAGAAACTGTTATGCGTTAAGGGTATTAACAAAACACACTACACTCTAAACGAATGTTACTTACGAACTTACTACAACATATCATTTTATTAAATGTTGTAGAAAATTTCTATTTTTTTTAATAATAATAGTATTAAGTAACAATAGTATTACACTTTGACGAGTGTGATAAGATACTAGATGATCTAAGTTGTTTGTTAAGGTAATGCATTTAGAATTTTAGGTAGACTCTTTAAATATGAGACAGATATATAGATAGAAATATAATGAAAGCACAGGTAGATCTGTGAACAGTTTAGCTTAGGGACTCTTAAAATATGAGACAGATAAACAGATAGAAATATAATGAAAGCACAGGTAGATCTGTGAACAGTTTAGCTTAGGGAGATAGATTCAAATTTTAAGGAATCATTCTTATATCTAATTTCAAAAACATTTTCACAAAAATTCACTCCATTTCACTAGGTTTGCTACAGTGCAGTATTAATAACACACGGCGACTGGTTTCACAGCCTGCGGTTTGGCTGAACGGGGGCAGTCTCGATATTAGACGCCCCATTCCGGAATTTTACCTAATTTATTATTTATGTATTATCAAAACAGAAATGAAACCCTTATAATAATTGTAATATATATATATATATATATATATATATATATATATATATATTGTTATATTACCGTGTAATAATTGATCACTGCATCCTATATAATATAGTATACTTCTGTAACTCACGTTGGTGAAGATACTTGGAACATCATATGAATAAACTTTAAATAATACCAAGCGTTGCTCAGCCCACAAGAAAAAGTAGAAACAAACCATCTTCCCATTGAATACTACTTACAAATAAAACGTCCTTAAATTGCCACAACACTTGTATTGCAACATGGATGGTGTGCAGTATTAATAACATTTGAAATAACCGGTTTCTCGTGCGATTGCTTAGAACTAGGACAGTGTCGATATCGGACGTTCGGTGTCTTGAGATTTAAAACTGTACTCGTAATTAACGATGTAATACGATAGTTGTAATGACTTCATAATAACAGGATAATATACTTTTGTTATAAATCATTTTATGAGATGAACATTTGCTTTTATTTTGGCTTTGATTGTTATCATCTTATTCATTATGTTCAACATCATTACAACTAGGAACACTACGATATCATCAACATTGCCAACTTAAATATTATCATCAATCTAATCAACCCACCATATAGTGTCCAATACAACTAGCTATTTTATAAAATTGAACTAGCAATCAAGAATACTGTCCACTTGACTTGGTAAGCAATTCCTTCCTCACATCCTCCGGGTATCCTAAACCGACGCCAAATGGAATAGGGGATATGCAATTGCCACGTTTGCCATGTTGCCATTCCTGAGGACGAAAATTGTTGCCTAATAATAATATGTAAGGCAATCTCGCATCCACACTCTTCCACCGAAATGAAAAGAAACACTTTTTCAATGTTTATATTGGAAATCGTATCTTGTATTTTAATTAGACTGAGGAAAATTAGGGATTAATTGTCTTGCTGATCAAGTGCTTATTGATGCTCTTGAATATATTGTAGGTGGTAGAACCCTTTGTGGTTCGACTGCGGTGGCACCACCGCCACACCTATTTCTACCTAATAACAACATTGTTAAGCGCTGCTGTGTTCCGGTTTGAAGGGTGTGGTAAGGGAGACAGACTTTTCCGAGGCGTTCCAGCTTAGTCCTCAGGGGTAGCGGCGCATCTGTGGCCGACCTCAGGTAGGAATATCTAATCCTATCTGGGGTTCATTACAAATGTCCATAAGCGGCAGTAGCTACCTACTTTCCATCAGGTGGACTGCATGCTCGTCTGCTACTCCTATATTATAAAAAAAAACATTAAGATTCATGTCATCTTCGTGAAGAACTTTTCAATCCAGCTTTAGATTAAAACCCAGAACATATATGGGTAGTTACTCTTAGATAGACGAGTAATATCTATGATCATACGTGTAGTACATAATGATGCCATTTGATAAACAAACGGCGATAATATATGATAAATCGGTGCTCCAGAGCCTCGGTGGCTAATGAACAGTATCGAATGTCGGGGCTGCGGGCGACGCTGTAATAGGAAACTTGATAGTAGTTTCTGTGAAAAATGTGAGTGGATATAACTAGATATTAGACTACCATATTTTTATGGTCAGACGTCGGTAAATGGACAAATGGGCATCTCTTCAATAATAAAAATGATCGCACAAATATAGATCAGATGTGTTATGATAAGAAATAGTGGTTTAATAATGATTATTATCAAAACTTAGCTCAAACAGCCAAAGTGAAGTATTATACTACATATTTGTTTTTTTTTATTACTCAATATTACTCATCTTTTTTAAATGCCAACCACACCATAACAGTAATTCCTTAAACAGCTTTAGGTATGTTCTAAATATGTTTTGTCTAGTCGACACACATATATATTTTTTTATAATATAAGAGTAGCAGACGAGCATGCAGTCCACCTGATGGTAAGTGGCTACTGCCGCCCATGGACATCTGTAATCAACCTCAGATAGGATTAGATATTCCTACCTGAGGTCGGGGACAGATGCACCGGTACCCCTGAGGACTAAGCTGGAACGCCTCGGAAAAGTCTGTCTCCCTTGCCCACACCCTTCAAACCGGAACACAGCAGCGCCTAACACTGCCGTTATTAGGTAGAAATAGGTGTGGCGGTTGTGCTGCCGGAGTTGAACCACAAAGGGTTCTACCACCTTCAAATATCAATCACACTAATTTTCATAAGCATTTGAAAGTGGGAGACCCCTCTGTGGTTGGACTCTGGAGGCACCACCGCCACTCTTATTTCTGTCTAACAACAGAAGTGTTAAGCGCTGCTGTCTCCCGCTTTGCAGGGTGTGGTAAGGGAGATACACTTGTGACAGGCTTTTCACTTTCATCCACATGATTAGCAAGAACCTCAAGTAGAAATTTCATCTTATCTGAAATATATTAGAGATGTTCATGGGCCGCTGTAGCCCCCATTATATACATTGCATGTTTATTTACTACTTTATTATTTAAAAAAACCTGATCAGACAACAACAAGTAACAATTGCTTCATTTCTATTTATCGATACAACGCAATCCAACGTAAGTAATAACCAATTTACAAAATGGTAAACAGAAATTGAATTTCCATTTGAACACGAACAAATTTCAAATGTCTAAATGTCGACCGCCAATATTCTCGATTGGAATCGTTTTATACAAACCGTACAAAACTCCGAGCTATTTATAAAATGTTTAGACTATCGGATTGGAAACAGATATTTCATTAAATTGAAACTTAATCTACTTTGAAATTAGAAGGATTGGATTATTAAATAGTTAAATATTTTATTTTACTTTATTATTTACATTATTCAATTTTATCCACTCATGAATGAATATTTAATCACCCTTTGATGAATGTGGCCTGGGAAGCAATGTGTTTCACCCCACGTAGACAATGTCAGTGGAAAACAATTCCGATCTTAAAAGCTCGAGGTATCTTGTTTGCGTCCTGCTTGCTTATATCATGAGGGACCGACGTCCCTGAGACGTCGATGAGAAGGCCTCCTTCGTCTATGAACGCAGCTAGCGTTGCTGGGCCGCGAATGTAACGCTAACGCTTCTTATGACCCGGCTCTGAGGGCTCAGAGAAAACCCGCGGAGTTCTAGTCGATAAAGGATCCGATATATCCCTTACGCTCCCTCGGACAGGAGGGGATCTATGTTAATTTCTCCGCGTTAAGAACAATACGTATGTCAGGTATAATTGTGTATCATAACTTAATACCGTTCTTCTCTTTGGAACCTTTTTGCCGACTAGGTGGATAGATTTCTTCATCGGTAAAAGTGTTATGTACCATCGATCCATCGTCCTTCGTCCATCAGGACGAATAAACTTATTATTTATATATCAACGTTTATTATATTAACATGTACATACTTTACATACGGCCAATTATTAAACATTTCAAATTAAAGTTAGCATATAATCAAATGCAAAATCTATTAATGTGTTTCAATTCGATTACTGAAGTTAGCCGGATGATCGAATAAATATTCTATCAGGCCAGTGTTAATTGAAGTGAAACATGTTTTTATTTGGATTCGCTCGAAATTTTGTGTTGGTTTAGATCACTGCTGTGTATCAAAACGTTATGCTGACTCTTCAAAAAATGAAGTGGAGGCAGTAGATTATACTTTTTGTGCGACTCTCTACTCAGTCATAATTATCACAGTACTGAATATTGAACATATTTGTCTATTCGTTGCAAAAGAATAAAAAATAAAATTTCGTTGTAAAAGAATAAAAGAAAGAGTAGGTAAATAGTTTACGAAGTTAGAACACGGGAGCAATTTTGATCCTCCAGGCAGAAACTTCTACGATGGAGGAGTGCGTAATGATCAACTACAAATAGGTTTGAAAACATTACGGTGATAAATCTCATATACTTACGTATCTGAGAAGAAACATTCGTATGATTCTTCAAGATGATGACGTTTAATGAAGCAATAATTTATTTTCAATATGCAAATAAGTTCGAGAAACGCGTGCCACGGATTCGAACTGCGGACTGCAGCGAAGAAAAAAAAAAATTTTAATGTGAAAAATGTTTACAATTGGACATAGTTATGCAAAATAGATCCAACCACGAAAACTAGCTTTTGAGAAAATAGATCTTTTAGTAAAAGTTAAATTGCTTCATTTATGGTTGGTATCACTGAAATCTGTATATTTAAAAAAAAATGTACAATGCAGCTTGAATATTTTTTGCATATAATACGAAAGTTGATGTGGAGATGCACTTTGTGATAGTAACTAAAAATACGGTTTTTGTGGGTTGGATCCATTTTGCATAACTACGTCCAATTAGGATAACAATATATTTATAAATAAAATTTAGTATTTGGAGATGACTGCGCATTGTGAACAGATCAACTAAACAGTAGCGATACAAATGTTTGGAGTTGTCAATCTAACGTTGTCGGGAGCCGCTTCTGTGACCTAAAATCGAGCGGTAAATGTCACTGGGTCACATGAGTATTAGCAAGAAAAGATTCATGCAACAGACATTCCAAGGAGACATTTTTAGGGTCCCGTGCAAATAGATAAATGATCCCGATATCGTCCAAAAAATTCAGACATCTCTTCGTCTCATCTCCTTTTTTGTTATGTTTAAAGCCCAATTGAGACATTGTCCCGAAGATGAACATTTTCCACGAATCATTTCGCGTGAATTTATTCGCGCTTTGGCGACGTACTAACTTGGTGCCAATATATCCCGTCCAAGAGCATCGCGCGAATTCAAAATAAGTGCATAACTCGCGTGCACTTCGCCATAATCTCGACTTAAGGTTAATTCGTGTGTATTGCTCGGAAGTTAAGGTACTAGAGACACCATGTTGTTTACGCTGAACCTCAGACAGAGAGAGAAAACTGCCTGAACAGAGTTGACCCGCAATTTTAGACAGTTTTTAGATGCATTAGAGTAGGTACGTGGCGTGACGTTTGCCCTTTCTAGGCAGAGCTTCAATAAAAGTACGGTAATATTACTAATCATTCTAAAATCATATTTATGCGACAATGTACATGTACATACAAATAAATTATTGTATTAAAATGAATGTAAGTATTCTAAAATATATTTAAAAAATAATAAGTAACCGAAAACAATGAAGATTTCAAAAAGTAAAAAAATACAAGAAAACGTGTTACGAAAGCGCTATATTATTGTTACAACAATACCGACATACATGTATGTATCTCAATGAGCAAACAATACAAATAAACAGGAGCAATACAAACGCCTGGAATTTTCAATTCAGTGCAATCGGAAAATGGTACTGTGACCTAAAAATGAGCGTAAAATGTTACTGGGTCACATAAGTATCAGCTAACTGTAGTGAAGAAAGTATTAAGGACGTTTAAGTTACTATCAAGCTATTGCTGGCCTGTTTCTTGTGGACAAGCTGTTACATTTTATTTCGGGGACGATAACGCGGGAGAGACTTTTATCCTTGTTTCGTGATCAGCACCCTTAGTATGAGTTTTTACGTTTTTACAGAAATGACTGTTTTTGTATTTGTTTACGTATTTCCCATACATTTCCGTATCAGTTCTGATACAGTCCGCCAGGGGCGCTGATTGAAAATGTACGCCTACGTAAACAAATACAAAAACAGTCATTTTTGACTAAACGTAACTCATACTAAGGGTACAGTATCATCTTTCTAATATTATAAATGTGAATTTGTTTATTTGTCTGTTTGTTTTTAACTATTTCACTCATTAACTACATAACCGAATATCATGAAATTTAGTACATACGTTCTTAGGGGTTCAGACAAGGTACCTTTTATCTATTTATTTATTCAACTTTTACCTCCACGAATGCGAGTGAATCCACGGCTAAAAGCTAGTATTAATCTACAGGGGTTGGGATTATAAAATTTCCTATCCTTCTTGGCATTTACAATGCCAAGAAGGATAGGAAATTTTTGTATTTGTTTACGTAGGCGTGCATTGTAAATGCCAAGAAGGATAGGAAATTTTATAAAAAAAATTAAGGTATTTCTAAATTGCCGTTGCTAAATGAATAATTGCAACACATTAAAATCTCAAGGCAATAATTTTTTGCAATTCGTCGATGTGTATACTCTATCACGTAGGCGTAATGTCGATTGCACAACAAAATTCCTTGTTACTCGATTGCAGAGGGTAATGTATTTTGAACGGATGTATTTTAACATCTTAGTCTAATTTGTGGGGGTGATATGTTATTTCCCTTTTTAGCGTATTATTTTAAAACAGTCTGTTTTACTGGTTTTATTATAGGTAACTATATTGGAAAATAATAAATAAATTAAAGTAGTAACTATTTCATTATTATTGCTTTAAGTTTTGGCTCTAAATATTCATGATTCTAGCAAAGACGAGAAATCTACTAAGCAGTACAACTATTCAAATCAAATCGAAGTCCTGGAGTTTGCGTTAGCCAACATAACGAAGCAGAAGCAATACAAATGCCTGGGATTGTCAATCTAGTGCGGTTGACGTCTCATCTGTGACCTAAAATCAAGCGTAAAATGTCAGCGAAGGTCGCTCACACGATCGCACAAGTCGCTCATGGCTTCCACGCACGGGAACTTGTAAATTTTATTTTAAACTCCACATCAAATTTCAGAATGTGTTTCTACAAACAATATCATGTTTCTTGCGCTGTGTTTGTTCAACATATTTTGCAAGTATTCAGAATAATGCCAACTTGACTTAATAAAAGCTTGCGATGTGCAACGCTACATGTCCGCACTTAGGATGACATTTTTATGTTTTATATTTGTGTAGGCAAGAAGACTATAGAGTGAGCATTGTGTGGTAATTCTAGTAATATTAGTTTAATACTGCTTTTAGTTTTGGCACCAGATATTCATGATTTGAGCAAAGACGAGAAATCTAAAGCAGTACAACTATTTAAATCAAATCGAAGTCCTGGAGTTCGTGTTAGCCAACATAACGAAGCAGAAGCAATACACATGCCCGGAATTGTCAATCTAGTGCGGTTGACGTCTCTTCTGTGACCTAAAATCAAGCGGAATATGTCAGCGAAGGTCGCTCACACGCTCGCACAAGTCGCTCACGGTTTCAACGCAAGGGGAACAAGTAAATTCGATTTTAAACTGCACATCAAAGTTCAGGACGTCTTTGTACAGTGAATATCATGTTTCTTGTGCTGTGTTTGTTCAATATATTGTTCAAGTGTTCGGAAAATATGCCAATTTAACTTGATAAAAGCTTGCGATGTGCAGCGCTACTTGTACTCGTATCTACTGGGGTCGAAACATTTATATTTTATTTTTATTATATACTTATACTATATCTCTGCAAACTAAGCGTTGATATAATTTAATAGTCATTGATATTCAGAATAAATCATTTTGATTGATAAGTTCTTGATTTGCATGAAATGTGCGTAGATGATGGAAACGAGGTCAATTTCTGATTTCGCAGTAGTCAAATATTTGTGGAAAACACTTCGGCGTTTACCGACGAGGAATTTGATGAAGTGAGTTTATGGAGGCGGCATTAAAACTTTAACGGCCGAATCCATTTCATACGAATTCCGTTGCCAGTAACTCTAAATCGAATGGTGCCGGATACGTATGAATTTCATTCGAGAAGTAATTGTTAAGAGCTTGCTGAAAATGTATGTATGTTTTAGTTTAAATTGTTAAATGTTATTGTTTAAAAATATTTCGTTTTTTAATTAAGAATTTTTTCAATTACATAGAAATACAGTCAACACTTTACTTGGAAAATATGCATTTTTGCCTCAAAAAAGTACTCTAAAAGATTTTTTTTTATTTATTGTTATGGAATAACTATAAAAAATACTCTGAAACGTTTTGTGTAGTATCCATAGTGCACGCGTCCCTAGAATTGCGTGCATTTCCTGAATTTGGTGGACACAAAGCCTTACGTCTAGATTTATGAATGGCAATTAAACAGAATACAAAAGTCTTGGTATATTATTCTGATATTACACGAGTATTCATTCACAAATACATACTTTAAAATATACATACATCTAAACCTGATATTGTTTGAAAAAATGTTGTTCTTCTAAAATTATCTGTATTGTATTCAATAAAAAAGTGATTTTATTCTACAGTGCCGTACTCTACATAGTGAAGAGACAATGTTATTGCGATGTATAATGGCCCTCTACAATTCACCATGCACTTAAGAGTGCGCGCTCCCGACAATATTTTGTCTGCGTTTTTTTCTAGTTCACAATCACAAAGGGAAAACACAACATATGTTATTGTTACCAACTTTTAAAATTCAATTTTAAGTGGCAATATAATTCAGTTGTAATATTATGATAAAATACAGTTGTAATGCACGCAATCTGTGCTCTTTTTCTCTCCCTTTTATTTACTTTTTACTCAACTGTAGAGGATAATGTTTTCTAAGTACATGTATGTATTTTTTGTATGGCTCAAGCAATCTTATTTACGTTTCAGAGGCAGCTACGTATTTATAACCAACTTCAGATAGAATTCCAATCCTATTTGGTTTGACTATGGATTCCCAGAAGCCGCAGTGAGCACTCACCATCAGACTTTCTTATGACAGAAATTTAAGCACTACTTACTGTACTTTGATAGGAATGAAATGTACACTAAATATTACAACAAAATTGTCAGGGGTAGTAATGCATTTTACCAACTTCAGTCAGAATTCCAATTCTATTTAAAGTTTGATAATAAATGTCTATACGCACCGGTAAAGATTTACCATTAACTTAACAGCTTGCTCTAAGCATTTTAATATAATTCAAAAGTTGCATAAACATTATTACCACTTTCAATGAGAAACAGTGGGTAATTACATGTCATTCACGACTTTTGTTTCTAATTCACGGAGGGGACTGGCGCATTTAGCGTTGTTGTTCCATAGAATAAATAATAGAATTAATAATAATACGGATTGTACTATTGTTACTATGCATAAATATTTAAACCGTAGCAACTTTTCTGTTAATGGTCTGATATTTTTAAAAGAAAAAATGCATTTCAAATAAATAAAATGCGTGGTAAAAACTGTAAAAAATGGTTGTAATCAACACATAATTGGGATCAAAATTTAAGTACCTATAGTTAAATTGAAGGTGCACCAGTTCAATTATTTGTACTTCGGGTTCAGTGCCATCTTATATTCCAACTTAGTTTTCAGAGATAGTTACCCATTTGTAAACAACTTCAGACAAAATTCCAATTCTATTTAAAGTTTGATTTGATTATAGGTTGATTTGACAGACAGATGTCCGTAAGCCGCAATGGAGACCATCAGCTAAACGACATACTCTAACCATTTTAATATAATTAAAAAGTTGCATAAACATTATTACCACTTTCAATGAGAAACAGTGGGTAATTAACACGTCATTCACGACCAGCCGACCGGGGGACACGCTCCCGCGACTCTTTTGTTCCATCTTGTTTCTAATTCACGGTGGGGACTGGCGCAGTTAGCGTTGTTGTTCCATAGAATAAATAATAGAATTAATAATAGTATCTACGGATTGTGCTAATTTTACTATGCATAAATATTTCAGACGTTTTCTTAATGGTGTAATATATTTAAAAGAAAAATTCAATGCAAATAAATACATAATTAAAATTCCATTTTCCATGACACATAAAACAAGGTGTGTCCAAAACATTCGCGAAGATAGACTTATTTTAAAAATATGTTATATTTTGGTATCCTAGAGAAATGCTTAATTTACATGTTTAAAAATTGGCAGTTATTTTATAATCACAAACTTTAATGTTGGTTAGTTCTTACATGTACCTAATTATATAATTTTATCGTAGACAGCTAGACAAATCTGAAACAAACTTTTAAAAACTCTCCCTAATTCTGTTTATAGATTACATGAAAGCCACATGCTAACTACTCTTTGGCTAAAATCTCAAAGCTAAAAGGTTTCTATCCAACAATAACCTCACAAGTTTAGACGCAGTAACACGGCAATAAAGAGCCATATCCAATATAATTTGCCGACCGCACAATTATGGTGCAGTTCCGAGCAATGCGGTTAGCAGATGCGGTCTTCTATTCAATTGTGGTTTTGCTTTAGTGTTTAGCGTTTTGCGAGTAAGGGAATGGTTTGAATTTGTACAATTTTGAACCCTTTGTGGTTTATCTCTGGAGGCATTACCGTTACAATTATTTCTGCCTTATAATAGCAGTGTTAAGTGCTGCTGTGTCCTGGTTTGAAAGGCGGTAAGCAACTTATCTATGGACGACCTCGGGTAGACCAACAGGTCTCTCCTCCCTCAGACAACAATCTAAGGTTTATTAAAGCCCACTGCTGAACTTGCAATTTCTTTACTATAAAATATTAAAAAAAAACTATTATAGTCCTGAGATTTTTCACAAATGCGTTAATACTCGTGTGTACGAGACTGAACGCTTGAATAATGAGAATGTGGCTCTACTATCGAAAAACGCTTCGAGTGATAAAAAAGAAAAACATGTTATTATTCTCATAAATACGTAGCAATAACAAGCTCTCGACGCGAAAATTGACAAAAATACGGATTCAATGTGTACCCGCAAACAAAACATTACACAAATAACGATGTGACAGACGAAAAACAATCGGTTTTGGTTACTTGTCATAACGTAACAAAAACGGTATGTGAAACGTATGTACTTGCCAAATTAATAGGTTGTAATCGATCTACAAAGGTAAGCGATTTAGCTACAATCGCGAGTCGGATGGGTGCCCACTAGTGGCTATATTTCAAACACATTTTCAGCATTCGTGGTTCCTTTTAGACGTTGAACTCGGTTTTTATTTTAGAAATCAATCGTGAAAACCTTATCGGTGACTTACGGGTGGTTTAGAAAAGCCCCTCTCGGGCTTGTTCCTCACCCTTTGTCATATAACACAACATTGGGAGAAGATGACGTCCTATGGGATCTCTCCATAAGGGGATTGTTAGCAATGATGTATATAACAGGTGGTAGAACCCTTTGTGTTCGACTCCGGCGGCACCACCACCACACCTACATAACAATTGTGTTAAGCGTTGGTGTGTTCTGGTTTGAAAAGTATGGTAAGGGAGACATAGTTTTCCGAGGTGTTCCAGCTTAGTGCTCAGTAGTAGCGGCGCATTTGTGACCGACCTCAGGTAGGAATACCTCAGGTAGGCTACCTGAGGTTGATTACAGATGTCCATAGGTGGCA
Source organism: Epargyreus clarus clarus (assembly GCA_014595695.2). NCBI lineage: Eukaryota > Metazoa > Arthropoda > Insecta > Lepidoptera > Hesperiidae > Epargyreus > Epargyreus clarus. The sequence continues at coordinate 3,143,781 of JACTTY020000022.1, read as the reverse complement.
GTAGCCACTTACCATCAGGTGGACTGCATGCTCCTCTGCTACTCCTATATTATAAAAAAGCCCTCAGGCTGACAGATCAGCTTAGTAATGGGATGTCGTTTTTATCCTCTGGGCACATTAGCCTAAAAAGGGCTGCAACTAAACCTATTAACGATATCATGGTTAACCACAATGTAAGGATCTCTACATTCAGTTGTGCGTTGTGCCGAGAAGGTACATTATCCTTTATACGGAGCAGTAATTTAATGGTTGAATTATGGGTGGAGTTTTATGACATAATTTCTGCAAAGAAAAAGTATAAAAAAGTTATGAATTTTATTTGAAATATTTTAAATAAGATAGTTAAAAAAAAAAAAAGATACCGGCCGAATTGATAACCTCCTCCTTTTTGAAGTCGGTTAAAAACTACCAAGTAGTCTAAGGTAATTTACAAGAGGAAGGTAAATTTAATGTCAAACTATTTTTAATTTCTGAAAATGAGACTTACACAAATATAGAAATCGCTATCTTAGACGTAACTTTCGCTTGAAAGTTGATGTCGTCTGTATGCATATTGTCGCTCATATTAGCTCTCAAAGCTATAACTGTAGACTGCTATAAGTAGTATTTTTTCAAGACTATCATTGACATCCCAATTAATATTATTTTTTCCTTGAATTCCGGTTACCATAGTTATTAGTCGAAGTGACCCAACTGTTACATTTAACGGTTAACTGCACGCAGTGACGTGCGCCATTATTTAATGCAGTATGCGGCTAAATGCGTGTTACAACGCAGTTTAGGGTTAGAACGTTTGACCCATAAACCGTAGCAGGGTTATGTTCCGAGTTAAATTTACTGCTGCATAAACTGATTTTTATGCGATTATGCTAATAAAGAGATGTGGGGTAAAATTCTGCCGGAGCGAAAACGGGTTTTAAAAGTTGTGAAAATATACTGGAGAGTGAAAATGGGTTGTATTTTACTCGCTGTTAACTATTATGTTGACAAACAAACTGAGTATCTCTTATGATATTTTTAATATAAACACCTTTCTTATTCGCTACATGGTACTTTAATATACGTATATATACAATATTATGTACACAAGTTTCAGCTTAATTATCACGTGGTGGAACTCTTTAAGAAACAAACAGGAAACTAATTCATCGTATAAATAACTGTTCGTTATACAATTATATCTATTTCTTATAAGCAGGGACGATGTGTGTCGCTTAGTATGAAACAATATAATATACAACACGTTGTAACTTAGTTTTTAGAAGCATTAACGTATCTCTGGCTGAACTAAACTCCTATCTCTTTTGTAGCTGGTTACAAATCTGAACCATCAACATGGATAAAACCGCTCTATATGGAATTGACTCAGATGTCCAAGTGCTTGAACAATACTAGCTACTGATTGGTTACTTGAGAAAATCAATCTTATTTAAAGAAAGCATGATTCCTCACAAATATAACATTTTTAGAGTTCCGTAACCAAAGGGTAAAAACGTAAACCGTAAACTAAGTCTCCGCTGTGTATTCATCAGTCCATCTATCCGTCTGTCACAACTCACAAGGCTTTATCTCTTGAAGTGTAATAGATAGACACTTGAGACACTTGAACCCTTTTTATGCAAATTTGACTCGCACTTGGTCAAATACAGCTTCTAAACCAATACATGAGTAATCCTTACTAATATGATAAATCCGAAAGTAACTCTGTCTGTCTGTCTGTCTGGTTGTCTCTTCTTCACGCCTAAACCACTGAACCGATTTTAATGAAATTTTGTACAAAGATAGTCTGAGACCCGAGAAAGGACATAGGATAGTTTTTATCCCGGAAAACCCACGGAAACTAGGGATGACGATCAAAGATCGATTCTCCGATTAATCGATCTTAGATCGTCATCCCTCATCCGTCATCCCATCATCGATCTTTTGGACCAAAAAAATCGATTATTTTAATCGATATTAGTAAGGATTTAATCGTAAACTATACATTTGATCAAGTGATGATCTTTAGCAAAGTTGTTGTCCATGAGCCCACGAAGGTTCCAGAGTTGGTACGACCAATTTTCGATAGATGGCGCCACTGTCGTTCCAATTAAGGTACGAATTTTCAGTTTTATGTATGTTAGTATGTCATATTATTTTTTTAAACGCGGGCGAAGGCGCGGGCAAAAACTAGTAATATTATAAATGTACTTTACAAAAGAAATATATGAACATCTTCCAAAAAATAAAATTCACTTATTAGCAGTACAAGTATGAATGTAACTCTATAATATCCATCATTAGCACGGCTTTCAATGTTTTCTTGTTCAACCAAACTGGGTCCCAACTGCTTATTAACAGGTCTTATAACGGAAAATTAAGCATTCTTCAGGTAGGTAGTGGCAAAAATGTCGTCCATGAGACCCCAACGGCTGCTAATGAGGCCGGATTTCTGGCAAGTTATTTAGGCCTAACCGGGATTCTCACTTAATATTTTACGTGATACGTCGTCATATTCGAATGGCTATAATGATTTTGGAATTCTATCTGAATTCTATCGAAATTTCATTAATAAATCCCTTTCTTATAGTCTTATGCCTAGTCGCATCATCATCATCATCATCATGTAATGTAATGTTATTTATAAGAATAAAACAAATATTTGTACACCGGATCAACCGGTAGAGTATGCCGAACGCAATTACTATGTATGAACTCTTTATAAACGCATGCTTTTACAAATAAATAAATTCATTCATTTATTTATTCATTCATCATCATCATCTACCTACCGCTGGTTACGAGTCTCCTCTCAGAATGAGAAGGATCAGGCCCTGTGGCCTAATCCTTATTTATGGACTATTCCAGCGCGCTGACTAAGTGTGTATTGGTACACTACACTTCACATTCACGTATAATATGTAAACTCTTGGAACTAAATTTATTATTATACCTACGAGTACGTGTATAGGTAATAGCGCTTTTTGTTGCATTATTAAGACCTACTTATTCAACTTGCCCTATTTCCCTCTAAGTACTTTGAAAACTATCTTTAATTTCTGAAAATGAGACTTACACAAATATAGAAATCGCTATCTTAGACGTAACTTTCGCTTGAAAGTTGATGTCGTCTGTATGCATATTGTCGCTCATATTAGCTCTCAAAGCTATAACTGTAGACTGCTATAAGTAGTATTTTTTCAAGACTATCATTGACATCCCAATTAATATTATTTTTTCCTTGAATTCCGGTTACCATAGTTATTAGTCGAAGTGACCCAACTGTTACATTTAACGGTTAACTGCACGCAGTGACGTGCGCCATTATTTAATGCAGTATGCGGCTAAATGCGTGTTACAACGCAGTTTAGGGTTAGAACGTTTGACCCATAAACCGTAGCAGGGTTATGTTCGAGTTAAATTTACTGCTGCATAAACTGATTTTTATGCGATTATGCTAATAGAGAGATGTGGGGTAAAATTCTACCGGAGCGAAAACGGGTTTTAAAAGTTGTGAAAATATACTGGAGAGTGAAAATGGGTTGTGTTTTACTCGCTGTTAACTATTATGTTGACAAACAAACTGAGTATCTCTTATGATATTTTTAATATAAACACCTTTCTTATTCGCTACATGGTACTTTAATATACGTATATATACAATATTATGTACACAAGTTTCACCTTAATTATCACGTGGTGGAACTCTTTAAGGAACAAATGGGAAACTAATTCATCGTATAAATAACTGTTCGTTATACAATTGTATCTATTTCTTATAAGCAGGGACGATGTGTGTCGCTTAGTAAGGAACAATACGAGGTGTTGACGTTGTAACTTAGTTTTCAGAAGTATTAACGCATCTCTGGCCGAACTCGACTAAACTTCTGTCTCTTTTGTAGCTGGTTACAAATCTGAACCATTAACATGAATCTACATGGAATTGATTCAGATGCCCAAGTGCTTGAACAATACTAGCTACTGATTGGTTACTTGAGAAAATCAATCTTATCTAAAGAAAGCATGATTCCTCACAAATATTACATTTTTAGGGTTCCGTAACCAAAGGGTAAAAACTCAAATCGTAAACTAAGCCTCCGTTGTGTATTCATCAGTCCATCTATCCGTCTGTTACAACTCACAAGGCTCTTTTTTTATTATGTAACGGGTACGCACGATATGCGTTTTTTATATTGCCGATATTTCGACCCAGTTGCATGGATCGTGGTCACGGCGAAACTGAGGTGGAGTCACAAATAGTGCAAAGTACGGTGCGTACGTAAGGATATTGTTAGCGTTTTGTGTCGTGTTAGGAAACCTAGAAAAGAAAAACGAACTAGACGTAGGGTAGATAGATTAATATACCACTAGCACTTGTCAACGGTTTCTCCCCTCCACCTCAGTTTCGCCGAGACCACGATCCATGCAACTGGGTCGAAATATCGGCAATATAAAAAACGCATATCGTAAGTACCCGTTATATAACAAAAATGTCTCAATTCCGCGATAATTTTAGTCTAAAATCATATATCACAAGGCTCTATCTCTTGAAGCGTAATAGATAGACACTTGAGACACTTGAACCCTTCTTATGCAAGTTTGTTTCGCACTTGGTCAAATACAACTTCTAGACCAATACATGAGTAATCCTTACTAATATTATAAATCCGAAAGTAACTCTGTCTGTCTGTCTGTCTGGTTGTCTCTTCTTCACGCCTAAACCACTGAACCGATTTTAATGAAATTTTGTGCAAAGATAGTCTGAGACCCGAGAAAAGACATAGGATAGTTTTTATCCCGGAAATCCCACGGGAACTAGGGATGACGATCTAAGATCGATTCTCCGATTAATCGATCTTAGATCGTCATCTCTCATCCGTCATCCCATCATCGATCTTTTGGACCAAAAAAATCGATTATTTTAATCGATATTTGTAAGGATTTAATCGTAAACTATGCATTTGATCAAGTGATGATCTTTAGCAAAGTTGTTGTCCATGAGCCCACGAAGGTTCCAGAGTCTGTACGACCAATTTTCGATAGATGACGCCACTGTCGTTCCAATGAAGGTACGAATTTTCAGTTTTATGTATGTTAGTATGTCATATTATTTTTTTAAACGCGGGCGAAGGCGCGGGCAAAAACTAGTAATATTATAAATGTACTTTACAAAAGAAATATATAAACATCTTCCAAAAAATAAAATTCACTTATTAGCAGTACAAGTATGAATGTAACTCTATAATATCCATCATTAGCACGGCTTTCAATGTTTTCTTGTTCAACCAAACTGGGTCCCAACTGCTTATTAACAGGTCTTATAACGGAAAATTAAGCATTCTTCAGGTAGGTAGTGGCAAAAATGTCGTCCATGAGACCCCAACGGCTGCTAATGAGGCCGGATTTCTGGCAAGTTATTCAGGCCTAACCGGGATTCTCACTTAATATTTTACGTGATACGTCGTCATATTCGAATGGCTGATAATGATTTTGGAATTCTATCTGAATTCTATCGAAATTTCATTAATAAGTCCCTTTCTTATAGTCTTATGCCTAGTCGCATCATCATCATCATCATGAAATGTAATGTTATTTATAAGAATAAAACAAATATTTGTACACCGGATCAACCGGTAGAGTATGCCGAACGCAATTACTATGTATGAACTACTTTATAAACGCATGCTTTTACAAATAAATAAATTCATTCATTCATTTATTCATTCACCATCATCTACCTACTACTGGACACGAGTCTCCTCTCAGAATGAGAAGGATCAGGCCCTGTGGCCTATACCTTATTTATGGACTATTCCAGCGCGCTGACTAAGTGTGTATTGGTACACTACACTTCACATTCACGTATAATATGTAAACTCTTGGAATTAAATTAACAAAGTTCCAAATATATTATTATACCTACTCGTATAAGTACGTGTACAGGTAATAGCGCTTTTTGTTGCATTATTAAAACCTACTTATTCAACTTGCCCTATTTCCCTCTAAGTACTTTGAAAACATCTAAAGTAAGCTAATCAATCTAACTACCTAATTATAAGTTACTATTTACGCAACACACCCCTACACCAACGCCTACACACTACACTCAGTATCTCAAGTCATTAACTTGATCTACATCATTAACGGTTTGACATTTAAATACCAAATCTCAATACTTATCAATGATCAAACAAGTTATGCAGCCATACAAATTAGACACATTACATACAATTACAAGGAAGATCCCGATACGCCTTCGAGTATTAACACACAATGTAATACCACATGTTTGACGTATACTTGCGAACATTGTTGCTCCTCGTCGACGTAATAATTAAATAGACTCCCAATTAAATTCAGCAAATTAATTGTTCGTATATAAATAAATTTATTTATTTAAAGCGCCGCATACTTGCTTCATTTGCGTCATATAATTCTGATTTCCATTTGTGATATGTTGACTACTCTTAATTATTGCAATAAAACACAATTGTTAATACGCATGCACATATGCATACATGTATTTAAATGAATTCCTTCTACCATTCCTATGTTATTTTTTATTACTATGACTGTCCATTGATTCGTGTATTTTTGTTTCGTTAATAACGAAACACGTTCTGTCAAACAGCGTTAAGTAGGTATTCAATTTTTAAATTTGTTTGTGAATTAAAATACTTCTCTCACTACCCGTTACACCGGCAGCCAGCTACAGACTCACGCCGAGAAACCCCGAGAACACCCGAGAAGCGTGAATATGATAGCTTTCTTGCCTTCCCGTTCTCGCGCTCGCCTGTTCTCCGATCGGTGTCAGTATTTTGTTCGCTTCAGAGGGTTTCTCGATCGAGGTATAGGTAAAGAAGCCTTCTCAGTTCTCGCGCAATTTATTGGCGAGATTTCTCGGCAAGAATTCTCGCTTAAGTCTGAAGCCGGCTTTAGGAGACTATTAAGTTACTAAGTTTACGTTGCAACTACATACAACCCGTCGGACTTGTACGGCTAGACTTACACGGTCAGTGCCTCTGTGATTGTCGTTTTTGTAGATGTTAATCTCTATGTGACGACTACATACATCAGATATTTTTTGCTTTAAGTTTATTACTTACCTGTTACTACTAACTACTGTATTAACACTTCGCACATTATTACTTTGAATTCGATTACTTTAGTGGTATTAATATTGCAACATACTGACTAACGAATTGTCTTTCAATATAACCACAGAATAAGTTTTAATAGTAATTAGTGAATCAACTTAGAAATAAATGTGTTTTTAAAAATAATCTTTTATTTGCACTAAAATGGTGATAATAATTGTATGCAGATAAATAAATATCTCCGCTCTAATTTCTTTTATCAATAGAATAGAACCACGTTAACAGTGCCATCTACTTTGAGATACTTAATATTAAATATCTAATGTTTGTTTACTCAGTTGTAGTTGAAATTGATTAAAGTTAGGTGAAAAGTGATAATTAAAAATATTAATATTAACCACACAAATGTATTAGCAGCAAAGACTAATAATATTTACATATATAGAGCATACAATTGTAAAATCAGCAAAGATCGAATAATTTGACTAACAAGATACACTCCCTGGACAATATCAGCATATGTTATAGATTGCATGATTAAAGTTACCCCTACAAGTTTGGTGACAAAGGCTCTGCTCGTATCAGCATAACTTTAGGCAAATTGGATTCGTAGTTTGCGATTCTACCTAGTTCAAGTCAGCTATTTGGTGTTGTTAGGTTAGTTTTACTTAGTATGCAAGTTTGCGACACGCGTCTTTGAAGAATTATATTTGATAAACTTCTCGAGAAATTGAAATATGAATACGGGGTAATTAATTTCCATGAATAACTGCAATATTTTTTACGATCTTCATAGTATGGGTTTTTCAGTGAAACTGGAAGACCCTTGGAGAATACTTCATCGTTGCTGCAATACGGTTAGAGGGAGGAAGGTATCTCAGCGGTCACCTTGTGTTGAATACTTCCAAACAACTTCATAATTAATATAATGTTTCTATAAGTGAGCAGAACATCATGATTCGCTCTGCATATTTCTCTAAACTAGTGTTCACACTTCGCATAGTAACTTGAAATGTGCATAAAATCCTACTAACCAAAATATTTGTTTAACTTCCACGGATCTTTCTTTGAAAGTTAAATAATTTTAATTTGTGGAGATAGAGACATAAGTTATTAATTTTATATAGGTATTACATTATTTAACGGACATTCCAATTATTAAAATTTCTCCATGAATGACGCAGGTTTAAAATATGAAATTCTGAGTAAGGTGGGAGGAGGGTCGACCCACATTCTCGCAGGTAATTGAGTTTTCCGCTAAAGTGACAAGTAAACCCTAAAGTGACGTGGAAAAATTATATTTTCGTGTAGTAATCCAATAGAACAAGGAAAATAGTTTGTACACTAGGCATCGGCATACTTAAGGAATAGGATTAATAAAGGCAGTGTTCAGGTCTCCTGTGTTTTGTTTTGTGGGTGTGTTAGAGGATTTATCCGTGGCATTCGAACTTAGTTCGCAAAGGTAGCAAATCATATGGCCAACCTCAGGTAAGAATCGAATGTTATTTATCTAATGTTAAATGTCTATGGACGGCAGTATCCACTGACTTCAGTATCAGCTCATTGGTCCTTCTATATTATAAAACATACAAATAATTTGATTTAGTCGTAGGTTTAAGGCGATTGATTTACGAAAGTATTGCAAAAGGCATTGGCAACATACAATTTCTTATTTTTTTTTCTTTTAAACAGTTTTACATACCACAAATAATATTCGTAGTATTTATAGTATAGTTTTTTTAAGATCGTATTAGATCGTACAACAATTTCAAGTAACGTTTAACACCTCAGCATTAAACCTATCCATTCCTTATCAAACACAGTCCACACTCCACATACGGAAAGCGGCTGCACGCATTCAGAGCATTGTATGCGTGTCTCAAAGGTAATTCCCTACATGGGCTTGCTTGCGTGGGCCCGACATGACGTGTGTTGACAATAATTTGAGTTTGATTGACCGTGGTTAACTAAATATATTTAACCTTTTATAGCAAGTACGTCAGTGGTTAATATTTAACGTTGTATGGTAGGTATATAAGTATAATTATCCAATGTTATGTTTACCAAAGATATAATAGTTTTTTCACACTAGACATTGTCAAAGTGGGATCTGTGGTAGGTAAGAATTGGATAGATCGATTTTATTAATAACTTAGGATTGATTTTCCATAAACGATTAAATAGGTGCTTCATTATTTCTTATCGAAAAAAGCTCTATGAAAAATAGTGAAAATATTTTTGTAGAGCTTGTTTCAAAATGAGCTTATTTTCAAACAAACTTTTAACCCCCTTTGGGATGAAATATCAAACAATCCTTCTTTACTTGGTACCTACGAAATAAAAGGAACCTATTATCCAAATTTCACAGTACTATTTTCCGGCTCTACGAGAATGAATCAGTGAGGACAAGTTTATTTACAAGCTCATATGTATTATAATTATAGATGTTATTAAAGTCAATGATTGTCTTCAAATAAAAACAGTTCACTAACCAACATGAGGACCAATGCGTATTACAACCGCGGCAACTCGTCCACATGCCCGTGTACCGATAACAGCGATAATGGCGTAAACAATATGGAAATAGATCAATTTGACCGATCCGGCGACTGATAGCGAACGTTGGCACGCGAGCTTGGAGTAACGTTGTGTTGGAAGAACTTAGCATTTGAATTACTTACTTTAAGTAAGACTTCATTATGATTCGATAGCTATCACTACTTTCGCATTTAACTGGTGTTATTAATCTAATATATAAAATTCTCGTGTCACAGTTTTCGTTGCCATACTCCTCCGAAACGGCTTGACCGATTTTGATGAAATTTTTTGTGCTTATCCGGTATCTATGAGAATCGGCCAACATCTATTTTTCATCCCCCTGAGCGATAAGGGTTGTTCACCCTTAACTTTTTTTTTATTTGGTAACAATGTTTTCCGGGTCAGCTAGTAATCTATCTATCCAATGTTTTGAATTTGGTATTGAAGAATGATGTTTGACAATTTGTTCATACTATAAATGATCAGGTTTAGAATTTTGGTAGTCAAAATTTGTATGCATTTAATAGATTTGATATTAATAATCAACGTAATTCGATTATTCGACCCCGCGTCACCATATAGGGCAGAGCGGTCACCATACCGATCTCACATGCAGGGGGTTCCGGGTTCAATCCCCGGGTCCATATTATCTAAGTGATCAACTTAGATTTCTGTTTGTTTATAATTTTTGATTATATGTACATTTTGTAAATAAGTTTTTATTAATATAATAAGTTTAATTTATTTTAGTTTAATTATCGATTATTTTTTGTATTATAGTTTATGTAATTAGTATTTTGACAAATAAAGATCAGCTTGTCAATTGATATTTGAGCGTGCAAAAGAAATCAAAACCAAATCAACGCCAGGCAAAACACGAAAGGAACAAAAACTGCTCCCCTATACAGATTGAAGAGCCTTTTAGTCGATAGAACGTGCAAATTGACGTGCTCTCCATAGCTGGTCTATTTAGATTTTGGGCGAACAAGGAATTCGTTACCGCTTCAAAACGGAATAGTTTCCCGGGAGAGCAGAATATTGGAATTCTGGGTACCGATGTATGAATAATGAAGCGTAGTACGATAAGGGTTGTTGTAGAATATCGGAACTGTTTATTTTATTAGATACTAGACTACACTTTTTTACTATATTTAATACCCTTAAGGGTAATCATCATGTCTATCAAAGTGAGAAGTTCTTATTTAGGCAAGTTTCAGAGGTCCTCATATAAAGAATATAATTATTTTTCTTTTATTTTTCGCTATCCGTATTCTCTACCCGAAAGAGTTTCTGCTCGATTGCTCGAAATGCTCGATTCGTAAGAGTTTCTCAAGAACGAGAAACTCTTACGAATAGAGCATTCAAACTTATTATATATTAAACTTATCACACGGAATCAAACTTATTATATATTTTGAAAGGATCCATGCCCTACAATGCCCTACATCATATCAGTTATATTGTCGATGAAAATAATTACTATTTGATATGATTTAATATAATCATATTCTGACCCTGCAAAGCTTACAGAATCCCATCCCCAAACATACACATTACCATACCAAACCTTTATCATTATACAAATAATTCATAAAAATAATCTGTGGCGTTGAATGTGCCGGTGAATCAAGCCTACTAACTTATTCGATTAACGCGACATCACGCTTATCTGATAGTGGGGTATGACGTCACATGATGAGATACGTCACCGTTCAATGGAGTGGCGGATACTTGACCATGCCGTGTTAGGTAATGTTCGCACTAATCTGTATCGGTTGAGTTATAAACATAACAGTTTATGTAGATTGCGATGTAGTTTCGTTTTTTCTTGTAAAACTGAGGTAGATTGAAAATATAGTCGTCATATATAGACACGGGTTTTTTTAAAAACATGATAGGTACATTCACACATAATAAAATATAATAAATGTCCACAGATTAACTCTTTTCTGCCCCACTGCTGGGCACGTGTTTCTTTTTAATCCTACCATCAGATAATAACTACTTTAATTTCTACAGAAGTTGTTTATGTACGACAAATGTTTTGAGTTATAAAATCACATTAATATTCCTACAATAGTAAGAAGGACGAAAGAAATATAATTTACTCTGGAAAATTTGCTACACACAGTACTTACAACTAGATTTTTTTTAACATAATAGGTAGCACATGAGCATGCATTCTACCTGATGGTAAGTGTCTACTGCCACCCATGGTCATCTGTAATCAACCCCAGATAAGATTAGATATTCCTACTCAGGTCGGCCACAGATGCGGCGCTATCCCTGAGGACAAAGCTGGAACACATCGGAAAAGTATGTCTCCCTTACCTTCAAACCAGAACACAGCAGCGCTTAACACTACTGTTGTTAGGCAGAAATAGGCGTGGCGAGGGTGCTGCCGGAGTCGAACGACAAATACACCTTTCTTTTTGTAAAAGAAGCGGTTAGAAAAATTTTCAACCGCTGTTATTTCGCCAAATACTTGTAAAACGAAGTATCTTTGATTAAACTCTACCCGACAGATAAAACAGTACATCTTTTTGAATTAAGTATGCATGCATAAGCTGCACTTTTCATCATATTTACTTTATACGCGAATATATTATGCATGATTTTCTTTATGTTGAAAGAAAGCAGTGTACTTGATTTATCTTGCATTTTTAATTTCCATTGTCTGGAATCTGTCTGAATACATAGTAGCGTCCTCTGTTAGTTATACTATGAATATTTTTAAATATTATTCAACAGATTAATGTTATATATTGGCCTTAACCAACAATAGGCATTCGCTTTAACTAAATTTATCAGGAAGAAATCCGATTCCTCACCGCCGCCGTGCCGTGGGAACGCTGACTCCGCACCTACGTTGCCACCTCATAGTCCCGAACGCGGGAATTCACTCTGGGCGCTAACATTGGGCCCCAGCAAGTCACTTAGGATAGTTAGTTATAATTTAGGTTAGATTTAATCCAAAACATGTAATATTCTGTTTTGATTACATACATATATATAAGTAATTCGGTCTTTCTGTATCCTGGCTGCTGCAACCCGACGCAATACATAACTTGAACCATGATATTAATGTAAATATTAATGTTTGATTTTTGAAATAATTTATTGATACTAAAAGTCCAAAGAGAAGAATATAATATTTCATCGCTTAATATTAGTGCAAACTTGGTTCCCCAAAACATTGAGGAAATGATTTATTATGATTTGGATTTTAGGTGTATTTAATACATGTTTTTGTTCCAAATAGCCCTAAATATTTAAAGTAGCTTCATTTATGGTAGTCTGCATTAATAAATTCTTAAATTAAATAATATATTCGTATTTGTGTCTGTCCATAGCACACACGTCGAAATCTTGTGTGGCTTTTTCTATAAGCGTAGAACCCTATAATATTTTTATATCCGTACTTACAAACTAAGTGAAATAAACGTTCCGTAAGATGTAAGAAAGTGATAAAATAACACTATATCCTACCAACATAAGGTAAACGGAGTGACACGCGCGATTCTGTAAGAAAATATTTATAATAAGAATAAGAGGCTTATGAAAAGGCTGACTTTCTCGAATATCAGCAGTTTAAGCGCGTTCTCGCGTTTTGTCCGTAAAATATACGGCGGAGAGAGTGCTACAATTCTGCGAGTGGACCTTTATGTCTCGCAGTTTTGTATCTACTACTCCTATCATAAAGGGAAATGTCACGGTTTTATCTTTATCCTTTTTATATACTTTGCGATTTATATTTATGAACATTCAAGGCGGTAAACCTATGATTCGGCTGCGGTGGCGCCGTCACACATACTTACATACCTAACTCAGGTTATACTAGTGTGTTTTAATTTGAAGTGTGTAAGTATACAATTTGAGTATATTACGCTAATTAATCTTCCAAATTAATCTTATCTTTCTAATACGCACATAACTTTGAAAAATCAGAGCTGCGTGCATAGGATTTGAACCTTGGACCCCTCGTTCGAGAGCCTGAGTTTCTAAACCTGATTTATGCTACCTCTGATTTCTAATAACGTTATTCTAAATTCGATATAGCGGAAGCCTTAAGATGATGGTTATGTTTTATGCATCCTCATGGTATGAGTATCGAACGAAAGGGTATCACTAAATTAATGTTACTAATTTAATTTCATATTTCGTGTGTTTTTTTTTTATTTTATAGGTTTACCATAGAGCGAATATCAGTTTCATGTGGTATTCATTACCATATTTTATTTATCAGTTTTACGTTACGTAATTTTGTTCCCACGTTATTTTGATACGACTGTATGAAGTCGGCTATGACAGCATACATTCAGCTTAATTCAGATGGAAAGACAGAAAGCTGTATAAACTCGACGACTCGAACTCAAATTTACCCGGCCAAGTGGACTTTATATAATGTCGTAGTATGTACTGTGCATCCTAATATGGAAAACGGCCCAAAGCTCTACAGTCTACTCGTTAAGTAATCTCACCATACAATAATTATTATTGTTTTTCATATTGGATGACCACTTTTTCATGTTGGTTTGATGTACGAATCACTCACACGACACCTTGTCACACTGACGGTTCCCTATTCGATTCCCGGTCAAACTGATACCTGAATTTGAATTCCTATTTTCTAGTTGGGATTATTTAAATATGAAACATTATTATAAAGTACGTACTCCCATATATAAAGTGCTGTAAAAATGCATCTAGAGATAATAATCGAAATAGAAATCGGAGGCAATTTTTTTAACGAAAGTAAAACAATGGCGCAAAGTTTGTCCACTTTGCCCACAGTATCTTAGAATTAATAAAAGTACAAAGAAAGAGAATAAAATATACGGCTAATCCACCACGGCATTAATTTAACGATCCCTGTAATTATTCTCTTGCAGGTGAGATGAGAGTTGGGTCTTTGAATAAGGGTAGCAATTTTATTCAATGTAAGCTTCTGTTTTAAAATGCATGTAAGGGTAGTACAGGGTCGGATTTGGAGGTTTGGAGGCCATGGGTCAACAAAGGAGCGGAGGCCCCTAATTTTTTGCTGAATATGAAATTATTGTCCTTCATGTTTTTTTAAATATTATTATGAACAAATAAAATTATTTCTACCAAATAATTAGTCAAGTTAATTAATTAATTAATAAGTTTAATTTTGTTATTATTTATATTTTAATTTAAAATTGTAGTTTATGTTTAGGTAATTTAATTATTTGTATATAGTTTAAGTTATTTTAATTAGCATTTAATTTCATGTTTTAAATATATAATAAAGTAACTAAGTATGTATATCTAAAATTAGTCAAGTGCAAGTATCGCGAAAATGAAAAAAAATACTATTTAGAAAAAAAAACATAAAAGTTGCTAACCAGTCAAAATTTGAATATTTTTTATGTCTATTGTGGGAGACCCCCTCTTATGGAGGCCCTTGGGCGGTTGCTCCGCCTGACGTACTATCCCCCAGCCCAGGACCGCATTTGAGGAAGACCCCAAATGGACCCTATATAAAGATGTGTGTGGGACAGACCCCAGATGCGGCCCTGGAGTCGCATGTCCGCAAATCCTAAGCGACCGTAGCTTCTCCTTAAAGATAGTATGCAAATTGTCTCGTAAATTTAGATTCATAGTTTTCTTTGTGACGTTCGTCTGTGTCGTCTTGTGCTAGCTGAGAATTTTGTCTTGGCTTTAAATGTACGTTTAAGCTATGTTCTATTTAGCTCAAGACTGCATTTAATTATGTTTAAGCATTATTATGTCGGATCTATATAAATGTAAGAACTTTTCCTGATTCAATCCCATGGCATTATTTCTGTATAGTCATAATATTGTGAAGTGCTTCTGTGTTTCAATTTGAAGGATAGAAAAAAGCAGCGATAGCCTAGTGGTTAAGAAATTCAGCCTCTTGATCGAAAGGCCTGAGACTCAAATCCTAGGCACCTGTGATTTTTATTAGTTATGTGCGTATTAGAAATAAATTATCACTTGATTAAACAGTGGAGGAAAACATCATGAGGAAACCAGATATGCACTGAGAAATCTTAAAAAAGTTTTCAAAGGTATGTGAAGTCTACCAATTCGCAATCGACCAGCGCGGTTGACGATGCCCTAATCCTTCTCATTCTAACAGGAGACCCGTGCTGAACAGTGGGAAAGTAATGCAACCCATTACCATTTGATGACGGTATGGAGAGACAGTAACAAGACGAATTCCTTCTATTCGATTTAACAATAACTACAAAATTATATTTTAGCATTATTACAGCTTCACCATATCTTCTGAATAGAAAAATCCATCATCAAAATCAAATTATTTCCGCGCGGACTCCAAAAATGTTCAGATGAGTAAAGTTTAATTCGGATACATTTCCATGAGCCAGCGAAATCCGCTTAACTGTAAAACGCTGAGGAATCATTGGAAAAATGATAAATGAAAAAACCGAGTTAACTCTATAAGCCAAAAATGGAAGAGGTATCTTTTTGAATTAAAATTTTACTGCAGGTACGCCACCGAGTATATAATTAAACGGGTTAAGTAAATATGCGGATACGTGCGAATAGGTGGTATAGATATGTATAGAATAGAATAGAAGGATATTTATAGATATAGATGTAGGAGCACTAAAAATACCTATATAATTATGTTAAATAGGACCAACAACGCATCTCTTATATGCGTATCTCACCGGCCTACCATGCGAAAATTATAAATTAGATCATTATTTGTTATGTTTGTAAGTGCCCATGGTATCCATTTTTAAGTCCTTATTGTAAAGGCGTAACCTATCCTTATACTTAATTAATTAAAATATTGTAACAAATATCTTCAATCACAAGAGACACTAACACTTGTACGAAATTTACTTATAATCCCACTAACGAAGTCTACTACCACTACTACTACTACTACTATTTACTAGTATAACAAATTTTCATTCGATTAGTGTCGTATCGAAGGGTACTCACAAGTGCATTTCCTACGTCAGTTAATTTACCTACTCTACGGTATTTTTACAACAAAGTAACAAAGTAATTGAGATTAACGTTAACATAAATAAAACTTAAAACCAATTAAGAGACAAAAGAAACAAAATAGAAATATAAACTACTCGCTCCCGCTAAAGTAGTATCATTTAGAGATAAACAAGCAGACAGTTATTCAGGCTGCACCGGCCGTACAGAACTCAGATTAAATGGAAATTGAACAGCTCTACGGCAGTTGGTCTTCAACTTTCGCTCAACTGCTCAAACAATCGTTTGGAACGTTTAATTTGGAATAATAGAATGCAGTCTCGAATAAGAATTTGTTTGAAGTAGAGTTGATAGTGTTTTTTCACGTTGACATTCAACAATAGTTAGTATCTTTTTCAATAAAATTTTTCGTTATCTCTTCAGCATTTTTTATAACCAAGTATAACTAAATAACTGATATGTACGTTATTCTAAACGAATTCTAAAACCAAATAAGAGCTAAAACAAACAATACAGATATTAAAACTTCTTGCTAAAGTAGTATATATTTTATTATTATATAAGAGTAGCAGACTAGCATGCAAGCTATCTGATGATAAGTAACAGCCCATAGAGATCTGTATTCAACGCCAGATAATATTAGATTCCTACGTGACGTCGACCAGAGATTACCGCCAGAGGACTAAGTTAGAACGCCACGAATAAATATGTTTCCTTACCACACACATCAAAGCCTATCATAGTAGTATTAAAAGGAACATACCAGCACTTAACACTGCTGTTATTAGACAGAATAAATATAGTTTAAAAAACTAAAAAACATGTTTTTATGATAAAACCAACTAAAAAGTAAAAAAATAATTTTCAATCTAGAAATCAATTAAGGAACAATAAATAGTATAATTGTGGAAAAAGTGTGTGGCGCTTTTGGAAAACTGATAAATGGAGCACCCCCGGAGGTTTTTGACAAATCTTCAAAATTTTGAATTAAACTGAACGTTCAAAGCGGATAAAAATTGGGTTCAAAGATTCCGTTACATAGTTACATACATACATACATACAACCCAAGCTAATAAAAGCGTGTTAAAAGGCGTGCACTCGCATTCAACCATCTTGTTTGTTTCCTTCCGATAACGATAAATTTACAAATTTTGAAAGTTCGTCACTAGTTTCATCGGACCCGCGTAAAACGATAACTGTTCACGAGAGTTCAGTTTTAAACTCAAGTTATGAACTTCAGGAGCGTTTTAAGGTTGAAAGTTTTAATTGAACTTTAACAAAGGGATGTAATATTTGATCCATGAATAGTGGGAGGGATATAATATTTGACCCCAATAAAGAATAATACGAGGCGTATTTAAAGTTTATCATCATCATCATCATCACAGCAACAACATAGCGATGGGACGGTGATGCGGTGATGATGACGAGTCTACTTTCAAAATGAAAAGGATCATGCCATAGCCGCGCGGGCCATGCGTTAATTGGTAGATTTTACATACATTAAGTACTTTTTTATGCTATGGTATGGTATACACGTTTCCTTACGTTTTAGTCCTTCACCTAACTGAACAATCAGAGGTGCATGTCTGGGAGTTGCACCTGGGACGCCTGGCTTCAGAGACTGAGTTTGAACCATTCGATTATCATTGCATTATATGTATATCATATCGATAATAAACGAGTGATTACCAAAATGTGGTATTTATATGTGTTCACGTAAAACTTTAATGAAGCAAATTACAAGAATTTGTACAAATATTTATTGAATGTTTAGAAAAAAGAGCAAGTCTACCTGATGGTGACACTCTTCAAACCAAAACGTAGCAGTGGTCATATTGGAGTTATAGGACAGATGCATGTGGCGGTGAGCACCCATCCGAAGCGCAATGTTGCGTTACCTACTTTGTTTCCTCCACAACTCGATATTTTGCTTGTGACGCATTAACTAGCCTTATCAGTGCAAATCTTGCCGAATTAATGCACACTACACGTGTTAATAAGTAAAATAATGTTAGCGACAGACCGTATCGTTATTTGTTATAAAGCACCTTAATTTTTCAAAAGATATGTATAATAAACATCCACTAACATCTAACATCAAAATCATTACTTACTTAGTATCCATAATAAATTGTTGCGTTACTTCTTAAAAATCTTGAAATATAAAATTAATGTAGGCATTGGTCAAATTACTAAGACGTTTTATTTTTATAAAGTACAATGTTTGATACTGTTAATATAAACCAACATAGTTTTGTGCCGAAAAAGAAAATCACAAAATTTTCGCCCCACGTGGCGAGTTATTAATAAACTTCAATTCACATTCTCCCGATCACAACTAACAATAAGGCTGACTGCCCACTGGCTACAATTGCTATAGCAAATGGTAGCTTCAGCGGTTAAGTGGTTAAAACGACAGTCAAGAGTTTCCCAACGAATATTTGCATGGATATACATATATATAGAGAGGTGAGGCAATCGATGTTTGGCAGATATTTCGAATAAAATGAAACATGTACCTATCGCTCGTCTGTTGCTCAAACAACAAATTGGACGCAATCCAACTTGAGTTTTCTGACAGATTATTCGAATAAAATCAAATTTGCATCGCTCGTCAGTTGCATGTCATCGGTGGCATTGGGCTTTTGGTACTTTGTACATTTTTTGAAATGAAATCATACCTGTTCCGTTCGTCAGTCGCATAAACAACCAAATTATCGCGCGAGCTGCAACGGCTTAAGTAACTTTTCAAAACCTTAGTAGTAGCTTACAAAGGGCTGATGATCATCTGACCGATGGTCCTGTTGCATGTACTTTATTTATCTATTTGTATCTATGTCTGATTGGCAAAGGTTGCTTAAGATAATGACTAACAGTTCTAAATCGCTAAAGCTATAAGCTTCTTAAGCGATAGTCGCCAATGGGCAGCCAGCCTAAAGTTTAATTAAGAAATCAAACTTCATATCGGCTGGTATAAAAATAAATGGGAGTTGCTTTAGCGCGCGATGTTATTGGACGAAAACATTTTTATAGCTCCTTTTTTAAGATGAACTTAAATTGGGAACTGGTCTGTACCATCCATCAGCCTTTGAAAGTCCACTGCTGGATATAGGAAGGTGGTAGAACTTTATGTTTCGACTCTGGCGGCACCACCAACAAAGCTATTTGCAGGGTATGGCGTGCGGGGTGTTCCGAGGCGTTCCAGCTTAGTCTTCGGGTAGGAATATCTAGAACTACTGCGGCAGAAGCGACTTACCATCAGGTGGATTACATGATCGTCTACTACTCTACTCTCTTTACCCAGATATGTTCTCCATTCGAGAGCCTTCCTACCCCATCAGTTACCTGTCCTACGAGTAACCTCTACCATTTTCATGTAACGTATCGCGTAACCAAGCGAATATTCAACAGTTACCTGCAATAAACCAAGGCTTACCGCAAGCTCACGTGTTCAAAATACTTGTCGGTGTTTTGGCAAACCACTTTTAGTTTCCACGACGCTTATATAATAACATGAAACCAAATTATCGACGAGAATACCGATCTATATATTATCTACACATAAATTGTTTAATTTCTTATAACCACATCATCAGGCGGACTGCATACTCGCTTCTCCAATTTCATAAAAATCTAAGAAACGCTCACAATGTTTTATTACGTCAGAATTGTCATCTCCCACCTTTAATTGTAACTGGAAATATAATATTTCTACTCCGCACGACAATTACTCTGGCATTTCCGGAGCAAAATGAAAATACCTGAGAAATAGCTGGCTATTATCTATCAAAGTGGAGAGAAAATAGCGCTATTAAATGTAACACGACTCAAAGAAATTTCCTAAAAGAAGTTATTTGAAAAGGCGACAACGTTTGTGAACTAACGATATAAAAATAAACACCGTTTGCTAAAAAAATCTTCAATAAATCCAACCTTTGCTTTGTAAAGTTTAATTTAAACTAACATGGATAATTGATTACATTTAATTAGTACTACATTTTTTGCCTACTATAGTTCGAAATTTGAATCGTAATGCTGGCAAAAATTGACAAATTTTGAATTTTGATTTCACAAATTTCACAAAAATTGGTGAAAATTGTTAAGAGGCTAAAAAGTATGTACAACTAAATTTATTTAGATCAACGAACGACATTTTATACAAATCGACGTGTCACACTATTCGGAAACAATCAATTGTAAGAGTTTTGTCGAATGGACATGAATATGATATTATTTACATATATTTAGAAACTATCTAAATACTCTTTCAAATCGTTCACTTCTTTACGTAAACAATAATATATTCCCGTGCAGGTATACCTCATTCTCACACTATGTAGTGTATGTGCATAAAACAATACTTTATTCAAAATAAAACACAGGTAGCCATTGCACGCGATACGTGCGCGGTGGTTACCGAAAAACCACCACAAAGAGTGCTGCCTCATTTAAAACAAACATCAATTATATTCGCGTGAATAAAATCAATTATTCTGTAGGTACATACTGGTTGCAATGACGCTGGATAACTAAAATTGAGGCAAATATTTTCCGAATGCAAAGCTTGCTCCATTGCAGCTTTATTCAATGCATGATAAAACATGACCATAAACATTTTGTTGTCCTGGTTTTAATTCAGAAATTATATTTATTGAAACGGCAGATGGTATGAAACAAACGATGCATTACTTTTGTTACAAAATAAATGGATCGTTTTCGCTAGTCGCGGAGTGGTCACCGTACTAATCTGAGTGTTCCGGATTCGATCCCCGGCAAGACATATATCTAAATGATGAGAGATTTCTGTTCCAGGCCAGGATGTTTATGTATTAGTCTAAGAGAGGGGGATCCATATGATGGGAAGTGGCCACTGCTACCCATCATCTGTGACCCAATCTACATACCACAGGATCTTTTAGAAGGAGGTCATAGTTATCCTAACAATTTTAACATGCAAATACCTGTTTTACTTATATAAATTCAAATAACTGCTGTTTTACGAATATACGTTTCAATTTAATTATTCCTTAAATTAATTTCACGTTGAACGATACTCCATTAACTTTTCATTCATTTACTAAAAGCACAAACATTTTCACGTTGGATATTGCAATATTTATGTACGGAATATAAGTGACCAATGCAAGCATCAAAGGGAATGCTTTTAACGGATCCTTTGTAGTCAAAGAGGCATTATTTAAAGCTTTTTTACAACGTAGTCGATGTTTTTGAATAAACGATACTTTTGGTTACATCACAAAGGAGAAAAAAGTTATGAAGTTTCTATTGTTATCTGGCACTTGGCATAGTAATCTAGGCCTAACATGTTCATTGTTTACACTTTGTATCCCCGACGGAATCCCTGTCGATTATTTAATAGACATAAAAGTATAGTCATCATCATCAATCCGTTATTAGGTACTCCAAGAAACGAAAAGTTTAGGTCATAACTTTTACATGGATATCAGATACTACACGCTTTTGACATATTTTTCAGATGTTTTTGTGGAAATCTCAGGCATGTAGGTTTTGGGATGTTTTCTTTTAAGTTTAAGAAAATAGGAAAATTACTCATAATGAAAAAATAAATCAAAACAGGAAGGTCTTAGGTTGTTAGAACACTTACCTATGACATACGAGTAGCCATCGAGCGTAAGCACACATTTTCTGGGCGCGCCCGAAGCAGATCTATGTCTGTGGCCTCTGGGCGCGGCGCCCAAGGCTCGCCCTCCGCCAGGGTCGCTATGACACTTATGGACCAGCTCCTTATCGTTCGCCAGGTTGCTATTGCCGTCGACAGAGCCCTGCCTGCTGCCTTCCAGCAACGCTTTCCCGCGCCGCATCATCACATCATACGCTATCTCCGCCAAAATCACAATCCACACCTGTTTCACACACTCCACCACACCACAGAACGTACCCGTGCGTAACTCACAAGATTAATCACTCAAATACTGGTTAGATATGTTTATTTCAACAGCATGTTTTGATATGTAACAGATCGGTGTCATAAACAATGTACGTTTCATAGACGTTTTCATTGGTTCGCTGATGTACGGCTAGTAAATTTCGTATTATTACCATAACAGTGCTACTTTTAGTCTTTACTACATTTTTAAGTTGGACATTGACCGATTTTTATATTCGCCACGGATATAAATAACGTTTATCTGCTTGCATCCAGATATACGTGGGTACATTAGGTGTAATTAAGATAATATGGTAAGCGCGTGCGATGTGTTAATCGATTGCTTTTGAAATTTTAACAACGTCATAAACAGATTACAGTTACCTACGATTAAGTACCGTATACGAGGGCGTTATTTTATAGAACATTTAGTTGTGGTTATTATAATTTTTATTAAGAAACAATAATTGCCGATTCATGTTGCAAATAATTTACGGCTGTTAGAATGTTAACGAAGTGAATAATGAAACTTTTTAATATGAATGATTACTCTTTCATTTAATATATTTTATTATTGAATATAAACAAAAAAACTAAATTTTCTTCTTTTATTGAAATAATTTCTCAAAATTAGCAGAATTTTCAGCAAGCAGATATTTACATCTGAATCGCAAATACTCGTTTTATGAAGCCAAACACCGTCGTTGGGAGCAGATCGTATTTGCTAAGTTAGAATTGTTTGACTTTATAACCGATTCAACGTGTTTATTAAAAATTATGACCCGACGTGGGTTGCTACTGTTCATTTTATTGTTCGCGTAGTTTTATCTTTGCCTATTCGCATATGTTTTCTGTAATAAAACCGTTTGTTGTTAACTACTTTTTTGTGAGTATGTTTATAATTATGCTTGTTATTTAAATAATTACGGGTTGATATGATTATTATATTTTAAAACTACGCCGTTTTTATTCATATTTACGTTCGTGTTTAAATTATACAGTATAATTTGGCCGTTTAACAAGCGAACGGTCTACCTTGCTCGATCCTAACTCCCTTATCTAATTAACAGTGGTATAGACAAGACTCTTTGTAATACGGGGAGCTAACGAACTATGTTAACAAACGCCGACCAACGGACCTTTGTTCGTTAATGTAGCGCGAATTTTAGCAGCTGTAACCTTCGTGGGTATTAAATTAACTTACTTCACAATCACGCTTACTCGCTACGGGATTGGTGGAACTATTTTTTCCCAAACACGTCGTAATTTACCCAACTTCGGCAACACCGTGTAATGAATGTTTGGCGTAACGCAGGTGGGAACACGGAAATCTATTTTCACGCGACGACTGTTGTTTTTCCGCCATAGTAACGCGTACACGGGGCGCCCATAAACCGTTGCGTCATGGCCCATCGGGGGTGGGGGCGCCCCCCATTTGTAAACAGATTGTGACGTTGTCCGACGGACTATTCCAAATCGCGAACAACAGGTGGTCCCGTTCCCCGATTCCGATGTGGAGTTTGTAACAACACTTAGGGTTTGACATGTGATCGTTTTCGAGAAAAAAAATGTGGTTTATTTTTTTTTAGTTTAACATACCAAAGTGAACGGACATGAGTCGGACGGAGGTGCGTTCGTAGCCGCTTAGGGCGGCATGGCGTTACCACACGTCCGGACCGCGTGGAGGCCTGCGCGCGACTGCCAGTGCCGACGAAGCACATGCTCGACCCGCCACAGGTAGCTTCTGATTAGTGCAGACTTCCACTTCCAAATTCTGAGCCCCAGGGGTGTCTTCAATGGTTTTCAAGGACGGCAAGGTTTTTCCTTTAGTCTTGGCCGTCCGTAAACTGTAAAGCGCCGAACAAAAGAAACGTAGCCGCTGTGAATTGAAACTCGTTTGTTGGAGAAAGAACTTGATTGTTACTGCAAATTTGTTTTGTTTTCCTATTTGTTGGAGCTCATTTTAATTAATTTGTAAACAAATGAAAAGGCACAATTGACGTAAGTGGAATATGACTAGAGGAGACGTGATTTTTTTATTTTACAATCTCGTCTATGTAAAATAAATTCTAGAAAGCATTAAGGCGTTTTTGCTATAAAAAGAGTAATTTACAATATGTAAAGTCGCAAAGAGGCTAAAAATTATGTTTCTTTTTTATAAAATATACCTTTCCATTCCCTTCCATGGATAGCCCTTTAAAACACAATCTTACACCGCGAGACCCTCTGCTAAGGGTCCTCGTTAGTGCTGTTTGCGAAGCTTTTCAAAGCAATGGTGATTTAGAATAATGTTATGAAAGACTTATCTGTTGAACCATAATAGATAGACATTTGAAATTTTCACAATATGACTATAACTATGGCCTCTGTAATAAGAAATACAAAAAACAGGAATATGGTTCATGTTGTTCTATTCGCAAATAAGCGTTGGTATAGCTTACATGTGTTCTCTTGTAGTTAATTGGCTTACGTACCTACACGTAACTTAATCGTCATTGCAATTAGGAATGATGTATAATATTAATTGACGTATGAGGAAAACTATTTATCATATTGTGTAAATACTTTAAAATGACGATAGATTGACGTAATATATTTAGATTCTATCATTAAAACTTATTGGGGCATTATTATTATAAGGCATTATTATAAGCAGTGATAGGAAACTCAGTGGGTAAGAAACTCGGTCTCTTGATCGAGAGGTCCGAGGATCAAATGGCAGGCTTTTGATTTTTCAAAAGTTATGTGCTTATTAGAAATTAATGATCTCTTGCTTAAACGGTGAAGGAAAACTTCGTGAGGAACCGGCCAGCGCTATGGACTACGGCCTTATCCTTCTCATTCTGAGACGACGAACAGTGGGACGGTAATGGTTTGTTACTGATTGTTGGGCTCTACTGATAACTTTAGAACATCTGTCATGGTTTGGCCACGTATGCAATAATACGCTTTGGAAATGCTTAGAGAAATATTCCTTAGTGCGAATATGTCCGTATCCAGCAGAGGATACAGGATTTACAAATACGTCTACTATCATAATCTTCATAACTCAAGAAATCCTAGCAGTGGACTAATATAAAGATTATGTAACCTTAACTTGAGAAATCAGAATCAGATTAAACGAAGTATTTTTAAAGCCTGTTTCATATATTATTTTGTACTTTTTTATTAGGTTAATATTGTAGATAAAAAAGCTATACATAAAATTAGTTTTGAGTAAATAAATAAATCAAGTAAAAAAAAAAATGAAGAAACCTTAGAAAACTTATCCAGTTTTTATATTTACCACACACGCGCATTATCTGCATGATAATGCGCGTGAATAGTTTTTAAATCGGTTCAGAGCATAAAGCGCATGACAGCGTAGGGTTCGTATGCATGCAAATGTAGAGCGTTCTGGTGGGAAAATGACGCTACACGCTCGTTCCAACAGACGCGGCAAACATTTTGAAAAAAAAGTAAAGTAATAAATTTAAAAATCGGTATTATTATAATATTTAGTAATAGTATAAGTATGGCTTATGTGTAGTAGAGGCAGTTACTAAATTTTTAAGTTTTCCGGCAGTTCCACTGATGGTAATTAGCTACCGCCGCCGATGGATATCCATAATCAACCTTACATAAGCTTAGACTCCTAACTGAGGTCAGCTCCAGATGCACCACTACCCCTGAGGAATAAGCTGGAATGCCTCGGAAAAGTACGTTTCCCTTTACACCAGAACAAAGCAGAGCTTAACGCTGCTGTTATTAGGTAAAAATAGGTGTAGCGGTTCCGCCGCCAGAGTCGAACCACAAAGGGTTCTACCAACGTCAAATTATTACATTATTTATCTACTATACTGTCTAATAAGGTTATTGTCTTAATCTAAATATGTATAACCAATTTATTTAAGTCCATAGTTAAATTAATACTTGAACTTGACTATCTTTAATCTTGTTCGCGATGTCTATCACATGTAAATCTTTAACACAACTCAAACTTTAGTATCCACTGCGGCTTTATACTGAAACTAAGTTATGCATAATACTAGTAAAATTAAAGCAGCTTAACTGAATAAGCGAAGGTCCGACAAAGCCATTACACCTGTGCACAGAGTTGATTAAAAGATTAGCGAACTTAAACAAGTTCCGAACCTAAGTATAAATATACCTACCCTCTTGTTATAATTTTCAAACGGAATTAATTTTCTTTTTAGCCGTTTGCGGAGGGTAATGTTCGAGTGTATGTATTAATGTATTTACGTCTCATTCTTTGGCAAGCCCTGTAGTCTAAACAGCTTGGTGAATTTTGACATATGAGTTGGCGTTGGATTCGTCTATAATGTAGAAGTGTCATAGGCTATATTTTTAAGGAGTTTTTATTTTTTTATTTTTATCTTGTTTCATCTTACTGATAGGCTCTTTTAGGGTGGAAAGAGTTTAAATTACCACCATGGTGGCTAAGTGCGAATTTTTAGATTTTCACCTTTAACATTTTTTTACAAAGCACAGATTTCCTTAAATTTTCCTTCCCCATTCAAGTAAATTATAATCAATTTTAGTACGCATGTATCTTTAACAGTTAATAGGTAGGATTCGAATCCCGAACCTATTATTCAGTTATTTCCAAATTATTACTAAATTGGGAATTCGAAATTCATGCCACTTTGTTCGCGTGCATAATTTTCAAATCATCTGAAAATCAACAACCAATTATCATAAATACAGCAGAGGTCAATTACATTTCACAACTAGTTTAATCAAAACTCAAATACATTCCAAATAATGTGAAAATAATATGCGCGAACTAATAAACGATTCAAACCCACTTCATTACAAGTTCATTAATATAGTATCAAACTTACTGCGCGTTTATCATCACGTTTTTGATAAGGCTAAACATTGCGTTAATATACGCATACGAATTTTGAATTTATTGTAAGAGTAGTTCATAATCAATGGATGTTTTTTTTTTATTCAAAGTAGAATCTACTTTTATATTTACAGAACTCTTTTTGAACGTTAATATATCTTTTTTTTTTTCTTTTGTTCTCGAGGGGGAAACTCTCTTCAAAAGGTACTTGATGTCGTGTGAGCGACACTGGGTTATGTGGGACTCTTATCGGCGCTGCGTAGAGGACTCCGCGATCTCCAAAGGAACGCAACCGGAGTCCTCTTAGCGCGTTGCCCCGTCGGACTCCGCCCAGGTGACACGAGAATTTTATATATAAGATTACATAAAAGAAAATATATTGAGACCACAACGCCTAATGAAAGACGAATCCAACAAACCTAATGAATAAACATGACGAATAAGATATCGCCAGCCGTCATCAACGATAGCCGATGACAGCAGACCGTCGACGATGGTCGAAGATTGTCACTGGCGGCTATCGACGACAGTCGACATCAGTCAACGAACGTCGTCGAACTGTCCTCAGCCACAGCTGCCGAAGACCGTCGGCTGTCGCTAACGACAGTCAACGACGTTCATCGACGGTCGTTATCGCGTGCTATCTGTTATGTTTTAGAGTCCTTAAATGCGTAAAATATAATAATTTCTCATGTTACCCCATTGTCCCACTTGCTGTCCCACTGCTGAGCACGGATCTCTTAAAATGAGAAGGATTAAATTAGTCCACCGCGCTGGCCAAGTGCGAATTGGTAGACTTCACATACCTTATATATTTTGTAAGATTTCCCGGGTATGCATGTTTCCTCACGATATTTTCCTTCACCGTTTAAGCAAGTGATAATTAAATACGCACATAACTTGGAAAATCAGAAGTGCGTGCCTGGGATTTGAACCTCGGACCCCTCGATCAGGAGGCCGAGTTTCGTAACCACTAGGCTATCACTGCATTTTAATAATTAATACGTATGTATTTACATTCAACCTTCATTTGAACTAGAGATTAAAGTCTACACTACACAATCAACCGAAGCAAGTTTACATCACAACAATACTCTCGATTGTTCCATAACTACTAGTATAACAGTTCCCGCGGGAACACATTCGGGATTCAGAACGCTCGCCAGTTATTACCTTCCACCGCAATACTTAGCAGTTGATGAGTTGAGAGATACAATCTATATATATATAAGAGATTTTCACGTATATAGTCACTCATCACGATATCTCTGGAACCATTAGAGCTAAAGACTTGAAATTTGGTAGGAATATTCTTTTCACCGAGTAGAGGTCAGCTAAGAACGGATTTTACGAAATTCCACCCCCAAGAGGGGTTGCGGGGGTGTTAATTAAAAACAAATCACATTTTAAAACTACAGCTCTTATAGGTATGAAACTTAGTCAGGATATTCTTTTTGGCATGTTTGAATTTACTAAAAACTAATTTTATGATATTCCACCCCCAGAGGGAAGTGCAGAGAAGTTTAGTGTAGGGCGAAATTCCACGCGCCGTCACATATATTTTAACATGGGAATGTATAGCGCGTGCTGAAGTGCAGAACAGCGGTTTTTTAGGGTTCCGTACCTAAAGGATAAAAACGGAACCCTATTACTAAGACTTCGCTGTCTGTCCGTCTGTCCGTGTGTCACAGGGCTCTATCTCTGGAACCGTAATAAATAGACATGTGATATTCTTACAGAGGATGCATAACGTTAGCTGCTATAACAACAAATACTAAAAATAAAAAAGTTGAAAACAATAAGGGGTCCTCATACAACAAACTGCTATTCGATATTTTTCCAACTAACTTTTGAACCGTTATAGGTAGACAGTTAAAATTTTCACAATTTGTGTACTTTAATGGCTGCTGCAATACTAAATACTAGAAATTAAAAAAATGAAAAATTTGGTTGTACTGATCCCTCCAGGTGCGGGTTTGACTTGCACTTGACCAATTATTAGTAACGCACAGACTCCCGGGCCACAAGGGAAAGGCGCGGGCCACACACCACCCGTGGGTGTCGGGTTGCCGACCGCTGGTGTTGAATATTAGCTTTCAGAAAATTGCTGATAAAGTACTTATTTATGCATATGTACATAGGATGTTTTTGAAATTCTACTGAGGAGGTAAAAGAAGTGTTATATGTATGTATACGGGAATCTTTTAGGTTCGAACTTAGAAACGTGAAATTTCAGATAAGGTCTATTCAGACAAATGCACGACAACGTGGACGGGTGCAAATTTTATATATCATAATGCGTAAGTTTATTCAAATTGACCTACATTTTGGTATACTGATTAGGAACAGGGCTACAATATCCCCTGCCTGTCGTACGAGACTAAAGGGGGACTTCTGGAGTTGCGGGTGGCAAGAATGGGAGCTCTAACCGCCCAGCCAGAGATCCTGGTAAGAACCACTGTATGTAAGGCCCCATATAACATGGACGGTTCCTATGGAATAGCGTAAATAATAATTATTGTATCCTACATGAAACTTATATTTTAAAGAAAGTTTCATTACAGTTTAATTAATTACATTACAATTAGAGTTTTAGTGTACGTTTCTGAAGAAAGCTTGACCAATTTAGGTACACAGTGACGAAAAAAAAGCTTTTATTAATTAAATATTAATGCTACTTTATCGTTAAAATTGTTAAAGGTACAAATTTACGATTACAGTTATTTGTATGTCATATCATATTTTTTACGCGGGCGAAGCCGCGGGTTCTGCTAGTGAGTTTATATAGTACTATATATCTATTCTATTTATCTTTAATAAATCTACGGCCAAAATATGAGGATATAAGAAAAGAAAGATATACAAAAGGAGTAAAAAAGATAAGGAATAATTATGAGAAATAATATTGCTTAGGGTTATTTTTTCATTCAGCTAATTATTTAGTTTTTATTTTTATGAAATCTTACTTTTATTTACATCTACCTATTTATTCTATAGCTTTTGTAACTATATTCTAAATCATTAAAAAATACGATTTTACGATACGATGAAAAATACGATTAAAAAAATACGAAAATGTTATCTGTTTTTAATTTCTTTATAGTACTTACTGTACGTGTTCTTTACGTTTTTGTACGAAAATTATATTCCTTTCCAAAGTTCCATATTTATTTAATTTAACCTTTGTATAATTTAACCGTCTGTTAACTCTACAGCGTGTGTAAAACTCGTCCCACGGGTAATAAACTGTTACACTGCAATATCGCAGACAAATTTTAATCCGTACGTATTACTATTCGCTTGTCGTCCCTTGATAATTGGCTGTTTAGCTCTTTGGTCAATGTGTATGTTACCATAACTTATTATACATAACCAATACATAACTATATTCTCAGAGAACGAATAATAAGATAAATATTAATTGATTTCTATGGTTTTTGATTCATCCTTTACAAGTACATACATCAATTTCTGTCTAATAAAAACAGTGTTAAGCGCTGTTGTGTTTTGGTTTGAAAGGTGTGGTAAGGGAGACATACTTTTCCGACGTGTTCCAGATTAGTCCTCATTAGCGGCGCATCTGTGGCCGACCTCAGGTAGGAATATCTAATCTTATCTGGGGTTGATTACAGCTATCCATGGGCGGCAGTAGCCACTTACCATCAGGTAGACTACATGCTTGTCTGCTACTGCTATATTATAAAAAGTATGTATCCGATAATATATGAGGCCGGTAACTTCTTTAGTATGAAGTTACAGTTTTTAACAATTTTATATTGATGATATTTATTTAATTAAAAAAAAATCATTTAAAAAATCTTCACATTTACTAAAATTATGGTAGAATTTGGACATTTCTGGGCAAAAACAAGCACTTAAATATGTTTCACACAGTCCACAGTCGAACTACATACTATGAAATCGTCTTATTCACAATTTGTAAAAACTAAATCATTAAATCTAAATCAAACGAAAACTAAATTAAATCAAACTCCACTTTGAACTCGCCGATTTATGCTTGAACAGACTATCTAAACGCTTAAGGCTTCCGTTGCTCAGATACCAAGAAAGTCTTAAGTCCCCAACTCTAACAAGACATATTTTTCTCAGATCTTAGTTCGCCTTCTACGACCTTGGACCTAGGAACTGTCGTTACGCTCAAAAAGTTTCGGAGTCAAACAATACTAGACGAAAATGATCTTTGGACGTGTTCGGCGTTTGAAATCGAAAATGAAATAACAATATCTAAGAAATAATTGTGTGGAGTAAGTTCGAGTAAGAGCCTCATAAACGGGTTCTACGTGTAGCAAATGCGCAAATGTAAATAGAAAAACAATGTGTTTGGAAGGTGGTAGAACTCTTTGTGGTTCGACTCCGGCGGCACCACCGCCACACCTATTTCTGCCTAATAACAGCAGTGTTAGGCGCTGCTGTGTTCCGTTTTGAAGGGTGTGGTAAGGGAGACGTACTTTTTCGAGGCGTTTTAGCTTAGTCCTCAGGGGTAGCGGCGCATTTGTGGCCGACCTCAGGTAGGTATATCCAATCCTATCTGGGGTTGATTACAGATGTCCATGGCTGGCAGTAGCCACTTACCATCAGGTGGACTGCTACTCTTGTTATAAAAAAAAATGTTTCTTGCTAGGAAAACATGTACCTATAGATATTTTAACAATAAGAAGTTTAGTTACCCTAAAATTTTGTTGTCTATTACTAAAATTTTAGATGAGTGGACATCTTCGTCCAAAGTTGAAAAAAAGACATGGTACTTCATGGGCTACAATTGAACTATAATTAATTTTAAATTTCTGGAATTCTTTTTGAAGGGTCTTGTAACGGAGGAATATTATATAGAGGCGTTCCAACTTAGTTCACAGCAGTCATGTATGTAGCCGATCTGTGATAGAAATTCAATCCTACTTGACAAAGGCAGTGAGCACTTACGATCAGGTACCTATACTGCAGGATTTTTGGTACTACATTGCATAGAAAAAACAGAAATTAGTACCTACTGCAGTGTTGTCGCCTCGGAAAAATCACAGAGAATTCTAACAAGAAAACAAACCAAGTTACCACAATTTAAACCAAAGTAACTTCTTAGGATTCCTGTAATGCGGGCGTAATGCAGGTTCATTTAGAAGTCTAACTTCACTGCGGTTTAAGTCCTATTTAAAAGTCACTGCGAAAGTTTGTTTTGCATTGCAGGTAAAATAACAAAATAGTATGCATAAAGGGACCATACATCCCGTTTTGAACGGGACAGTTTTGTTTTTTCGATGCTTCTTACCGTTGTCCCCGAAAGTAACCTCGCGACATAAAATTGTCCCGTTTTCCCAAATGATAATAATGATAACTAGATATTAAAATACATAAATTTAAAAAAACAATGTTTTAAAACATTTTTCATCTAATTTACAGCAAACTCTTTCATCTGATACCCATGTTATCATAGGGTGGATAAGAAAATTTCTGTAGTCTTGAATTTCTAGTAACGTCTAATTAAGTTACAGTAAATAGTATAATTGTGAAAAAAGCATGGGGTGCACAATTTATCAACTGTCGAAAAGCGCCCCACACTTTTTCCACAATTATACTATTTACTGTTCCTCAAATTATTCCTTCCTTTCCGTTCCTTTAATTATTAGATAATTTTAACATCTAATAATTAAAGGCGTGATTTTTAGTTCTTTTTAACTATATTTTTTCAAGTAAAAAGTAATTGACATAAAAAATCGATGTCCCGTTTTACTGAAGTAATAAATGGTCACTTTAAGTATGCACCCTTCCTTTAAATATTTAGTGAAACGCCCCAAGTCGTCGCGTGTTAGTCTAACATTTGACTCGGCAATTTGTTTTAGTACTACACTAAATAAAATAGTTTTTCTGTAGTTTACTGGAAACTGCAGTATTGAAGTATTTTCTGTGTAATAGTGATAGCAAATGGGTATGATTTTTTCTAAATTTTTAGTGGAAGCCATCCATAGATAATTATCACCAGCGTAATTTGAATATGACACAGATTTGCTTTATTATTTAATAATATTATTAAGTATTAAATTACCTATTCAAATTAAATAACCCACTAAGTGGTAAGTGGTAAGTGGTAAGAGCCACTTCTCAGAATTAAAATAATTTATGCCATATAACGTTATTTAAATCGACATATTATAGCTCTTCTGCTGGGCATGGGTATCCTTTCGAGTAAGGGGTTTGGATGATAGTACTCCGTAAGTGAAAATTGGCAGACTATGTTTTAGTTTTTTTTAACTACACTTAAGCATGTAGACTCTCTAAATGTACTTCATACTTTTACGAATTATTAAGTTTTAATATGTACCTTCGACTATCCAAAGTAACTATGCGCCTAAGATTAAAACTTTAGACCCCAAATAAAAAGATACGAATACCACTACGGTATTATACGAAGATTATTTATTCCACCAATAACCACACTTTCATAACTACATTGTATATGTTGTGAAAATAATCAAAACGTTATTGATATGGCGCTCGCGTGTTGGCTTTGCGTTTCTCCAACTAAATATTATGTTTCATCGCTAGATAAACCGCTGCGGGGTATTTTCCTGCTTCAATCCATTTCCGATTTAATTTCCATTTTAGTTCATAAACTATGCGGTTAATTTTTGTATTTCCTAGAGTTATAACCAAAATAGGTATTGGCTAAGAAATCTAGCGATCTATATTTTGTATGAAATTGTAACGATAATTCAATTTACAATTACCCTTTTAATTTCTAACAGCAGGAAGAACTATTACACCTGAGTTCATTCGTTGAAATGACAATAACGTTACTTGATTATTTGTTATCTGTAACATTTTGTGTAGGAAAACTTGTAAAAAATTACCAACTGCTAGGGAATCGGAACTCCATGCTAAGATAACGAAATTCATACAATTGGCTTTCTTTCGTGCTCTCTTCTCACCGTCTTAAACATTAATTGCTTACTAATGTCACTGTCTATACTTATAAAAAAATAATCACAGTGCCTCGTAGGTTATCAAAAATTTTGTTAAATTATGCAACTTCGTTGTTCAGTTTGTAGGTCGATAGCGAATATCGCGTATCAGGTATACCTACCTGTTACGAAATTCAGAAATTGCATTATCCGGCCGCTGAAAATTAATAAAGTTTTCCACGGCCACTAGTCCAGTTCATATTGGATTTACAGAAAAACCTTCTATATTCATCCGAATATTTTTTACACAAAAAATAAACCTACCCGGTGGTTCGTTGATAAGCTAAAATGTTTTTCACTGTTCTGTTTGGTTTACGCTTTGAAAATAATTGAAACTGCCTTTTTATGAAAGGGCTGTTTAGATTAAAACTGAATATTATTTTTAAAACTAAAACCTTATGATAAATTCTAAGTCTATTTTAGCGTTGGAAAAGTATGACATGTATAACTAAGAATCTCTATAAAAAAGCCTTGGGTAAGGGAAGACCCATGATTCATAATAGATTTCTAAAGTCTTATGGATGGTTGAAAGAATGTCTTCCTCAAACTGTATAGACGCCGTATACTCATCCACTTCAATATAAACATGAAAGATCAAAGAAAAACAATTTTCACTAATAATTTTCATGCAATCGTATGTTAGCCGAACTCTAACGATCTGCAGTAAGTAATCCGCCTGAATGAATTAAAAATGAAGAAAGTTTAGAAGAATTTCTTCAGATTAAAAAGTTTTGTGCAAATGAGGATATATGCAGACTTCTCGTTTTAAAATTAAATAAGTATTTATAAGCGAGCTTAACTCTACGTGTAAAATTGTTTATTTATGGTTTTAATTTGGAGGTGGCAGAACGCTTTGTCGTTAGGCTCCTGCGGAACCAACGCCACATATACTCGTATTTGTGCCTTATAACAGCAGTGATAAGTGCTACTGTGTTCTGGTTAAAGGGTTTACTAAGGGAGTTATACTTTTCCGAGGCAATTCAGCTTAATCCTTAGCGGTACCGCCGCATCGTGGCTGACCTTCGGTAGGAATCTTATCTTATCTGGGGTTGATTACAATGTTCATGGGCAGTAGAAGCCACTTACTATCAGGTGAAATTCTTGGTTTACTGTTGATATAAAAATATAATAATATACTTTTTTTTTGTTCACGAGGGGGAAACCGTCAAAAGGTGCCCGACGGTGGGACTTTTACCGCACTAAAACCCCCCGGTGGCCATCCTCGGCGTTTGGTGGAGTACTCCGGGATCTCCAACGGAACACAACCGGAGTCCTCCTAACGCGATACCCTTCTATCAGGCTCTACCCTGGGTGGAGAAATTATCGCTCCTCTTACATCCCCTGGTGATTACAGCGATATGCGACCTCACAAACCGCTGTCCTTCCCGGGGTCGCTTGCTGGACGGTTTGAGCACCCACTCTTGCTGCCTGCAACCCCGAAAGCCCCTTTTAGTCGCCTCTTACGACAGGCAGGGGATACCGTAGCCCTGTTCTGGTCCCGGTACTACAGGGACAAGGATAATATACCTACACTACTTAATATACAGAACTTCTACAAGTATACCCCTATAACTGCGCTAGTGCAATTGTAAGACATTCGTATTTGAAATACAATCGCATTCGGGGCATAACTTACACGCACCATTTAAATTATTTGCAAGAATGTTTATGATTAAATAAACTTGGACAGTAAAACATTATCTAAATAAAAATAAAAAACTTCATCCAAATTGTTAGAGACGTTTCCGAGAAGCTAATAACGTGTATACAAGAATTGCTCGTTAGAAGTTATTATGTAAATATAGCATCTAACGAGTTCTACGTATTTAAGGCTGATTATAACTCGCGGAATTGTATACAGTTTTCTATAGTAAACATACAAAGATATATGGTACACATAATAAGATCATGTAGGTGAAATATCTTTAAATTTAACCATATAACTTTTCATGGGATTTGAACCTCAAAGTCGTAGATTAGTAAAGATTGCTCACTCCTAACAAGAAAATGTAACCAGTTTTGACAATTTTGACAGTTTGAAAATTGTCACTGTCATCTATTTTCGTGTTTGAAAAATATTAAAAAATGTAGTTCTTAGAGCATTTAAGAATGAAACGATATTTCTCCGCACTTTTTCTTCGATTTCGTATCTTTGCATCACTTAACTGCACATGTCGCCATTGTTCCGCGTAAATGACGCTATTATAGTAATTTAAAATAACATAATCAATTCTAATCAACAAAGCAAGAATGTTATTATTAATCAATTAAAATTAGACTAATTAAAATAAAGAATTTCGTTCAAAAATATTTTTGCTATAAATCTTTGCTTTTGTTAAAATAAACAGAGAGTATTATCTCTACAAATACTAAAACAAGCTAAAATTTAAAAGCGAGTAATCTAAGGCCCCGCGGCGGATATCAATTAGAGAACCAAGACCTTTGTAGATTTAGGTTTCACATCATCCGACCCTAGCTAATATAAAGTTAGTTCTACACTATAAGCTAAGCTACCGCCATTCGATGGAGGAATTATTTTAAATATAAGAATCATCAATAATATCCTCATTTTACTATAGTTAACGGGTCAATAACTATGGGATATCATCTGTGATCAGTTTAAAGTAAATATCGAAAATAAAATACATAAGTTTTACTCTTAAATATATTGGAATATTCGTAATATGGGGGTACGGTAGCGCCTCCGCCAAGTGGAGCAAAAAAGAAAAAAAGGAATACCCGTAACTATCTCTTCTCGAAGCCTATTGGGACTTTTTCGGCCGCCTTGTAACTTCATTTTTCAAAAATCGAAAATCCTGATTTATAAAACCGACAAAATAGCGTAGCATGTTCTGGAAAATTATTATTGTATTGAATAAATCAAGGCAGCGACGCTCATTTACATCTCAATTTACGGGAGGCCGACAGCGTCAGAATGTGAAATTAAAATGTTAAATGTACCACCCTTTTTGGGTATCTATAAAATTATAATTATCCTTACTAATATTATAAATCCGAAAGTAACTCTGTCTGTCTGTATGTTTGTCTCTTCTTCACGCCTAAACCACTGAACCTATTTTAATAAAATGTTGTACCAAGATAGTCTAAAACCCGTGAAAGGACAAAGGATAGTTTTTATCTCGGAAATCCCACGGGAACTAGGGGTGGCGATCTAATATCGATTAATCGGAGAATCGATCTTTTGGACCAAAAAGTCGATTATTTTAATCAATATTAGTAAGGATTGAATCGTAAACTATGCATTTGATCAAGTGATGATCTCTAGCAAAGTTGTTGTCCATGAGCCTACGAAGGTTTCAGAGTTGGTACGACCAATTTTCGCCAGATGGCGCCACTGTCATTCCAATGAAAGTACGAATTTTCAGTTTTATGTATGTTAGTATGTCATATTTTTTTTTAAATGCGGGCGAAGCCGCGGGCAAACTCTAGTACATTATAATTTCTTTATAATATAGAGGTATCAAACGAGTAATTGGTCCATCTGATGGCAACTATTTAAGTAAGTATTGGTCATTATTGGTTATTAATAAAACTTTTCTTTTTCTGACAATGATTCCAGTGCTATACTGGACCTATACCTAATTTTACTTACTTAGAAATTTATAAATGACCAGACAACATTATATAACAACATTATTCAAAATGAACGATACAAGATATAAAGCCGAGAAGTCACATAAAGCCCTAAATTCTAAAATTAAAGCAGGCCGAAAATATCTAACCATTTGGGTTAACGACGAACAAATTTAACCACCTACTTAAATCCAATTCATGACGTAAATACATCAAAGGATCAAAACGGACTCTAAAAAGGTCACATAGTATAATCGCAAATCATTTTGGCGTTTTATTGAGACTTTGAATTTATTTTATCTTTAGCGAAGTTATATTTAAACAAAGATGCTAAATTAATAAAATAGACATCAGAAGCAGTCCTCCTGGTAAACCCCACTAGCAAAATGTTACTATCATAAGATAGGGCATATACATATTATGTAAATTTGTCAGTTCAACCGCCAATAAGGGTGGTCCATTTGTGGTTTGACTCCGAAGGCACCACAGTCATATATATTCTGTCTTAGATTAGCAGTGCGTTCTGGTTTGAAGGGTTTGGCAAGGTACAAGACCTTCCAACTTAATATTTATTAACCTTCAGTTAAGGCATCAGTGACATGGTAGTGTTGTAATCCAGTGTCGGGTTGTTTAATGGCGTCAATGAGTGGCAGTTTTCACTTACCAGAAGCTGAAATCCACGATCGTTTGCTTCTTATATTTTATAAACCACTATCTACCAACCAACCAAGAGTCAACCAACCAAGAGTCTAACAATCCGTACTTCGCCAGCGTAGTTACAATGGACTAATCCTCTTTCTCTTGACAATGTAGTCCGTACCCAGCAGTGGGGGGTAACAAGTTGATGACGACAATAGCTTTATTTACAGACATCCTCGAGCAGTGGTGACTAATCTGATTGATTGCAAACACATGAGCTGTAGCATGTAGAAAGTTGTCTTCAAAATCGGACCTATCAGTATTACCGAGTCTAAAATGTGGAAACCAATTTAGTTACTCTTTAACCGTTTCACTTACTTTACAAAGTATAACGAATAAAAGTTATTGAAATTTGCCGAGAAGTAAAAAGTTGGAAAACTCAATTAGAGGAAAAAATGGAAATTTGTAAAGTTTCACGAAGGAATTTTCGATGTTATTACAAAATAGTTTTCAATATTGAAGCCTTTGTAAATGTCTTATTAAACGAAA
Organism: Epargyreus clarus clarus; assembly: GCA_014595695.2. Taxonomy (NCBI): domain Eukaryota; kingdom Metazoa; phylum Arthropoda; class Insecta; order Lepidoptera; family Hesperiidae; genus Epargyreus; species Epargyreus clarus. The sequence continues at coordinate 3,104,681 of JACTTY020000022.1, read as the reverse complement.
CTTTCTTAATTTACTAAGTTCGGGAAAATGTAGTGTAGCCAATGTTAAATGTAGTTATTAACATGAAAATTATTAGGAATGACTTTTTATAATGTACTTATATTTAGGTTACCAGTTTCTTGACTTATATAGGCATACTTTATTAAACAATAGTCCATTGGTTACTTAAGTATCAACAAACCATAGAAATCTACTAAAATGGTCCTTTTTTTTCCTAGAAATAATTTAAAAATTTCCTGTTTTAAATTATGCTAATGATAGTTGTCATAAATAATTGTAAATATTTTTGTAGTACATAAGTTAAAATGGAGTACGTAAGCTAAAGTGTCTTACGATCTTAAGATTGTATAAAAATATTGACTGAATATTAATAAAAGCGTAGTTGGCAGTATTTAATATTCCGTATAGGCTAGCTCTTAACATCATATACTAGATTCAAAAGCACTTCGCTCAACTCAAAAGCTACTTAAAACACTCACCGATTGTGTAAGTGGCGCCATCTATCTGGAAAGTGGCACTTTTGCACTTCTTGAAAACCTTCCCGCTGACGACTTGTCGCGTAGCGCTGCCGTGCGTGGCCGGATTCGAAACGATTTCTCGTCTCACCGTCGCAGCGCTAGTGTCGAATCGATTCCTCAACTCCTCGAACGACAGATCGCTCACCAAGTCGGGCGATATGTCGCGTGGGTTCCGGCGCACTTGCCCGCACATCTGCCCGTACGTAACGTTTTCTGCCGGCTTTTTATCCATTGTCTCTATGTCACTGTCACTGCACTGTCACTGCACTGTCACTGCACTGTCACTTTTTATTGCTCACGCACCTTTGAAGGTCCATCATGCTAATGGAGAAAATAAGTAGTCTTATAATATCTTAGCGAAAGGTATACTTTTGCTATTTTTGTATTTATTAAATCTACGGGCTTGTCGTTATTTTATAATATGTAAGATTTTCGTAAAATAAAATGTAACATAAATTCTTATAAATGAATTATAAATGTATTTAATATTAAGTGATATATGAAGGTAGAGCGAATCAAATATTACGTGGAAAAAAAACCGAAGTCAATAATTTGTAAAAAATAATCCTTCAAACTCATCACTAACATCCAAGTGGGCATGGATGTTACAACGAGAAATACAGAGCTAATAACCAAACCAACAGACCGAATCCCGGATTTAAAATTCATCTTTTAAGAATTTTATGGGAAGCACTCAGTCATGTAAATTTCCTCTTAATGTTTTCCTTTACAGTTAAAGTAACGCATGAATTATTTATTATCATATTAACGTCCTTACCTACAAAAATTTGGAAAATTAGGGGATTATTCCAGCATTGACTACTAGAGCGATACGAGGCCAAGAATATATATAATACATAACTTATATCTTTTTATATTAGCAATATAATAAAATACATGAGTATATAAAAAGGTTGTAGAACCCTTATTTTTTCAGTCATCTGTACCTTCATACCTGAGTCTGCTTTACAACAGTAGAGCTTAACTTTGCTGTTACGCTTTGCTTTGAAGATAATGTTAAAGAAGATACACTTGAACGATATATTTCAACTTTGTCCTATGAAGTTAAGGATGATATGTGGCCGACCTAAGGGTTCGTACACAAAACTGCGATGCGACGTCGCATCGCAAAAATCTGCGAGCTCCCTCGACGCATCGCAAGAACTTGCGAATTGATTCGCATCGCACAGTGGTTGTTGTTGTTGGTCACCCTGAGAGACGCTACGCCGCACGATATCGCATCGCAGCAATTCGCATCGCAATTTTCTGCGTTGCGAATTCGCATCGCGTCGCATCGCAGTTTTGTGTTCGAGCCCTATGGCGGGACAATCAAAGAGCAATCTTATTTTCAATTGATTAGAGGTGATGTGTTGCAGTAGTCACTTACCATCTGGACTGCGTGCTCAATTCCTTCTCCAATTCTACAAAAAACTAAACTGGAAGCGGAACTGTGTAAGATCAAGAATATATTTACTACCATATTATTATACCACTACTATTTACAAAGAAATGACTATTAAAATGACATAAAGAGGTTTTGTGCTCGGAGTTCGTGCTTCACGAATCGCCCGAGCGTTTAATGATGACAGATGATCGTCTTATCGCTAGTAGGTAAGGCTTTCGGCTCATATATGCATTGTCACGTATTTGCGGCCAGAACTAAAGGCATATGAAATTTCCACAGACCAGGTACAATACAGGACATTATGGACATTTTACCATCTTATATATAAAATTCTCGTGTCACAGTGTTAGTTACCGAACTCCTCCGAAACGGCTTTTCCGATTTTTACCAAATTTTATAGGCTTATTCAGTAGGTCTGAGAACTATTTATTTTTCATACCCCTGAGTGATAAGGATTGTTCAATCTTAACATTTTTTATTTATACGGCAACACAACGTTTGCCGGGTCAGTTAGTAATATGATATATATTTTTACTTTCAAGTTACTAGACTAAGTGAAGTGTACGAAGTGAACATTAGATTTGTATATACGATAAAATTAGGTTGTAATACAAGTGTCCTTTGCAAGTGCACTTTTCATGCACAAACTCAAACAAATATTAAAGTATATTATTTTATTATGTATGTTATTTATTCATTATTGTAGTATAGACATAGCAAATGACCATGCAGTCCATGGGATAACAAGTAGCTATTGCCGCCCATGGATATCTGTAAACAATCAATCCCAGACAAAATGGGGCCTGTAGTTAACCCCTGGTAGAATTTTATTGTACCCGAGGTCGACCCAGATGCTCAGATGCTTTGCAACTTGAACAAGTTGTTACTGTTGCTAGATGAACCTGGAAACTAAGTTGAATGCCTGGAATACTCTAATTGTTATAAGAAACACAGATTGGAACTTAATTACACTGAAAAGACATTTTATGACCTATATTGGGTACATATTTCATACCTTAATATTAAACCTGAGGCTTCAATTCCACGAATAAGACCAATAAATCATATCAGTGCGCATTGAAAATATAATGAATCGTATAAAAATCTTAAAATGGTAACAAAAACGAATGTGGGTTTGACTTTTTATTATTAATAATATTTTTATGGCCATATTCAACGGATTCTAGTATTGTATTTAGTAGTATAATTCTCATTTCAAATCACGTCACAAAAGTGAATTTTGTACTATATGTTTATATAGAGCTATACAATGATTGCTTAATCGAATATTATGACAGATACGTCGATAACAGTAAGGAATAAGCTGGATCACCGTATGTAAGTACCACACTGCTAACCGTAATTCAACGAAACCATTTCAGCAGATAAATTTATTTAAAACCTCCCATCTCCTTTTGCTATGATTATTGGTCGAGATATTGAAATATAATTAACATAATGATTTTAGAAAATTAGAGGTGGTAGAACTCTTAGAGGTTCGGCTCCGGTGGCACCACCGCCACACCTATTTCTGGCTAATAACAGCAGTGTTAAGCTCTGCTGTGTTCCGTTTTGAAGGGTGTGGTAAGGGAACATACTTTTCCGAGGCGTTGCAGCTAAGTCCTCAGGGGTAGCGGCGCATCTGTTGCCGACCTCAGGTACGAATTTCTGGTCCTATCTGGGGTTGATTACAGATGTCCATGGGCGGCAGTAGCCACTTATCATCACGTGGACTGCATGCTCGTCTGCTACTCCTATATTATATATAATAATAATAATAATAATGGCGATGTCTTTATTGTCTCTGCTATAGCTGGGTACAGGTATGTTTTAGAGGTTACTGTTACACAGGCAAGGTGTGAATTGGGAGACTTCGCACACACAAATTTGAGAACTTTTCTAAATTTTAAGGTGTGTAGGTGTTCTCACGATGTTTCCTTTGCAGTTAAAGCAAGCGAGCACTAACTTTAAATACACTCATGACTTCATAACATATTGTGTACTGTTACATAAAAACATATTCATTGTACAGCGATGTCTGTTAAATTATAATCTATATAACCACGTTAACCCAAATAGGTACAAAATAGGTGTGATTTGGCATACAGAATTGAATTAAATTCCCCAGGTGTACAGTAACCGCCGGCTATAATAACCAGATCTAATTTTCCAGGTCGCCCGGTTTAACCACCTGCATAGATTTGCAACCGAGGCTCGGATTAACAGTCTCGCTTCGGATAATGTAAACGAGCTTACAGTTCGGATTGTGTGATTTTATCCCATTTTGCATTTTCAGTATTGATTTTTGCTAACGGCGACGGAACACATTACTGGTACGCGATTCGGAGGGTTTTTCGATGTACTTATGTCTTATTCTTTGACACGCCACACAGCCTGAAATATGAGGTGTCTTTGGATTTGTCTAATTTGTGGGAGTTACATAGGCTACATTACTTCCATTTTCAGATAGCTATTTTGTTTTTAGAATAATAATTATTAATACAGACAATTTTAAATTAGAAGGGTCAGGTAAGGCATAGGCCTTATTTTGTTTTCGAGGGGGAAACCATCAATAGCTATCCGACGACGCGGGAGCAACGCCGGGTTATAACGGCACTAAAGGGTTTTAGTGCGGTAATTTGATGGGTGGGTGGCCGTCCTCAACTCTTGTTGGAGAACTCCGGGATCTCCGACGGAACACAACCAGAGTCCTAGCGCGATGCCTCAATCGGGCTCTGCCTTGGGGGAGCAGGTTTCGCTCCTCCCACACCATGTAGTGTTTACGACGGTATGCGCCCACACATACAGTCGTTCTTCCCAGGGTTGCTTATTGGACGGTTCGAGCTGCCACTCTTGCCACCCGCAACCTCGGAAGCTCCGTTTTAGTCGCCTCTTACAACCAGCAGGGGATACCGTAGCCCTATTCTAATCCCGGAACTACAGGGACAAAGGCATAGGCCTATAAAGTGTACATGACGAAATTTGGATTCCAATTCTCCCTTGTGGGATTGCATAGGATCTGCGCTTTTCTTCATATAACACTTTCCTCCAAATTAGGTGAACCGTTGTCTACGGGCTCTTTTTTTTTTTTTTTTTTGTTAACGAGGGGGAAACCTTCAAAAGGTACCCGGTGCCGTGGGAGCGACACGGGGTTATGTGGGACTCTTACCGCACTAAAACCCCCCGGTGGCCGTCCTCGGCGCTGCGTAGAGGACTCCGGGATCTCCAACGGAACGCAACCGGAGTCCTCTTAGTGCTGTGCCCCGTCGGGCTCCGCCCAGGTGAGCTTGATACTCACCACACCGTCTGGTGTGCACGACGGTATGCGACCACACATACCGCCGTCCTTCCCGTGGTCGCTGGCCGGGCGGTTTGAGCTCCCACTCTTGCCGTCCGCAACCCCGGAAGCCCCCTTTTAGTCGCCTCTTACGACAGGCAGAGGTTACCGTAGCCCTATTCTGGTGTCTACGGGCTCTAGTGACCATTTAACCTCATAATGATCAGCATGCTTGTTTCCTGCCTTATTGTAGTAAGCCAAGGTTCAAGACCCTTAAAATATAAAACATCATCTGCATATATCTGCATCGTCAGATTGACCTGGTTTCATATATCTATTTTATTAGTACAGTACAATAAATAAGTACTATTTCGTACAATTGGCATGAAAAGCGCTATAAACGTTGCTTCAACATATCGAATTGGGTATACAATAAATTTAAGCGAAAGGAGTTATTTGAAGACATTTTCCTGGTAAAGGAACGAAATCTTCCAAAGATTTAGGGGACAGTTTGGTTATCGTTTCTTGCACGTCGCTTATTGGGCTATTCCCAAAGTAAGTGTTATCCTACTAACCTTCTTTCTATAAAGTACCATGACCCTAATTTCAAAGTTTTTTTGGAAAACTGTGATATGATGGAAAATTAGAAAAACTGGCTACAAATTTGTTATTTCCTATCTGACGTTTGACAGTATCTATTGAATTAAGTAATTACATAAAGATTTGCCATTAACATTAACTTATAGAAAACTTAAGTTTAAAGAAATTATCCAAATTCCATATTTTATCAAACCTAAGAATGTTGATTTTTGAGGTGCTAATGATTGTGCGATATACGAATGGCTTGCCTGTGTGACTCCGGGAAGGATGTGTAGCCACATATCGCGGTAAGCCCCTTAAAGTATGTCAAGCTTTTATGCTTATCTCGGTAGATCCCGATAGGTGCATCGAGCTCGAAGGTGTTTAGTTTAGTTACTCTACATAACGCTGAGGATGGCCATAGGAGTTTTTACTGCATTAGAATTCCATAAAACCCGGTGTCTCGGTCAATACCGGGAATTTTTTGAAGGTTCCCCCCTCATTAACAAAAAAGGCCATCGGAAAAGCCTTGCAAATACCTTGATTGATTATAAGATCCTAGTGATTATAATAATTGATTTTCTTACAGTACAGCTGCCCATCTCAATAATATGTGCATAAGATTACCATAATTCACAATCTCGTGTGCATACATAGATAGCACAAGTTACAATTATCGTTTCTAATTTTCCACCCCGCTCACCTTAACCACTGGCATACATTTGCATCTAATCCAGATAACAAAGCCACAGATAATCAAACGAGCTCGCAGCATCTTTATAGAGTATCTGATGCTTCGACATGATCCTATTGTGTTTCTTGTCTGTTCTTGACTTAATATGGTTCTGTATTCATATGAGATTACTTTATTGCTTCAGTTTTGTATTGGTAATAGATTTTTTTTATAATATAGGAGTAGCAGACGAGTATGCTGTCCACCTGATGCTAAGTGGCTACGGCAGCCCTTGGACATCTACCTCAGATAGGATTAGATATTCCTACCTGAGGTCGGCCACAGATGCGCCGCTGTTCCTGAGTACTAAGCTGGAACACTTCGGAAAAGTATGTCTCCCTTATCACACCCTTCAAACCAGTACACAGCAGCGCTTAACACTGCTGTTATGAGGCGTGGCGTAATTAGTGTGGCGATAATGCCGCCGGAGTCGAACCACAAAGGGTTTTACCACCTTCAAATAGATTTTTATGGATTTTAATAACGGAACTTTTTAAACTTTGTTATAACGGAAGTTTATAACAAAGTTTAAAGTTTCAAGTTCAACGTTGAAAGTTTTAAGTTGCATCAAAGTTTACGGGTTTCTTTTTTATTAGAGATGTGGTAGGTGATTAGGTCGCGTGTCACATCTACCTTAGTTGTCTCACACATCTGTGGTTTCCGCCAGATTTATTACGAAAGAAATGTAACAAGAAAAAGTTTGTACTTTTTTAAGGGGAACCCTAATTCATTCACATGTAGCAACGCATTTGGCCAATGGAGACCAGCTTTATGTTGGTGTTTAATCTTATCCAGGGTAGATTACAATACCATGAGTTTTCAAAACGTCCCACAATTTTACGTTACGTTTACTCAATCCATTATTCTGTTCCGTTTGCTTCAGTAGACTAAGTAAACGTAACAATGAGTAAGTGCTCAAGTCTTTTTGTCTGCCTCACACGTTCGCAAAAAAGAGAGACAAAACATAAAGCGCCATTTTGTCAATTTTGGACATTTAATGTTACGTTACTGACACTATAGTTCAGATACAATCCGCTGGGGGCGCTGATTGGAATCTGTATGGGCAAATACGTAAACAAATACCAAAACAGTCATATTTGTGAAAACGTAAAAATTCATAGTAAGGGTACAGATGTCCATGGGCGACAGTAGCTGCTTATCTTCAGGTTGACTTTATGCTCGTTTGCCACGTCTATAAATTTATAATGCTCTATTTGCTAAGATTTGATCGACGAGCACTACTCACAATTATTGCAAGTAGAATTTTTTGCGTGAACATTCCATGAAAACTAATCCCTGTAACCATAAGTTAAGTAATCTATAGACTTCAAGTGATTTGATAGATCATTATAGGACAACGGCCCTTCAGAATGAGTTGACGAAAACATATTCGATTTATCAATGTCCTCATCGTTCATTTTCTTTGAAATACGTAGACAAAAAGCTTAATTTAATATACGTTCTACGTATACAAAAGTGATGTTTCATCATTCATTTATTCCTTAATATCTTAGCTACCAAATCTCGCACAGATTTCATGGAACACCACTCTTTGCTGAACTGGAGAAAAATGGATATAGACCTATATATACGTGAAAAAGATCGCAAGACATAAATCAGATTTGAACTATTAAAATCCTTGAACGCGGACTATTTGCGTGAATGATACATCTAAATTTAGTTCGAGACTTTTTCCGGCGAGTGGTTTATTTTCATTACGTATGCGCAGTTATTTTTAATAGCATTTACCGATAAGCCCCTCTGCACACTTGGTACTACTTGATTTATTTGTAAGATGCATTTGGCTTTATCTTTTGCAGGTCACAGACTAAGTTAATTTGACCGAAGTAAAATAAATCTTGCAGAGGACAGGAAAGAAAGAAAACATTTATTTTACATGCTATACAAGTACATACAATAGACATACATACAAAAGAAAATAATAACAATGGAAGCGATACAATATAGAAAACAATATTTTTTTTACTCTATAATTAGTAATTACAAGTGATACTGCTAGTATGGTTTAAGCATTAATGACGATCTAACTCATCATAAATAGATGAGATATATGCCCTATAGAAATAACGAATGTTGAGCTATTTATAAATAAAGAAACTATGAATAAATCGACATTTTAGAGATGCAATATTTATATTGAGTCGAGTGTGCCAGTACCCTTATACAGTACTAAGAACGTTTTACGTGATTTACAATCAATAACAGCTCTATGATCTCGTTTAGGATGTTCGGCACTTATTTATTTTTCATTGGGTTATTTGTATACGAAAGGGCTTTGAAAATATACTGAATACTGCGAATTCTTTATAATCAACTCGTCCATGTTAAGAAAATGTAACAAAGCTTTTCAATTTTACTGTTTCGTACAAATAATGGAGAACAAGTACACAATAAGCTGATCTGGGATATTGGGATATACATTGTATTGTTGATACTAATGAGTTTGCTTTTAAAGGATTCCCTGAGTGATATGATAGGGATTGAATTCAGAGTCCGAAGATTTTGTGAATTGATGGCGAAGAAAAGGATTTTCGATAATTACTTTAAGTAATTCCTGACTATTAGTATCAATCGGAGACAAAAGTAGAAGTCAAGTCATTGTCAATAAGAATACAACGGAGAGTTGTGTTTCCAAGTCAAATAATAATTTTAAGAAAATAAGTAAAAAGTAATTACTTTAACGATTAAATGATAATGTTATGGAGATGCGTGTGAGTGTGCGGTGTAAATGTCCTAATGAGTGTGCAGGAAGGGCTAAGCAAATGATGCACAAGTCCGTACGATAAAAACAGTTTATTGCACAAGCACTAGAAACTTAGGGTCCTTAACATGCACTAACACTAGAACTTAAAGCTAAACAATAGTCCGCACTTAAATCTACCATATTTAAATAAGAAGGAGTGAGAGAAACGATAGTCAGAACTTAGGCACTAAACTTAAACACTAACGATTGTCTGTAAAGTCTAAATGCACACAGCGATAGTCTATAAAGCACAGGTAAGTCTTAGGAACAAGCGAAAGCACTACGCGTATTCGGTAGCGAGGCCGTCAGGCGTAACGAGCGACACAGGTACAGCGTGGGACGAGGGTTAGCCGACTGTCGACCGGGCGCGGCGGCCGCGGGAAGACCGCAGGCCAGAGCGGTGCGCGGGCGACGGGGGCCCGTCGCTGAGCGCGCTGCGTACGCACATGAATAGCGGCCGCGCCCGATGTCTTCCAACACACACCAAGTGTCCCGGGTTCGAGTCCGGGGTGTGTCACTGATGTGTGTGGCGGTACGTAAGTGTCGCTGAGTGTAGTGTGTATATGTTTGTATGTAAGTGTGTGTGTGTGTATAAATATACTTACATGAATATTTTATATGTTCGTGTGTACATGCTATGTGTAATATAATATATAAACTAAATACACATAAATAATGATAATGTGGGTGAAGTGCCCACAATGTTATTATAAAAACTCATTATAACTTTCAAGTTTAAAGCAAAATGTTTAGTTTTTGTTAAAGCAATATTAGAGAGCAAAAAGTTATCTAAGAAAATTAATTAATTAGAGAAAAATAGCATCTTAGTTAATAGAGGTCGTCGGATTTCTTTGAGATTTATATACTCATGAGCCGATCATGATATTCAAAGAAGGGAAAGTTAAACATTATAATTTGGAACGGTTAATAAGTTTTCAAATAGATATCACTGGCCAGTCTGAAGCTGAATATGACACCGGGACTGGAGTATGATGTGTTGATATTGAAACACCGTTGACTGAAAATGGTCCAACAAATATGTGATAAATAGATGCATATAGATGCAGGTGATCAGTGACTGCCTTCGTAGTAATAAGCTGGTTGCGATACCATCTAAATGGGAGTAGAGTGGAGAAAATAAAAGACTCGATTGATGAGTTTGACATAATGAGCTCTTCTTCGGTGTAAGCAGCAACTACAAGTAAAAAGTACTCTTCTCCGAATTGAAAGAAAAAACTTACTATAGTACTGAAAAAATATTTAAATATGTACAGACACTGGAGTCTGATAACACAAGATCATCATCAATGAATTAATGTAGACCAACAATACCTGATAGAATAATTGACTAAAATAGTTACTTGCTGACGAAAATTGAGGAAATTTATATCACGTGCGAGCGGACACACAAATGGTCCTTTTAAAATTAATATTTCCTAACTTCAAAACAATAGCTGCGTTTAATTAATGTTTGTCAGCGACGTATAATTAGTCATGTGGTGGTAAAACGACAAATAGTAAGTGATATTTTAACAATTAGTGAGGATAGTTCCAAGTATAGAATATACTTCAATTGTAGCACGTCGCGCATTGGTATAAAAATAAGTAATGAGTCATAAATATGTTAATTCTATAGCTTTACTAGCTGACCCAGCAATCGTTGTGTTGCCATAGAAATTAGAAAATGTGAAGGGTGAACAACCTTTATCACTTAGGGGTATGAAAAATAGATAGTAGCCGATTCTCAGACCTAATGAATATGCAATTAGCATTTGGTGAAAATCGGTAAAGTCGTTTCGGAGGAGTACTTTAACTAACATTGTAACATGATAATTTTATATATAAGATTTCCTTTTCATTAAACAGTAAATAAAGTATCTGTCATAATTATATCACTACATCTATTAAGTTGAAAATGCTGTTTCCATTCCAATGTCAGTTAAAATAAACCAAAACCTGTTATTTGTAAACCTCACGCGGAATTCAATTTAAATTTGATCACTGAATTCAGCTTGATTTTATTTTGGTTTGAATGTTTGCCACACTAACAGATATACTCTCGTTAGTCATATATACTCAGTTGTTGAGATGAAACAATATATTGTAAACGTCGTGAAACGTGAACGTTTTTTGAAGCTGAGTCGCAGTATTCTGATCTTCACATTATTCTGATCTTCTGGCATCCTTTAGTACCACACACTTGGACGCGTTACTAATTTCGGAAACCTTTCTCAAACCCTCTCTTCTTTCCTCCCAGTTCGCGTTACCAGGATACGCCCTTATACGTAATGATAGAACAGGCTGTGGAGGTGTATGTATTTACCTACGCGCTGACATACCGTTTAAGGTGGTGAGTGCTTCTCCTTCACAATACAGTGAATCAGCTGAATACCTGTTTCTTGAACTTACGCTTCACTCATCTAAAGTGTTACTAGGGGTATTATATTGTCCTAATCTCAATATTGATTACTTTAGCACTTTAGATGACATTTTAGCTGATATGTGCCCCATTTTTGACCACATCCTATTAATGGGAGATTTTAACACATGCTTATTAAAAAATGATTTTCGTGCATTAAAATTGCAATCTCTTCTAGCTTCATATAATCTTCAGATTCTGCCACTTGGGCCAACTCATCATTTTCCAAATTGCACCCCGTCTCTCCTTGATCTCATGATTGTTTCTTCACCTGGTAACGTCGATACACATGGGCAACTCACTTCTTCTTTTTCATATCACGATCTTGTGTATTTATCGTATCACATTCGTACTTCTAAGCGTAGATCGCAATATCTCACACTTCGCAGTTACAAGGGCATTGACTTGGAGGCATTGCGACGTGATGCTGATGCTATTGACTGGGTAGCACTCATAAATAGCGTCAACATAGATGACAAAGTCCGTGAATTCAATCACCAAATTCTCAAACTGTACGACAGCCATGCACCTCTTAAACGCGTTAAGGTTAAGCACGCTCCAGCTCCATGGCTTACTTCTGCTATTAAAGAATGTATGGCACTTAGAGATAAGGCCAAAAAAAGGTTGAAACGTTGTCCTTCTGAGCAGAATCTGACCACGTTTAAGTGCTTACGGAATCGCTGTAATCGTCTGTGTAGGGATGCAAAGAGACGCTACTTCCACGACTCTCTTGTTAACCGCTCCGTTATAGCTCCGCTGAGGCTTGGAAGTTCCTTAAATCTGTAGGAATATGCAAGTCTGCGTCTTTTGTTAATAGTGGCTTGGACCTAAATCAATTAAATAAATATTTCTCTCTTTTGCCTTATTGTTTGGATCCCGTCACTAAAAACAAAACATTATTAACACTTTCCAATATCCCAAAACCATCTTGTTCACCTTTTAGCCTCACGGTAGCTACGGAAGAAGACGTTAAAAAAGCAATTAAATCTATAACTTCGACCGCGGTTGGAAATGACAATTTGTGCTCAAAAATGATCATATTAATCCTTGATAATATCCTTCCTATAATTTCACATATATTGAATTTTTCTTTATCCTCCTGTACCTTCCCTATCGTCTGGAAGCAGGCAAACATTATCTCTTTGCCGAAAAACACGAACCCCGTTTCATTTACGGATTTCCGTCCTATCTCTATCCTGCCATTTCTTTCAAAAGTACTTGAGCACATTGTCCGCAAGCAACTTTCCACTTTTCTAATCAATAATTCTCTTCTCAGCCCCTACCAATCTGGTTTCCGGCCCGGTCATAGCACCGTAACTGCGCTGCTGAATGTCACTGATGATGTTCGGTGGGCGATTGAGAACAAATCTCTTACTGTACTGGTTCTATTGGACTTCAGCAGTGCTTTTACTTCCGTAGACTTCGACATCCTTACTGGAGTTCTCAGTTCTATTAATGTCTCATCTTCTGCCGTTACATGGTTTAATTCCTATCTTCGAGGACGATCACAGCGGGTCTCCCAGGGGGAGTATTTCTCGGACTGGTGTGAGCTCACTGCTGGTGTTCCTCAGGGTGGCGTTCTCTCTCCATTACTTTTCTCTATTTTCATTAATTCCATTACAAAAATAATTTCCTCAAATTTCCATCTTTATGCAGATGATTTGCAGCTATACCGTCACTTCACTGTACTTAACGCCGTTAGCGAAATTAACGTATTAAATAATGATCTCTCGCGGATAAGTGAATGGGCTAAATCATTCGGTATTTTGGTGAATCCCAGAAAATCGCAAGCAATTATTATTGGTAGTAGATACCATCGAAATTTACTGGATTTTAGTACATTACCAAAAATAATTATTGATGGTGTTCAAATCCAATTATCTAACACAGTTAAAAACCTTGGTGTTGCTTTGAATGCCAATTTATCGTGGGATACACATGTGCGAGAAGTAAGTCGCAAGGTCTACTTTTCTCTACACTCGCTTAAATGTCTTCAAGGTTTCTTGCCCTTTAAAACAAAAGTTTCTCTAACTCAAACTCTTATTCAACCGATTTTAGATTACGCGGACGCTTGCTATTTGGATGCCACAGAGGAGCTATTAAATAAACTTGAGCGCTTGCAAAATCTGTGTATTAGATTCATCTTTGGTTTAAGAAAGTTCGATCGCGTCTCCCATTTCCGCAAGGATCTCAAGTTTTCGCAGGAATACTCGTATCCTCTGTCTCCTTTATAATATCCTAAAAAATCCATCCTCTCCCTCTTATCTGAAACACCGTTTTTCGTATACACGGCCTTCTCTGGCACCCTGTAGATCTCATCTGAAATCCCTTCTTAATTATCCTTCCCACAAAACTTCTTTCTACTCCCGCTCCTTTTCCGTCCATGCAGTTAGATTATGGAATTCACTACCGCCCCATATTCGTCTCTCTAACAATATCTCTTTGTTCAAAAGAAAAGTAAAAGAGCACTATTTATCTCTGTCATAATTAAGTATATATGTGTATGTTTATATTATGTGTATATATTATTGTATATATTTTGTGTATGTATTTGTATATATTTATATGTCTATGATATATATCTTTCCTTATCCATTTTGTGCACATTATATTTGCTATCATATAAATTTTCCGACCATAGGGGCTGCTGGAAGAAATTTCAGTTTGGAATAAGTAGTCCTCTGTACTATATTTCTTTATAATGCTCTTTATTTTATTATGTTTCTGTGTACACAAATAAATAAATAAATAAATAAAAAATAAATAAATAGAGTATCCAAGTTAGAAAAATACATATTTCCATTGCAATATTCGTACCTAACCTTATATTATTAGTTTTTTTCTTCTATTCGATATGATATGATATTCTGTAATACAAACAGACGCCATATCAAAAATATATTTGCTCTGTGCCACCGAAATAGACTGAAATAGGCGGCCTTCCTCAATCGAAATATTCTCATACGGTCCAATCGAGTATGAAAATTTGAATACCGTAGGGTAGCGGTATAGTGGTAGCTATCCTTAGCCTTTTACCTTAAAAATAATTATCACGTTTTAACATGGGGGTAACAACATATTAATTCACTTACACTTAAATAATATACTTGACTGTAAATGATCTTAATTACATACAGAAGGAAGCAGTATTCAGTAATTTGTTTTCCCAAACATGCTCAAATTATCCATTTAGGCCAACCATAGTGTACCTACAGTCTATATTTGTCGGGCAGTTGTTCCGATATTGGCATGCTGAAGCTTCGGTTGAATCCAAAATACAGCTAAAATGAGCGGAATAGACGCAAAATATGTAGGACTGATGCGCAGATATGAGTCCGAATAAGCTAACATTTGTGTGAACATTTGTGTTTTGATACTACATCGTAGCTTAAAACAGTTATTGTTATATTAATATCATAACATACATATATCACAATAATTACAGTTATATCATAACATATTGATATATTCGATATAGTCGACTATTATAATAAAATCAACAAATTGACAAACGTTCCAAATCAAATGGGCAAAGAAAAAGCTGAAACTGTTTTGATACTTATATTCTATTCGGATACACTAGTACTTAATCTGGAATAGATTTTTTATTAGTTTTCAACACTCGCTTAGGTGAAAAGGCAACGAAAAAAAGTAAATTTCACGTGTTTAAACGATATCGGCAATAAACTGTGCTGATATCTATATATAATAATTTTATTATTAAGTTCAAGTAACAAAGACTTTTTATTGAATTACAATAAAAAAAATAAGTTACATTAAAATGTTATATGTAGGAAACTGCAATGAGAAATAAATCTACAGTCTACTCTATTGCTTATCATCTTCAGGATGCTGTAAGAAAAGAGTTCCCCATGAATGATGAATATATAAAAGTAACGTTTACGTTTTCAAATAAACATGATTACGGCCATATTCGGTATATACGCATCCTTACATAGGGATACATACGCGAGTTATTTACGGAACGCGACCATTATCCGCGTGGTCACCTGAAACTTTATAATTGTTGAAATTTTCATAAGTCAATAAGGACATCAAATATTTGTTAGGGCCTATCTGTTTCCAATATTGTATGTGCTTAGGTTTTGGATCCTTTCATCCATAAATTGACACATATCTCATATTCTATATTCAAAGCAAAGAACCAAATCTAAAAAGGACAGATTTTTGATGAATGCCTATAAAAATACACATAAGGATTTTTATTGGAAGATCTCGACATCTCGACTCAATTTTCGATGCTTTTCTATCTTCCCTGGTGAATTAATTATTAAGGCTCGACTTACCTTTAAACCATTGTTAACCTATGCTGTGTATGCATTAGTTGGAATTAGGCGATCTCTTGGTGAGGTGATTTTGAGCGCGATATTTTCTTTAATCAAGAAATAAATTTATTTCCAGAACACATATAGTTTTGAATGACCAGATTTTAATTTGGACTCGTTTAAATATACGTGTGTATACAGTACTTTCATGTTGCATAAAACAGTAAACTGATGAAAATGAACAGGCAACTCATTAGCGACCGGTAGCCATAACTTCATATTGGACTTTAATTTATTGTTCGCTTCACGGTAAACGAGGTCCTAGCATAGCCTAGCGCTAACTAGTTTCGTTTTACGACGCCTCATTATTAGCCTACAAGTAAATTAACCACCGCCACATGAAAAGCGTGAAACGCAAAAAGTAAATCGCTGTTTTTCAAAACTTGTAGCTCGGCTATGAAAGTTCTTAGATCCATATAGATTTGTATTACAAGATACAAGATATTACAAGAATTAGATTTGTATTACAAGATACAAATCTATACGGTATTAATGATATTCCTGAAAGATAGTACGAGTAATAAGAACCTTTTAATTTTTTTTTTTGAAAAGTCAACGTAATGAATGCTTCATAAACCAAAACAAAAGTTATTCAAAAAAGCCGTGCTAGCAACATCTGTTTTTAGATCAAATCATATTCATTACAAATATTGACAAAAATAAGTCTTTTTTATGTCAAAAATATTCATAAAGGGAAAAAAAATCATTTTGTAGGTTGCCGACTGTGGTTGCTCCGAAATTCTTGTAATTGTTTTTAAGGTGTGCTTCAAGCCGTTAAAACTTCTGTCCCCGAATAGTTTTAGTGTAACATTCGCTAAGTTTCAGAATTCTTTACGCGGAATTCCATTGTGGAAACCACTGGCAAACGTATCTCATGTTATATTGCAATTTATCATTATTTATAATAGTCTATTCTCGTTTTAAGGTCACTTGTATTTCACAAAAAGTAACCTATTATTATAAATAACAAATGAGTTTACTTGATAGAAAGTGGCGACTGTTATGGACATATAAGATCTGCGTTGAATTAGCACACATGAGGGCTAAGTTAGAATGCCGGTGTATTATCAAACCATAAAAATAAAACAGCATCTTGACACTGCTATTATCAGGGGGGACTGTACCCTTAGTATGAGTTATTACGTTCTTACAAAAATGACTGTTTTTGTATTTGTTTACGTATTTGCCCAGACATTTCCAATCAGCGCCCCTAGCGGACTGTATCAGAACTGATTGGAAATGTATGGGAAAAACGTAAACAAATACAACAAATGGTAATTTTTGTAAAAACGTAAAAACTCATGCTAAGGGTACAGAACAGGTATTGCATACCGGAGACGTATTGTTTTTACAAAATCTACCATCCATCTAATCTACTATAACTACCAACTACTATATACCAAGTAGTAATATATACCAAAAGTACTAAAATTATAATGATCACTAGAAAGTAATATAAACTGTCTATTCAAAATACAAAAGGTGAAATTCTAAGCGTTAATTAACAGGAAAGTAATTAAAACAGTAGTAACGTTTCATAACAATGTATTGGACGTTAATTTTATCGCTTCTAGGAAACGAAGGTGTCTCGTAGCGCTAACTCATTTCGTTTTACGATGCTTGAAAATTAACCAAGAAATAGGGTAGCAGTGCTCACGGATATTTTTCATTTGAGGCGAGTTGAAAAATTAAGTAATATTTGAAAAAAAAAATACAAAATCTTCTTACTCATTACTTTTTTTTTATGATATAGGAGTAGCAGACAAGCATACAGTCAACCGGATGGTAAGTGGCTACTGCCGCCCATGGACATCTGTAATCAACCCCAGATAAGGTCGGCCACAGATTCGCCGCTACCCCTGAGGACTAAGCTGGAACGTCTCGCAAAATTCTGTCTCCCTTACCACACCCTTCAAGCCGGAACACAGCAGAGCCTAACACTGCTGTTATTAGGTAGAAATAGGTGTAACTCCGCGCAACGTACGATCGCAATCAGAGTCGCCCGTGGTTATCGTACCATATCGTATGAGGCGGCGACAGTCCTGGGGCGGTGTCCGCCCCTGGACATTCTGGCGGATATGGACGCACGGGTCTTCCATAAGATCCGAGTCCTCCGTCAGAGGACTGAACCCTTCGACGAAGAGACGATCGGAGCGCTTCGGAAGAGAGCCAGATGGCGCGCTCTGAGGTGCTGGCGCGAACGGCTTCAGGAGCCTAGGAACATACGCCAAAGGGTGGTTGACGCTATCCTACCGAACTTTCGGGCCTGGCTGAAGAGCAGGGGTAGAGTGACCTACCGCCTTACTCAGATACTCACCGGGCATGGCTGTTTCGGTGAGTATCTGAACAGGATACAGAGGGAGGAAACAGCCCAGTGCCATCATTGCGGGCACGATGAGGATTCCGCACAGCACACGCTGCAGTACTGCCCAGCGTGGGAGTCGCAGCGGCGGATCCTCATCGAAAAAGTGGGACCGGATCTCTCTCCGTCGGCCATCGTCGGGGCGATGGTTCAGCGTAGCGAAGCCTGGGACGGCATGATCACCTTCTGCGAGGCAGTCATGTCCGCGAAGGAAGACGCCGAAAGAGCAAGGGAGCGCGCTGAACCCGCTCGGAGGAGGAGTCGCCGCGGGCGTACGTAAAGGCCCCAGGCGCTGTGTCCCTGTAGTTTCGGGACCAGAATAGGGCTACGGTATCCCCTGCCTGTCGTAAGAGGCGACTAAAAGGGGGCTTCCGGGGTTGCGGGCGGTAAGTGTGGGAGCTCGAACCGCTCGGTAAGCGACCCCGGGAAGGGCGGCGGTACGTGTGGTCGCATACCGTCGTACGCACCAGATGGTGTGGCGAGCGTCAAGCTCACCTGGGCAGAGCCCGACGGGGCAACGCGCTAAGAGGACTCCGGTTGCGTTCCTTTGGAGATCCCGGAGTCCTCTACGCAGCGCTGAGGACGGCCACCGGGGGGGTTTTAGTGCGGTAAAAATCCCACATAACCCTGCGTCGCTCCCACGGCGCCGGGTACCTTTTGAAGGTTTCCCCCTCGTGAACAAAAAAAAAAAAAAAAAAAAAAAAAAAAAAAAAAAAAAAAAAAAAAAAAAAAAAAAAAGGTAGAAATAGGTGTGGCCGTGATGCCGCCGAAGTCGAACCACAAAGGGTTCGACTGCGGCGAACCGGCGACAAAGTTTAGAAGATTCAGTGTGTCATCAACACAGAGACCCAGTCAAAGTATTTAATATTTATTATACCTACGTATAGACTACCTAGCCGGGAAATGAACCCGAAATCTTTTGCAGACCGAAGAAATAATCGCCGAAGAATGAGAAGGCCATTGTCCACAGCGCTGGCCAAATACGAATTGTTAAACTTCACATACCTACCTTTGAATTATTTTTAAAATTTTTCAGGTATGCAGGTTTACTCACGATGTTTTCCTTCACCGCTAGATCAAATGATAATCAATTTATAATACACTAGCTGACCCGACGAACTTTGTACCGCCTCAAATCTTTTTATCAAATATATTTCATATAAAATATAGGCTATGTTACTCGTGGATAATGTAGCTTTCGAATGGCGAAAGAATTTTTAAAATCGGTCCAGTGAGTCCAGTTGAGCCTATTCATTACAACCAAACAAACAAACAAAGTTTACCTCTTTATAATATTAGTATAGATACATAACTATGTAAAATCAGAGGTCTTGGATTCGAACCTCGGACCCTTCGACTGACAGCGTTTAAACCACTAAGCTATCACTCCTATCACTCGTCGCCACTCGCTAATCGTGATCACTATACCACAGGCTTACATCGCGTGTCAGCTATCGCCCTGTGAACGCCAACATATCGTGTTGTCTTGTTCGTGTGGCGAACGACCCAAGCTTTACATTCTACGATAAAGTAATTTAAACAGTTTATTCGAGTAGACAATTCGCTGGATGTACATTTTAGTGGCCGTAAACTTTAGCTTGCATTGATGGAGCATCTATTTTGGAATGTATTTTTATTTCGAAGCAAATTTGATATTTTTATGGATATTAGTGTCGTAAAAGTACTGTTTATTCTTAAACAAGAGGTTTTTCAAACGAGTTTGTCTATACATCCATACGTTTTTGAAATGCTTACGCTCTTTCATGATATAAAAATTTTAATGTGTTGTTAATATTAAAATGGAACAATTATAATTGAATATTATTTTGTTTAATACCTATGGGTCTACAAATTGTCCGTTAGATTTATCGTGACATCAAACCAAACAGAGTTAAAAATAAAGCATCGTATAAATATAAAATTTTATCCAAATCTTTAGAACCGTTTGCGAGAAACCAATTGCTTTTTATTTAAAAAACTTACGTTTACCGTCGGCTTACTTTAAATATAGCAAGAAAATGTCTGTACATTTTCAATAAAAAAGCCTCAGGTGCGCCCCTTACATTCAGAACGTGTTTTTGTACTTACATAATATGGCGCAAATATCCGTAAGGGTGTGCGGTAAAAACAAGCCACATAAAGCTATTAAGAATGGGCCATTTACATTTATACATTTGCATACAAATTTCCCAAATTTACATTCTAAACAATTATACACAACTAGCTGGACCTGCGGTTACGTTCAGGATTTAAAGCAACGAGGAATAAATAATGTGCACAATTTCACTTTTCAGGGGTTGATTTTAGGAAAATGTAGCCTATAATCCTTCAGAGATACTTTAATTGCTTCTATATTAACTGTTAAGATCGGATTAGCGGTCGAGCTGTAAAAGATTAACAAGCAAACCAATTAGGTACTTTCGCTACTACTCGTCACTCGGTATTATTTTTATTAGATATTACTTTGGAAATAAGAGTATTTGTAAACTTCTTACAGCAAATTGTATGTTTCAAATATTCATTTATATTTTTAATATTTTAACGCTTGAAGTATCAAATATCATACAAAATGTTTTTTTATGTTTTCATACTATTCGCTTATAGATATGCAAATCATTATGCCGTTAAGGTCGTAGAGACTGCTTTGAGGGAGTTATATATTTGGGGTTGTTTATATTAATATGCCCTTAGGCGGCACTTATTTTCAGTCTTATTTGTTACTTCATAAAAATATGACGCTCTTGTAACAAAATCAAGCATCTGAATATTTAATTTGTTAATTATGCTCGCTTCGAATTTCCGAGGATGAAAGATGAGGAATATTCGCTGTCCTCCACTACGTTAAAAATTGATGTTGTTGTACCGCACTTCAGACAGATATTATACTTGAAGGTTATATTGCACCTCATTCATACTAATCTTTCTTGGCATGTGCTATTTTGTAAAATCTTATCCTTACTAATATTATAAATCCGAAAGTAAGTCTGTCTGTCTGTCTTTTCTTCACGCCTAAACCACTGAACCGATTTTAATGAAATTTTGTACAAAGATGGTCTGAGACTTGAGAAGGACATAGGATAGGAAATCCCACGGGAACTAGGGATAGGGATGGCGATCTAAGAAAGATTAATCGGAGAATTGATCTTTTGTACCAAAAAGTCGATTATTTTAATCGATACTAGTAAGGATTGAATCGTAAACTATGCATTTGATCAAGTTATGATCTTTAGCAAAGTTACAAATTTAACGAAGCTACGATTTTTTAGTTTTATATATGTTAGTAGGTCATTTTATTTTCTTTTAAACGCGGGCGAAGCCGCGGGCAAAAACTAGTTATAAATATGTTTTAATCGGACCGTCGCCCATGGACATCTGTAATTAAACGAAGATAAGGTTAGAGTCCTACCTGCGGTCGGCTACAGGTGCGTTGGTACTCTTGAGGATTAAGTTGTAATTCCTAGGGTTTCCCTTACCACATGTAATGTTACTGTTAAAGTTATATTTATAATAGTATGTTTTAATCCGTATAAGACTTAACTGCGAACTGTAGCTGTAGATAGAAAAAGTGTTATCCTTGCCGTGTATATGTATCTATGGTCTAAACGGCTTGATGGATTTTGTGATGTGATGTAATGAGAGGCAGTGTAAGATTCGTTTTGGAAATACGGATGATAATAGCTTCTTTTTAAAATTGGAATAATCAAAACGGTATCTTTGATTTTTTCATCGCTTCATATACACCACCTAAATATTAGCTGTTGTGCACCCTAGTTTATGTATTTTATCAACGACTTCTACGAATCGTCCTTTTTGTATTAAATAAAATAAAAAAACGTTTTTATTTAACAAACAGCTCACAGTAATGTGAAAATTAAGGGATTTCATTATCGCTCTGCAGATAACTGTTGAATAAATTCTCGTTAGGGTGGTTATGGTTCGAGCGCGCTCGCTCAAACGATTATTGTGTAATTTGATTGTTACCAATTCCGTTCGTGTGTTAAACAGTTAAATATAACTAAAATAAAAGCTCATAAAGTAAAATAAAACATACGCTACAGTATTTGTGCGTGTTTGTAAAGAAATTTGTATTTAAATGCATTAAAGCTGTTAGTATTTCAATCAATATTATTACAATTAATCATGATCATCAAAAAAAATCCAAGAATAATGGATTTTTTTGCCTTCATTGGTTATTTAAGCTTAACAGGGAATATTACTTTTTGTGCACCTTTGAGACTTCTCAAACACAGGTTTTCTTTCCGAACAATCCGCGGTTCGGCTTCAAAAGTAGTCTATTGCACTCTGGAATATGAGATTTAAATTTATAAAATATCAAATGGAAGTTTGGATAAAATTTAAATTTAAGAATAATATAATTTAGTATTACTAGTAATACTAGTACTAGTAATACTAGTAATACAAGTAATATAATTACATTATTTTTCTTTGACTGAACTGAAAAGCG
Organism: Epargyreus clarus clarus; assembly: GCA_014595695.2. Lineage (NCBI taxonomy): Eukaryota > Metazoa > Arthropoda > Insecta > Lepidoptera > Hesperiidae > Epargyreus > Epargyreus clarus. The sequence continues at coordinate 3,081,813 of JACTTY020000022.1, read as the reverse complement.
TCATTTCAACATTTGCTCAAAAAAGCTTCGAAACCACGACGTAATACGTAATACATTTGAATTAATGTGTATCTATTAGCATTTTCGGATTTTTCTCGTTTAATTTGTCCCTTTTTTGTCACAAGTACCTTGTACAAGGTGGAAATTCATTCCCTTTAGGACCATTAGGGCCGTCGGGCGCTCGAGAGATTATTACGTAATTTAATTCTGTTGCCACTTTTGTAGATGACCAGTTTAAAAATAATTCATGCTTGTAAATAACGTAATAAAATTAATCATCGTGAGGACCTTTCTTAAAAGGAAAGAAATCTCTGGCGTATTAATTCACAATGAGTAAGTCTCATACTCTAAGGATATATTTAGTAAATAATATTTTCTTATTAAAAGACCACATGATTAGAGATTCTAAGAAGATACCCGAGAAGTGAAAAAGTAATAAGTTAATAATGGATATAACAATTATGATAATAACAGTTATGGTATTCGTTATAGTTGTCCCTGTAGTTCCGGGACTAGAATAGAGCTACGGTTACTCCTGCCTGTCGTAAGAGGCGACTAAAAGGGGGCTTCCGGGGTTGCGGGCGGCAAGAGTGGGAGCTCTAGCCGTCCAGTAAGCGATCCCGGGAAGGACGGCGTTATGTGTGGTCGCATAGCGTCGTGTACATCAAATGGTGCGGGAGGAGCGAAAACTGCTCCCCCAGGGCAGAGCCCGATCGGGGCATCGCGCTTGGAGGACTCCGGTTGCGTTCCGTCGGAGATCCCGGAGTTCTCCAACAAGCGTTGAGGACGGCCACCGGAGGGGTTTTAGTGCGGTAAGAATCCCACATAACCCGGCGTCGCTCCCACGTCGTCGGGTACCTTTTGAAGGTTTCCCCCTCGTTAAGAAAAAAAAAAACAAAAAAAATGGTATTCGTTATAGTAACATTATGATTGACGAATATATAACGACGATCTGTAAGATGCTGCTATTGCTGATGATGATAACTGTTGCTATTTACGATGATAATGTTCTATTGATTAATTTCATTATTTTGGGTACTAATTTTAATGATTATAATAACGTTTTAAATTATAATTATCATTATTCTGATGACGATGATGATCATGGTTGTACCAATAGAAACATTTCTATATTAAACGTATTTGATAAAGTTCCATAACTGTACAGAATGTAATATTTAAATTTAATAGTCCATTAAACACTAATAGCTAATCTCCACGTACTTTCAGGTTATTCCATTTATTATTAGAACGTATGAAATTTCAATAGCTCCAAAAGTTCCTAAAACTTTTTCAATAAACTCCACTCTATCCCGCACACCGTAAAAATAGGTATTCCGTGATATATTTCTGAGTAAAAGTTTTTTCTCAGAATCTCAAAGTCCCGTTTATTATTTCATTAGCCACGTTAGCCCAACTTCTTATCCGGCTATTTGTCTTACTTTCTTATATAAATTATTATTCTGAGCTGAGACGGCTTTTTATTAAGTTACGTGTTTTATTTCATTGTCACTTCACACTCACTGGCTCTTGTGCTTTTTATGTTCCACTGTTAGGCTAGGATATTTTTCCACAAATGAGAAACTGTTTACGTCCGTTATCAATAGTTAATCTATCTGACGCTTTCAAATCAAAGATCGATATTTGACAATTTCTGTCAAAATAAATTGTCAAATTTCAATTTTTTATAGGCCAAACAAATGATGTATTGAAAAGATTGAGTATTAATAACGTACGATAATCTACGGTAGCCTTAACGGTAGAGTATTGTTGTATAAGATAAGCAGTGATACGGTACGGCAAGTACTTCTGATTTTTCAAAGTTATATATGTATGTACAAGCAAGTAATCAACGCTAGATTTAACGGTAAAAGTGTGAGAATTCTTCAAACTCTAAAATAGATGAAGTCTATCGACATGCACTTTGCCAGCTTGGTGGACTAAGGCTTACTCTGTTAGAAGACCCCTGACAAGGACGAGGACAATAAAATAATCCAGACCATAACCATATTAATTAAAATAATAAACTCATTTGTATACAAAATTTAGGCCTTTTACCATTCACCTTCCAGTTTTGTAGAACATTTTCGCATTAAACTTATTTCGATGAAATTACAGGTCATTAATAGCCTTAATTATTCCAATGGTTCTTTGATGAGTTGCCACAAGTCCGAGTTGAATGAGCAAGAATTAGAAATTTCGGGAAAGTTTATCTACTAGTCACATCGCGGGCTATGACCGATGTTCTATAATCGATTTTATTTCACAGAAATAAATAGAAGTCGAAATTATTTTAAGTTTATATATTATTGATGTACGGAACTTGAAAATAAATATTGAAAGTGCGTACCTTAATTTACTTATACACAACGGGCATATTAATATTCAATCTATCCAATGTTTAACTTACCAAAGATCGACGGTTGACAATTTGTGACGACAATTGAATACAATTGATCATGTTATATTATTTATAGGTATTTATGACTTTAATGAGCTTCCAAACACCTATAATATTCTTAAATCAACCACCGTGAAGATTGGTTAATTCAATTTGAAATTGAAGATTTTGCTTTGAATACCGAGATTATTTACTTACGGGATTGCCTTTTCAACATTTATATTATTATTTGGTGATCAAAGTACGTTTAAAATAAGATAAGGATAATATATAAGGATCATTTAATTAAATATTTTTTTTAATCAAAAAAACCGTTTATGCACTCACAGTCCCATACTAGGATTCCCTGTGTCGTGGGTGCTAATCATCATCATCATCATCGACCCATTACTGTCCCACTGCTGGTTATGAGTCTCCTCTTAGAATGACAAGGATTAGGTCGTAGTTCACCGCGCTGACCAAGTGCGAATTGGTAGAATTCACACACCATTGAAAACATTTTTTTAAGATTTCACAGGTATGCAGGTTTCCTCAAGATATATTCCTTCGCCGTTTAAGCAAGTGATAATTAACTTCTAATACGCACATAACTTTAATAATTCGCCAAGTACGAGTCGAACTCGCATATGGAGGCTTCCGTACCACTAAATGTTCATTATTTTTTTACTCGTTTTTATTCATTTTATTATTTTCAACAATACTTAGTTATATAAAACAACAATAGATGGCGTTGGGGTGACGATGAATGATACGTAAACAACGTATAATAAAAATTAAAATATAGAATTTTAAAGTATATTAAAATTTGTTTTATGGTTCTTATTTGTATTTGTTATAATACCAGTTATAGTAGTAAACGGATTGTAAAAATTTCAACCGTCTTCCTAGGACGGTTTAACAGTTAGATCGAAAAATGGCGAAATAATCCGGTTTGTTATATGGAGACACCCTTTAATATTCAACTTTATTTTATTTTTAGTATTTGTTTTTACAGCTGCCACAGTTATGCCTCCTCTGTAAAAATTTCACATGTCTATCTATTACGGTTCTGGAGATATAACCCTGTGACAGACGGACAGACAGCGAAGTCTTAGTAATAGGGTTCCGTTTTTACCCTTTGGGTACGGAACCCTAATAAATCAAAGGTGCCTGGGGGTGCGTGCCTGGGATTTGAACTTCGGACCCCTCGATCAAGAGGCCAAGTTTCTTAACTACTAAAGTAGCACTGCTAAATTCTACTAACCCTTTACACCCGAGATGATATGAGCGTGAGTTTCACTTTAAAAAAATTCCCACGTGATAGCTTCTTATTTTTCGAAACGCAACCGATGCCGATCGATCGTGAGGAGAGTATCGCACGTGTTACCGGCTAAGTGAGCGGGGTGCAGGCGGTCAGTTGTGCTAGGGACTCGTCCAAAGATGGCAGATTTTTTCGACCCGCGCACTGTCACAGGTATATAATTATTTTTGGTATTAAATGTTTAGTATCTATTATTAATTATAGCTAATTTGAAAGCTAAAAGAACACTAAATACGTGGAATTTAGTAGTTTATTCGATTAACTTACAATTTAGATACTATTAAGTTGCAAATTTCAACTGTTACGATCGTGTGCCTACGGTTGTTGGTGCAGAATAATGTTTGATGAAAATGCTTCTATTGCTATTACCAGTTATGTGTAAGTTTCGTCAATATCAATTTTGTTTGTTTCAATTTTAGGGGTACATTTAAATGACGATCAGATTTTGCCAATGCGGGGTGAGGAGAAATGTATCGGACATTGAAGATCTTCATGAAAGTGAAGAGCTTCAACCAAATAGATTAGAAGAGTTTCAATTTGAAGAATTGTGCCCTGAAACAGATCCAGAAGCACATGCAGACCCTCAAATAGAAACTGACCTAGAATTGGATCTGGAACTTGAGCCTGAACCTCAACCATCTACTTTAAAATCATCCCTAGAAATTTCTCGCCGCCGAGCATCTTCACGTCCAACACATCGAAAAATAGCTTGGAAAAGAATACGTTTTCTGTCTTGAAAAGGTCTACACATCCCTACCAACATCTCCAGTAAAGTTTCCAAAGAAATATTTTTCGTAATGTTTTAATTATGAGGCTCTTGATATGTAACCAGATGCACAAATTTATATTATCTAAGAAGAACCGGTCGAAAACTTAATTTAATTGCAATAGATATGGCTAAAGTTTTCTCCATCTGCATTATCATTGGATGTATTCCCTAGCCAAGAATACCTACGCCTTGGAGACCTGGATTTAAGACGGAGGCAATAACGGAAGAAAGAAAAATGTTGATTTTCATAGAATTACGTAGTTTAGGTTTCATTGCTAAGACAGATTTTTTATAAAGACTAATGAAAATAAAGATAGTGATGTTCAATATCTCCAAATTGTTTTAATTTTCTAATATTTTTTGATAAAAAACTATTTTTTTTTTGCAATTTTCACGATCGTGAGTGTGACAGTTCCCACCGGAGACTCACGATCGTGCGGGTCGATTTCTGGATTACGTATAAACTCTGGATTTTTTTTCGTATTTTTTGTGGATCCCTTAAGCTATATAAAAAGCCGTAATAAACGTTTTAAATCGGAAATTGCGAAAAAAAATCTTCGGGTGTAAAGGGCTAATATATAGGCATCGATTGATACCCATAAATATTTACGAAGTTCTGGGTTAAAATTAGATTCTCAAATACTATTCTCATTTTACCTTATTTGGCGTCTAAGGACCGTTGTTATATTTATTGCCACTAAGTTCGGGTGTCGTCCGTCCTAAAAGTAACCCTAAACCCAATCAGAGGTCGGCGTAGGGAAGAAAAACGGTTCTTTTTTATCGAATTACCGGCATAAAAAGGATTCCCTTACAAAAATGTTTGATCGCGAAAGATGGGCGAGAACAACATTACAATATTACAGCACGATAGGAAATGTACTTGTGTCTTCTGAACCGATGAAGGGTGAACTGATTTCGTTATGCATGAGAAGTGTTAATAATATTTTATATTGAATTTAGCTGACCCAGCAAACGTTGTGTTGCCATATAAATAAAAAAAAATGTTAAGCGTGAACAACCCTTATCACTTAGGGGTATGAAAAATAGATAGCAGCCAATTCTCAGACCTACTGAATATGCATTTAAAATTTGGTGAAAATCGGTAAAACTGTTTCAGAGGAGTACGGTAACTAACATTGTGACACGAGAATTTTATATATAAGACTAGCAGAACCCGCGGCTTCGCCCGCGTAAAAATATATGATATGACATACAAATAACTGTAATCGTAAAATTGTACCTTTAACAATTTTAACGATAAAGTAGCATTAATATTTAATTAATAAAATCTTTTTTTTTCGTCACAGTGTACCTAAATTGGTGAAGCTTCCTTCAGAAACATACACTAAAACTCTAATTAGTGGACTGTAATGAAACTTGCTTTAAAATATTTGTTTCATGTAGGATACAATAATTATTATTTACACTATTCCATGGGAACCGTCCATGTTATGTGGGGCCTTACATACAGTGGTTCATTCCAGGGTCTCTGGCTGGGCGGTTAGAGCTCCCATTCTTTATTTATTTTATTTGTTTATAAGTTTTTGTACACGGAAAAAACAATTATTAACAGCAAACATTATGAAAATAGAGTACAAAGGACTGCTTATTTCAAAATGAAATCTCTTCCAGCAGCCCTGAGATCGGAATGCTCATATGAAAACAAATTTAGCGTGCATAAAAACAATACTATAAACTATTAAACTAATAATTAAGTATAAGTATATATATATATTATACATACATATTATATTATGAAAGTGATAAATAATGCTCTTTGCCGCCTCATTCTTGCCGCCCGCAACTCCAGAAGTCCCCCTTTAGTCTCGTACGACAGGCAGGAAATACTTTAGCCCTGTTCAAGCCCTAGTTCTAGTTCACATCACCATCACTAATCCACGCATAACCAGAACCATACCCCACGGCAGGACAAAATGTTGGCACGCAGTTTGTCCAAAGTATTTGCGATGTACCTAATCAGTATACCAAAATGTCGGCAACCTTGCGGGTCTGCGCGTTATTAATAATTGGCCAAGTGCAAGTCAAGTTTCATTTTTTTTAATTTCTAGTATTTAATATTGCAGCAGCCATTAAAGTACACACATTGTGAAAATTTGAACTATCTACCTCTAACGGTGAACCGTTAACTCTTGAAAAAGTTAGTTGGAAAAATATCGAATAGCAGTTTGTTGTATGGGGAGTATGGGGACCCCTATTTGTTTTCAACTTTTTTTATTTTGAGTATTTGTTGTTATAGCGGCCACCGTTATGCACCCTCTGTAAGAATTTCACATGTCTATCTATTACGGTTCCAGAGATAGAGCCCTGTGACACACGGACAGACGGACAGCGAAGTCTTAGTAATAGGGTTCCGTTTTTATCCTTTAGGCACGGAACCCTAAAAAACCGCTGTTCTGCACTTCAGCACGCGCAATACATTGCCATGTTAAAAATATATGTTACTACGGCCCGTGGAATTTCGCCCTACACTAAACTTCTCTGCACTCTGTTCTTTTTCCAGACATGCCAAAGGAAGTAACTTCAATAACGGTTTTTAAAGAAACTTTCTTTACTTATAGCACCGTAATGGGGTTGATTGTTGAGTTGCTAAAAATGCTGAAACAGATGTGTAAACAGAAAGGCATGATGCATACACCCTTTTATAGCCGTCTTAAGGGTTGATCTAAAAAAAACAGTGACTCAGATGCTTCATTAAGTCCAATGATAATTTTTCATAGTGGTTGCTTCCAAATTCCAATTATAAAATATATAAAGTTCCAACCCCTATTTAACGACCTCAAGGGTTGATTTGGTGTGTGAAAATGGAAACATAGTAATATATTATTTACAACCAGAAAGCAAAATACCAATTTTCATAGACTTTGCTTCAAAATCTGCGGACTTCTAAACGAAGTTTCTACCCCTATTATGCCCTCATAAGGGTAGTTTTCCATAAATGGTGTTAAAGAAGCTCTATTATTTCGAACCAGAACGCTAAATGCTGTTTTTACAATCCTTGTTTCCAAATGAACGGATTTTAAAATAAAGTTCTATTCCCTATTAATCGAACTTAAGGGTTGATTTTCCAAAAACGGTAAAATAGGTGTTCTATTATTTACAATCAGAAAGCTGAATGCCAATTTTCATAGACTTTGTTACAAAATCTGCGGACTTCCCAACAAACTTTCAACCCCTATTTTACCCTCTTAAGGGTAGATTATCCATAAATGGTGTTAAACAAGTTCTATTATTTCCAACAGGAAAGCCAAATGCAATTTTTCATAGTCCTTGCTTCCGAATTAACGGAGTTTGAAATAAAATTCCAACCCCCATTTAACGACCTTAAGGGATGATTTTCCAAAAACAATGAAATAGGTGATTAATTATTTTCTATCAAAAACCTAAATACTGATTTTTATACAGTTTACATCAAAACTGGGGGACTCTCTTACAAACTTGCAACCCTTATTTAACCCAAATAAGGTTTGATTTTCCAAAAACGATAGAATTAAAGTTCCACTATATCTAACCAGTGAGGCAATGGCTAACTTTCATAGTGCTGGCTTTCAAATTGGAAAATTTTAAAATAAGCTGTCAACCCCTATTTTACCAACTTAAGGGTTGATTTTCCAAAAATGGTGAAATAGGTGTTTAATTATTTTCTATCGAAAACCCAAATACCGATTTTCACACAGTTTACATCAAAACTGGGGGACTTTCATACAAACTAACAACCCTTATTTAACCCACATAGGGGTTGATTTTCCAAAAACGGTAGAACTAAAGTTCTATTATATCTAACCAGTAAAGCAATGGCTAACTTTCATAGTGCTCGCTTTCAAAATGGCAAAATTTAAAATAAGCTGTCATCCCCTATTTAACCATCTTTAGGGTTGATTTTTGAAAAACCCTTAGATTAGATTTTTATTATTTTCAATCAGAAAGCTAAATACCAATTTTCATTCAGTTTACTTTAAAACTGACGGACTTTCATACTAACTTTCAACCCCCATTTAACCCCCTTAACGGGGCAATATCAAAAAATCCTTAAAAAAAAAGTTCTTAGTGCGCATCTACATTACAAAATTAAGCTATATTTCAAATTTCATGATTGAAGCTTCAGTAGTTTAGCCAAAACCTTGATTAATACGTTTTGAACGTGAGTATCTTTTCGCTTTTATATATATAGATAAAATAATATCCGATTATAATAATATTTGCTAGATAAGTGAAGAAACAAATCGTTTATTATTTTGCAGAAAATAATCAATTTAGGTATTCTCGATTTCTTTCTTTCTTATTTATTGTCTTACTGATTTGGGACTTACGAGTAATATTGGTAAGATAACATTAGAGATTTATCACCCCCTTAATCATACGTCTTACAAAATAATTAAAAAAATCATTTTATTTTTAATATTTCAAAAATTATTTAACTTTTCCTTGCATTCAAACGGTTCATATGCTTTCATAACTTGCTGTTCAAAAGACGCGAAACTCACGCTCATGTTTCGTACTTACGATAAGTTTTCGAAGAAAATTTATAACACACAGAAATGTTATATCTTGTTTTAATAACAAGACTATTTACTTAGACAGGTGGGCTATTTCCCACGGAATATGTTGCTACACTTTTTATTTTATACCAAACGTTACCGTCTACATATCTAGTAAACTTAGGTGGTAAAATAATAGTGAATCAATAAACGTTATTAAGTACAATTAGCAATTGAAAACATCGACATACATCAAATTAATGTTGCTACGAGTAAATGTTGTCCAGCCATTAATGCTGTGACCACTGGAATTATCCATTAGTCGGGAAAAGGTTATCGGAATTAAACCAACTGTCATTTGCTATGTGACGGAATTCATTATAGGTCAGATCCGTGGGGTCAGGATGGCGCTTTTTTAGAAACTTGTGTTTCACAGTGGCAAAAGGCTTATAGTAGTAGTGATAGTCTAGTGGTTGAAACTCGGCCTTTCTATTGGTCGTTCAGGGTACGAGTCCCAGGCAAAGGCCTGGGACTCGAACCTCTGATTTTTCAAACTTACATACGTTTTAAGAAATAATTATCATTCGCTATAGTGGTGAAGAAAAACATTATCTTGATACCTACACGATGGTGGGTAAAGTCTACCAATTCGCACTTTGTCAGCGCGGTAGACTGTAACATAAAACCATCTTATACTAAGAGGAGACTTGAACCAGCAGTGAGACAGGAATAAGTTGACGATGTGCCACAATAGACACAAATCTAATCAGCAAAACGAGGCCACCAACACAGGCCCAACTCGATGTTATCCCGACATCATTTTCAATTCTCTATCATCTTAGAGCTACGAGACACACGTTATCATCAAAGCGATATAATTCCACTGCTTAAAATTACCCGCCGTAGTTAATTGAAATTTAAATTTATGCCATATTCCGTTGCGATGAGAACAATCTGTGTTTGCGGTTGGATGCATATTACGCGTATTAAAAGCCGATTTTGGCGCGGATTTGTAGAATTAAACAGTTTGTAAATATTTTATGTAACTACTTTAGTTCTCACAACACTATATGTGTGTGTATGTGTATGTTGTTAAAAAAAAACGGTAACAAACAATTTTAATCTGAGTTGACTTAAGTCGTAATAATCTTTATGATACAGTATTCATATACAGGGTGAATTTTTCAAGTGGTCCTTCATGGCCAAATGCGAAACTTCAAGAAATAGTGAAAAATATGCTATCAAAATTTGAGGCCGATTTTGATGAAAATTTAAACGGTATCATTGGTTTTTTTGTTTTATCAACTTCCATAGCCGGGAATTCGTTTTAAAAAATACACACCCTGTATTATTTCACCATCGGATAGTGTCGTTTACAATAATACAGTTTTAGGAAGTAATCATTATAGTATATGACACACTAAAGAGAAAAAATAAGTAAGATTTAAGGTAAAATATCAATCTTCTTAATAATTGTTGAAAATTAAATTCTCGCCAAATTTATATTAAAATAGCACCAACCCAACAATAGTTCAGTTACGCTCAATCATTTGCGTTTAAAAGGAATTTGGGTCTAAAGCCATTTCCATTCTGACAGCGGTCATCCATTAATGAACAACACAAATTCCCACTAAAGCCGAAACTTCCATCTATTTCTTGTTCACCGCAACATAATTACACGGATGAGTTAATGAAATATTGATCTGTGGTCACTGCTTAGTCACTGAAAAGGCTACTAAGCCGCAAACCAATTTTCTTTGCCGCTTAAGCGATGAAATTAAAATGGAGGTACTTAGATACGTTCGCAAAATTATTTGTGTTTAATGTGTTACCTGTTTGACTTGTGGATGGTAGTAAAAAACTAATTACTATTTTTTAAAGGACATCATAAAGGTCTTCTGAAATTAATGTTACTTTGGCTAAATGTTGAAACATTTGACTGCAAAGGGTGTCTGCAAAGATTGCAAAGGTCTTTTTTTCTACTATTCTGCACATATTCCATTAAAATATGGTAGGGGTCTTCGACGACATAACACGTTAGGCAGTTTGGTGATGTATTTTTACGCATCATGTACGAAAATCTGTTACATCAAAGCAAAGGTCTTATATGACTAAATGGCTTGGCCAATCTAAACATATGCGGTGTCGCAGGTTTAAAACTACAAATTTACTAATAGTAGAAGTATAACTTAAAAAACTTAAATTCCTTAAAACCTCCAGCCTTAGATATAAGAAGTACCTACAATATTACTTTAGAAAACATTATATATGTTTACGTTTCAGTATGCAAAAAATACACAAAAATGTCTCGCTTTTGAAAAAGTCTATAAAGTATGCTCGTAATTCAGCAAAGCTTTGAGCATAAAAATGATGTCCATTTGTTTTGTAGTTTAATACGAGCATGTAAATCTTTCTCACAAACAGTGACGGTCCAATGGTTGAAACACGGCCTCTTGATCGAGGAGTCCGAGGTTCGAATCCCAGATACGTATTACTGATTTTTTATATGTTAATATTCGAAATTAATTACCACTTGCTTTAATGGTGAAGGAAAAAATCGTAAGGAAACCTGCATACCAAAAAATAAAAATAAAAGTTTCCAAAGCTATGTCAAATCTACCAATACACATTTGACCAGCACGGTGGAGTATGCTCTAATCCTTCACATTTTGAGAGGAAACCCGTGCCCAGCAGTGGGACGTAATGCGTTAATGACGACGATGTAAAACTTACTACTCTTCCCAATTACACAATGAACAAAAAGCTTTAAATCATAAAGAGAGTTCAAGTTACTTCAATTCTATTATCTTCCAGTACCGAGTACTTAAGTAGCTCTTCAGATTTAAGCCAATATAAGCAATTCTATAACTAAGGACGCTGCAGACGCAGATAGGCTATTGTTAGACAACCTCAATGGGCTTATCGTACAATGCAACCAACATTGAGGGAAGCGAGCCAGTTGAAGGGGTGCGATTTGACCATATTATATTTTAGTCTATTGTTACTAGTATGTCGGTTCTGCATTATATAAAGTGGCATACATAAGCCTTATTTACTACTGTTTTCTAGCCGGTAACTACTACTTAGTAGTAGTATTATTAGTAGTAGTATTAGAAAGATATATTGTAACTGACAATTTGCAAGTGTAAGTAATATAAATACTCTAGATGACCCGGCAAACGTTGTGTTGCCATATAAATAAAAAATGTTAAGGGTGAACAATTTTTTCACTTAGGGGTATGAAAAATAGATAGTAGCCGATTCTCAGACCTACTTAATATGCATATAAAATTTGGTGAAAATCAGTAAAGCCGTTTCGGAGGAGTACGGTAACTAACATTGTGACACGAGAATTTATAAACAAGAATTCATATCATTGCATCGTTTATGATAAAAAGAAAAAATAAATATGTAACTAGATTATATTTTAACTTCACCATAAAAACATGTTAGCATAATTATTACGTAGAAATGCAATTTGTAAAAAAAAAACTGATTCGATTTGCACAATTATCTTAAGTGTATAACGTTAGTTGATCAGGTTAATTCATGTAGAATATGAGATCAGGAATAACATTAGAATGTATTAGAAATCCAACGTATAAAGAAAACTCAAGTTCCGCCTCACACATACATAAACTCGATTATATCAAAAACTGAAATATTTCCTCTAGACCGTGTTTCAGAGCTTCGTATATTAATGTAATTGAGTAATTAATATGCTTTCGTATGCAAAACGTTACATAATTCATGCATGAGGGACAGTAATGCTGGAATAGTCATATTTTCATCAAGCTAAAACTAAATTGGATTTCCGCTTATTAGCGCAATTTGGAAATATCTATGGAGGATGAGTAAAAATATTTTATAACCAAAATGATGCTATTGCTAGAAATGTTGGGTTTTAACTTTCGTAAGAAAAAAGTGAGTACCAGATTTACACGCAGTCCATCTGACGGTAAATGACCATGGACATTAGTAACCATATTGAACATTATAGAGGATCTCTAGGACTAGTTGATGCTAGCACGCCCTGTAGTTTGGCTTCAGTTTTGTTTACGAGGGGGAAACCTTCGAAAGGTACCCGACGACGTGGGAGCGACGCCGGGTTATGTGGGATTTTTACCGCACTAAAACCCCCCCGGTGGCCGACCTCAACGCTTGGTGGTGAACTCCGGGATCTCCCGGATTCCTCCAAGTGCGATGCCCCGTTCGGGCTCTGCCCTAGGGGAGCACGTCACGCTCCTCCCACACCATGTAGTGTTTAACAGTATACGATCACACACACTCCTTTTAAATTTGAATATTATAAAAAGTGTATGGAATAAAAACAGCAGTAGTGACGTGATACGTCAGAAGGAAGTTCGTTTCACTCGCCTATTTGTATGAGCCTATGTATAAAGTTTCCGTTATTTCTGACATTTTACGGCTCGTCTATAAACGTTGATCGAACTTCGCAGAGCGCGATGAAACAAAGGCATTGTGAGCATCCGTTCAAAAAGTTCCTCGGAACGATTGTAGTCGTTTGAAAACATTAACAACGGTCCAACGGATCGAGACGAGATCAAATCATTAACCGTGCCTATAAGTAATATGAAATAATGAGGTACTATTGCTAATTGGCTACAACCCTTTTCCTTCCCACTCATAGACATAATATTTCGCACAAAGTTGGAAGACTTGGAGCACACTTCATGCTAACTTCAACGCGTATTGCTTGAGAAAGAAACAGGTTAGTAGCCAACTCATCTCTAATTTTTCCAAACTTTGGAAGATTTTTAAGAATCTATTACAATTGATGCGACAAGAGACGCCTGAAAGTGCCCGATGTTATGTAACTTTGTAGTTCAATTATAATCTACGTAAATCGCTTACGTCTTACGCCGTACGAATTCCGCTATTAGGGAGCCATCACACGAGCGATTGTTCGTGTTCGCAACTGTTGCCGACGTCGTGCGGTGTCCATTGGCGACGATCGACACCTGTAGCCGCTTATAGTCGGCGAACGTGGTCGGTGGTCTACGGCCAATGATAGTCGGCTTTCATCGCGGCGCTGTCGCTCATGTGTAAGCTTCCTTAGAATTCGCGAAATTTGTTTTACCATCAACTTACGACCATAATTAGCTACCAGTAGCTAAAATAATTATCTTAACCCGATAATACGTAATACAGATTAATTATAACAGATTTTGAACAAAATTATGTTAATATGAGGAAATTCACGAGAGAATGGAATGAATTCCTTGAATAACAATATTGCCGAGAACCGGTTTGAATAACAATAACATTATTACGAAAATCTCGTTATTTAAACAGAATTAGCGGCGGCAGGTTGGATGATTAATTTCTTTAATTACGATCCTTCGAAGTTTCGAGTCCTCTCCTAAAATTAATACTAAGGTAATAGGCAGTTCTCAAGTATTATTGCCATTTATTACTTTAACGGGATATTGAAGTAAGTATACTGATATTTTATTAAATATTACCTGAGTAAATTACTTTATTGCAAAGTTTATATGTTCATTGTTCACGTTGAAGTACAACTCAGGCAAAAATTATTTTAGGCTCTCATTTCACAATTCTTACCATAAGACCGCATTTTGTAAGTATGTTGGGTTCTGATACGTACAACGTAAATACGTGTTTTTTATTATTTACTAGAAATCCTTCCTATCCTATCCTATCCTATTATTTACTAGAAATAGTATGGATTTTATCCATTAGCACGACAACTACGCCTATTTCTGCCTAATAAACACAGTATCATGTAGGTACTGTTGTGTAGGACACAGGTGTCGTGTATTAACATTTCAACTTAACCCACAGCGGCAGCGGCAGCGGGATACACGTACATTTACATTTTTGTCTACATAAAAGAAAAAACTGTACGTTAGGAGTTTCAAAGAACAAATATTCCTTTAGACAATTTGGCAGCTTACACAAATCCCTATTGAAGATGAATACGTGCCCGCTCAACGGCCCAACGCTTTCATACCTGAAACAAAATGTAAATGTGTTAGGTTATACAGTCGTTACAAACCTTTATAGTACGGTAGAAATATTACATTTTTTTAATTTAAAAAGAACCCTTTGTGGTTCGACTCCGGCGGCACCACCGTGGCGGCACCTATTTCTGCTTAATAACAGCAGTGTTAGGCGCTGCTGTGTTCCGTTTTGCAGGGTGTGGTAAGGGAGACATACTTTTCCGAGGCGTTCCAGCTTAATCTTCAGGAGTAGCGGCGCATCTGTGGCCGACCTCGGGTAGGACTATCTCATCCTATCTGGGGGTTATACCAGATGTCCATGGGCGGCAGTGGCCATTTACCATGAGGTGGACTGCATGCTCGTCTGCTACTCCTATGTTATAAAAAAAGTCTTCTATTTATTTGTCAAGATATATAAACATTTCTAATATTATATAACATACTCATTTTAATGTTTTATCCAAGTAGGATATTATGCTGTAGAATAATTACATTTAATTGAGTATAAAATATAACGTAAAAAGTCAATTCATTTGAAAATAAATTACCTATAGAGTAAAATTAACAATTTTAATGTTTACGAACAATATTTATTCGTAAAAATAAGAGAGGATCTTTTGTTTAAATAGTTAAACTAATAATTATATATTAATAGTAATATCGTAGGGATTTTTAAGCCTCTAAAACATTACTTTCAAGGTTAAATATTTCTTAAAAAAAAATTGAAATTACTATGGAAACTTCGCAAGCAAATTACATTACCGAACTTTTTTAATCAAAGATTGACCAACATCGGCACTTCTTATTTATTACGAAAAGAAGTTAAAATATTTCAAAAACTTGTTCTAAGTTTATCCGGTTAGGGCGAAACGAAATTCTAAACTTTTAAATCGGCTAAAACGAATCCACAGAAACCCGATTTCACGTCGTTGCGTCACTACAAAATTCGTTTGTCGTGGAATATACTTTTTAGTTCCGTAAATTTACCTATATTTTTATTTCTAAATTTCGATAAATGCAATGTATTTCTCGTATATCTTTTGGATATTTTTATACTCTTACGTTTATACTTTTGAAATAATAATAGTGTCATGGCCTTTATCGTCATCATTCCATTGCTGTCCCACCGCTGGGTTCGGGTCCCATAATCTGTCTCGGGGCTAATGTCCCTCTCAGAGTGATGGATGTGTGGCTAATTCTCAAAAACTTTTTATTTACTGTAAGGTTAGGTAACTCGCGATGTTTTCGTTCTTTGTTTAAGCATGTGATCATTAATTTCTAATTCGCACATAACTTTGAAAAGTCAGAGTTTCGTGCGTGGGATTCGAACGTCAGACGATTCGATTGAGAGACCGAGCTTCAACCCGACTAAGCTATCACTGTTTCTTTTAGTCAATGCAAAGTACATCGAAATGGTATAATTTTGAAGAAACTTCTACTTTGCGGGTGGCTACTCACGTACAAGCTCATTGGTGTTGATAAGGGTCAGATGTCATCCCGACTGTCGGAAGCCTTCAAACTGAGGGTCTTCGACAAAGTTACACAGCTGTTACCCAATGATAAGATTAATTGCTTGTTGATTTCTACAAAGAATCGACCGGAATTCACTAATCTAAGAATCATAATACGTTAGGTTAGGGGTACGAGTTGGGATTTCCTTGGGATAGAACAGATCTCTCCCCGTTAGCGGAGGAGGTTTGGAGTATACTTCATCCAGGTGAATTGTTAATTTTTGGAGGGGGAGAAAAGGACTAGTTATAGGTTAGTGGTCAATCCATGTCAGATGTTTTTACACCTCCCAGAATGCTTTCAATAAGGTATACTGACTGCCGCCATTGGTCACCATCGCCATCAGCCACCATGTATCACCCATCCAAGTCCCAACCGCGCTTTACGTTACTTAACTTAGAAGATCTGTTAGTACACAGTAAATTTGGTATCGAACATCGTAAATCTCGGTGAATAGGGCAACTATGAGCACATCTGACTTTGCTTAACTTAAACTGTTAGCGTGCAGTAAATATGGTATCGAACACCATAACTACAACTATAGTATGTTATCTGTACTCAACTCTAGTGACGTGTACATTGACGATACGAGAGAACAAAAGCCCCATCCCCATTGTTATAACTCGAGTCTTGGCACTTAACTATGCGTGGAGTTCATCTAGTCGTTTATCAACCCTTGCAGGGAAATTTATCGCTCTAGATTATATGAAAAGTATGGTTCTACTCATATTTATTATTAAATTTATATGTGTGTTGTTGATATGCTGAGAGTGGCGTAAATAATAGTTTGATAACAAAATATTTTTCTTTGTTTGTTGAGTTTTAACTTTGTGATTGGCAATTGCAAGTGATTGGCCACCTTAGACAATGCCACGCATACTTTTTATGCGCTATAAGTAATATGTTATTGAATAAAATTTAATTGTGAATTCTGTTTATTATCTTATTTATGACTTTTTTTTACCCGATTGCTGAAGGGATCTTTGAGCATATGTGTGTATGTATTCATGTTACAGTCCAAAAAGCTTGACAGATTTTGTACAAATGTTATGTTCAATGATTCGTTAAGATGTAGAAGTGAAGCCATATTTTCATGAAAGAGATTTCATGCCCAGCAGTGGGAAATAAAAAAGTCATGGCCTTGGCGTTTCACATAACAACCCATGTGTATTAAATAATACTTATATAACACAAGTCTCTCAAAATGACTATAATACGTATAGACACACAGACAGCCGATCTGTAAGGGCTTATTTTTATCACACCCTACGGAACCCTAAAAACCACATCAGCGAATCTCGGTGACATTACCATTAAGTTACGCGCACCTAAAATTTTTATTTTCTTCCCACACAGTAGGTAGGTACTAAAACATCGGAGTATAAATTTTACCTGAAATAGTTAAGGGCCGAGGGACTGGGCGGATGGGTAACAGGGGATGGTAAACGACATTACTTTGTCCACCGAAGTATTTTACTAGTCATCACTTGGAAAATAACTATAAAGATAATACTAAGACGTACTTTATTGTTATATTTGCAGATATAATATTTTTACTCGAATAAAATATGGGACAATTATTTATTATACTGGAAAGTACTAACGTATTCTATGTAAACAATGAGTATGAATATTTACATACGAAACAAATGTTTTTTTAAGATATTCATGAAATATATTTTTATTATTTAATCTGCTGGTTTCCCTGACTTTAAGCTTATTTGGGATCTCAGATAAATAGTGTCAGAGCTCAGATAGAATTTCTTATATTGTCTGGGGTTGCCTTCAGATGTCCATGGGTGGATATAGCCACTTATCATCAGTACCCTTACCATGAGCTTTTACGTTTTGACAAATATGACTGTTTTGGTATTTGTTTACAAATTCCAATCAGCGCCTCTACCGCATTGTATCAGAACTATAGTGTCAGTAACGTAACATTAAATGTCTAAATTGACAAAATGGCACTTCATGTTTTGTCTCTCTCTCTCTTTTGCGAACATGTAAGGCAGACAAAAAGACTTGATCACTCACTTATTGTTACGTTTACTCAATCTACTGAAGCAAACGGAACAGAATAATGGACTGAGTAAACGTAACGTAAAATTGTGGGATGTTTTGAAAACTCATGGTAAGGGTACAGCTGGACTGCATACTCGTTTGCTACTTCTAAATAAAAAAGTCTGTAAGTACTTCTACATAGTAAACCTACGTACATGTTACATACATTTTCCAACTTAAATGGGTTCCAGACCCACCTATTACCTATTTAACACCTTGATCCATAAATAATAAGCCAATTTCTCACCTGTCACTTCGCACAGTATCCGATAAAACGTCAATGTGTGGAATGTAATGGTCTATATTTCAAGCTGACGTGACTAATTATCAGCTAAGTAATTACCTGAATGACTAGCATTTTATTAGCATCATTTGTCATTCTTAAAGGAGTGTTACTAGTGGGTGGTGATGTCTGAAATGACAGGTGATATGAAAATTTTGGCGTTGACGTGTTATTACGGCAATTTAATTAATCTAATTCAATATTAATTACTAATTAATACCTGTGACATGGATGATTTCTTGACAAATACATTCTTGAACCATTCGCTATTCACCGACATTTAAGAACTTTTATGTACCTAATGAGGGGAAGTGCACCTTTTCTTGATTAATCTATCTGATAAAGAAGTTACCCGTTGTCGGGTGTGATGTTAAGTTAGAAGATGATCGCTAATGGCTTAATTTCGTGCCTGCTTCGTTACTTTGGGAGGGCATACTAAGGCGCCAAGGATTGTTATCCTTGAATAATAATCCTCAAATATCCTTGGAGATCTTGTGTTGGTCTATGATTGAACACGAGTTGACCATTAAACTTCCATTAATCAGCGTTGGAGCTTGTTTTTTCATAATGAGATTAAAGTAGTAAATTAACATATAGTCCACCTATCTCCTGAGGTTTTACCTTATCAAGATGCGACTTTTGAGCGCTGAGATCACATCAAATTATTATAATAATATATAAGTTATCGTCGGACTACAACAAAATATAATCGCTTCATAACTTAATAATTGTTATTACATAAAATTCTTGTGTCACAATGTTAGTTACCGTACTCCTCCGAAACGGCTTTACCGATTTTCACCAAATTTTATATGCATATTCAGTAGGTTAGAGAATCGGCTTGTCCCTGTAGTCCCGGGACTAGAATAGGGCTACGGTATCCCCTGCCTGTCGTAAGAGGCGACTAAAAGGGGGCTTCCGGGGTTGCGGGCGGCAAGATTGGGAGGTCGAGCCGTCCAGCAAGCAACTCCGGGAAGGACGGCGGTATGAGTGGTCGCATACCGTCGTAAGCACCAGACGGTGTGGTGAGACCTGACGCTCACTTAAGAGGAGCCCGAAGGGGCAACGCGTTCAGAGGACTCCGGTTGCGTTCCGTAGGAGATCCCGGAGTCCTCTTGGCAACGCTGAGGACGGCCACCGGGGGGGTTTTAGTGCGGTAAGAATCCCACATAACCCCGTGTCGCTCCTACGACACTGGGTACCTTTTGAAGGTTTCCCCCTCGTAAACAAAAAAAAAAAAAAGGTTAGAGAATCGGCTACTATCTATTTTTCATACCCCTAAGTAATTAGGGTTGTTCACCTTTAACTTTTTTTTTTATTTATATGGCAACACAATGTTTGCCGGGTCAGCTAGTATTATGTAAATTTAACATTGGGATATAAAAACTACTGCAGCCGTATAAAAAAAAATAAAAAAAAATACAACCGACTTCTATGTCACTACAAAGTAAAAAATAATTGAAATAAATGTTGGTTTAGTACATATTTCTGAAGTTGGCGCTCAATATATTTCGTTGGATAGCGATGTAAACAGCGTGTCTAATATGATAATATCGATGGATCCTAACCATATTTAAATGGTGACTAACTTCCAGCTCGTCTCTACACAATAAGAAAAGAATTATTAAAATCGGTACACTTACGGCGGAGTAATTCATGTACATACATAATATATACATATATATACCGGCCGAATTGATAACCACCTCCTTTTTGAAATCGGTTTATGATTTTGCCATTAATACCATTTCTTTACAACCACCCAATTTCGTAAAGACGTGAAAACACGGTCCCAATTAGAACTCGGCGCCAACATTTTCTTTACGTAAACCAATAATGTTGCAAATACGTCTACTTTTCCTTATTTCACTCACAATTGAGCGTTACAAGAGCCAGCGTAATTAGTGGTTGGAGATAGTTTATTAACTTCTCCTTTCACCACTAGAGTCTCCGCGGCACGTACGAACTTCACAGGGTAAGGGTTCTTAATCGTTTTCTTGCGAAGGACGCTTAATTTTACGGTAAGTTCTCTATTCTCTTTCTTAGATTACAATTACAATTAATTATGAGAAATAAATTAACTAAGTCAAATTGTAAAGGTCCTTAGAATTCGATGACGCCACCTGTTTCTACCTTATAACAACACTAGTTTTTGCCCGCGGCTTCGCCCGCGTTTAAAAGAAAATAATATAACATACTAACATACATAAAACTGTAAATTCGTGCCTTCAACTTTACTAAAGATCATCACTTGATCATATACATAGTTTAGGATTCAATTCTTACTAATATCAATTAAAATAATCGATGTTTTTGGTCCAAAAGATCGATTCTTCGATTAATCGATCTTAGATCGCCATCCCTAGTTGCCGCCTGATTTCCGGGATAAAAACTATCCTATGTCCTTTCTCAGGTGTCAGACTACCTTTGTACAAAATTTCTTTAAAGTCGGTTTAGTGGTTTGGGCGTGAAGAAGAGACAACCAGACAGACAGACAGAGTTACTTTCGGATTTATAATATTAGTAAGGATTTTAAGTACTATTTATTCTAGTATGGAGGGTGTATTAAAACAGATATTAACTTACAAAATTCCAACTTAGTCCTCAGGGTTACAACGTTACAAAGCATCTACATCCGACCAGAAGAAAAACGGAAATTCATTTCGACTTTATTATTCACAAATATCTATGGGCCGCAATGAACACGTACCATCTGCTATCCAAATTCATAAAAAAACCCAAATAGTATGTACCTCCTCCATTTAAGTAGGTACGTATTCTACTCCCACACACTGAAAGGCGGCGAAAAACATTAAAAAGCCTCAGCGAATGTTTTTTCAGACATCCATTAGTCAAACTTTATGAAAAGCATTGTAACTTCAGACGAAAAACTTCAGCCTCCGCGCCAGTCATTTACCTAATGCCAAACATAAATGGAGATGGCTAAATACTTATCTTGAAGGTATTGGAACGCTTTAAGGAAATCCGTTGTTATTTAGTTGAATACTTAATTTCTAGGAACTTGGCAGAAAGTTTAAGATTGACCTTTAAATAAAGTATTCAAGCAAGCTTTATCCCTTCTAGATTTGTTTAGGAAATTTAAATTATTTTGATAGATTTTAAATTTACAAACGATTTGAGTATTTAATACTTGTTTTAATTATTTTGGCGCTCAATTTAAATTTTAAAAAATTTGCAAAGTTATTTTACGTTTATAATAACGTTACGATATGTTTTTGCTTTGGTATCTATATAATTATAGTTCCGCTATGCCTCGCGCAACTCTGCTTGTATTTGTGTACCCCGTTTGGAACTACAGGCACTAAACGTGTAAGATGTAGGCAGTAGCAATCAAAATCGTATTTTTGTAGACAATATTTTGACAGGGACGACCTGTGTCTGTGGCTAATATGCGTTACAGTTCATACAAATACGTCACAATCAATTATTATATAAGAGAATAAGCTGTCACGTAAGAGAATAAACCTCTAATGCGCTCTAAGTATGTAGAAATCCTACAAGGGTCTTGATTAAAGACAAAAACTCTACCTACCAAACTCTACGTACTCTATTTTGGAGTAACAAATAGCCTAGTATTATAGACATAGATCACTTCAAAAGTATCCCTGTAGTTCCGGGACTAGAATAGGGCTACGGTATCCCCTGCCTGTCGTAAGAGGCGACTAAAAGAGGGCTTCCGGGGTTGCGGGCGGCAAGAGTGGGAGCTCGAACTGTCCAGTAAGCGACCCTGGGAAGGACGGCGGTATGTGTGGTCGCATACCGTCGTGAACACCGGATGGTTTGGGAGGAGCGAAAACTGCTCTCCCAGGGCAGAACCCGATCGGGGCATCCCACTCCCACGGAAAGGTCACTTCAACAGAAATAGTTCCTTTAAACTGTTATTGTGTGTAATTTTCATGGACAATCATCTCATTATAAAATTATGCAGTAAAGACTCACTGTCAATTATAATCATCATGGAAACTTAAATAATAATGTATTATTGTGTATTAATTGTAAAAGGTACGGTACATAAGTTCCGATGCTATGCCATGGAAACAGGTGTAAAACTTCGTGAATATTACATAAACGCTTACATATTATGTACATGAATACGAACTTTACCTCGGATAACGGTTAGTATCCCAACTAACTTACTTATGAGGTTCGGATATCTCGCCTGCCTTCAATTTAGATTGAAGTAATCAACTAAAGTTTGTTCTGGCAAAGTTTTTAAACTATCGGCTTACCGATATTGAATAGATAATGTTGTTAGCAACAGCGGTATTAAGAGCATAATATTATAATAATTTGTTTATGAAACGATAGAGAAGCTTGCTGTCCATGTGGTAATAAGGAAGGTTACACATCAGCGACAACGCACTAACATACAAATACGCAATAATCATCTGACGGTCGGCGACGGTAGTCGACATGAACTGTTGCTCGTGTGTTATCTCCCTAAGAAGCCACTGCCATCAATACAACGGTAATACATTTCAATCCAAATAAATTTAAAATAAAACAATAATAATAATAGAAAAATAGCACTGGAATTCTACTGAGGTCGGCTACAGACGATACTCAAATTACATATGCTTATTAAAATATTTGAATATAGTAGTGATTGATTTCGAAGGCTTACTCTTTCCAAATTGTGTGAGTAACCGTATAAATACATACATGCACGCAGTGTGTGAATTTTTGTTGAGGTATTTAAATGTGTACCTAGCAATTCAAATACTGGTGGTGTGTCGGAATATAGATTAAAACTTACAATTATGTTTTCTTTGTGTTTCTTATACAAGAAGGCGAACTAGGTATTATGTTACTAAAAAATATACTCACAAGTGATTTTCTTGTCAAAAGACCACAAATTTCATATTGGTATGCCATACCACACATTCGGTTTATGCAATGAAACACAGTTTCGCTCATAAATAATAAAATACGGTCCTATTATTTCAATACTCGATCACAATTAATTCTACACTCAACGCGTGTAGCAGATAAACTGCCTCACACCATCTGTTTACAGTCAATAATAGTTGCATGTCATTTATTGGCCTATTGGCCGAATGACCATAATATTAACCTATAATGTATCAACTATACTATACACACACATAAACTCCTTACTCCATAATGTATAATATATCATTACAGCAATATAAGATTTTAATACATATATTACTTACAAAATCGACCCGCGTGGCGGAGCGGCCACCATACCGGTCTGACGCGCAAAGGGTCCGATTCTCTGGTTCGATTCTCAGCCAGACAGATATCTAAATGATGAATTTAGATTTCTGTTTCTGGGTCTGGGTGTTTGTGTATTTGTCTATGTGTGTGTACATGGCACCCACGACACAGGGAATCCTAGTGTGGGGCTGTGAATGTAGAAAGCGTTTATTATTATTATTATTATAAAATATTAAATTTAGTACGGCTTCTCTAAAAAAAATAACTCCAGATAAATTCAGACCTTACGAGTATCTTTATTCATGATCACCTTTATACAATTTGATGTTATATTAATATAAACATTAGTATATCATCACTAAATGGGTATTTTTTTTAAAAGGATTTCCCCCCACAAAAAGGGTGTATCTAGAGCATTAATAGGCAGATATGGGCCGTGAACGACAATTATGGTCCTTCCCATTTAATTTTATACTCCTAATATTATTAATGAAATACAAATTAAACATTTGAACGCCAAAAACTTAAAGCAGACACGAAACTATCTTCACTCTTAATACAAAGTAATATGAAAACGTTATGCAACTCCTCCATTCTTAATAGCGGTGGTCGTTGAATCAACGAACTAGTTAAATCAACCGTTGATTCACTTTCAACGAATCAACGTTAACCCAATAGAAATTAACTAGTTAAATACGTCAACGACGTTGAACGGAACGTTTCGTTATTTTCAACGTAAATTGTATTTTGTAACGGTGGTCGTTGAATCAACGAACAAGTTAAATCAACCGTTCAACGAATCAACGTTACGTCAACGACGTTAAACGGAACGTTTCGTTATTTTCAACGTAAAATTGTATTTTGTTTAGAATTAAACTTACGTTATTTTTTTTTATAATATACGAGTAGCAGACGAGCTTGATTGTCGGTATAATAGCATAATTTAAACTCCAATTATGTAGAACATATCGAATTATTTCCTAATAAATAATTATAATTATCAATTCTTGATATTGATATTTAATAACACGCAGTACGTCAAAAAATAACATTTACCGCACTTCAGTAGAGAAGCGTTGATTGTTGCAGCATAGTTAAAAACCGTTTATTATTGATGCAAGTTGAAATTAGTAACACGTTAACTCGTTGACGAAATTAACTAGTTGATCAATGGAAATTAACGTTGACGTTTCGTTGACCGAAAAATCTTCAACGACTCACCGCTAATTCTTAACAACGATTGCATTCTTAATAGAGTTCCTACATCTGAAACAGGAATTGCAGCCAACAAAACTGTTTACACTCAATTAGATGTACGAACAATACCTACTGTTGTAGAATCCGTACCGTACATCGACTATCGACCGCTAACGAGCCCACATCGTTAGCTAAATGAACACGATAAATGTATACAACTCGTCTAATCACTTTTGATGGATACACCTACTTTTTGTGGTGCTACTTTAATTATAGTATTTTTTAATGTTTCATCGTTAGTAGGATTAATTTCGTCAAAAACGACGTCCTGAATTGATACCAACCGAAGATCTGAAGTAGGTAATAAAGAAATTTACAAGCCTATAAGATACGTGAGTAATAATAATCCTTCCTCGGCAGTCGGGTAAAACAACATAAAAGCTTTCGTGGTTGAATACCAATAAGAAAATCACCACACCTATATCTTATAACTGATTACTGTGTAGCGCTGCTGTATTTAAGTTTCGTTTAAGTATAGTAAAAGAGATACACTTAAGAAGAAATTTCTCTTTAGTTCTTAGGAAGAACTGAAATTAAATTAGGGGTTACACACATTCATGGATGTCTGTAACCAATTTCATATAGAACAGAGGCTCTACCTGAAGCCAATCACATATACGTTGGTACTTCTGTGGACTAATGCCACATCTGAAATTCAGTGGCATCCTCGCCATACCTCGTAATCGATAAAAAGCTGCACATCAGAAATAAGGCATATACTATCTACAAAGTACATCCCGATCTTTAAGAAAATCAGAACTGTTGCTTATTATTAGAATTTACATTGTTATAAATCTATATCTAGTGATAATTAGAACGAGTTAGCTGAGCAGTGAGCTCCACATCGCTTTTCAAGGTCTCTTCGTTAATTAAACTCGTTTGCATGTTTCCTACCAATTACCTATTCATCCGTCCATCCGTCTGTCTATCAAGATCAAATGGGATCCGTTGCGAAGTTTAAAATAAATCGAGTAGAAAGTCAGTAGCTAATACCAGCTTACTGAATCATTAGTGTAACGAGGATTCAAACTCTAATTGGGTTAATCAAGTGAAAAACATGATGCAAAGTTCGGTAAACGCCTTTTGAAGGAAGGAAACTGTTTTGGTATCAAAGTTACCCTTTACGTATCTATAAAATATTTGCGTTTAAAATTTGTTTCCAAAAGCTTTCCTGCGTTTCTTAAATAACAGTAGAGCCTTAATAATAATAATATATTTCTTTAACAGGGTTATGCCTTGTTTGTCAAGGAATATGCGTAGCTACTTTAAAATGAGGATTGACATGATTTTAACAGACCACCGTAATAAAATTTATTTCTCTGATTATACTACTTTCTGTAACTTAATTTTAATACATGTTCGATTCATAATAAGACATCCAGACATGTAAATATTGAATGATTATAGAGTTCTGTTCTCGGTACGGGTGTTTGTGTACCTACTTAATATTGCGTACGCTTATGACAACCATGACTTAATCTCGTTATAATAATTTATCAACTTTCTGCCCATCTCATAGACAGAAATTGCTAAATATCGAAATATTAGATACATTGATTATTAAAAACGGGCTTTAGAGAACTCTCACGTGGGATTATCAGTGTACAAAACGTTCACTTCATTTTCTTCTCAACATAAGCTCAAATTTTCAATTAATCACCGATTTAAAACGAGATAAGCTGGATAGATTAAATTGGTGACCAATAAAGATCTATTGTAGTGGACGCTATTTCACGATAACTAAACCAATATACTATTAAACCATTTCAACAAAAGTGGTTTTACCGTGAGAAACAGCCACGAATATGAATAAAACATATGAAATGTTTCTTAAATCGCCCTCTTCAGTTCTAGTGGTACAACTACTTTCCCTTCCATGTTTATTTAGTGTTCCGTAAATCTTTGAGCTTCAGACACGTTTTCTATTATATTACATAAGCTAAGGGCTGTTAGGTTAGGACAGGAGTGGTACATAATCCCGCTAAGATGAGAGCAAAGTTTGGGAAGAATCGGCAAGAACTTTCTATTACTTACATATTAGTGAATTAGGCCACTAAAAGTCCTTTATGGGTACGCAAAAAGGAATATTAGTCTTAATATAGCGACATCTTTCTGTAGGTGATAAATTAAAAAAAAATGTACTTGCAATCGATTTCAGTAAGTGATCACCGCCGAGAATTGACATCCGTTATCAACCTCAAATTGAATTGGATTCCTACTTAAGGTCGGCCGCAGGCAGGAGACTAAGTTGCAACGTCTCGTGAAAGCTTTTTTCGACTTTCCGCGCTTATCACAAGAATACATTTTTTATTTCTACTTTTGTTTTATTACGAGTTCCCATACAACAAAAATCTTCATCATCATCACCATCTCATTTCTTTCTCATTACTGGGCACAGGTCTTCTCTCAGATTGATTGATTAAACTCTTTTAGGTCTCTCAGGTTTGCAGCTTTCTCACGATGATTTTTTACCGTTAAAGTAATAATTAATTTCTAACACACACATAACTTTGAGAAAGTCAGAGGTTCCTGCCTGGAATTCGAATCTGGAACCACTCGATCGAGAGGCCTCGTTTCGTCCACTAGACTATCACTGCGTATGCCACCTAAAGTAATACATTGTTATAAAGCATACATATTCACTTACACATATATACAAGATTGTTACACATATATACTTATACATTACATACAAGATTCTATTAAATACCATCTCAGCAAAGATAGGCCTTAAAAACTTTTAACAAGTCATCTTCTCGACATTCTAATATCATAGTATTTCCATCATGGCGGATTAGTTCATACAATAGCCGGTTCCACGGGTCGTTATTCCTTGCCTCCATCGTTATGTTATACGTAAGGAAGCCGCCCAAAATTACGAACGAAATTAATTATCTTTGTAACGATCGGGGATATAATTCTGACAGCCTGTATGACCTTACTCTATAAAACGCTGTTATGTTTATAAATATTTTGTAGGTAGTTACATAAAGCTTACTGTTTATTCACATATATGTTATTGTTCATAATATGTAAGTGCGGCCCTTCATTCGGGGGTTCTAGATTCAAATCCCAGGCACGCATTGATTTTTATTTTAAAAGTTATGTCAGAAATTATTATTAGGTACATTCTATAACGATATACGAAAACATTGTGAGGAAATTCAGGAAACATTCTTTAAAAAAAAACATATCACAAAGGTGTATGAAATCAATGAATTCACATTTCATAAGCATAGTAGATCGTGGCCTAAGCCCTGGAGGAAGCTTATGCCCAGCAATGGAACCAGTATTTATCAGTCAGTATTTCAATTTATTTGTTAGGCACTATTCCAACATTTTAGCGACGTATTTGCAATCTTCACTTCTATAGTTTCAAGCTCTACATACAATGTATCTTTACTTTACTAAATAATTATAGTATGATTATTATAAAGGCTCAAAGATTTAAGAAAAATTACGTCACGTATTCTTAAAAGTGTGAGGCCTAATACATATGCATCTTATTTTCGCTGCGCCTGACACCGCATAATCTTAATCCACATTTAGAATCAGATTTACTTTCACTACTGGGTACGTGGGTACTTTTAAAGCATCGTATCATAGTTGAGTAAGATCATAATGATTATGATTAGTCAATTAAAATTTACGTACTTATGTAATAAAGATACGTAAGGTAGACTCTTGCACAAATTCGAACTGTACAGCATGTCGTTGCGTTTTAGGCATTATTCTGCATTATTAAATGGATAAAAATATTAAATACTTTTTAATGATACTGTGGTAGCATATGAGCGATCAGTCCATTTGATGGTAAGTGGCCACTATCGCCCATGGACATCTGTAAGCAAACCCAGATAGGAGTCTCATTTGAGGTTGGCCACATATGTGTTGGTATACAACACAACAACGCTCAACTTTGCTGTTATTAGGCAGAAGTAGATAGGCCGTGGGACCTCCAGAGTCGAACTACAACGGGTTCTACCACCTTTAAACTTAGTGATGACATACATTTATACATTTTAAATTTTGAAACCAAATTTTAGTATAGAACTGAATTTATGTTCTCTATATATTTTAATCAAGTGAGAAAAAAATTGATGTACAAAAAACGGCAGTGAAAAATCAAACGTACAGTTTTGACGTAACACCATTTGCCCACGACACGGCACTAATTAATCGCAACTGCATCGGCACTGCGAACATTGGTAGAGTTTTCCTTTTATTTTATTTTTTACAATTTTGGATAAAGTGATTTCCTTGTGTGACGTATTTATTTACTAACAATATCCTCGATATCTACTTCACATTTCATAGGTTTCTCTATAAGTAAGTGTTAAATTACTTTTTATAAATATTTTTCATTATTGCTTAACTTTATGTACTGTACGTATAATACTTACAAGTAAATTAGAAGAATGGCTAAATCAATATAGAGAATAATACATCCCTGGTAAAGTACAAGTAAATACGATGTTTTTCAATAAGTTACTATAATAAATGGAACAAGACCAAAATAACTTATTCCCTATCAAATAACTCGCAAGTGACAAGTTATTTAAAAGATATTATGTATACAGAAATAACTCACGCATTCGTTCCCCCTAGATTTGCGTAGCTTATTTGAGGCGTGAATTACGAGCAATCTATCTTCTCAGACAGAAATGTCAGGCATTTCGTATCAAACACGTGATAATCAAGACATTACGATAAGAAATAGTGTGCTACTATTTTATTTATTAACCCTTCACTAAATTGACTTATCGACTTACGTTTTTGTGGTGCAACTTCTCTTGATATATACAAATATAACATATCATATGAATTATTTTACTTGCGTGTGTTTTCTTAAAATAAGCCAGTTTCTCAATTTCGTCATTATGTACCTACTCGTACATTACTTCCTAAAATTATATCCTTATAAGAAATAATACAGGATGTTTTTTTCAAAAATATCATATTTCCAAATAGCTTGCTTGCTTGAAATAGATTTTTAAAATCTTATAATACAGTTTTAGGTTTCATCATTTTTCGCTTATCCTTATAGTTTCGGATTTGAAACCACACTAACTTGAAAAAGTCACGCTGTATAAAATAAAATTCCTAAGTCTTACGAGAAAAATATTTCGAAGCTTGTGTTTCACCTAAAACCCATCAAAGTATAAAGCCGGCGTGTTTCAAATTTTGAGACAGGTAGACAATACCTATTGTCAGTTGCACGCTGTCTTTATCCAGCCTCCGCTTTGTATTAACATCTGTCTGAAGCAAGACACGAATCTATCTATCGTTGCGTAGATAGATATTCTCGGAAGGTATTCACGGAGACGAAGTAAGAATTTTAGAGAAAACATCTTAATTGTTATGCTATCAATAAGTCTCCCAAACATTTTATTTCTACTGTCATAAATTTAGAAGAAGTATTTAAAATGAATTATTAATTTATATTTATAAATACCTAATCCTATAATGTATGCATTGTAAATCGACAAAACGTTTTCAAAAAATGAAGTTGAAATTATTTCAAGATTTTTATTTAAAGTAGGTATCTAATAAAGTAATTCGTTCACATTAACGTTCACATTTTTTTAAGTCTCGACGTATATAATGTCTAAATTTTTATCAAATCCTAAAGTCCTACCAGTAAGAGCCCGGATTATAAATTTATACACTCTAATTTTGTTTAAGGCTGTATAAATATCCAACGAAGCTTAATTTTATGTATAAGTCAATTAAAACAATTAAGATGTAAGAACTGCTGAGAACCTAAATGAAACCAACTTCACAAACGTAAACTTGAGTAGAATTGACGTAATAAACTTTGCAATAGGCAAGCAGCAATTTATGTAAATAGGAACGCCAACGTGCTTATAAATTTAAAATATTATTGATTGCGAGGTTGTAATGAAGTTTTAGGATTTCTTAAGAAAGTTGCCTATGAGCTAGCATTCTACTTAAGGTAAGTGATTAGTAAAAAATAAGACAAGAGTTCTATCTGGGGTAATGGATGCTAGCTGCTTGAACGAACGTAGAATACCTCGGAACAAATCTTCAAATGAAATCAAATCAAATCATTATTTTTTAATTCAAAATAGATTGTTTTCAGAGCACTTTTTGAAAGTCAATACAATCTACCACCACTTCAAGGTGTTTCGTTATGGAGAAGAAGCGGCGAATGAAACTCCATAACTCACATCTTTTTTTTTTTTTAAATTATCATTCTTCATCACAAAGAGTGGGCCAAAAATGATACCCAAAATATTTTTTAAAATTACAAGTAGTGAACTTAGTTGTATGTTTCTAAGACATTATTAAATGAGATTTTAGTATAATAAAATCAAATTTCGTCTCAAGATACGAGTGAAGTGTGATCGACAATTTCTCGTAAAGGCTTATGAATTTTAGGGTTATCGAATATTGACAGGCGTGGAGCATATGAAATATTAACCGGTGAGCGTATTAATATGAAATCTTTGGTAGAAATTAGGAAATTCCTCTCTTCAGCATAGTTTTCTGACGCTCAGGATAAGCGAGGAAAGATGCTCATATCATTAATCGTTGTCATTATTGACAGTTTCTCATTGAAATACCAACAGCAACCTAATACTTTAATATATTGTCTTACTTTCTAGAGCATTATTTTTATTTTAAAATTCTTGTGAATTTATCTCTTTACTTTCCAAGTAAGTTCATTTGCATTAGAATTATTTACACCTTTTGGAATGGTAATGCTATTAGTTTCAGTTCAAAAAACAACAGCTTTTTAGCGTGATACAAATATCACATTACTCAGATTTATTTTCCTTATCCCTAATTAAAACAATGATATTTAATGTCAGTCATATAGAAATTAAATTACCACTGTGACTTTCCATTCAAGATTTTTTGATGTCTCATCGAAACAATGTTGCATGTTCAAAGCATAATAACGATATTGTCCAACAAAGATGACACTGTAACGTATGACGAGATACTAGGTGCCCTCATGTGTATGCATGATTCCCGCATAAAATTGCAACGTGGTGTAATACCGATACTGCATTATTCATACCAGTATCCAGTTTATTATAGAAATACTATTCTGATGTTCGTTCCAACGCCTTCTTGATTTCTCGTGTAACTTTTATGATACAGGCACGTTTAACATTAAGTAGGATTAATGAAGTACTATCATAACAAAAAATCTTACTAATTAAAATTGAGGCAAACGCCTCTCAATTTTGGTGAAAACGACATAATAATTTTACAACATACAAGATTTTTTATAAAAATAAATAAGATAAGAATTTTATAAATATTTTATAGGAAAGGCGAAATGTATTTAAATAAGAAGATATAAAGTAAACCTGATAGACCACCTAACATGATTCATGTATCAGTAACTTAAGATAACGAAAAACAGTGTCAAAGTGTAACTAATATCGTATGGTTGATTAAGCGCGTCTTGGATTACATCGACTTATCCCACCATTCATTAGAACAGTCAGCAGATCTATTGATCTCGTCATTAATCTAATTAGCACATACAATAGCACCTGCTTAACGCCCTTAATTACTACCTAGAATAGATCAAAGGTTATGATGACGTCAATGATAGCAATCAATTGTAATTAATGCAGATGTTAGCAGTGAAAGTTAATATCTCAACTTCCTCTACCGCTAATTTGAAGGAGGCATTGGATACCGTTCTACTTAATGTACGAGGGATTTAAATTACTGCATAAATTAAGGATGTATAACTTTAAGAGATAAGTACGTAATGTTGTATAATTTATGAGAAATAGTTGTATATACTAAAACGCATAATTAAGGCTTACTGTTAAGATCATTTCAAAATATAGTGCCATTAAAATTGAAAGCAAGGAGTACCGAATTCCAAACAACGTTCACAGATTGTACCCGTATGCTACACCACATTAAAACTATGTGAGCCAAATTATGTTCCTTGTGAGACCCCCTTATTTAATTATAGCACAAACCTTATTTACAAGGAACTGGGTTACCATATTTCACAACATGATGTAATACTCCCCGAACCCATTTGTATAAATTATATTATCAAGCCCTAGATCGTGTAGGGAGATGAATATTATGATATACGATACACGCAGACGCTATCGTAGGCTTCCGTAACGTCCGCGAACATCAACATGAACTTGTTGGCATCAATCCATGAATTAAACAAGTTTAAAGGACTTTACACACATTGAGGAACTATACGATAAACGATACGGACTCTTCAAACCTATTAACGCAGATTTGGCTTGAGTTGGTCAGAAATACTTTGTGTTAATGATACAGGTTGTATGTAGGAGCCCAGTAGCTCGCGTGGAATACCTACTTCTTAAGAATTAGGTTGCTGTAGTATTATATAGTACAGGCAGCAATCAAGTTGCTGATTCAAAAAAAATGAAATAAGATTTTACTCGAAAGTATTTTTCCCCAATTAACATCACCTTGGCCAAGTTACAGCGAATGTCCTCCTTTATGTTCTTTTAAAGCCTTTAACCAGTGTATATCTAAGTAAGCTAACATGATTATTATATTATGTAAACAATTAAAGATTTTATTATATTGCCGCAACCATCGCATACTATACAAGTATATTCCCTTCATGGAGTTCATCTACGAAGGTTCCCATAGCTTCATTTCTGTCATTTCACATAATCAATCATATTATTACTCTATCCTACTACATACTTGTTTATTGTGGTTAGTACAGTCATAGGTAATACATACATAATCCTATCAGATGTGTGTATATGTATACAATTTACAACTGCGGTAATCTTTAGGTATAACAAACAAGTGAACTATACGCTATCTTATAATATCATGTCGTTTCGAATAATCAGTTCATTAGGTTCTCATGTGTATGTAGAAATAAATAATAATAATTATTGCTTCCTCTTCCTATCATATACTTAGTTCTGTGCTATTTCATAACGAAATAACCGGATGAAATATTCATTGATATACATATTATGGTAATAAACATATTCAGATGCTGTAGCTTTGCCAATTTATTTATTAAGGCCACTATTATTTAAGGAAAGTGCCTTGAGAAGTTTTTCATCACGTTCCCAGTACAAGATACTAAATAAATCAAGTCCAATATTTATGAGATTTTTTGGTTCCTCTATTCGTGTAGACACGTAGCTATTGCTCATTTTACTCATCTTTCTTTATTTCTAAAAAGGCTGGCACATCAAACGCCTCCAACGTCATCATGTATGGTTAGAGCTGCGCATTATAGTGCCACCAACTTTTCTGTTCAGTAGACAAATCTGGAACTAAAACAAAGCCGACCGCCATTTTGAAATGTCATTCCGCTGTCAATTCTTTGAAGTGTAAGTGCTCTTTGTTTTTCGATTCGAATATAATTGTAATAAGTGATTAAAAATGCCTAAGCCTCTCAAAAGTGATGCACGGGTCATTATTTTAAAGGTTTTAGATTTCATGAGGGAAGAAAAACGCCTGCTAGCTCCGAAAATACCGTTTGAGAAAGTGACAGAACGCGTCGCAGCTGCGACAGGTTAGTGTTGCTATGAAGTGTTGATAGTTAATTAATAGAAAGTCCCGCGTAAATATTTCAGTTATTTTATTTTACTTAGTTAAAGTGTCACTGAGTATTTTTGGTAGTAAATGTTTTTTTATACTTCATGTATTTATATTTTTGCTACAGGAGTAAGCGAACGATTTGTTTACAAGCTCATGAATGAAAAGAAAAAAGCTGAAGAAAGTAATGTCAAACTATCTACTCCCGGTAAGAATAGAGAAAGAAAAACAGGAAAATTGGACATTGATGATTTTGACATTGGCGTCATACGGAGAAAAATTCATGAATTTTATTCATTTAGGAAAGAAATTCCGACTATACCAAAATTATTAAACATACTTAGAGAAGAAATTGATTTCTCTGCAAAACGTGAAACACTTAGAAAACTGCTGCATAAAATAGGATTTCGTTTTAAAAAAACTAAAACAAATAGAAAAGTGCTATGTGAGCGTAATGACATAACTGCGTGGAGGGCTGCATACTTACAAAAAATTCGTGAGAATGAGTCTGGAGAAAAAAAAGCCGTCGTTTATTTAGATGAGACCTATATACACTCATCTCACTCAACTGACAAATGTTGGCAAGGCCCAGATGTTGAAGGTGATTTGGAGCCAGTATCAAAAGGGAATAGGTGGATTATAGTTCATGCAGGAGGCGAAGAAGGTTTTGTAGAGAATGCTCTTCTTGTGTTTAAATCAAACACTAAGAGCGGTGACTACCATGATGAAATGAATAATGATAATTTTAAAAGATGGACTATTAAGAAATTGCTGCCGAACCTGCATAAGCATACTCTTATAGTGATGGACAATGCCCCCTATCACAGCATTTGTGTTAATAAATGTCCCAATTCAAACCACACTAAGGCTGTCATGCAATTGTGGCTGAGGGAGAGAAATATAGAATTTTCTGAGCAAATGACGAAACCTCAACTGCAAGAATTAATAAAGCGTAATAAACCAGCTCCTGAATATGAAATAGATAATCTATTAAAAAGTAATGGCCATTCTGTTCTCAGGTTACCGCCATACCACTGTGATTTGAACCCAATCGAGATGGTTTGGAGTTCAATGAAGAGAAATGTCGCTGAGCGAAATGTTGGTAGATCTAGTGCTGAAATGCCCCAGTTAATTCAGAATGCATTCGATAAAATAACAAAAGAAGAGTGGAAAAACCATTGTCACCACGTAAAAAGAATTGAAGAAAAATACAGGAACAATGATGGATATTTAGAAGAACCATTCATTATTAAGTTGCATAGTGATAGCGAAAGCGATTCAAGTGACTCTGATGACGAATTATGTAAATCACTTGGCACAGGCACCTCAGGCGCATCGTCATTATTTCGCTCAGGGATGTCTGGTGTGGAGCCCCTCGAAGTTAGAGATCATGACCATAATTATTTTTATAAAATATAAATTTTATTTTTATAAAATATAAATAATTATAGTTAATAATTCTGGACTTTTTATTTTTCCTGTCCTAGAATATCATTTAAGAATTAAAATTTGACATTATTAACCTAATTCTTTTTTTTAGGATGTTTACGAAGGTTATTTATCTTTTTAAATATTTTTTACATATTTTATCTAGTAAAAATCATAGGTCTCAAAGTTGTTGAGCTCCCTCTTCAGTAGGCAAATATAATTATATGGTAACATTGGACGCTGCACTAGCGACCCTGTCAACTGAACAGATAAGTTCGTGGCACTATACGTCCATATCGAAAAAATCGAGGTTGTGAGAAGTGTATCAATTCCATAGTGCACCGTACTGGACTATGGAGTAACTCCTCTCACATGCCATGGCCAGCAGTGGAATAGTTGTGTATTAATGACGACGAGCTCGTAGCTTATTAGCTAGCAAACGGATAGTTAAGTAACCTTGTGTCATCAAAATCATCCCTTAAATTAGTAGAATCAACGAATAATTACTTAAATTTTACTGCAAGGTAATTAACCAAATTATGTGTATAATATTGCCAACTATCACAGATAAGACTTACAAGTTAAATAATACAGAAGTAGGGACTTCTAATTGTTTAATTTATTCTATCGCCTAATTTATTTTTCAGGGAAATAGCTATTATAAAAATATTTATCGGTATTATAAGAGTCTGTATTATGTTCAAGTCTGCTACCTAATGAAATGTTTAGCTTCCAGTGGATTTGTTATTATTTCATTTACAAGACGTGAGAGAGACAGGGTGTTTCCCGATGTAATGAAATGCAGAATAGTAACACAAATTATTATAGTCAAATTTATTTTAAATCATAACATGATTAAAATCGCATTACAAGTTTCGGTGTCATTTAAGACGTATACGTAGACGTAGACGTATACGTAGACACATCTGTAGCATTACCATGAGTTACCATAGAAACGCCACTATAGAAATGGTAAATAGAAAACTATTGTCATTTTGCTAGTGAATAACATAACTACTATCGTTACGGTATTTCTTGACAACGTCTGTCAAACTAATGACTCATGGGACCGAATTTGTATGGCAATAGATCATAATGACATTCGCTAGCGATTTGATTTCGATAGGTTTTTTACGTATCGAGTTACGTCACTACGGATTTTAGTTCTACGAGTAACCACCAGAGGCGCTGTACAATTTTTCATACATTTATTTTACGCAGTCGCTAGCGAGTAATACTTTTGTAAACTCATGGTAGTCCTACTGAGACGTTGCTAGTTTAGGGATTTAACTCGAAATCTCGTGTAGCTGATGGCTATGGATGAATGAAAACTTGTTTGATTGTGGCGGTACCGTTCACACTTTTAAGCTATACTGTTTTTTAATCGGAACATGAGTTAATCTATGCATTTCAAGATAATAATAAAGGAAATTGTTTATCTGTGAAGTCTACCAAACATTTTCATAGCCTCCACTATTGCCAGTGACCATCACTTTGCGAGAAGATTACCCAGTAGGAATACGATAATCATGCGTTGATCAATTTAATGAAGACCTTCATTTTCAAGTGTGAATTATTCTTAGTATTAAATAAAATTTATAACAAGCTCAGATTACGAAAATGTTTCGGAAGGCAAAGTGGATCATAGAAATGAAATTACAGCAGTCGGAACGGAAACCACATTAATAAAATCGTATTACGTGTAACCTAGATGTTTCCATCTCGTGTTAACATCAAAGTTGTAAAACATCCGTGGTTTTAGGTAAAGTAAAAAAAAAATGATTTTATTGTTGTTAATCGAGGGATCTTAGTAATTAAAAATTCCACATGACCGTGTCGTTCTCACGACATCCGATACCATTTGAAGGTGACCATTAAGTGAGAAAACGGAACAAAAAATATTTCACTTAACTCTTTGTCACCACAGAGTGACACTAACGAAGACTAAAGGAATCTCGACACTGTTACAAACACTATTAGTTCTGTTGTGTACATTTTTCTCTTTATTTATATACTTTAGATACCTAAGTAGGGTAAATAAGTATACACTTGCCTACAGCAACGAGGTATAATAGAAATTACACTAAAACATAATTTCATCATCATTTTCAATCATTTTTTTTAAGGCAGATGAAGACAATTTTTTTTTTGACTAGTGGGTGGGTGCTGTTTCCTAACGTCGTTCTTATGGTTCAACTTTTTTAACTTTTTAATCGTATAACTTTTTAATCATCCTGGGACATCATAGAGTTAAATACTCTGTTGAAATGTTTGATAGAACCCCTTTGTGGTTCGACTCCGGCGGCACCACCGCCACACCTATAACCTAATAACAGCAGTATTAGGCGCTGCTGTGTTCCTTTTAGAAGGATGAGGAAGACATACTTCACCGAGGCGTTCCAGCTTAGTCCTCAAGAGTAGCGGCGCATCGGTGGCTGACCTCAGGTAGGAATATTGCACGACTCATGATGCGAAGCATCAGAGAGTGCTTTACGATCGAAAATTTTTTTTCGCTTCATTTTGGCGGCTATTTTTATTATTATAGCCTTGATAGTTCACGGAATCAAGATATTTTGCATACTATTGTCGAGATAATTTAATGGAGATTAATTCCATACTTTTTAAAAATTGATTTACTGCAATAGAATTGGAAAAAAACACCAAAATAGGTCAAAAAAATTTCCTGTCCGTCATGTGTGAAACCTGAAAACACTGTAACTTGTGAAAAAATTCATCATTTGAGTTAATTTTTTTTTTTAAATTCTAATCGACGATTGTAGGTCACTGAATGCGAATTATTAATTAATTCAGTGTCGTTTAATTGCAATTAATAAAAAACGAAAACTACAAGACTGTATATCTATAGATATTATGTACATTTATTCCACCAGGGGCGCTTGTGCAGTACCTTCTTCCTACTACAGCTGTTTTTTCGGCAATTAATTTTGAACGACTTAAGTATTTTTTTTATATATTTCATAATTAAATGAGCATTATGAGTCGTGCACTTTTGGATTTTCCAAACTTTCTAATCCTATTTTGGTTTGATTACAGATGTCCATGGGCGGCAGTAGCCACTTACCATAAGGTGGACTGCATGCTCGTCTGCTACTCCTATATTATAAAAAAAAATGTTTCGTGTGGGTACAAACCCTACTACGTCCTTCAAGCCAAATCAGATCAACACTTCACTAATGATTATATGTGTACTATAAGGTAGGAAATACAGATCTGTATTGAATCTAGAGTCTGTGGTAGGAAACTTGATTATTTTATTAAGCGACTTCCCAATAGAAAGAAGTTCTCAATTCATCGCGTTTATTTTTATTTCTAATAGGTTAGAAATAAAGTTAGTTCTATATATAGAATAAAGTTAGTTCTATACGAAATGTTATTCGTTACCAAAAATACCGTTAGAGGATTGAGGGAATATTTCGATAAAACAATAAAATTGCACGAACCAGTAATGTTTGTTTTCGACAAAGCATTGAAACGCTGAAAGATAAAAATTGGATACGCGCGCGAGACTATTTTAGTAACCTTCAGTAATATTATGTAGGTACGTAAACTTCATTAAATTATTTTTAAATTTTATGAATTTGAGTTAAATTCTCATAACCTTGCAAGTTTTACACGTGTCAACTGATATACGAAATTGAAGGGGTGCGGCACCGGAGGCACCACCGCAACACCTATTTCTAGGCAATAGGTTAAGGCAGAAAATGTTGTTATTAGGCAATAACAACAGTTTTAAGTGTTGTTGTGTTCCGCTTTAAAGGGTATGATAAGGAAGATATATTTAGTTCTCGGGGATACCAATGTCTTTGTGGCCAACCGCAGGAAGGAATGTAATCTTATCCGTAGTTAATTACAGATGTCAGTGGGCGGTAGCAGCCACATATGGTCCGCATTCTCGTTTACTACTGTAATAATTTAAAAAAGCTTTGCGTTTCGTATATCCGGAATAGCGTAGTAGGGTATGATCCAGATCACTCCCATTCGAGAAAGACTCTTGTATAGCATCAGGACATATGAAGGGATTCTGCCGTTATTTTGTAAACAGAATTTGACAAGCAACAATTTCTTATTAATGTCGTAGTTATTTTGAAGTTGTCCTCATACGAATCTAATTTGCAATTTAATTAATTCGTTCAACAAAAGCATGTTGTATAAAAATATATCTATACTAGCTGACCCGACAAACGTTGTGTTGGCATATAAATTAAAAATGTTAAGGGTTAACAACCCTTATCACTTAGGGGTATGAAAAATAGATAGTATCCTCAGACCTATTGAATAAGTATATAATATTAAGTGAAAATCGGTAATGCCGTTTCGGAAGTAACTAACATTGTAACACGAGAATTTTATATATAAGATTATTATATGAAATTTAGGTAACAGGTACATATTTTTTGCATTTTAGAATTGAAAGTACAGAAAACCTACGGCTCTGCGACTCTACAATTATGGCGGGAAAGCAATTTACGTGGTCTCGCCTACAAATCTCATTTCGGATGTTAAGTGGGTCCAGTGCAATTTGAAACTTGTTATAGTTTTATATAAATGTTATGTAATATCTTTTAAAAACTGAAAGGGCTGGTGCTATTAGAATATAACTAAGCGTTTACCATTTTATTGTCTTTTTAAATATTGAAAATAAAACCAGCTACATACACAAGTTTTATTACATGGTATTCCGAAATCCACTGCAAACTGGGTTCGGTGTGGATTACATTAAAATATGTGTGTATTTTTTTAGAAAAAGTTTTCTTACTTTCTTACAAATGTAAATTTATATTGAAAAGTTGACTCACATATACATACAAACAAACAAGAGCATGAGCTACAAATTAACATGTAAAAATAAATAGGGAATATAATTCAGAAGTGACGAGACAAAATTTTAGTAAGATTAGACCAAATTCCAGCGTATCTTAGTTATGGGACACCTTTTGTATATATACTACAGCTATGAATTCCAATGTTGTCCTCCTAGTCGAGAACGAAATCACGTTTTGCCTCTACAAATCACTCAAGCAGCACGTCAATCGGCGTCCGTTCCACAATGCCAATTGTATCAGTGACGAATTGAATTATTTGGATGGTTCC
This sequence comes from Epargyreus clarus clarus, assembly GCA_014595695.2. Taxonomy (NCBI): domain Eukaryota; kingdom Metazoa; phylum Arthropoda; class Insecta; order Lepidoptera; family Hesperiidae; genus Epargyreus; species Epargyreus clarus. The sequence continues at coordinate 3,040,456 of JACTTY020000022.1, read as the reverse complement.
AGAATTAATCTAAAGTAAACAGTTCTCAAAGGAAATGGTTCAGAAATAATTGATTTTATAAAATTATATTTTTGCACGGTAGTAGGTTGATCGAAGTAAGGATTGTTTGAAAAGATTAAAGGTTAATTAGATTATAATCAGAGTGAATAGAGTGATTTTTATAGGGGAAGTGTTTGATAATCTTTTTGGAGCAACGCAGATTGTTTGCCATACAAAAGACCGTATAGATACATCCAAAATTACAAGTGTAGATTTTTCAACACCAAATATACAAGAGTACCTATTATTTGACATTTTAATATATTATAGGTACAAAAAAATTCACTTGTCATAAAAATGCATCCCAAGATAATAACTACATATCTACACTAATATTATAAAGAGGAAAACTTTGTTTGTTTGTTTGGTTTTAATGAATAGGCTCAAAAACTACTGGACCGGTTTTAAAAATTCTTTCACCATTCGAAAGCTACATTATCTAAGAGTAACATAGGCTATATTTTATATGAAATATATTTGATAAATAGATTTTGAGGGGGTACAAAGTTTGCCGGGTCAACTAGTATTCTGTATATACATACATAGTTGCTTAGTTAAGAAAATTGCATAAACGTCGTTGCTGCAATACAAATCGATTTAGGTACCTATAATATTTGTAGTAAACTGATACAATAAATAAAGAATAAATTAATTGATAAAGAAATGAAACGTAACACAAACCGTAAATCAATCCGTTCGATGCAAAATAGTTTCCGTAATCCATGGGCATTCACAATAACTCTAGAACGAAACGGGGTTTAATCAAACGCTAGATAGTCGTGATGCCTTCCGGGAAATAAGATAGATTACTTGTCGCAACGACTGTAACAACCCTTTAGATTGTAAATTAACGTGTGGACGCCGCAATTTATAGTTTAGCGTATCTGCTCGGCACGGGTTTCCTTTCAGAGTGAGATGGGTTTAAGGTATATTCCACCGCGTTAGCCAAGTGCGACTCCAATTCGCACTTCAAAAACCCTTAAGAACTTTTAGCAGAACTGTCAGTTGTGTAGGTTTTCTCATGATGTTTTTTTTTCGTCGTTAAAGCAAGTGATAATAAGTTTCTAATACGTGTATAACTTTGGAAAATTAGATGTGGGGTTTGGAAATTTTGAAGGTGGTAGAACCCTTTGTGGTTCGACTCCGGCGGCACCACCGTCACATAGCGGTGCATCTGTGGCCGACCTCAGGTAGGAATATCTCAGGTAATCCTATCTGGGGTTGATTACAGATGTCCATGGGCGGCAGTAGCCATTTACCATCAGGTGGACTGAATGCTCGTCTGCTCCTATATTATAAAAAAGTTACTTGCCCCAGAATCGATCCCCGAATAAAGCAAAAATCGAAGAGTATGATGGTGTATTGAAAATTCTTGAGTATATATTTATTTTCATGCAGGAAATACGAAAGCTCGTATATTGCCAATCCTTCCATTACACAGGTGTCACCTATATAAACTACTAGATAATGTTCACAGTTAGCATCCGAACTTTAGACAATCCAGATATATTATTAGTATTACCTATCTATCCTACATATTACTCGTATCTTAAGAAACATGTTATCGTCTCATATTCGTGTTCAGGCATAGTGTAATTTAAGTTTAATCTTGCGTTCCATTATTCGCTCGTACCTTAAGTGCCTAAGCCGTTTGTCGGGTAACCAATTTCAATGGATTACCAACATAACAACCCAACCCTAACATTCCGGCGGCCAATCTTCTGAAAACACGATATACAAACTATACTAGACAAGCGGTTTGATAATCTTATTTTAATATGGTTTGCCCGTAAGTATATTTTTAAGGTAAGCATTTTACGTATAATAGCAGTGATAGTCTCGTAGAATGACTTACATGTCTCACGCTTGGTTTCGGAATTCATATCTCAGGCATATATATCTGCTTTTTTATTTTATTTGGAATTTTTAACAAGCTGTATCGACCAAATAGTCTATCAGAATAAAATTACATACGTAAACGTTTTCTCAACGGAAATGATCTGAAAATTGTATGTTGCCTACCAATCTGTACAATCGTGGCGAACTGTGGCGTAGGTAACTCTCTCTCATTATAGAGAAGTGATCCCATCCCTAGTATTGAGTCCACAAATTATTTTAATTATTAATAATAATTATGGCAGTGAAAAAAATAAACTGAAGTTAAATATTTTATCACGTCAAACGACTACAAATCGAGTTATATGCTCACTCTGCTAAAGACCATGTAAGTATGTCCTTGGATCCTATTCTATTCAGATGTATGAGTGTACATCGTGTATACTCATATAACATGTTAAAATCCACTGTCATAGATTATTCTTAATCGATACATATAAGTACACAATCTTCAATACAGCTGCAGTTAAACAATCATAAAATTATATTTTTACCAAGATCTTTTACTCAATCAAAATTCATAAATCTATTTAGAAAATTTCAAAACACATTCGTATATCATCGTCACACGTACGTCAGTACCTAAATCGGTTATTATTAAGAGAGATAATAGTTAAAAATAAAAGTTTCCCATGGAAACGATAACACAATAATAACCACGAAGAGACCTTGTGATCGAATCGTGACGAGGAGTAAATTGTCGGGCGAGAACACTAGTGGATTTCGTAATAACCGATTCTGAGATAAATAGGATTTAGGATTTCAAACGAACTCTATAGGATTTGATATTATTAGAGATCTTCTTAATAGAACGGTGGGTAATAAATAGTAGTCGGTCGGTCGGTCGGTCCCTTAAGCCTGCGGAGGGACATAGGTTCCCTCTGCGTGTTCTATCGGCTTTACAATGGTGAGTGTTCTGAAGAACTGTTTGATCTGGTGCCTTCATCACCCTTCCTTCATCGCACCACTCGAAGAAGGATGAGGTTCCATCCACATCAACCTAACCCATGGCGGTCCTCCTTCGGTTTGCACGGTCATTTTTGCCGCGTACGTGCAAAATGTGAAATGTGGTCTGCCTTATCATTAGGTATAAATATACAAAAATAGTTTAAGAATAGATTATAAAGCCCTCAATAGATTAAGTAGTTTCTATATTCTTATAATGTAAACACATCCTCTTAACGAAAATCGAACCCGCAACTCTCAAGGAATTAGTAGATATTTTCTACACTGGGACACCATTTAACTGTTTATAATTTTATCTATTCTCTCGCACTATCGAAAATAATATACTAATGTAAATATGCCTATCAAGCAATCTTTCTATTTTAAATATATTTTTATTTTTAGAATTCGATTTGGCGAAGACGAACATCCTATTTCCTGTTATAATTGTTAGTAACATTATAAATATAAAAATTTGTATGATCGTTACCAAATCTTTGAAAGTCGATTGCGTAGATTATGACAAAATTTTGCAAATAGTTATCACTTTAATTTTAATTTACCTTTAATAGACTATAACTTTAATTACCACATAGAATATCTTTTATCTTATTATATATAAAATTCACTTTTTTATTTTTATATTTAATAATAACGATAAGGCAGACGGGCTACCTGATGGAAAGCAGTCACCGTCGCCAATGGACATTTGCAATGCATCGACGGCTTTGAAGGAGAGCTCATTTTACACCCCTCTTGAAGAACCCCATTTCATAGTCCTGAGTCCTGAGGAGGAAGTTCATTCCATATTTTGCACTTGCATTCATTAATATACCAATAAAACCACCATTCATGCGACAAGACTTTTTACCTACATAACAAACTTGACATATTTACCGTAGGTACTGCCTTATGGTTTTGCTTAATTAATTCATATTTTAATTAATTGACAAAGCGAACTCTGGTTCAAACGCTTGTTCATAACAATATTAATGAGTAGGCGTAAGCACTATTGAACATTAAACGAATTCATCTAAAATCCCACATCACACAGATCGACTCATTACGAAATATCTTAGTATTTATAGCCAAATTAATTTGGCAATGATCAATGAGATTAATGAATGAGTTTACGTAAAGATCTTGCTGCCAAAGATGTTTTTGAATGAATGCGAGTAGGTGGTGAGTTAAACATAAATCACACATTCACAGAGTTGAGAGACAGAGAGCGGTCATACTGAAGACGGATACGTGATGGAAGAGATGAAACGTACGTAAGAAGAAGTGTAGATATGTGAAGATGGAACAATCATACTCTTTTTATGAGAAGCATGCAGTCCATTCGATGGTAAGCGGCTACTACTGACCGTGGACTTCTGTAATTAATCCCAGATTTCTAGCTGAGGTTGACGACGGATACGGATACCACCGAGGACTAAGTTGGAATGCCTCTGAAAGGTTTGGCTCCCTTACCACACAAGTAATTCCAGAAGCTCCACCATGTCATCTGTTCCTTCCTTATTGTTGAGGGTTGCTATGTTCTAGATTAAAGGGTGTAGTTAGATAGAAACGCATTTTAACTTAGTTTTCATGCTTAGCAACGCATCTGGGGTTCAACTAAGGATTTAAATTCAAATGTGGTTAGCAATCTTTATTAGTTGGAAAAGTAAATGAAAGAGAAAATCTACATAAAAATAATTCAGTAGACCTCATTATTATTGAATTATTCAAGGCATAATTAACATCTTGTAATAATCGTCAAACTTGACGAAGGTCTTAGGGCGGCTCAAAACATCCGAAACAAGGGTTCGCTATCAACTTCACCTGGACTGAAACATTTTTTAAGGAAATTACACACTTTTATATTTTATCGAATTGTGCCCCACGGTTTGATTCTAATATTCTAATATTATAGAGATTTCTTTGGAGCATTTGTGCGAATCCCATTGTGGTTCGTCTACGTCGGCACCACCGCCACACCTATTTCTACCTCATAACAGCAGTGTTTAATCGTTGCTGTGTTTTGGTTTGCAGGGTGTGGTAAGGGAGCCATACTTTTGTAAGGCGTTCTAGCTTAGCCCTCAGGGGTAGCGACGCATCTGTGGCCGACTTCAGGTAGGAGTATCTAATGTTATCTCTTACCATCAGGTGGACTGCATGCTTGTCTGCTACTCCTATATCATAAAAAAACCCTATTTATTTTTTTAATTTAAGTTACTTATAAAATCAGGTCACTGTCAGTAAAAGTCCTATTAAAATTAATCCAACTGTTTCAGAGATAAGCTGGAATAAAAAGACTGACAGACACATGGACAGACAAAAATGTACACTTGTGTTTTTTGTTACAGGTGCCGTATATACTTTAGTGAAAAGAAATTTAACACAAAAATAAAACCGACACCTATGTCACTACAAAGTAAAAAATAATTGAAATAAATGTTGATTTAGTACATAGTTCTGTAGTCGGCACTCAATATATTTCGTTGGATAACGGTGTACACAGCGCGCGTAAGCGGCATCGCGAAAATATCGCTGAACAAACATAAAATTTTGAAGGTGGTAGAACCCTTTGTGGTTCGACTCCGACGGCACCACCGCCACACCTATTTCTACCTAATAACAGCAGTGTTAGTCGCTGCTGTGTTCCGGTTTGAAGGGTGTGGTAAGTGAGACAGACTTTTCCGAGGAGTTCCAGCTTTGTCCTCAGGGGTAGCGGCGCATCTGTGGCCGACATTAGGTAGGAATATCTAATCCTATCTGGGGTTGATGACAGATGTCCATGGGCGGCAGTAGCCACTTACCATCAGGTGGACTGCATGCTCGTCTGCTACTCCTATATTATAAAAAAAATAATAAAAAAACATATATACAGTCGAATTGAGTAACCTCCTCCTTTTTTGAAGTCGGTTAAAAAAATAGTAAAATGCTGTTATTTTGACTTTAGAAAGAGATTTCCATTATGATTTTTTGTGTACAGATCAAAGATAACTGTAATACACTTAGGTACATAAAATTTAAGATGGTGGAACCCTTGTATTTCATTTGTACTCTTACTAGTATTTGTACTACCATAATTCCTATTCTATCTTATAGCGGCAGTATAGCGCTGCTGAGTTCTAATTTAAGGGGACTAATAGGGCACAAGTAATCGCTTTTCCTGTTCTTTTGGTACAGGCATCAATATGTCTGGGCATCAAGGCGTCTGATTTAACATTAAAATATTACCCACTAGTTATTGCCTGCGGGCTTCGCCCGCGTTTGAAAGAAAATAATATGACATACATAAAACTGAAAGTTCGTACATTAATTGGAATGACAGTGGCGCTATCTGGCGAAAATTGGTCGTACCAACTCTGAAACCTTCGTGGGCTCATGGACAACAACTTTGCTAAAGATCGTCAGTTGATCAAATGCAAAGTTTACGATTCAATTCTTACTAATATCGATTAAAATAATCGATTTTTTGGTCCAAAAGATCGATTCTCCGATTAATCGATCTTAGATCGCCATCCCTAGTTCCCGTGGGATTTCCGGGATAAAAACTATCATATGTCCTTTCTCGGGTCCAGACTATCTTTGTACAAAATTTCATTAAAATCGGTTCAGTGGTGGTGGTTAGGCGTGAAGAAAAGACAACCAGACAGACAGAGTTACTTTCGGATTTATAATATTAGTAAGGATGTCACTCCCACATTTAGACTAATTCAACGATACCGTGTTGTATTTTTGGCGTGCCAAAGAATGAAAAAAATACATACACACTTATCTACATGCATACACTCGAAAAATATTACCTTCCGCCGTTGGGTAATAAACAATGCATCCAAATTTTTATCCTACCAAATATCAAAATTAGACAATTTCTTGGTTGAAACTTAAATGTCAATCTTTGGCAAGCACAACGAACGTGATCGGACAATTTTCAAAAAACATACATACATTTATACGCAAGCATGTTGAGTAATCTGCGTGGAAATCGATTGAGAAACGCTGGATTATCGTCGGCTATGCCTCGAATCCATCAAAGATAAGTATATAAACTTTGGCAAGTGTAACTCTTGTTTTACCCGCGACTTCGTCCGCTTATGTTTCAAGTAAGTACTATTATATATACCTAAATACATTTTGATAATATAGAAGTATTAAAATGATCATGCAATCCGCGAATAGTAAGAGGCTACTGCCGCGCATAGATATCTGTAATTAAGCCAGATAAAATGAGAGTCCTACTTGGGATGGGCCACATATGTGTCGCTACACCTGAAGACTAAGTTTTAACGCGTCGGATAAGTATGTCTCCACAATTTTATTTCAATCTTATTTCGCCTTTTCAGTAGTTTAATTAAAAAAAAACATATCTTAAATTTCGTATTTAAGCAATTTAAAATTGTTATAATATTTGTCCGTAACACACATAATGTAACAAACAGACTTTTACATAAGTCCTATTGTAATATATTTCTTTTTAAGCAATAACGCGTTATATCATGTTTGTGGAAAGAAAATTGTTTTTCAAACAGAATGTTTCGGACTTATGAGGAATGTTGTACGATATTTATGATTTCGAGATCGTCTCTTCATAATCTCATATATTTCTTTACTTTTATAAATATACATTAGGAGTATTATTATACTGTATTAATATTATTATTGAGTTATGACATCAATTTTTAATATAGGTATTAACTGTTTGCAAAAATTCAAGCTTAAAGATGGATTTAAGTAATTGGCGAAGCGAGTCGAATTAACATACAGATTATGTCCTACGATATGTTTTTAATTTTAGTACTTGCTATCCTATTACCTATATAATATATGTATTAATAAGTTTTAATGCGACTATCTATTACGGATTAAACGATAGAGCTATGAGACAGAGTGACAGATAGCGGAACCCTCAAAATCAGATTTTATTAAAGATAATAGAATAATGTACTTATAAAACATTATTTGAAAATACATTCTACTAAGAAATATATTAAGAAAATACAACTACAAAGTAGTAACCTTCTTGGATTACTAATAAAAAGACATAAGAAACGGGAGGACAGGTAAAGCTGCAAAGGGTTTAATTATCTCCCTCGGTTCAACCCGAAGGCACTCGCATCCCTCTAATTTATTTCGAGTGGAAGAGGTACAATCAAAGAGGTAACGGCCGCCCCGACCCTCCCGTTGGAATATGGTCTTGGCACAGATCGTGACCAGAACACGTAAATATGCCCTAATTACTTTATGTACCTACAGGATTCTATTTTTAATTCAAGACTTACTTTTACTACTTTCATTTTTTAAAGTGTGTACCTACCTCATGTTTAAGCGTCGATCGATATCTTATTTTTAAACGAATGTATTTATATACGTGCTTAATAAACACTACATACTCGTAAAATATTTTACCAATGCAAACAAGCTAACAATGCCACGTTGTTAATATTATTGCATAGATATGAGCTTCTATTACCTACGTTACAAAACTAAATTGTTTCATTGTTTAAATAATAATAAGTAGCCAAGTGCGAGTTGAACTCCCATACTGAGGGTGTCATACCACCAAATTGTCCTTTACATTTATTTTTAAAATTTGTTATTTATCTGTTTGGTATGGAACCACAAAATGGTTGTGATAACATAATCATGGTGAGATAATAATGATCTTGGATAAAAATACTAACATTTAGAGGAAGAATAGGAACCTAAATTAATAACTTTGATGTTTTACTCATACTGTGATGAAATACGGAATCCGATAGGCGTGTAGTCGTCAAATAGAAACATGTACAAATCGGACGGACTGTACAAGTTAGATATAAAACGTACGGTATAAACCTCTCCAATTACAGGACTTGAGTAAAACGTGACCAGAACACAAGGAACCCAATGGTTCGTTTCTTTACAATTTAATCCAGATATTAACTTAATTAAGATTACATTACGATAAATCTTGTTTTGATTTTCCGATAATTATAGGAAAAGTGGTCGTAGTAGAAATGACGATTTTTAATATAAATGTTAAATGGTGGTATCATATCATCATGGTTCATGGTACGACTAATGCTCGGTATTAACATTCAATCTGTGGTAAAAAATCCAAATTGTTTATCAAAGGTGGAACTTTCTTGAAGGCAAAATTATTAAGTAGGCAAACGTTGGATAGATATTAACAACAGGTGTGGGGAAGCACCACTGCCACCAATTTCTATCTTAAGGCATACATTTCTCGTCAGTAGCAGTAGTAGGCAAAATTTGACAAATTCCTGTCCTTACTAAGCAAAACATTGTATAGATTTCTTTAAACGGGAAGCTACAGATTACCTCGGTGGCGTGAAGTTGCCTACGTCAGCATTCCTCCATCGCACCACTCACTGGAGAATGAAGTTCCATCCACACCAACTGGACTCGTGGCGGTCCTCTACGGTTCGATTTGCACGGACGTTCTTGCCGCGGACATGTAAAAAAGAGCTCTCATACAAAGCCGGCGATGCATTGGCGACTCCTCTGGTGTTGCAAATGTCCATAGGCGGCGTTGACTACTTTCCATCAGTAGGACTACCATATGTTTACAAAAGTATTACTCGCTAGCGACTGCGTAAAATAAATGCATGAAAAATTGTACAGCGCCTCTGGTGGTTAGACGTAACTCGATACGTAAAAAACCTATCGAAATCAAATCGCTAGCGAATGTCATTATGATCTATTGCCATACAAATTCGGTCCCATGAGTCATTAATTTGACAGACGTTGTCAAGAAATACCGTAACGATAGTAGTTATGTTATTCACTAGCAAAATGACAATAGTTTTCTATTTACCATTTCTATAGTGGCGTTTCTATGCCGACTCATGGTAATGCTACAGGTAGCACGTCTGCCTAATCGTCAGGTTAAACAATAAAAAAAGAAATGTTACCAGACTAACTAAACTAAATTTTATACTCACGTTAATCGTCACTTAGAGCGATTAGTCGTGGGTTCTTAAACATCGTAAAACATGCCAATAGAGTTTTAATTGTTTCCTTAGCGAACAGACTAAGGATGAAGTAGGTTAGGTATACAATATACAGCTTTACGTATGTATACCACATGTAACATGTAAGTTTAATGAGAGGGAAAGGAGTTTTGAGGAGGAACATGAGTTGTTTAATATTTGCTAAAGTTTGAGAAGTTAAAAATATCTTACGCTAATGTAATCTACGGCATTTTTCTTCCCCATGAGAACACCGTAGAAATAGAAAACACGTCCCAAATTACATCTTTACTTGACTGGGAATTGAACCCTGATCATCTACCGTCACATGCTAAGTTTATCGCAAATTATTAGTTGACATAACGTCGCTAATTTATTTTTACGTTCAAAATTTATAATAATAAATAAACTTGATTGCCTAATAAATCTTATGTCACTCTCACAGTTTATAATGAGACATAGTCGTACATCCCTTATATATAAAATTTTCGTTTCACAATGTTGGTGCCATACTCCTCCGAAACGGCTTTACCGATTTTCACCAAATTTTATATGCATATTCAGTAGGTCTGAGAATCGGCTACTATCTATTTTTCCTACCCCTAAGTGATAAGGGTTGTTCACCCTTAAGATATTTTATATAAAATTCTCGTATTTATATAGGTACTTACGCTTAAATAACATTACGCTCTGCCAGGTAAAAATATACAATATACTAAGGAACTTTCTATCAAGGATCCCATTACATTTTACAAATTGGTTTGTAACATAACATCTATTACATAAAAATACAAAAAGTCCTCAGTACAATAGAAATACCACATCAACTTCAAAGAAATGGGACGGCTGTAAAAGAATTCCATCTCGTGTAATGACAAGTTGGAGAGACAAGGGCGCTATTACGAACAGGCGTGCCGCTTCCTGCCTGAAGAGTGCGGAGGAAGGTCAATGCTCGATCATGGCGGTTCTATTTCTAGTGTGATTGTAAACAATAACATCGTCGGTATCATCTAGGTTGGCATTAACGTTTTTTGTATGGTTACTATTAAGATCTCTGCTTATTGCTAGGAAGACTTGGAGTAGATTCTACTATCTCACCGGATGATGACTTTTGCAGTTTGCGTTGGTGTCTTACGAATTTTTGATCAGGCCACGTGTCCTGACGCGTTTAACATTTTTTACCCATCGCCAAAAGTGCACAACGCCGCTAAAGAAGTTTTCACTTCAAAAATCTATCGAGACTACCGATGGATTGATACTGTATCTCTGGATTGTTTTACTAGTCACACGCCTTCCTGTAGCATTCAAACTCTATTATTGCAGTCTACGAATAGTTTACCAGTAAACACAGACGCTGGGAGAGAACTCGACTGGTAACCGCACTGTTAGTTCAGGAGCGATGGAGTGGGGAATTGAATTTCAATCGTGGTTTCAAGACAAATTGACACAAACACATTTAACTTATATGTTGCATTTACTGTGATTAGAATATATCTTGAAAATGTTTTTTTATTAATGGTTTATGTTACGCCTGCTTTCTTTACTTATCATCCAGTAAATTTCAAAAATCAAAAAGGTAATAATATTTTAAGGGTGTAAATTTTTTTATGAATTCTTCATTATTACCCTACTATGATATTCTACGAAATATGTTTACCAAATATTCGTGTAGTGGCCATGTTCAAGTAATCAATTTCAGTTGGGACTTTTAATTTCAATGGTTAAAAAATTATTTGAAATAGTTGAAAATATTTTGGAATCTTAACATATTAAAATTTGCAATTCCAGCTTTAAACATGAATGGCAACGATGGATTATCAAGAATATTTCATTTAATCTAAGATAAGGTTTCGTTTGACCATGTTGATTCCCGATAAGTGTCATTGATGTCAGATAGAGCACGCCTACATAAAAATCTTTGAACTTTACTTTGATTCAAAGGAAAACGAGATATCCAATGGCCTATATAGAAGGCTAATCTATTGAAAGCAGTACACAGATTAATTCATGTTGATAGTATAAAAAATATTTTTAAAAGAAAGTTTTAATAAAATCTTAGGACGGCTGCTTCGAATTCCCTGGACTGATCATCGTACCGATAACTCCACTTTAAAAGAAATACACATAAAAGAAAGACTATCTACGATAATCCAGATACAAATACTTAAAATATTTCGACCTCATATCTATGGATGAAGACTCATTGGTACGGCTAGTAGTTCAGGGACAGGTAGAAAGGAAGAGGTCACGTGGCAGATCGCCTCCTCGACGGACAGACCTTATAAAATCTAGCACACACTGTTCCGTCGTCGAATGTAGCCGCAATGCCAGTAATAGAAATATATGGCTAAAAATGAATAAAAATGAAAATAAGTAAAACAAAGAGGGATCCCTATACAAGAAACCGGTGTTCTACGGGGTGTTTCACTTTATCTATGGAAACATAATAGATAAATACTTTAAATATTCACAATATATACAAAGCTGATACAATCATAAATAGTAAAGAGAAAATGAAAATTTGTTAATACGGAACCCTCCGAGTGCGAGTTCACTCACACGTGTCCAATTATTAGTTTCTAGCGACTCGATCGTCAGTCGACTTGTTATAAAGATTAACGAAAGAAAACTCACAATAAATACAGACTCACAACTTCGTAAAGAAATGTCCATGGAAGTTATAATTGCCTTAGAAGGAATGATCCAAGCGAATTAAGAAATTAGGCACAAACCACGTAATCAAGAGTTTGTTTTGACGAGATGTCATCAAACAACACTTTCCGGCCACACGAAGACCCTTTGAATAAGCGTCGTCAGGAATCTAGGCAATTAGTCTTCTAATTGCTTTTCGAAACTTCGACGCCATAGCTGTGATGTGCTGTTCTTTTACTTCAAAGTGACTTACATCATAAACATTATTGACTTATTCGTACGAACACACATCACTAAGAGATAAGTCTATTAGTCGATAAATTAGATAGGCACATTCTAAACGTACTTATTTATATTTAGGTAAATAATTTTGCAATTTATTAGGTTGCAATTTGCGTTGTAATTAGGTAAATAATTCCATAATTTCTGATGACTGTAATAACGTATTACATTTACGACTACAGATGAAAATAGAAAATCCATGGGTGGCAATGACAACTACGCAAAGCGAGTTTCGTGTGTGCAGTTTAACTAATTACTTACGACAAAAACTCTTTTAGTCACGCGGGTCTATATTCGCCCGGGTGTCATCTCCTCGCGCGTGAATTAACTCGTGGCATTCTCTGTGGTACCTGTACCCTTACCATGAGTTTTTACGTTTCGACAAATATGACTGTTTTGATATTTGTTTACGTATTGACCCATACGATTTCCTAATTCTGACACAATCCGCTAGGGGCGCTGATTGGAATTTGTATGAGCAAATACTTAAATAAATACCAAAGCAGTCATATTTGTCGAAACGTAAAAACTCCTGGTAAGGGTACTGCATAGTGTCCGTGTGCGGATCTGGTCCGCAAGTGGTACAACACATGCGGACCAAATCCGTACACGGACCCTAACCCGCGTGACAGGAAAACGGCTCTTAACATCAGGTGGGACACCTTTGCGCTAAGCTTAAATCTTTTCCCTTTATGACTTGAAACTGCGTGTCTTTTCTATCTCCATTTTCTCCGCATAATAATAAGTAAGATGTTTAACTGCAATAATAACTACGCGGTTTGTGGGGCAATCCGAGCCCAGTTTTGGCAAACAATATGGCTGAGTTACGTATGTTGCGGACCTAATGAATGGAACTGCAGTCTCTATGATGTATAATACACTTGTTTCTGTAACACAATGAACTTATTGCTCCGTTACTTTTTTGACATTGAAATTGCTGAATTATACCAACTGTGAAATGTGTTCCAGATGTCTTAAACAAACTAAATATGACAAAAGAATATGATACAATCAAAATAATTAAGAAATTTATTTTAAGGTTTTTTTTATTACGGATCGATTTGCAGTGGTACTTAGAAGACACATTGATAATATTATTTTCTTTATTTCTAAACAGTTATCCTTCCTGTCATTGGAGAAAACTTAAGGACTCCACATAAATCTGCGATATAGGCCAAATCGTGGTATAAAATAATTACAACTGTATGTATGTGTAAGCAAACAGTTTGTTTACATACGCAAATTGTCGGCTACGTTAGAACAAACAGCGATGTTTACACGCATAATAATTTATAACTGCTTAAAATATTTAAATATTGTCAGCAGGTTTCACTTTTATGGTAATAAAACAATTTGTAAGCACTTACAGTCTAGTGGTAGCTGAACAATGGATGTAAATAAATACATATTTACAAAAAAGTTTTGTAAGTTGTAAATTAGGGAGCAATTATCGTTGATGATTAGTGATTGCTGCCGTCTACGGACATCTGTCATCGTTTTCAAATGGGACAGAATTTTTACCTAAGAACAATCATAGCTGCGTTATTGTCTCTCAGAACTAAAATAGAGCTTCTGCAACATACATATCTCTGCGTGGACGCATCCTTCAGAACAGAACACATAAACTTTCGCTGCCTAGACCAAAATGTTAAGACAAATATATTTAATGTTTGCACGACTGTAATCTAACCAAGAGGAATTCTATCATTTTTAGTTTAGATTTAATAACTTAACTGACCTTTAATTCCAACTACTTTTGTGTATTTTGTATAAACGTCAAAGAATAATAAAGCGGTCAATTTTCAAGCACGAAAAGTCTACATAATTCGAATTGTGGTGCAGTATAATCTTCATTTTCTTGTCACTCTGAGAAAAGATCCACATTAATTTGTCCAGCATTTGGATAATGACGGATGACGCACTTTTATATCACGTTATCACTACACGTGGAAGTTAAAAATTTTAAAATTAAAATTCATTAATTTTGTCTTTTTCACGCGTCATTTAAATTTAAGTGAAATTAAAAATTTACTCACGCCACTATTATAACATTAAAACAAAGTTAATGTTTATGTAAAAAAATATACAATAGATTTTTTACTTATTTTATTTGTATCTTAGTAACTATGTATTGGTGATTACATCAAATATTTCTCACACTAATTACTTAGTATATGTCATAAATATTTGTTATAAGGAAGTACGTATAGACTATTAGTTTTATAGGTTTAGTTTAAATAATAAAAATAGAAAATTAAGTAAATATTTGTAAAAGGTTAAACATACTATCGTGTCACATGTCACAATTCGTGATATTTTGGCACTGTGCTAAATACTAAAACTGATTCAAAAATTCAAAAGTATTTTTCAATTTTACGAATGAATGCGTGAAAGTGGATATTATATCGATAGTAATTTTAACGGCCGATAAAATTAAATGGCGGAACTATTTCCAACCTTGACGGTGTGAAAATCGAATAAGTATCAGGCGATCGATAAATATCATTTGTTATCATAGAAAATTTGAAGTGTCTATAAGTCTATTACATAGTTCAATAGATAAATCGAAAAGTGCCGAAAAATACCATGTTGTTATAGCAGTCACAATGATAGAGCCCTGTGACAAATATAAAGACGAACAGACAGCGGAGGCTTAGTATTAGTGTTCCGTTTTTATCCTTGGGGTACGGAATCCTAAATATTTTAATATTTAATATATAAACAACGTCATATCTGAAGTTATTTAGTCGTAGCAGTTTATTATGCATGAGAACAATTTACAAATGAGACAGTAAATTGCTTTTCATAACAGCATCATAATATTATGCTGGTTTGTCCAGAGAAGGACATCTGGGTGGCAATGAAATATACCAACGATGATCACATTTTCCTGTTCCATAGTCCCACACTATGAATCCTTGTATTTTGGATGCCATAAACAAATGACTACCATAAAATAGACACACACAAAAAAGTCAAATAGAAATTAAAATTTATTATTCAAATAGTCGGGATCGAACCTAGAATCCGCTGCATGACAGACCGGTATGAGGACAGCAATACAAGTTGTCATTATAAATTATGCCAGATGGAATCACGATTTTTGAGAGACCAAGCACTGGCTCTGGAGTGGGATTGTGCTAACTTCTTATTGAAGAAGACCGAGAGACCTTTAAGATGGACTGGCAAAATATAATCAAAGATCGTAGGCCGTCGGTAGATTGAGCAATCAAATATTCCCGGGAATAATTAGGTGCATAAATGTCTCCAAAATTGTAATATTTTATTGAAAATGGATTCTTTACAGAACGTCTTCTTTTTTGAACGTCTAAAATCTACTACCGCTTCACAAGGTATTTCGTTATGCATAAACATTCTGTATATAATTATTTAATTAATATTTATTTAAACCGACAAAATCAACGTACAATTTGATATTGATTCCATATATTCATTAGCTATAATAGATACTTAACATTAAGCGTATGAAGGCCGTTTGGCATTTACTAAACCGAAAATGAATTCGCCGAATATAAAAGCAACGAGTGTTTACAAGGAGCCAAGTAATTCATCACAAGTCGCTGTCAAGAACCTATCTGTGAGTCGGTGATGGATGTCGAATGCTTGATAGAGCCCATCATTCTAAATTTCGAGAAAAATGTTAAGTGAGACGACTCGAAAAAATTCTAGGGCTCGCGGTAAACGAGCGAGCCGATCGGGTAATCTGTCGTTGTCACTGTAAATTGCGTTTGATTTTAGGTGATATTTCTATCTGGATTCTTATTAGAGTCCATAATGACCGGAAAATCCATTAGACTTCTATTGTGTTATTATAAAATATCATACCGTGACGATCACACAATTATCATTTCTCTCCTGTAAGTGTCCAGCGAGTCTTCTCAGTACGAGATAGGTTTAAGACATAATATATGTAAGAAATATTATATTTCGAATATTTTAAAGGTTTTTCGCGAACTTTTCGATTACTATTTAAGTATGTGACGCGAGTAAATTCGAATGCACCTTTAAGAAAATAAAGAAATGGGCCTAGAATTTGAACTCTGAACTTTAAACCAGAAGTTCTGAATTTTTTAACACGAAGCTATAATATTAACTACATAAAAATATTAATAATATCATAACTTACATACATAATAAGGTAAAACCTAAAATATTTAGAAAAGTGGGATAAAATAATAAGTTACATCGAATTTCCTCCAAAGCTTTAGCCATTTTATTAGTACTAGGTACCTATAAAGAGCTGCAGCTTTAAATGTGAACCGGAAACAGTGAGGTTTTTGCTATTCTAAGGTAGCCGATACTTCGGAGCCATGATTAAGTGCATGATCGAAGAATTTTATTAAAATCCCTTTATAATATTTGACATAATATAGTTCTTAGGTGTCTTAATAACGCCTTAACGTTAATTATAATTCACAGTAATGTAATTTGTAATGCAAATGTAATTTTCCAAATACAATTAATTAGAGAATAGCATGTATGTATGTACTTCCGATTAATTTATGTTAAATTTTTAACAAAATATTTATCAAAAAATCATTTGAATTGAATTTAATCATTTAATTAATAAAAAAATATATACTTACAATATATTGCAAATTCCTTGGCGCCTTCCATAAATAATTTATAGTTAGGAATTTCTTTATAATATTTTGTAAATTGGCGAATGAAAATAGGATTAAATAATTTGATTTAATCTACCAATATTTTAATAAGATAAATAAAACAATAATTAAATCCGAAATAATAAATAAAACAACACTATACACAAGCCCGTAGAATTAATAACAAATAAACATAAAACAAATAAAACATATTTATTGACCTCCAGTAACACTGTCACATAATCACTTGTTCGAAATCACTTTTGAAACTTTCACTTGAACACTTTTCGTCTAAATTCGCGGTCGAGTTAGCTTCGTCCGACGAGTTCGCGCGGGTGCCGACGTGCTTTCGTCGGAGCGATATCGGCGCGTCTGACGAAATCGAGCTCCAACCCTGTAACATCTAGTTCTATAACTGCATTGCGACCCCAAACTCTTGATGGGAATGCTACCTTCTGTGTTACCATAAAGTTTGGTGCGACCCGAGCCTAGTTTAGTCAAAGTGCAAAGTTCAGAGTATCGGAAGGGTTACGAATTGAGCGAATATTAAGTATATAGTTGATCGCTCGGAGGATCGCTCGTTTAGGTATCTATTTTTTATTGATAAGGGAATGCTGTGTATGATGTGACATTTAACATCGTAGGCCCTCAGTTCGATTACAGACTGATGTTAAAATGAAAGAAATTAGTTACGTACTGTCCAATATGAGACAGTATTAAAGTATTTTGGAGTCTGTAAACCACAAACGGAATCCTATTGTGGGGTTGGATATTCAAATCATTTTTAATGAGATGTTGAGTTGAGTAAACCTCCATTATCACGTCGCTTTGACATGATCATAATAGCGCTATCTTGTGAATTCACAATTTCCGAATATCTTACAACTTTTTGAAGGTGATAGAACTTTTTGATTCGCAGGTGACGACACTGCTAATTATGATGAATATTCAATTTTGCATTTTAGAGGAATTGTATATGACGATTGACTTTTAATGATGAACGGCTTTCCAATTCAGTCCTCGAGAGTAGCATCGCACTGGAATCTGTGTTAAATTTCTATTAGAGCCTAATTCTATTCTAAATTGCGTTTTAGACAATCGTCTATGGGCGGATCAGTGCTTTACTGCTCGTTCTGTATTTCTATTTCGTAAAAAAAACTTATAAAGTCAAATAAAAAGCTCACAGTGAAAACTAAATTTTTTGATCCTCAAACGACTTGATTGTCCAATGTTTGCGTACCAACATAAGCCGAACGGACATAAATAAAATTGATCAAGGATGAGTAGAACTTACACACGGCGGGTTCCGCACCATGAAATTTTCATTTTAATTTTTATTTTTAGGATTTGTTAATTTTGTTATTATGCCAGACAGAAGCAAATGCATTGGGAGAATTTAAACTGCCTTCCTATTACAGTTCAATAGTTATGATGAAAAAGAAGCAATTTTCATTTTTAACTTTTTTATTTTTAGTATTTCTTGTTATAGAGGCCATGGGAACATGCCAAAAATTCATATCTATTTCGGTTACATAATTCCGGTTCATATATTACAATTCAGGAGATCCCTGTGACAGAGAAACAAACAGCGTAGGCTTAGTGATAGGGCTCCGTTTTTACTTTTTGGCGTACGGATCCCTAAAAATCGCCAACAATAGCACAGATTATTTCACCTGGCAACAACGTGAGCGTAGAGAATCTCCAATACACCTAAATCGAGTTGGAAATCGGTATGAATAATGAACGACGAACTGAAGCTCACATTCTCTCGTATGCGTTATATTGCCTATGAGTTCCGGCGGGCCGGATTCTTATGCGTATGTAATATAGGAATATATTAACTATTAAACGAGGGGTATATTTGATGTGCCTCATAATCATACTACGACTACTATTTAATTCAGTTTTGTTCGATAGAAAATTTCAAAACACAATTCTGCATTAAATAACATGACAACTGCAATTTATTATAAAAAACAATACCTACTTTAATATTTTAAATTAATTTATTTTCTATGCCTTTGTAACTAAAATTAAAAAGATATAAAATATCGATTTTTTGTCGGATGCTGAACACATGTATTTTATATTGAAATTTGGATAACAAACCTTTGCCAGTTTTAAACTGTAGTCTTACCAGTTAAAATATTTATTAGAATTAGACATCTGACATCAGGAATCGCCATTACGTCGTCTGTTTTCTAGGAGAGCTCTCTTTGCAACATTCTTTGACAAATCCCATGTCATAACGTCCCTAAAATACTTCGAGTTAGTAGAGAAAGTTCTTTCCACCTCTTACTGTTGTTATTCAACGTCAGCATACTATAATATTTTGTTTAAATTATTAATAATAATTTCCCGTAACGATGAAGCATTTTGATATTCTACCTAATTAACTTATTTGCGTTGGAGAGCTGCTCTAGGCGTTTTCAATTATGGCGAAATATTAGCCGCCTCCGTAGTTGTTGACGACTTCTCTTAAATACTTATAACTATCTTAAAACAACAACTCAATACAAAAATCTCAAACAATTCCAAAATTATAATATTCGTGCTATATTCGGCCGCTGAATATTTTCTTGCCTATACAAATCTCAGTCGCTAAGAAAACGAAACGAAATCCAAACCCTTTGTGAAGTTTGTAAGCGCTGTCCAATTAAAGACAGTTTGTATACAATTTGGAGTTCAGACTGTCCAAAAGAAATACGACACTAACGGCGTGCCTCTAATTCTTCATTACGAGCTCAGGAGGAGCTGGCGTTAATAGTCCCCGGGAATCGGGGAAACGATTAAATTACCACAAAAGGCGGGAGAGGCGAATGATAGTAATAAAACTGTGTAGGTCGCCACTCAAATCTAGTGTTATAAGGGCTGATGGGTGTAACCGCTGCGTTCTTGCGATTTTCCGTTTAATTCTAGCCATGTTGTTTGATAACGGTTTTGTGGTTTTAATTTTTTTTATTGTATAGTAATCAATAACAGAATTTAGACTATTACAAAGCGATAAGTAATATTTTTACAATATTCAAAAGTGTAGAATACTTAATAAAGTTTGTTATCTCAAAATAATAAAAGTTACTTATTTAATTAAGATGTTTGTAGCGTATAAAGCAAATCTTGGTAGTATTATACATAGGTATTAAACGAAATTAAATCGCAAAGTCGTACGACAAAAACCGTGTCTGCACGTTCTGCTTAATATGGCGCTAGGTATTGCCACTCAAATCTCGTCCATTACCCAAAAACAAGTCGCAAATTTCATTATGCTTATCATCTGATCTTTGCACTCTCCCAAGATTGAATTGGTTGATAACATCTTTCATGGAATTGTGATCTGTTACAGCTGTTTATTCATGATCTATTTACACACGGTTTCACTCCCGAATACTTATCCCGTGTACGGTTATTTTATTTATATTCTAGAACTCCACTTACCAGCGAATATGTGTAATACGACCATCACTGCTGCTTGAGCATTATTGGTCATGAACATCTGTATTCAACCCCAGATAAGTTTAGAATCATATAGTCCGTGCAAAACTGCTAGTCCGCTCTGAATATAGAAATGAATCGCGTCGCCTTAGCAAATTGTATGACTACACCTGCTCGCAACAACTTTAGAGCGGACTAGCTTGGCGATAACTATACCCTATATATTATGATGCTATCCGTGCCGACGAACGCATCTTTTTAGTGCCTTTGCCTTCAAAAGATAATATCGGAGTATTTATAAAATATATTGCAAAGTAAAAGTAGGTACGACGTTGATGTATTTGAAATAGTACCACGAAGGTTTCCATCAACTTTATAAGTAGTAATACAAGACTAAATAAAACCAGGCAAAGAACTATTCACAAATTGATAGACATATACACACATTGATTTACTCATACTTGGAAATATTATACGCAAATAAGGACCCAAAATTTAACCTTAAACAAAAAACACAAACAATACAAAATTTTCAATGAATATTCCGTATACAAAATATATTTTATTCGTGATTTTTATCGTACATCTATAACAGGATTGATGGCGGTCGGTGAGAAACAGATTACTCAACGTCAAGACAAATTGAATAATCTTAAATTTTATGTATCGAAGGTCAACTATTCAAAAATGTGTTTACGTAACCTTGGTTTTAAATAAACAATCGCTTTACGTAAATAGTTACACACCATACAATACATTGTGCCTTAGGGCTCTTATATACGAGTGACAGCCCGCGATCATTGCCGACCGTTGGCGACAGTCGTTAGCACCTCCTGCGACAATCGGCGAAGGTCGGCGACAATCGTTAGTCTGGTCTGTCGCGCATATGTTATTTCACTTAGGCGCTACACAAAAAGTAGGTAATTAGACTGCGGCAGGATAACTTAAAGGTGACGGAAAAGCATCTCCAGCTTCATCCTGAAACCAGACTGGCCTGAATGCGGGCAAACACAGTCGGGAGCGCGGACGATTTCTATTGCCGTACCCATGGTCCCGAAAAGGGCATCTAGAGAAACATCGTGGGGTTTTGCCGGCAGGAGTCTAGCATATCTTCTCCGCTGCCCCCGAAGTTGAGAGGAACCTATGCAGTGTATCTCCAAAAAAAAAGTTTGGTTAATGGTTTGGTTGTGTGTAAAGGTGAAGGAGATATTGATAGTAGAAATTCAAATTCAATTTTTAGACGCTACCATTGAATAGTAAAGAGACATCGCCGCCTTAAAATCGAATGACGCCACAAACAGCTTATTTTAGTAAGTTCATTTTTTGAATTCTTGACAAATAAAAACATTTTAGAGAAATTTTACGAATAAATAACTAATACTGCGTAATTTACGTAATAAATAATTAATTATTTCAAATATTTTAGGGAGATTTTAGCACGGAGACGTGGCAAAACTCTAAACTGGGTACATTTTCTTGTTAGGAGTAAGTAATCTTTACTAATCTTTGGACGCTACTACCAATTGTAATTCAAATGCGGCGTCAACACTGCTACATTTCTGCCTTATAACAGAAATAGAAGAATTTTGTGATTTGAAGGGTGTGGTACGTAACGTAAGGGCGTGGTTAAATTACCACAAAGTATTTTAAATACTTCTCAGAGGCTACAATCCATCCGTTACCCACTTCAAGCAGTACTCTAATCCTATTTGAGGTTTAGCGCCACTTTCCTACGAGTAGACCGCGCGCTCCTTTGATACTTCAATTTCATTAAATATTCATTATTTATAAATAAAACATCGTTAATCATAATAACCGTGAAAGGAAAACATCGTGAGGAAATCAACACTACTAAGAGATCTTTAAGAAGTTTACTACGCACTTGGCCAGCGTGCTGGACCATGGCCTTAGACCCTTCCCGGAGCTCCTCTCCAGATAGACCTTCAGTAAGGACAGTAAAAGGCAGACAACTGTAATCCAGCTTAAGATAATTTCGTTTTTAATAACCAATCTATCCAAAGCCAAAGATCGGCATTTGATCATTTCTACATACTAAACATTGTCAAATTCGATGTTTGGTAGATAATAATTGGACAGATTAATAACGACGATAGACACCTATTCTATTCATTTCGGAAGAGTTAGAAACATACATTTAGTATAATCTTTTGAAAAGCCCTCTTTCATTTTATAAAATACCCCACTTGATAAAATATCGGAGGAAACGCGTTACGTAAGCAAGAGAAATTGTAAGCCAAATATGAAAACACTTTATCCGTGTTTACTGTAGAAGATTTGGCAAACATGTGCTCGGAATTGTTGTGCATTTTGCTACTGCAGATTTCCAGGTCAATTCCAGACGGTAGCGAATAAATAGGGCGTGTCTTGTAAATTTCTTTCGCTTCGATTTTTAATTTTAGATTATTAAGCGACTGGGAATGCTAATTAATCTTTTTTGAGGGTATGTATGAATGTGTATGACGTATGTTACTGTGTATATATGTATGTATGTACATGTGTATGCATGCATGTATGTTTGTATTCTATGGCACGTTCTATAGCTCAAACGGCTTGACGGATGTCAAGTCTTAACATTTGACAAATTTAGACGAATCCAACGGGATTTGTCTAAATTTTTGAAATGATTTTGCTTCGATTTTGAGTTTTGGATCGTTAACGTTGATTGTTAAGCGACTGCGGAAGGCGATGTTTTTCGAGAGGATATATGAATGTGTGTATGTAACTGTGTATGTATGTATGTATGTATGTATGTATGTATGTATGTATGTATGTATGTACATGTGTATGCATGCATGCATGTATGTGTGTATTTTACGGCATGACCTATAGCTCACACGGCTTGGCGATTTTAATACGTGAGGTATCGTTGGATTCGTTTGAATTGTGGAAATGACTTAGGCTCTATGTGGTCTGGTTTTTATTTCATAATAATTATCTCGTTAAATTGAAGTAGTAATCGAAAAGTGCCGCTGTAAGTCATTAGTAATCATATAAATTAGAAAATTTAGGCAGCGCATGCACAAAAACAAAGATTGTTACATCTTTAAATGGAATGCCTCTAAAAATAAATATGTCCTATGGCTGTTATTACTATACATCGTTATTGCTATGAGACAAAAATACCAAAAAAATACAATTCCTCCACTCTGAAAAGTCAAAAGTCTTTGTATATTATATGATATGACAATAACTTAAAATAATTCACTAATAGATTGAATTTTATAATATTCGCCTAATAACCTCAGTGTTATTGTGGACAATACACTTTGTATTAAGTGCGCGTTTGACTCACAATATAATAAAACTGGAATTCTGTTATAAAAGAAAATGTCCAATTTTATAAAAGAAATAAATAAAGAGAAACGGACGCCGAAGGAATTTTATATTTAATGCCAAACGCTTTCTACACTCACAGCTTTACAAAAGAGCTCTCTGTGTTATTTGTGTCATGGATACAAGAACAAATACACACACATTCAAACTAGAACAGAAAAAAAGAAAATTGCGAAATAGACCTGGTCAGGAATCGAACCCAAAACTAGGGGTTATAATAACGAAATAGCATGCCGACATCTCTAACACCATAAATAACATTCTAGGTTAGAAGAAGGTTATATTACCTGA
Source organism: Epargyreus clarus clarus (assembly GCA_014595695.2). Classification (NCBI taxonomy): domain Eukaryota; kingdom Metazoa; phylum Arthropoda; class Insecta; order Lepidoptera; family Hesperiidae; genus Epargyreus; species Epargyreus clarus. The sequence goes on along the minus strand of JACTTY020000022.1, from coordinate 3,015,978 downwards.
AGCCGCTGTATATGAGAGTCAGCCGGTGTCTAAACCACTGAAACGTATTATCACTTCACGATCAAAATAAGCTTGGCGATGGTACCTTCCCGATCGAACCATGTTGGTCCTACTACCTTTCAAGTATAATAAATAAATAAACGATTTCTACACTCACAGCCCGACACTAGGATTCCCTGTATCGTGGGTGACATGGACACACACTACGAATACACAAACACCCAGCCCCAGAACAAATATCTAAATTCATCATTCCTATATCTGTCTGGCCGGAGATCGATCCCGGAACCCTTTGCGAGTCAGACCGATATGGTGATCGCTCTGCCACGCGTCAGTCAAATTTAATTGATCCTTCGTTCGATAAAATAAGATTTAAAATGTCAATATTATCATAACGTAACATTTTATGGGCTAAAGATTATAATAGATAGCTATTAGACCACTACAAAGGATTGTCAACCTATTTCCGGCCCACTTATCTTCCAAGAGAAATAGGGTTGACTTGCCTTTGACTTATTTGGGATTCCCTAAAAAAGGGGTAAAGCTTACCTGTTGACGGAATATGAAACATTATTTTTCTATGTTACAACGGAAATAAAATTCTAATGTTATTTTACTAATTTATTATCAACCAATAAACCCAATCCTTCTCATTCTTAGAAGACACCGCAGTAGGGCAATAATGGGTTGATGATGAGACCTACTATTACTACGACTACTTCAAAATATAGCCTAGGATACTACACAATTCGCTTTAGCCAATAATATTTCTTATTAACCCATATTACAATAGCTTTTGACATACGAGTACCGATACATATATTGGAGCGATCTGATAAATAACTAAAGTTGGACACTATAAATGTATGCTCTATAAAGAAAAATCATAACTTCAAATTGCTAATTACATGCATGTTTTTACGCTTTTCTCGTTGAAAAGTATTTTAAGAAATTTTCATACTGTCCTCGCAACGAAACAAGTCCAGTAAATTATGCAGTCTTACAAAACTTTTGGCCAAAACGACCAGTAGGTATATAATTCATTTCAATCCTAAAATAGCAACCATTACAAGAGTAATTTCAGCCTTATCGGGAAATAGATGATTTTCTACAGAACCCGTAGAACAATACAACAGTCAAATGCCACCCGTCCCTTTGAAGAGATCTATACAATAGGATTGACTTTGTGTTTAAATAGATTTTAGTTCTTGGCAATAATATTATTGTGTCATCTTAGAGGTATATACTTTAACTTGAAAATATATGGAAATTTGTTATTAATTAAATAATTTAAAGGTGGTAGAGACTTTCGTATAACCATAACAGCAGTATTAAGCGCAGCTGTGTTCTGGTTTGAAGGGTGTGGTAAGGGGACATCCTTATCGGAGGCGTTACAGCTTAGTCCTCAGGGGTTACCCCGCATCTGTGGCCGAACTCAGGTAGGAATATCTAATCATATCTGGAGTTGATTACGGATGTCCATGGGCTGTAGTTACCATCAGGTGGACTGTCTGTGTCTGCTACTCCTATACAAAAAAAATGATAATGTTCTTTGTGAACTTTTAGACTTAGCATTGTTATACGGTTCACATGCATGTGCGTATATAGTACGGGAAGGGTGTTAGGGGTCTGGACTACCTCTCCCCTTAGCATGGGCGAGAAGAAATATTCAAGTAAGAGGACCTTGATGACGATTTTGAGTTGGCAACGCTTCACAGTTCCTTTGGATGTCCACATCGACTTTATTAAACTATCGCTCCACACACTCACTTTTTTAATGATAGAACTGAATTTCCATTTTACTATATTAGAATAAACCATCAAAAGCGCCAACTCTCGTCCCTTCTTTTGATTTGATGGCAACCTGATATGGTACCGTCGGCTTATTGTGTTCAAACAGATTTAGGCGTAACTTTCCAGACTCGTCGTCTGATTTCTTGATTGATTAATTAAATTCTGTTTTATCTGTAACATTTAGTTATCTGAATAATTTGGATCTAAAATACTTTTGTTACATATGTATGACAAATTAAATTATGGTAAAGGCAGTATGGTTCGACCGGGGGAGGTACCACCGTCATACCCATTAGCTTACATTAGAGGCAACTACATTATTGCTTTGGAGTAGCTACGCATTTGCGATCGGGTTCAGGTAGAATCTGTTCTAAATGAAGTTTCTGTTATATACCCATTACCCATGTTACATACCCATCTGTTATATACACATATAGTGACCACAAAAAAACATGATTTTGTTTTCTACATTTTAATACGCCTATAATACCAGTTTGTATTTCTCCTACCATTGAAATAGAATTAAGGAGGAAAATAAACTTTAAAAGAAAATCGACCTACTTTTGCGACTTTTATATTAAATCCGGCAAAAACGTCATACTTTATTAGAATTGCCCAAATTGAATTTCGGGCTCATTATGAGCGTCACGTTGAAAATTTGGTCAATGTTTTCTTTCTAAAATTGTTAATTAACGAAATAAAAGCTAAATTAAAGTAACATAATCGTGCGTCAGATTTTTTGGACAGTTGTTTTTTTTTTGCTTACTATTTTACAGTATAAATTAAACAGTAATTTTATTGTTTAATTCTTATTCATTATTAATTGTAGATTTTGTATGTATAATTTATATGTAATCGTACATTTATACGTAAAAACATTTTTTGAAAGTTCGATATTTGGTACAGATGCCATGATATTGAATTATACTCATTCGCGTTTAAAAAATTAAAATATTTTTGAAATTATTTTGCTGATTTTTTTGATCAGGTACGAATTATACAACTCGCAAAACCAAGGCTTGTATTTCTATTCTTCCTTTGTAAGCAATAGGTATTTTTTGCAATATAACGTAACATCCCTTACAGTTATTTCGGCGCGTTCTACCGTGTCTGAGGCTTTCAAAGGCGTCTTTGTAGCCTAAAAACGTAATAAACTCCGTTATCTTGCATAACTTTGAGACAATATTTGTTACGTGAGGCATTAACTTTTATTTACTGAACACCTTGTAATACAGAAATGTTAAGGTTGTGCTTAGATATAACATTAAAATTACATTTAATTACAAATTTTAATTCAACTTGTCTTGTTAGTTCGTGAATAATATGTATATATATATATATTATTATACTTAACGAATTTTGCATACACATTTGGTTTGGATGACAATGAAAGATTACCTCTGTGACATCATTCTAAAACTATAAAAATATATTGAAGTCAGGATATTGAAAGCTCTACTTTTATATGTAGTCGTATTACATAATGACAAGGCTGATTAAATAAATAAATACATACTTGTTTATACTAAAGTGTAAATCAGCACGATGTTTAATATAGCATTAGTTACCATAGTAACTTTATTTTCAAAATTATGTAGAAATTTTCTAAATTATTTAAAAAAAATCCCTACTGATTTGTTTTAAGAAATTTCGGTTTAGTAAGGATTTCAGAATAACACACGTAGTTAATGAATTCCACAAAACTTAATAATTATATCAATGTGCTGGCACTGCCGAGAACACACCGAAACCATTGGCATTTACGCATAATAAATAAGCCTTAACCCTAAACCCTAATGGAATAAAGAACAACATACAAAATAGTGCGGTTAGGTCGAACATTGCCCAGGTAAGCTAAGGTCTCTAATCTAGATAAGCTTTAGTGACTTTTGAAACACTAAATTCTTGTTATAACAAGAACTAATTAGGTATTTTGAACGTTGTTCATGGTCTTTATTTATTTGTGTTAGAATGTATTGCGGTAAATAGTAACATGGTTTTCAAGTTCATATTTGAGTTTCAGTGTTATGTGGGATGACAGTTTTTGTACATAGTAAATATCTAAATCTATGTGGATTCTGTATTATATATTCTTCTCTTTCTGTGAACACTAATTTTTGTTGTAAGTATATAATTTAGTAGCAAAGTTAACACAGATTATAAGTAACATATGTAACTTTGAATTTTTAATGAATTATCTCCGATATACTTTTTACAAAACTTTTCTGCCTCACACATCTATCATCCACGCACCTGCCCAGGCTATCCATGATACGCCAACATCGAAATAATTCTTTATCTCGTACGTACCTGTAACAAAGAAATGAAGAATGAAATACAGCGAATATTTAACGTGAACGGTGAAACGTTATCCTAGAGTAGATGCACATAAATCAACACCACCTGTGCGATATAATTTTAGTGTTGAAACTTTGGACTAAATTGAATAAGGATTTTCGTGAAAAATGGTTGTAAAACTCTTTATTAAGTTACCCCACCAAAAGTCAATTAATGGCCCACAAATATATAGATATTGTATATGGAACAATATATGGATCTTGTCCGAAATAAAGAATTGTTATTATCATTAAATATCGGCAGCCAAAGGACAAATGTTGCGATGTCACCAACTTGGTTTTAGCTTTACACTAACCCCCTCTTGACACCAAAAAGTTTTTTTTTCTTTTTTATAATATAGTAGTAGCAGACGAGCATGCAGTCCACCTGATGGTAAGTGGCTACTGCCGCCCATGGACATCTGTAATCAACCCCAGATAGGATTAGGTATTCCTACCTCTGGCCGGCCACAGATGCGCCGGTACCCCTGAGGACTAAGCTGGAACGCCTCGGAAAAGTATGTCTCCCTTACCACACCCTTCAAACCGGAACACAGCAGCGCCTAATACTACTGTTATTAGACAGAAATAGGTGTAGTGGTGGTGCCGTGCCGTGGTGTATGTCAAATATATTTCCCGAATGCCAGTCGAAATCGTCTTTTTGAAATACATCAAATAATTCAAAAGTAAAACTGGTATCTGGAGAGCGATATTGGAAATCTGCCAACGCATCGTAAAGTTAGATCTTAGAGCCAATGTGGATCCATCAATTGAAGAAAAATATGCCGATTTAGCGATTCCTCTCGTCCAGTAAGAACTTTCGGTGAGTTAAATTGTTCTTCGAAATTCAGAAAACTGTTCAACCAAATTGCTTTAAAGAAATTATTGACCACTGACTACGAATCTAGGTATTGATGGATTAAATTTAAAATTTGCTTACTATAAGTACTCGTAGGTACGTAGATGTACGGTGCCATGTATTCTTCTGACATAGAAAAAAACATGTTCACCTTGTCATCAATATTGTTATTGGGAAAGAAGTTTAAAATCTGTACAGTACCCTTAGTATGAGTTTTTACGTTTTACCAAAAATGACTGTTTTTGTTTACGTATTGCCCATACATTTTCAATCAGATCTGAAACAGTCCACTAGGGGCGCTGATTGGAAATGTATGGGCAAATACGTAAACAAATACCTTACTACCTTTTCTCATACTATGAACAATAAACAACAATACGAAACTATTCCTATTTATGGGCCGTTAAAATACCAATTTCATCCAGCAAGTACTCAAAAGACGTAGCGTCAATTCGATTTGCACCAAATAATTCAGTACTAAGTAAAAGTGGGGATTGGAACTGAGTGAAATTGGACAGCAGCCAATCGGGCTGTAAAACTTTACAAGCCAACTTGTTCCCAGACAATCTAGATCCATCAAATGAAAAAAGTCTACGCTACCAATTTAGCACCAATTTATTGAGCAAGCGAGAATAAATTTGATTTTCTGTTTGATTAGAATTTCGACGATTTGTATTAAAATCAATATAGGAAAGTCAATTTTATATCGAAAGAAACACGGAATTGAACATATCAAAATTTCCACTTTCCTTTTCATCATCATCTCATATGTCTTGCTGAACAAGCTCGTGCACGACAAAACAAAGATAATAAACTCTTTGTGCTATGTAATGGATAATTAAGAACTAACTAACTAACTATATTATGTATGTTTTAAAAATAACAAATTATAATACAGTTCATTTGATCATGTGGTGATTAATCCCGGATAGGATTAGAGTCCTATCTGATATAATAAATAAGCGTTGCTATCCCTGAAGACTAAGTTGGAATGGCTTGAAAAATGTATCACGCACTGCAAAAAAAACATAGCAGCATTTTACACTGTTATTATAAGACAGAAATGAGTGTAGCGATTCTATCTTAAAACGAAAAGCTTTTTTCACTTGCCTTCAAAGTCATATCAAAATGGTATCAAATTATTGTATTGCGAACAATTTCACAAAGAGAACCACTTAAAATAATTAAATCGTTTTGCATCTTTAAGATTAAGGAAAGCTAATCCGTAAAATCGAATGGAATTGTAATTGGGACGCGGCCATTTTGGCCGTAAAGTTTGTTCTCAGCCAATCTAGATTCATCAATTGAAGAAAAATATGCCAATTCAGCGATTTCGTTAGTCGGGGAAAAAGTTTTGATTAAATTGATCGAGAGTAATTTTCCATCCATCAATTTATTCATTTTGGTATCGGTATTTTGGTATCATTATGGAAACGATGAAATGAAATAAATAATTTATTAAATTGTACCTTTGATGGGACCGCGGGCGTTATGTTTTTCGAGCGCCTTTTTTTTCTTTTTTTTAACGCGGAGAATTCCTCATGGATCCTCTTCTGCCCGGGGGAGCAAAAGGGGTATGTCGGAATCTTACCGACGAAAACTCCGCGGCGTTCCTCTGGATGTTTTTCGAGCGATTAATATATCTTATATATAAAATTCGCGTGTCACAATGTTAATTACCGTACTCCTCCGAAACGGCTTTACCGATTTTCGCCAAATTCTATATGCATATTCAGTAGGTCTGAGAATCGGCTATTATCTATTTTTCATACCCCTTAGTGATAAGGGTTGTTCGCCCTTAACATTTTTTTATTTATATGTCAACACAATGTTTGCCGGGTCAGCTAGTACTTGTATATTATGTTAAGAATAATTCTTTGACACACCCAACAACCCAAGCGGCTTGACGGATTTTATCATATTATGAGGGGTCGTTGGATTTGTGGTAGTGGCTTATGTTTAAACAGACGAGTTTTTGTGTCGCAAATAGAGATCTGGCATCTCTCCCCATTTAAGAATAACGAATAAAAACTTACGCTGTAACACCAGTAGTAAAAAATAAAAAATATTACTAAATATTAATAACGGACTGCACTCCGGGAGTGCCGACAGAAGTGAAAACTTTCGAAACCTAACCTGAATAATAAAATTCAATAAATAAAAAATGAATCTGACACCCGTTGATATATTTTTCTATGCTGACACCGGATGACGTATTGACTTTACTTTGCCGTCTTACGAATTTTCGATCAGGACACGTGATCCTGACGTGAGTTCAAAATTTTTTCCCATCACAAAAAGTGTACAACGCCGCTTAAGAAGGTTTTATTTCAAAAATATATTTTATTCTTTTGCATTTATCGTAGCAAAGAGACCCACAAGAAAAAAAATCAATGTCCGTAGTTTATTTCCTGAGAGCTTAAAAATACAGTTTTTAGCCGGCTACGTAAGATAGGATTATCGTTAAGCTTTATCTCGGTATACCACCTGCAACGGAATACTTACTAACCTAATTCCTTTTATTTCATTTGCGAAGCTTTACATTTAAACATTTATTTTCTATTGAAAGTAATATTAGGCATGATTTCAACACAAAAGTGGTAGAACACTTCGACTAAGGAGGCACCACTGCCATAGCTATTTCTAACTTATAACAGCAATGGTAAGCGCCGCTGGATTCTTGTTTGAAGGATCTAGTAAAGGAGACAAACTTAAATGAGGCATTCTAACTTTAACCGCCGACCTTACATATAACATTAATGGTATTTAACATTGATTATATAGCTGTTTGTGGACGGTAGTGACTACTTAAAAGATAGATGGAATCCACCACTTTGCACTAGAAACACAACTCATTTGTAACTTAAATTTAACGAACTTCTGATCTACTCCAACTGCACTTTAAAGTGAAAGTAACTCCTTAATTATGAAATTGACATCCTATGTAACCTACACTTCACTATAATGGACCACCGAAGTACCTTTGTAAAACAAACTCAAATTACACCAAGCCCTTGTCTCAAAGAGACGTGGATAAAATTATATACGGAGTCTGACAAAGCATTTTAATTATGAAATCCCACACAAACATTAACAATGGGCACATAACTCGTAGCACACAGAATTTATTTAGAATGCGACATTAGGCAGTTGGCTCTATTTTTTGTGTGCACAACCTTGGGAAGCGGCCGTTGTTTTTGTTCAAGAAATTCAATTCGGACCCTGTTTATCTTGCTAATGATGAACATTTTTTGTAGAATTGTAGGAAACGGAGGTAAAGGAATGCGAATACGTATAGAAAATCCTTATAATGGAAGGGCAGTTCCTGTAAAAAACGCTTTAATACTTTATTTAATAACTTAAATTTAATTAATGGAATTAAACGAAATCGTGTTTTGAAATATCAGTACTCGAAATTTATTCTTAAGCTTGCAAGTTAGTATTTGAGTCCTATATGCTTTGCGTCTACAAAATATCATACTAGTATGTCTATCAGAAGCCGCTATATATTGATGGGCAGTGGTTCATCGTATCGTAAGATTCAAGAATATCTCCTCCACGTATCGCAATAATCCGCATATCGTTGTTTTCATATTACAATGTTTTGTATCTGTACAATATTTTGTATTTGTAAAATGTACATTTCAGCGCCATACCTGCGGTGGAACGCAACTGAGGGTCGTCAGAGCGAAAAGGTGATTTTCCCAATATTTTTGTTTTTTGAACGGTCGAATTTCGTATACCTAGTTTTTTTTAAATATCATACGGGACTTTTTTTATAATATAGGAGTATCAGACGAGCATACAGTCCACCTGATGATAAGTGGCTACTGCCGCCCATGGACATCTGTAATCAACTCCAGATAGGATTAGATATTCCCACCTGAGGTCGGCCACAGATGCGCCGCTACCCTTGAGGACTAAGTTGGAACGCCTCGGAAAAGTCTGTCTCCCTTACCACACCCTTCAAACCGGAACACAGCAGCGCCTAACACTGCTGTTATTAGGTAGAAATAGGTGTGGCGGTGGTGCCGCCGGAGTCGAACCACAAAGGGATCTACCACCTTCAAAATTTTTAACTTTATAACCCAACTCGAAGACCTATGAATGTAAGTTATTCGACTTTTCATTAGTAGCACAATTTTATAAACATCGTTAGTCTGCTTTTCATCGACCTACATATATTACCACTATCAAATAACATTAGGGATAACTTTTTAAAAAGGATCAAAAAAAGAAAAAAATATTTAATAAAAACATAATCGTTTTCTAGTACTAATTGTTACATAATAAGTTAGGCTTTACTTTTGATTAAATTAGTTTCAGCTAGATATAGGTTCTGTTAAAGTTAGTTCGACAAATATTTGCTTTGAAGTACTCGTAGATATTAGAAATCAAGGGCGTAATATAATCGTTAAAGACTTTTTGAAATAGGTTCTCTAATTCCCTGTTATCGATTTCAGGTCAATAGCTATTAAATTTTTAGTACTTTTTTATAATATTGGAGTAGCAGACGAGCATGCACCTGATGGTAAGTGGCTACTGCCACCCATGGACATCTGTAATAAACACCAGATAGGATTAGATATTCCTACCTGAGGTCGGCCACAGATGCGCCTGAGGACTAAGCTGGAATGGCTCGGAAAAGTATGTCTTCCTTACCACACCCTTCAAATCAGAACACAGAAGCGTATAACGCTGATATTATGAAGCAGAAATAGTTGTGGCGATGGTGCCGCCGGAATTTATGTTTTTCCTACGAATATAACCACGCGAACCTACAATTTTATTTAAAACTAACTAAACCGTTCTACGCTTTGCTGTCGTTTAGAACGATATAATTTATAAAAAAAGTTAATAAAACTTCTGTTTCCGTTCTCGTGAGATCTTTGATACAAAAAGTATAAAAACACTTATAATAAAATACTACGTTGTGCAAAAAAATCAAGTGGAACTGAAGCTAATTTTCCAGTTATACGGACTGAAATTTACGCCATACGAATTAAATATTGAAGTACTGTAGTAAACGAGCATGCAGTCTACCTGTACCCTTACCATGAGTTTTCAAAACAACCCACAATTTTACGTTACATTACGAGCCCTCACCTATTGTTACGAGTAAACGTAACAATAGGTAAGTCTTTTTGTCTGCCTCACATGTTCGCAAAAAAGAGAGTCAAAACTTAAAGCGCCATTTTGTCAATTTAGACATTTAATGTTATGTTACTGACACTATAGTTCTGATACAATCCGCTAGGGGCGCTGATTGGAATTTGTATGGGCAAATACGTTAATAATACCAAAACAGTCACATTTGTCAAAACGTAAAAACTTATGGTAAGGGTACTGATGGTGAATGGTCACTGCCACTTACTGCTTTAGACATGCAATGCCTAAATAGGTTTGAAGTTCAATTTCAGATCGATTACAAATGTGTTGCTTTGATGATTAAGTCGGCATGGCTCACGTAAGTGTTACACCCTACCACGCCTCTTATACCAATACACAACCTTTGGCTGGTTTTCAAAAATAGAGTTTTACAATCGCACTATGCAGAATTCTACTGTTTTTGGTATAGAAATAGGTATACACTTTTTATTATATTAACACATACGCACATAAATTGTAGGCGCTTACATCGAATAACCTACTCGTTTTGCATGTTTCGATAAGATTACATACTTGAGACTTAACACGTTAGCTGCGGAACGCGGCTTAAAACACCTCGTCCATGTCTGGTCGTTATAGCGGTAAGAAAAAACTTTAACTTCTCTGTGATGCGAGAGGCATAACTTCCGTCTGGTTCAGTGTAGGAGAGTGATAACTATATGTTTGTGATGTGCTACTGATTCCTAGTTCTATGGTACACCAACCTAATGTCGGGTTTGTTAGACCTCGTGCCGCACTGAACAAATAATAATGCTAACACAGTGCGGAACGAGGTTGCGAACGCCTCGTTTCCCCACGCACCTCGTACCGCACCCCACGCTAGCTTCACGTGGTTAGTGTTGTGCAACGCAGTCAAGTCTTTGTGTTGAAAATTATCATGTCGAAACGTTGCCGAAAAAAGTTGATAATGGAGGAAGATGAAGAAAAACCGGTTGAAAAATCTGAGCCAAAATCAGAATACAGGAAGATATTTCAAAAACAGGTAAGTCACAAATATACTCTGTCTAGGTGAAAGTCCAGTAGTGAGACTTAGGCAGGCTAGGCGTATATCCGTATAGTAAGAAATTACATTATAGATAATTACGTTTCCTGTTATGGTTCAAACAAAAGTTAAGTAGCTACATTATTGATATAGGAAACGTAGGAAAAATCGTTACCGAGTATTCCGATTACTCTTTACCCTAATCTACTCGCTCCTACTTTTCAGAATCCACTGCAAAGAAAGCACATCATCTCGATAAGGGTCCAAAGAAGAAGAGATGTGTCGGATGCTACGAAAAACTCCGCACATTCTTGACATGTCGTGAGGCAGACAAAAAAAACAAAAAAAAAATCTCACGGAATGCACTGTTTGCAAAAAACCTTATTGTCTGAAATGTTTCAATGAAAAACATCCATAACTTTTCCCCTTTTTGTATTCATTCTGTCCATAACGTTGATAAATAAAAACAATAAAATAAAATCGATATTTATTTTCCCATCACTAAATTATATCGAAACCTGCCATTTTTCAGTGCGGTCCGAGGTGCATTAGATCCCACATTTTATTTTACCCATAGAATCTAAACTAACTAATTTAACCAAGGGCGGTGGCAGATCTAGGTTAATCAATTCATTGTTAATAATAATCAAGACAAAAGCCGTCCATTTTATCTTATTTGGCGCCAAAAAAAGGATTTTAGTCTCCTTCGGGCGGTGGGATTTAATACGCCTCGTGCCGCCACAATGTCGGGTATAGGACGAGGTTTAAAACAACTCGTAACGCAGTAATGGAAAGTACAGAAAAATCTGTGCCGCTGGGAACGTGTTAAAAGGCGTAACATATTCGTTGTCTCTGTACCCCAATCCTCGTAATCCATTCAAAAGTAATACAAATATCTGTGGTCGACGTATCATCCTTTGCGTCTCATGTTCATCTCCTCGCACGAATACCTTCGAATCCAATTTGTCATTACATTACACGTTACCCAAGCGAAAATGATTACGTCGCGCAATATTACATTAACTTTCGCAATATTACATTAACTTTTGCAAAATTTTGTTAGCCGGATTTCAGTCAGGTTTTTCGCATTTTCAGCGACGCTTTAATACGTTATTGCGAGGTTTTCCTCGTTTTAAATGTTTCCTAATGAAGAGAAAATGAGCTATTTACTTCAATATTATTAATTTATTAAAAAAACATACTTATTTTAATTGTCTAATTATCACGCAAAAAAAAACGATTTTACTATTTTTGATACATAAAAAATGTAATCACTAGATTTTTATGATAAGATTTAAGTAAATACTAATATGCATTTAATATGAGTAGAATAATAGGAGCTGGAGTTAATCCTTCATTTACTTACTGAATTTACAAATAAAACTAATAGCCATAACTACTACTACATAATACTGATTTCAATTTCGAATTTTTTATTTCACAGAAGCAGGTGTACAATAAATGGAACTGAATGTTTCTAAACTAGCACGATTTCCTTTTAAAGGTATCTCGACCGCAACAATTTCCAATCTCACTCGATTTTATTCTGTCGCTCGACGAAGATAAGCGATTTACTGGTTGTCAATATAAATTATTCGTTAGGAACAATTGTATTAAATACAATACCTTTAGTATGTAGTAACTATGGAGTTACCCTACGGTGGATATAATGATATCCAAGACATTAAATGGCTAACTATTCGTCAAAGGCGTAATTCTAGAATTCTCCTGGTTCTGTATTCTACTTTACATGATCCAGCTTCTCCACCGTATCTAAAGGAAAATTTTCAGTTTCACTGTTCGTCTCACGACAGCGGACTACGTTCGTCTAGAATTCTCAAAGTCAATATTCCACCGCATAATAGTGTTTTTTTTTCAGTATTCCTTCACAGTACAGGCGATACTACTTTGGAACGCCCTGCCCGAAAACATCAGAAAAGCCACTCGTAGGAACACCTTCAAGAGAATGGTTCGGGAGCATTACCTTCGCATGTCCTCCAATACTTGAGTCTTCCAATTTTCCTTAACTCACTGTGTTCTATATATTTATTTGTATATATTATATTTGTATTATAATATATTTATATTTATTATTATTATACGTAGATATTGTATGTTTTTTTTCTCTTACAGTTGTATTTCTTGTTTATGCCTACCACATGTTATCGCCATCACCCAGGGTCGACTGGCAGAGAATGCCATTAGCCATTAAGTTTACCCTTTGTAACCCTTAGTTTAAGGTGTACAAAAATAAATAAATAAATTATTATAGAACAGCCTGAAACTAGCCGCACACAATTTTGTTTGAATCATGTCGATCGGTCGCGGCATCAGGAAAAATCGCTGGTCATTTTTTGTTCAAAATGAACTCGTTCAATTCCCGGCTAGGGAAAAAGATATTTTAAAAAAGTAATGATGCAGTTTTAGTTTTTATCAAAATCGGCCTCGTAACTCCTTTCAGCATTTTTCGCTAATCCTCATAGTTTCGGATTGGGCCCTGAGGGCCTATTTGAAAAATTTAACCCTGTATATATGTGTCGAATACATAACCTCTCTTCCTTTGGGAAGTCGGTTAAAAAAATAAAAAAAAAAACAAACAACTTAGAGTGTACAGATTGATGATAAAATTGCGACACCGCGGCGTATGTCATCATTGTTTAGAAGGAATCACACTCGCAAAATATTTGATGATGCACTACGTGTACTTTTATAGGTTGCAAAAAATACCATTATAATTTATGAACTGAGCTCATATCCTTTACACATGAGGAATGACGCGTGCAAATGCTTGTATGAACATCAGAATTTTTGGGGCGCCCCGAATTTCAGCGTTACTGTCATCTCTGAAAGCACCCGCCGTAAAAACTTGATTACACCCATAAATACGCTCTGAAAGCGCGTGAATATGGCCGCAAAACGGTTTTGATTTTTACAGCATTTCAGAAAAGTTTTTTCATAAAACGCTCTATAACTTATCTCTGGTTTAGTACTTTATAAGTTGTTTGATACTTACATATGTTTATACCATAGACGAAGGAAGAAAACAGACTCCTAATAGAACATAGATTCACTATTGATTCAACGATTTAGTTCTGCTCATATTCATATTATGTAACATGAAAATCTCTAAAATCGCAGAATAGCACAGTGCGGATGCATCCACATAGAAGAAATATATTTCTGAAATATCAGCTTTGCTTCTAGCTTCTTGCGCACGGAATTTATGATATAACATATTAGAAGTCTATTTACTTACTTCGTCAATGTCTGATGTGAACTTTTTCTGTTTTATACACGCATTGCATATGGATGTCAAAACTTATGGTTGAGCGCCATCTTATATTTTACATATCATAAAGATTCTTTAAAAACAGATCAAATGCCCACATATCCAAACCAAAGCATTGTTTGAGCCAAATGCTTTAAACCAAGTGTGTTCTCAAGAAAAGTATTTATGAAATCTCCTAAATCGATTACGATGAGTCTCCTTTGTGTTCCGAAGGCTGGCTGCTTATTCGCGCAGATCCGTTAATATCGATACAAATTCGTTTGGTTTAAGGTCATGTGAATTGAGCCTTTGTTTACAAAGAACATTTTAATCTGGAGGTGTCAAGATATTTTAAAACAAAAATATCGTCGTATCGTAAAATTGTCGTCCAATGTACGTACATTTGACGACAAAATACATACACTGACTGTACTGAATATACTGTTCTATTGGATAATAGACGTCTATTGTCCAATAGAACAGTCATTGTTCAGCATTGCCATCATTAAGGTCATATTTTATTCGAGATTTTCTAACCAAAACACAGCGATCTGAATTCTAACTTATTATGAAAGGAAAAAAATCTTTTACAAAATTTATATGAACAGCTTTCAAAATGTTGAATTATATCTTACTTACTAAAATAAAATCAAAGGTGTGCCTGGGACTCATACTGTATTAAGAGATCGGTCTTCATCTTCAAATCACAATTTACTTCCGACTTAACATTTTGTTTTATTATTACGTCAGTGGTGTAGTATTACGTCTTGAAATATTTATTAAGTTAACTAGCTGACCCGGCAAACGTTGTGTTGCCATATAAATAAAAAAAATGTTAAGGGTGAACAACCCTAATCACTTAGGGGTATGAAAAATAGATAGTAGCCGATTCTCAGACCTACTGAATATGCATATATAAAATTTGGTGAAAATCTTTAAAGCCGTTTCGGAGGAGTACGGTAACAAACATTGTGACACGAAGATTTTATACATAAGATAATATAATATAATACTACAAGGTTATAATTTAGTTAGTTACGCATGTCGCATCCAGTAACCCCCAGTTAGTACATCGGAGGTCGACAGCGTGGAACTGCGCGTTCCGCACCGCTGCACGCTGGAGGAACGTTCTCAATTTATTTACCCACACACTGCGTGCCAGAAATATGTAGGTATTTCTTTGTATAAAAATTCAGCTGACGTATGTTTGTATTCATAAAAATAAAAGTAATGGATGGTTTTGATTTATTTTTTACACAATGGTATAATAATCTTATATATAAAATTTTCGTGTCACAATGTTACTAACCGTACTCCTCCGAAACGGCTTTACCGATTTTCACCAAACTTTATATGCATATTCAATAGGTCTGAGAATCGGCTACTATCTATTTTTCATACCCCCAAGTGATAAGGTTCACCCTTAACATTTTTTATCTATATAGCAACACGGCGTTTGCCGTGTCAGAGTTTTATATAAGAGTGTTTTTACCTTTTTTATAATATAGATTTAGAAGTAGCAAATGAGTATTTAATCCACCTTATGATAGGTGGCAACTACCATAGGAGAATAAACTTACCATAGGTCGGCCATAGAAGATTTGTTACCTAAGAACCCGTTTGGACGTATTTTATAAGCATGTCTCCTATATCACACCGTTCAAACCAGAACATAGCAACGCTGAGCACTGGTGTTTTAGGCACAAAAAATCCACGGCCACCCATGGTACCTACGGACTCGAACCACAAAGGATAATATCACCTTCAAAGATGTACGCTCAGGAAACATCGACTAAATCATAGTTAAGGGCTGTAGCTATATTAGCCTACATGTGGGTATGTGAAACACGTTCGGTAACTATGTACTCGAGTTGTGTACCTGTACGCAGGGTTGAACAAATCTGGATCATTGTGTATTTCACATTCAACAACTGTGTGTTATGAACAGTGGAACATATTTTTGGCATAATAATGGTTTTGGAATAGTGGTAATCCACCTACCTTGAATGCTGATTGTAGCTATACGTTTGCATGACCTTACTGCTCCTCTCGTCTTCTTGCATGTGTGCAGGCACGTAAGTTTTCTTTCTCAATAAAACTTTCACAGATACACACACAAACACAAACTAGTAGCGCGCGCACGCACACGAGCACACACACAATAACATATCTGAAGAACACAATATTTATGATAAGTACTCGAATCATTGCGAGCCAGCTTGAACCGGTAAGTGACCACGACTGGTGGAGTTTTAATCAAAGAGAATGTAATCACTACGTTTTAATACTGATGCATTGAGACTGATGACTACGCAATATTACCGACAAAACAAGAGGGTAGTCCGCAATAACAAAAGATACAACGCTAAAATTATTATGTCATACATGATCTTAACTTTGATTAATAATATGTAAACACCTATTGTCGTTGTATTTGTAATATCATCTAGGATTACTTGTCTCTTGAGAACCCGAATTCTAAAATTACGTATATTGTATGAATTTATGTTATTTGATAATCTTGACGTATGATCATTCGACATTGACAAATATGTGAGTGTTTCACAACGCAAACGTTATTATAATGAGTACCTTTTTTTTTAACTGACAACAAGAAGCAAGTACTATAATCTCAATTTTATATTTTCTAAAAACCTTTATGACTGCAGAATCATTTAATGCCATAAATATGAATGTTTTGTAATAATTTATTTTTAATTTAACATGTGATGGAAATATCTTTATCTATACTAATAACAAATTTCTGAAATTAATCTGGAACATACCATACATTCATTAACTAAGGACATTTTCAGACTTGCGATTTTCAAATGTACATCCATCAGTATTACCTATCGCCTATAGGTATGTTGTAAATTCCCAGTGTGATAAAAGCCTAACCATCTGAAAGCTTTTTCGCCTGCTGGCAAGCATAATAAAGCCTATCGATTTTACGTCACAGCCTTGTTACACGTTAAGTGCACTTTTCTAATAGAACAATATGACAGGTGTAGTGTAGGAATAAAGGTAACATATTTGCAAATAGTCTGTGTAAGGCATTATTTTCTTTTGTCTGTGTATTGCGGGGGGGGGGGGGGGGGCACATAATAAATTATCTACTACTACATAACTTTATGGTAAAGTAGTTGTGCTATAGCGGGAGGAATAAATACCATAATCTTCCCAGATTTGATTCCCGGGAGAATGTAAATAATTTAGATATCTTTGCCGTCCCTGGTTTTTGAATACTTACATTTATTTTTAATAAAAAATAATAAGTATTATTATTTGTACTTTGACCACACAATATGATGGGGCGGCGGATCTTCATTATCAGAAATATAATAAGCTTTGTAGCTTATTATATTTCTCAAATCTCAAATCTTTGACCACACAATATGATGGGGCGGCGGATCTTCATTATCAGAAATATAATAAGCTTTGTAGCTTATTATATAATAAGCTTTGTATCTTATTATATTTCTCAAATCTCCAGTAAGAATCCCTCGTCAATTATTACAATCGTCATAAACTCCTCAAAGACTCCCCAGGAGCCATTACTTCGAAACTGTGGCTTCAAGTTTTTGCCATAAACTTTATAATGAAGGCCGTGCTGGTACGAGCTTGCTGGCAATTATTTACACGCTCAAGTTATGGGTTGTACAGCTAAATGGATATTTTAATTAATAGAAGATGCAATGGTAATGGATTTTAAAATGCATTTAGATAAGCTAAAGTATTGCTAGTGTTTGCTAATACCGGTAAGATTTGTTATCATACAGGAAGTAGTTTAAATTGACGGAAATTATTTTTACCTGTCTCTATTTTATTCTGTATAAGGTGTAAGCAAAAATGAAATACAAAAGCCGTCATTGTAAATAACATTATTTATTGAAACAAGTTATAACTATAAGTATCTCAATTTTAGTGTCGAAGCAATGGTAATTTTTGCAATTTAATTCGTAAAAATTGATATAAGTATAGTATTGATAAGAAAACTTTATACCTCGTATTTTTCCTATGAACTATTAAAAGGTGCATGTGCTCATGATGTAAAAGTAATATGATGATAAATATGTTTTATGTTTCAGAATACATGTGAAATAATATAATTGTTTTACACAAAATGAATAACAGAATATCACCTACACATTATCCGCAAAAATACAAAATGACTTTTCGCTATGAAAACCTTTTTGTAAATTTAGCATACAAACCCACATGGTATTACGCGATCTGCCAAATTCTTGCTTTAAATTTTAGTTTACCCACGTGAACTTCACCGCAACTATTCTGAACCGTGATATTCAAAATAACTACGTATTTAAATACAAAACTTCCCGCACATTTTCTAAATTGTCGTTTGTAGCTAATTTTGCATAATTACTAAATGTCTGTTGCAAAGTACTTAGTCGTTTTAGCTTGCAATTTGCAATAACGTTACGTAAATTTAATTTTGTACAATTATAAAACGGACTCAGCGTTTTGATACCCACATATATTTTTGACTTGTTATACGAGTATCAGTGTTAAGCGATGTTATGTTCTAGTTCAAAAGGTGTGTGGGACACATACTTTTCCAAGCTATTCCATCTAAGTCCTTGTGGGTTGCGCCGCATCGGTGGCCAACATTAGGTAGGAATTTTACCTAGGGTTAAAAAAATCCGTGGGCGGCACTAGTCGCTTATTGGGACGGCTTGCTCGTCATAATGTGCCCTTATTATAATAAAAAAAAATATTATAATAAAATTATAATAAAAAATATTATTATAATAAAACAAATTATAGAAAAATTGAGAAACACCGAGAAACAAAACAAAAACTGTTTTTAAGTACGACTTCAATCGTGCTTGGAGATGCTTACAGAAGTCAAGCAATGGTAGTGGCCTCTTATCATCAGGTGTACTACTTACTCATGTGCTTTAAGTTATTCTATACTTTTTCCATTAGGTCTACTCGCTACTCGCTGACAATGAAACTGGTCTCAAAACAAGTGCTAAGAGACTAAGAACTCTCTTGACACTTGTGTGGTCTCAGATATTGGAGTTTGTAAAACACACAAACTGTAACAAATGAATAATTCATGAAGCTGTAACTTGCGGGCTTATGTAATAGAGGGCACGTGTAAATCAGATCTACTAGTTAAATCAGGGTAATCCTTAATTTAATCCTTCAAAATAAAAACGCAAATATTTTATTAAAAATTAAACATTAGTAAGGTATAAAATTAATAAACGGGAAAAGAAACTGGAAAAGTCCGTCATATCTTTTCAGGAAAGCAAAATAATATTAAACGTTAATGAAAAATCTAGGACTGCAGCTCATAAAAAAATATTATTATTACAAGTATATGTTTTATTATTAATATTTCAGTACCGTTAAGAGAAATGACGCTACATAAAAAATAAATACCTAACTAAAATGATATTACCAGCAAATAAATTCACATTATTTTAATAAAAGACATTCTCAGAAAGTGACGGTCATGAAATTTTCATACGATATCGAGCGATGATTCGTTTTATTGCTCCTAACCATAAAATGACCATAAAAACCCCATCACGTTCCATACAAATGCCTCTGCGTCTAACCTTCGTCCCTCGGTAAAGCAGATCTAATTTTAGACGGAAATAACTACTTAGATCTAATGGGCGATGGACCGAAAGATGGTGAATTCTTCAAGGTTCGACAGTGACCGTGATCAGTTAATATTACTGCGGCCACATCTATTTTAGTGTAAGTGTATTTCAGAAGTCAAAGGTGTGATAATAGACAGATACTATATTGCATATGTTTCAAGCAATGAATTAATTGCCCAGTAAGTGGCCATTATCTATAAAAAGCTCGCAAAGTAAAACACTGCTTTAAATTAGAAGCATGTGTGGTGGTGGTACCATATATACTAATGTGTTCCAATTTGGTCGTCAAGTGCAGCAACTAGCTGTGACCAACTTTAAATATCGATGAGATCAACTAAAATCAGTAACAGTGCATGCTCGCTTGCTAGATTGATTGAAACTGTACTGAAGCCAAATGCAATACTATTTCAATGATATGTAGCAAATTCAATATTTAGGTTTGAGATTTTTTTAGTTATTCGTGTTAAAATTATTTGAATTTTAACTCCAATAAAATCTGATTTTTTTTTTAAATTACTAAAATTTCAATTAATATTTTTTGAATAATCTTTCTTTCAGCTGTTTCCCCAGAAAACAAATTAAAAGATATCCGATATATAAGTAAGTATTCGTTTTGTTACAAAAATGTCTAAATCTATGTATCTTGATACGGATTGAGTGAGGTCTGGGGCTTTACCACTTTGCGATATCAATAAAATAATTTCAATTCAACAGAATACTAAAACCTCTAATATCAATAAATTTTATTTTATCCTACCTGTCAACTTGCTGCCTGATCGGATAATGCCAGTACAATCGGAATTTCTATTTCACCTGAATGGATTTTCGGATTCGAGAAGTCCCTGTTATCAAATTATATGTTTTTCCACGCCTTTTTCCATTAGCTTTTCTTTTAGCTTTCCATTTGCAGCTTCTCTCGTGTTTATTCTTTCAAATTTACTATTTACCTACTTTAACAGGGATATGTTTAAGGTAATAATTTTTTCATTATTTATAATGTTTACAAAAGTAAAATATATAAAAAATAAAACTTATTTCATTTTGCAGTCAGATAATTGCTTAATTTAACTACTGAATTAATTTAAACTTTCACACAACGCTATGAGACTTGGCACGCACTTATGCAGCTCTTTTTCTTCTTTTAATTTCTGGAACTCCTGAGTAAAACATATAAATGCGTATAAGACTAGCATTGAAGTTTTGCGGACTGTTCTCTTTGTAGTGCGATAAACATGATACCACAGCAACATTTGTCTCTGCCTTGTAAAGCAACGCAATATATTTTTGCTATTTCTCAACTAAGTAAAACTACAATGGTTAATGGTTATGTTCTATATAAAATGGTGGCGAATTTTTTTAAATTAAAAAAAGCAAACAAGCATGCAGTCCACCTTATTAAGGATTCGTAATCGCCCATGGACATATGTCATCAATTGCATATAGAAGAGGCCCTGAAGTGGATTAAAAATACGTTTTAACTAAGGACCAAAATTACCACCCCACATGAAAGTGATGCCGCTGTCCATACCCTTGCAAAACTGCTTCATCCCTCCTATCGCTATACTGGATCTACCACTTTGCTAAAGTCTAAGAAATACGACAGGTGTTACAGTAAATAACGGATTCGGTATAAACTAATGTATTATATATAATTTTGAAGTTAAATAATTAAGTAAAAGTAGCCAATAAAGTTATCTTTTGTAACGTTTTGAAGTTGTGTATACGAAAAAAATGTTAAAAGCTTAGCTTATTCCAGATCTTTATCGTTGCAGAATGAGTTCATTACACTCAAATGGGTCCTCTCTTTTCTCTTGTTTGTAAAAAATAACTCGAGTTTATTCAGTCGCAGTATTATGTTCATAATGACAATGGTTGAAGTAAAATTATTTTACCTGTGTATAAATGTTTAAATATTTCATGAAATATTTGCAATGCTACGACTTATAATTTTGTATTTACAAATTTCAGACGTGCAGTACATTTGTACATAAATGGTCTCTGCCCTCTATAGTTTTATAGACATTTAAAATCGTGACTAATATAGGTCTTAAAGGCTACCAACGCACGAATTTCAGCCACAGACGCATTAAATTAATACTTAGGGGACAGTCGCTGATGGTTGCCGGAGCTGGTATATTATACCCCTTACGAGCCTAGAATTGATTTTACCCTTTTTTTTCTTTTCGAGGGGGAAACCTTCAAAAGGTACCCGACGACGTGGGAGGGACGCCGGGTTATGTGGGATTTTTACCGCACTAAAACCCCCCCGGTGGCCGTCCTCAGCGCTTGTTGGAGAACTCCGGGATCTCCGACGGAACACAACCGGAGTAAGAATAGATTTTACCCTGATAAAATTGGGCACCTTTAAAATTTCAAATTTATTTTTTTCAATTTCACCGTTCAACCGACTATCTTCTGTTGGAGAAATTTATTCCAGTTATATATTGCCATAATGGGCGAAGTGGGCGTATCACTAGCGGGCGATCGTTAGTATTAACTGCAACCACAAGTAAGATAACAAGGAATAATATGGTCCATTTATATCGGAATGAGAACAATCTATTCAACGAAAATGTTAAGTTGAATCTTGGTCAGTTGAATGGGTTGGTTGAAACTGAAATATTTACTGCTGTTTGTGGAAGATTCTTCTATCTTTCGTGCAGACAATAGTGTTTAACTCTGAATCTTTTTTAGTGCATTTTATTGGAAATAATCTTCATCTTTATAGTACTTCAATATTAAGTTCTTTTTAAGGGTTGTAAAATCAGCTGATCCTGACTTTTGTTAAATCATTATATGAGAGTGGCATATGAACCAGAATTCATATTCATACCAAGTTGCTATTACCACTTTATTTCATGAATTTATCATTTTTTGAACGATAAAATGACTGACATGGGAAATCGTTAATTCAATAACATTATCAATCTTTATCACACCATTGATGAACACGGGTTTCCCGTTGGAACGAGATTAGGCATTAGTATACAACGCTGGTTAAGTATATTGGTAACAAATTATTTATATAATTATATTTTATCATCGCAAAGTTCCATAAATTACATAGATATTAATAACTGAAATATATCACCCAGTAGAAACACTCTCACCACAATACCTCATACAGCCAAGATTTTTCATAAAAAATAATGTTGGTCCTTTGACAGAATATTATTAAGCACACAATGAATCCCCTCAGCCCGACATGGCGTGTTACACAAGGGTTTCGTGACATAAGAATAGTCGATGACATCTTCATTTCCTACCTTTATTTCCCCGTCGATAACATGATACAGGAAGCCGTCGAAAGAAACCTTCCCCTTGACGTTATGAGTCACGTTTTGATATATAATTTTTCTTATAATTTGTATGTTACTATAAAACTTATGTAGAACAATGGTATGGTATTGTATGGTAGAAATCGTAGGGTTTACTTTAGATTCCGCTTTGAAAGTAAATTTTAAGTACATGTCTTTTTTATATTATTAAATAGCAAACAAAGATGAAGTATACCTGATGGTAAGTACTAATTGCTCTTAGGCAACCATAAATCCCAGATAGGATTACGTATCTCAAATTAGTCCCAAGTTTCTATCTGAGAACTTGGAACCCATCGTATTAGTGTCTCATCCATAACTTTATCCTTCACCAATTATCCACGAAACGCAGCAGTTCTAAGCTATTTTATTTTATGGCCAAATATATAGTTAGTGTGGTGATGCCTTCTAGGAATTGAACAATGAAGAGTTTTTTATTTTTAAAATACTTATTATTATTATCTATCAGTATTTAGAGCTGCATACGGAGCTAAAGTAACGGTTTTGCCTAATCATCCCAAAGGGCTGAACGTTTTATTGACCGCGGTAAATGTTAAACTTTACTGCTATAAAGAGGACATTAAAATTCCCGAATCGATTCATACAACATCCACGCAAAAAGACAAAACTATTTTAAAAAGACATATTTTGCAATACACTACATTCTAAAGCAATGACGTAGCCTTGTGCGTAGCCAAATTTTCTTGGCACCCAACAAAAGGTTTTAAAAATTCTCAAAGCCAAATATTACACACTTAAACTAAAAATAAACTTGCTGTTATGTTATTGCATTTTTTTTTGCAAACTTTCGATAACTACTATAAAACATAACATCTTTGTGTCTGATCAGTAGTGCGCTTATGACTTAAGAAGAGAAAAGAGACGCTTTTTAGACTCACGGCCCACACTAGGGCTCTCTGTGTCGTGGGTTCTATGGACACACAAAGACGAATACACAAGCTTATTGCTTAACATGAGAACTGTTATACCGATAAACTTGTAACTTGACCCTTTTTATATGTAATTTTATTACAACAGTACCCTTAGTATGAGTTTTTAGGTTTTTACATAAAATGACTGTTTTGGTATTTGTTTATATTTCCAATCAGTGCCCCTAGCGGATTGTATCAGAACTGATTGGAAATGTATGGGAAATACGTAAACAAAAACAAAAACAGTCATTTTTGTCGAAACGTAAAATCTCGTACTAAGGGTACAGGTGTGAGAATAATAACGTTTTAAGTTCAGATAAAAAAAATATACAGAGGTGGCAATGCGCGGTGGCATCCAGCATGCTGACCGAGTAAAATGGCCTACATATTCATATATTTATGTATATAATTTAGCGGCAGGAATAAAGCATTATATAATCGTATATGTAATATTTATATATACTTTAAAGTTGTAAATGAGACATTAAAAGTTGAAAATCAACTGTAGACATGCCCAGAACTAGTATGTACAAAATATTTAATATTTACTTTAAAATTCAAAGATTTTCAACAAACACCTATTTATACAAAAGCATTTTAAACGAGAAATTCGCAATATTTTATGAGTCTACATCTGTCCTACACTAAATATCTTTGTGAAACAAATATTATCTTTCTATCTCATTGCATTATTCATCGCGGCTACATTCAGTGTTACATTGTTGCCTTTGCCTTTGCAACTTTGCCTTTTATATTTTTGAATAGATAAAAATAAATGAACTAAAGAACCGTTTTTTGTTTGTTGTTTTTTTATAGCATAGGTGTAGCAGACGAGCAAGCAGTCCACCTGATCTGTACTCAACCCCAGATAGGATTAGATATTCCTACCTCAGGTTGGCCACAGATGTGCCGCTACCCCTGAGGACTAAGCTGGAACGCCTCGGAAAAGTCTGTCTCCCTTACCACACCCTTCAAACCGGAACACAGCAGCGCCTAACACTGCTGTTATTAGGTAGAAATAGGTGTGGCGGTGGTGCCGCCGGAGTCGAACCATAAAGGGTTCTACCACCTTCAAAACCTTTCACTTTCTTAGGTACTTATATTGATAGTTATGGTTATGCAACTAAGTAGCTTAAACAATATACATAACAATATAAACAATATTCATACGTACTCGTACATTCTACACACATTCCATACATACGTACCATATATTCATTCCATATTTCAGCTATACTTAGATACGAACATTTAAATATGGTGAAGCTGATTGTTCAAGCTTAAATCTAATATTTCAAAATCAACTCGAAAAAAAAAAGATTTGACAGTTTTTAGTTGATATGCGTCATATATCGTGTAGTAACTATATTTGCTTCACCGCACCCATCGAAATATAAATTAAAGAAGTTTGATAGCGGCAGAATGCTTGGTGGTCCGACTTCGGCAGCTGCTTAGATTTCTGCTTAGAACAGCAGTGTTTACCGCTGCTTTAATGCAGAATACATCTACCATCCAATACAATATATCCACTCAAAATTTATGGTCAAATAGAAAGCCTCATCACAAATCCATGTATGATACCAAAATTGAAGTAATTTTACATGAAATTGCGTCACCTTACATGGAAAGGCTAGGTTCTGAATTTTTCATTCGCTATCAGGAAAAGGTTGCGTAAGGGTATGTTTATACAGACATCTTATCGAATCAAGATAAACTCAATTTAAGTAAAGGACCTCACTCAATATCTCACTAATAGTTATTTTAAATCTGTCATTCTGTGTCACCTGTGATAAATGGGACAATAAGGTAAATATGATGTTTTGGTATTTCATCATCATCATCTTCGTGTATATATCGAAATAGTTTTAGATAATAATTATTCTATTTTTTTTTAAAGTTCAGCGTACCAAATTTTGGGGCAAGCTTTATTATGTTTGCTATCTTTATTTTATTTAAATCCCTAATATTTAATTCTTCTACTTATATCTTCCATCTTAAATACTAAGTTTCAATATTATATTAGTATATTATCTATGTATATAATAGGAAAGATTGTCGAATTATAAAATTAAAAATATAGCTTATTTTATACAGCGATATAGAAAATATTACATACATGTAGTATGAAAATATACAAGTAGAGACGATAACTATACAAGCGATGAAATAGGACAATATTTTACAAATTGTGTCATTTTCGTTTCAGTTACAGTCCAGTGTGACAGAACCGTTACAGTCTATTATCGCCCCTAATAAAGTCAGGGGTTGACAAGTTTCGAGGTCAAAAAATGATATTGCGACATGATCCCTATTGCCATTTTTTCGTGGACAACAGTTCCGTATCAAATATGTCACAAATATGTATGTATTATGAATATATGTGTATTTTGCGCAAAGACTTTTTTGAAATAATATATTAACTTCAGTTATGTTCTAATCGTAATTTAACATAGGCAAACATTATAGTCCTTTTAGTTAGTATAAGTGTATATTTTCACTGCAAAACGTATATAAAGGTTAAGTGTTACATTTACATATTACATATTATGAAAACCTCAAAAAATATAATGGTATGTTGTTATTCTATGTTTCATATTGTCTGTAAGATGTGTCGTGTCTTATTGAGTTTTTTGCCATAATCTTAGTCTTGAGGAGTGGAAACGCACATGTAATCGGCATTAAGTCCAACAGTGACCACATACCATCAGGTGAACTGCAAACGTATTTACTACTTTAGTCCGAAAATATGTTGCTTAATTATGAATTCGATTTCAAATAATTTGTCCAACGCTTAGTCGCGTGTCTTTATATCACTTTAATACTTGCACTGTACATTTGTAATTCCAGTCACGGCTACAAATAATATTGGTATCAATATGGAGCGCTTGTCCGAGCCAATCAAGATGCAGTTTGAGCTAAAATGGGGACAGGCTTAGCCAATTAGATCCCGGAGTTCTCCGCCAAGCGCTGAGGACGGCTACCGGGGGGGTTTTAGTGCGGTAAAAGTCCCACATAACCCGGCGTCGCTCCCACGTCGTCGGGTACCTTTTGAAGGTTTCCCCCTCAAAACAAAAAAAAAAAGGCTTAGCCAATTAGCATTCGGTCCTTAACGTCCGCATACTGTGGTGAACTCTAATGACTCCTGAGAAAAAATATATTTTTACTTTAAACGCGCAATTGTTGTATTATTTATTTTACTGTAATAAGCTGGGGTAATTAATTTTGTAAATAATAGGGGAAAATAATTATTCAATTGATTTTTATATTTAAAATTGTCTTATTGAGGAAAGTAAAGGAGGAACGTAAATAAATTTAATATAAGCACCACATATATGTCTTTATCCTTTACTTCATGAATAAATCTAATGTATTAGTAACTAAAATACATTAATAATAACATTTTAATAAATAATTATTCATTTAACAAATACAGTACCTTGTCAACTGTTCGTAGGTACATAATTAGTGTAGCACAAGATTATTATCACCTAACTATTGTGTGTTCTTAACCTACTCCATTTATTTGAACTTGGCTGAGCCCTTGACGTTGGCCCTCGGGAGTACAAGATCAATAACACAGATAGTACCAGAGTCAAATGTCCCTACATTTTTTATTCTGAGTCACAACGTAAAGTCATGCCTCCTTTTCAAGTTATCCATTAATTTCGTCGTACCTCCTTTGAGCTGGAATGTCGCCTAGAAAAGTCATTACAAAGTCATAAAGAAGTAATTATGAAGTAATGTAATGATATTAATTGAATTATAGTCATTATCTTCCCTATTACTGGCATATTTTTTCTTTGACAGTGAAATAGTAAATATGAATGCAGTCAATGGTAAGTGGTAGCCGTCCATAATGAGCCACATTCAAATCCAAATAAAATTGCAGTCACCGATAATTATGTTACCCTAAAAACTAATTTACTAGGCCTCATGTAAGTGTTTTTTTCTGTATCACAAACTAAACAGAACGCAGGAGCGTTTGATGCTGTTATGAAACAGAAATTGGTGTAGCAGTGGTGCTTCTGGAGTCATCATAAAGTGTTCTAATATCGTTCCAATTCTCCGTTAGCTAAGGAGACTGAATTCTGAAGTGATCTAGTATGTAGGTTGTTGATAAAAGTCAGTTTCCAAACTCCATAGCTGTATTTTACCGAGTTTTTTTTTTTAATATTACCGAGAAATATTAAATAGTTAACACACATTTTTAACACACATATTTTTAAAACAAACGCCGTCTCTTTAAAATGTAAAAAATATCTTTACTGGTTAGAGCAGTGATAGTATTACTAGTAAACACACAGCAATACAAAATACACGATCTTGACAATTGTATTTCACTTATAATTATGTAAAAACAAAAATTATTCAACTTCACTGAATTTTTTAGACATTTAAATAAATGTAGGTCGTTTTAACATAACTTTATACTTTTACCGACTTTTTAAAACTTTGTCTTTGTAGGAAGTTGGTTAGCAAGGGGACGGTGAAGTTTGGTGTCAGTATTATGCAAAATCACCTCCTCAAATATCCTGACGGAGTGGAGGAATGACGATGACTTTCTAAGGAGAATACCGGGATTTTAAGTGACATTATTTTCTTAATTTCTTTTCTTGTAAGCTCGTTTATACTTTTAATAAATGATGACATAGAAGTTGTATAAAAAGTATAGTTGCGTGTATTATTAAAATGGATTTTATGGAGGACAGTAATTTATAGACTTTTACCTAGTTATTAAATTACTGACTTATTTGTAGGTCGTAAAATAGTGAAACTCACATTTGAAGTATTAAAACCAAGCAACGGATATATAAGATATGAAATTATTTCATAAAATCCACAATTTCATAAAAAATCTATAAAATAAACGGACGATGTTATGTTTTGTTATTATTATTATTAGTAAATAGAAGAAAACTAAATTCAATGAAACAATAAAACAAGATTAAAGTTCTGAAATACAATGAAATTAAAATTCAAAAAGTAAATTGATTTTTATATACGGATTACTATATATTTCATTTCTTTAATACGATCACATAAGTCTCTAGATCACGAAGTCTCTAGAATTGAGACGCCCTTCCTTATCGAGTCGAAGGCAATTTAGAGCTTAAGGACTTGGTATATATACTTCAGCAAGTTGAGAGTCAGATAAGAATAGGTAGTCAGTTCCCCGCTATAAATTATACTTGGTTGAATTCTCAGACAAAATGCGTTCACACCAAAAAAACTATACCTTTGTTATGGTTTTTAGAGAATTCTCAGAAACGTACTTAGGATTTTTGTACTAAGGACCTTAATTTACCCTTAGGCAAGTAAACTTACTCAGGATGTGTTCCTTAACCATTATTACTTGAGATACTTATATTTGTATGTTTTTTATATTAATTGTACCCGACTGCGTTCTTCGAGTGTTCTTCGAGCGCAAATATGTAAATACGTCTCATTCTTTGGCACGACCTACAGCCCAAACGGCTTGGCGGATTTCTACATAATACTTGTAATCGTTGGATTAGTCTAAAGTGTGATAGTGACATAAGCTATAAAAACTTTCTACAATTACAACCCCACACTAGGATTCCCTCTGTCGTGGGTGACATGGACATGAACCCACATAGACAAATACACAAACACACAGACCCAGAAACAGACATCTAAATTCAACATTTAAATATCTGTCTGGCTGGGGATCGAACCCGGGACCCTCGGCGCGTCAGATCGGTATGGCGACAGCTCCGCCACGTGGGTCGTCTATTAGGTAAGATTTCAGTTTTAGTTTTTTAATAATAATTCTCCAGTTACAGATTGTGTTGTCCATAGGAAATACAAAGGTTATTTTTTTAAGTGATTGACTTAAAGAATGTTATATTCATGGACGTACATATATCATATTTATTAGAGAACAAAGGGTATGTTGTACGAGTCTTGAATATTCCCTTCAATTTTTTATCGAGATCGCAAGGTTTTCCTCAATCACCTTAACCAGATCCCATTTCTTATCGGCTGACTGACTGAACTATAAGATAATTCATCGGATGCTGAATAGTAATAAAATGAACTTAAAATATGCAGTAACTGTTATGATTAAAAATTAAGGATTGTTCCTTAACGTGGAATCTTGACAAATTTTGGCATAATAATAATGATTTATGATGATTAGATGTAGTTAAAGATGTTTCTTAAGTTCATAGAGAGTACAGTAATAAATATGATTCCTTGAAAATATATCCAAGTAAGGCACTGTTTAGGAGCAATATTGTACAAAGAATAGTCAAACTATTAAGTCCCATATGAATGAACTTACGAATCTCCGTTTAATTTCACCGTTCGTCGCAGGAATTACTAAATTTTTGCAAACTTCTTTGCCTGACATACTTTTTTGTTGACAAAACAATTCTGCGAGTTATTTCTTTATTGCATGAGGTAGAATGAGATTTAGGAAGTAGAATTTTATTTACTAATACGAAGATAGTTTTGTCACAATAATTGAACGTTTTGAACCAATATTAAGACAAGAAAGATTTGAAGCAGGGTTTTTCATATTTTAGAAATACAAATGTATTGGGCACTTGATGGTAAATTAATCTTGCCGCCCAAAGACATCTGTATGGCCCCAAATAAGATTAAAATCCTACCTGAGATCGACTACAGATGCGTTGCTACCCTCGAGGACTGAGTTGGAACACCTCGGATAAGTATGTAGAAGCCGACTCACGTGGCCCGTCGGTCATACCAGTCCTAGGTTTGATCTTCGGCTAGACAGACACGTAAATGAGGGTGGTCTTATGGACATAGTTATTAATGTATTGGTCGTAGCTTTTTTATGTTCACGAGGGGGAAACCTTCAAAAGGTACTCGATGCCGTGAGAGCGACACAGGGTTATGTGGGACTCTTACCGCATTAAAACCTCCCGGTGGTCGTCCTCAGCGCTGCGTAGAGGACTCCGGGATCTCCAAAGGATTCCGGATTCCTCTTAGCGCATTGCCCCGTCGGGCTCCGCCCAGGTGAGCTTGTCGCTCACCGCGTACGACGTGCATACGACGGTATGCGACCACACATACCGCCGTCCTTCCCGGGGCCGTTGGCCGGGCGGTTCGAGCTCCCACTCTTGCCACCCACGACCCCAGAAGCCCCCTTTTAGTCGCCTCTTACGACAGGCAAGGGATATCGTAGCCCTATTCTTGTCCCGGAACTACAGGGATAATTGGTCGTAGCTACGCATCTGTGATCCAAAAATATTAGTTAGGGAAGAATGTCCTAACGACTTTTATATTGATATACTTTGGGCTAAAGCGAAAATTATACTAAGCGACATTACATTACACGCGACGGTTATATGATGGAATTCTTATTCCTAATAAATACTCTTACATTTGGCGGCAAGTGATGTTTGAGCATAAAATATTTGAAATGTAGTAGTTCGAATGGTTTGATGGTGGAACATTCGAAGGAAGGGTATGAATGTCGGATGACTTACATTTCCGCGTTGTATGTATGCAAGTACCTTCTTATTCCTCGGGAATAAAATGAGGTAATGCATTTATGATCGACTTCAAGTAGAATCTGTTCTATATTGAGCTGAACACAGATGTCCATGGATGGCAATGACCATGTACCATTAGGTACATGTTCATATTAATAATAATAGGACCATGAGGAACGTACTGAAGCAAAAAGTACGTAATTTTGACCTTAAATTAATAGCTTATGCTTAAGGTATGTTCCGTAGACAAATCCGAGTAAACTTACCGAAATATTTTAGGCACTTGATAGCACGTGCCCTGGTAAACAGGGTGACGTTACGGTGAATATATTTTCTCTTCATCTCTAATACGTTTTTTACGGAGTTCAAAAGAATAAATAAACACGAGAAACGTGTCCCAAATACGAATATCATCATTATAACACCTGTTTACAGCTTCGCGGAAGGTTTCGCCCTAAAATAAACTTCACGGCTGGCGTTTTTTCCCATTCTCTGAATTAAGGAAGATTTTGGGTAGTAAACAAGGGAATTCGGATCATTTTATATGTATGGTATGTATGAAGCGTGTATAGGCAATGTGTGGTTTGTAAATAGCGACTGTTCAAACTTATGCACTTAATCGAAACTTCATTTACCCAAATTTTGTTAAATTTCAAAATTGACAAATTCAATTCAATTCTAGTATGAAGAAATTGTCAAATGTAGATTTGTAAGCAAAACATCGGATCAATTGATTATTAATAATAGGCAGTAGGCGTCAACGGTTATGATCGGGCGACTGTTTCTTTCAAAAAAGGTAAAGGTAATATTAATTGCAAGTTGTTACCTTTACCATTACCATGAGTTTTTACGTTTTGATAAATATGATTGTTTTGATATTTGTTTACGTACAATTTCAAATCAGCGCCCCTAGCGGATTATATCAGAACTATAGTGTCAGTAACGTAACATTAAATGTCTAAATTGACAAAATGGCTCTTTTTTTGTGAACATATGAGGGAGACAAAAAGTTCATCGTCACTTGAGCACTTAGTTATTGTTACGTTTACTCAGTGGTGCGCTTTCGACAACTCATTCTACTGAAGCAAACGGAATAGAATAATGGATTGAGTAAATGTAACGTAAAATTGTGTGATGTTTTGAGAACTCATGGTAAGGGTACTTATCGCTTATGGACGGCTTGAGATCAACCGATAAAACCAGGGTGGTAACTTTAGTTTACTAGCACTATATTTTATTAATAAGTATTATGTTCAAATAAAACATACATGCTATGAAGGGCAAATATTATCTATATTAAATAGTTGGCACTGAATAGAAATTCTAAGGCTCGTTGAAGACTTTATAAACAACTTGAAATGATTCGACTTCGATGGGTTGGCAACTAATCTGTATTATCCATAATTTTGCACATGTAAGTAGACCGATATTCAAAATAGAACAAAACTAATGATCTAATAATAATTAAGTATTTGTAATAAAACAAAAAAGTTGATAAATACAAAACTATCTTCATTTAGAAACTTTTGATCAAATTTTATTTTAACTTTGACATAACCGTCAGCCATGTTACGAAACTATGAAGCAGGTACCAGGATAGCATAAGCACAAGGAAGAAAGGGTGAACCTTACGCGCATGCGCGAAAGACTTTCCCTTGCAATCGGGTAGAGGGCAGAATATCCCAAGTCCATGAGTCGTAAGCAGCAACTTAAAATATATTCTAATAGATGGCGTTAATTTCGTTTCAAATAAAACCAAATGTATGCACTTAAAACTATTTTGAGCCTTTCATGTGGTGGCTATAAGTTAGAGACAAGAGATATTGCAACTACTCGTAGTCCGCAAGGGTAGAAGCAACGCATCCGTAGCGAACCTCATAGTTTTAGTTTTGGGTTTTCACTTACTATCATGAGTTTCAGTAGCTAGTTAAGAGGTAAACATTACATTAATAAGGTTATAAAAATGCCTAAAATGAAAATAGCAAAAAACCTATATTTTATATATGTTAAGTTATACATTATTTTTATAAACTTGAATACGAAAAAAGCACCTGACCTTTAGTATATTTTATTACGTCATAACAATTACTTCACCAATTCCCTTTTTTCCGAAATAAAACCCAAACTGCAGTTATTGGGAGCGACAGACAACAAAAACAATTTCGGTACTCGCCGTGAAGAGCTCCCGAGGGACTGGATGTGTGCGAAGTTCGTAAACTGGAACGATCCCACCTGGAGACCGGTTGATTTATGCTGGAGTTTGGCGTAGTTTTTGTTTGAACTGAGTTCGCTTTTGTTCTACATTTTTCGATATAAAAAGTTGTATATTGTACCTGTCTGTAATAAGTAGAAGCAATTGTATTTTGACCTTAATATTAGCGAAAATGATTAGCTGAAAAAAAAAACAATTTGTCGAAAATCGATCATACAAACTAATTTTGAACAACAAGAAAGTACCCATCGTTTTTGGAAATCGAGGATTATTTATTATATTTGTTTCTTTAGTAAAGTGTCAAAGTAATCACAGTATGGCGAATAAAAATACAAATACAATGGAACGGCGTGAAGCTCGCGGAAACAGATCACTAGTTCTTGAATAAGGAGTATTTATTAATATTAATATTCTGTCCCTATATATATTTTTTTTTGGTAAAATATAAATATTTTTATTACTCAAATAACTGACGTTAGGAGGATATTAATTAATGAATATGAATAAAAGTATCTAGTTCTAGAATTTTCACCTAAAGATATTCTCATGAAAATTGCTTACACAAAGTACATATAGTGCGAGGTTCATTTGAATAGTTTTGACGATAAAGCCAGATTTGCATAACCGAAGTGATCACACGACCCTGATTGTCACAAAGGAAGGGTTAACAAAGTGAGGCGTTGCCTGTAATTTGCCTAATATGACATATAAGAGTGTAGTGTCTAGCGATCAACTTAAAGCGGAATTCGTTGTAAAATCAAGAGGTTTAACTTGTTACGTACGTTAATTAGTATACTTAATAAAAAAAATATCAATATTTATCACAATTTCAGTGACTTTGATGACATTAACATTTTAAACAACAGGGATGCATACATAGATATTATATCCTTCTGGACGGAAATATATTATGCATGTACATGAATATTTTTAAGAAATAGAAGTACCAATTGGAGTGCCATTAAGGAGCATAATATTATAATAGTAAACAATATTTTTCGAGGAATTGGATATATGCAAGTAAGTGCATTATTCCCAAATAAATAATGCCACTCAAATACTATTTATAAAACCAGTCGTTTATAAAACGCAAAGTTAGTTTTTATGCCATACCTATTTAGATTTTCTAAATTATATCTATAAAGGAATACTGCGCTCTTAACCAATAGGTAAATTGTGCGCATTAGGTTTAATAGAGGCGCATTATACTTAAAAATATGCAGCAAGCTGTATTAAAAAGTAAAATCTTCTGTGTTCTAACTAGAATCATAATAAAATAAGAACGTAAGTAAATTTTGTAGAAAAAGACAATAAAAAGAAATTTAACGCCATCTTGCGGTAAAGCGCAGAAGAAGCTTGATGCTGAGTTTACACACAGAGCTCGCGTAGTTTTAAAGATTCCCAGTTTTATCACTAGATGGTAGCGAGTTGTCAAATACAAAACAAAGGAGATGTTTCAAAATGTATGGGCTCCCGGCCACCTTTTGTACACTATACTAAAAACTAAGAACTCTTGCAAAGAACAATTCAAAGGGGTTCATTTCCTTCAAATCATCTTCGTTTTATTGTTAAAAAACAATAATTTACACTTAAACTTGCAACACAACAGTGGAAAAACATCATGGCGGTAGTGATTACCGTAATAATGTCATCTGTCATTCTATTTTAACTTACTATATACATTATATACTTTTTAATATATTTTTTACGCGAATGGGCGTAGATATATAAATATTGTATTGTATGTATTGAGAAACAATGCCTATATTTGATAAACGTTAATTATATTTACTTTCATAAATCTTGACTTAAAACAAACATACCAAAATATGTACTTCTATATCAATTTATTTTAGTTAAAACATTTAAGTGTGTAAATAAAACAACTTTAAGTACACATTTGATAATATTTTAATTATTCTTCACTTAGATACATTATTTATTCATTTTCAATATCTTCCCTTATCAATATTTTCATCCAATCATGTAGCAGGTTCTGTTATATCCTGTGACGAGCTCAGCCTTAACATCAAACAATGGTCATAATGTGAGCGCAACTACCTACGAGTACGGTTCGTTGCCCAGCGATGCAGTTGCAATAATAACTGATTATTTTGTCATCCCAATAATGTCCTTGTCTTGCTAATGTAATTATCTAAAAAAAGAGAAATGTAAAAAGATTAGCTTCTCTAGTTTAAAATTATTAACGATTATTTCACTATTATTAATACAACTAACTGATATATATTTTACCTGATGATATTGAATCCTTGTCAACACAATCCACAGCGATCGCACGAAAATCACAAGAGTCCATAAAACATAAGCTGGGTAAACAAGTAAGGTTGAATCAGTTCAAAATAGTAAGCAGCACAGAGCAGAAACATATTCAGGATTAAAATGGAATCTTCTCATCAGTACATACTTATTCAACGTTTACATTGGAGTCCACTATTATATAAAATGTATATATCCACTTTTACACATATCAAATTGACAACTTCTTCTTTTTTAATTTGACATGTCACTTACATCTATAAACCAGATACTATTTAAAAGGTGGTTTTGTTATAATTATTATAAATAATTAATTAAATTCAGAAAAATGACGGGATACCCAAAACAAAAGCCAGGTTGTAAAATACTAAGGTAACAATAACTTTACGACAAAAACAGCGAAATACAGAATTACCGACATCCAAAGAGTATAGTAACCTATGTGTGGGGTACACATAGGTTCCCTGACCGACATCGACAGTTTTGAAAACTTGACATTGACAGTATTCCGCCATATTTAATATTTCAATGAGGAATGCTTATTTTAAATATTTTTAAACAGGAATACTTTAGGTTATCAAAATATATGTGTAATTTTCTTCAATTATACAAATTATTCGTGTTTTTTAGATATAGTGTACATGAGATGGCCGAAAATGAAACATCTCCTTTATATCCATAAATAATCATAAATTTTGACCTCATAATCATGATTTCATAAAACGTGATCTACTACAATTTCTAAATAATGTTTAGGGGTTTCGACGTAAACATTAAGTGTCCTGTAATTGATGCTATGATTTCTTAGTATATCAAAACAATTCAAAAATATTGAGCAATCTTATACTTTATACAAATTTGTAAAATTTTATACACCTGTTTTATACACAAATGTTTCTTTTGTTACCAGCCCAAGTAACCGTCATCTTAACTCTATAGCTACAGATCATTTTTAGGTATTGTAGCTCTAATAAAATAACGAAGGCCGGGCCGTCAGGGGTTCTTGCTCGAAGAGAAAGAATCTCTGCTACGAAACTCCGTAGCTTCGTAGCAAAGTAAATTGATTCATTTTATAATAATAATAGTCGTAATAAAATTAATATAACCCTTTAAAATAATCTTAATATTATAGATTCTACTATTCATGGCGGCATGCTTTTCAATGGCATAATACACAACATACCCAGAACAATGTTTCATTTCAGTTTTACAGTAACTTGGGCTCATGAAAGCCATGACGTCAATCATGACGTAATAGGGGATGTTTTTAAACTTCAGGTGAGTACTAGGAAACCATAGTCAGGAGGGTAATGAATGTTCAATACAGCCTGAAATAGACGAAACGACGCAATGAGTTAGAAAAAGACAACATCACCCTAACACCCGACACGCCCCCGTTTCCTTTTCACAAAGTCTTCTCCGACTGAAATGTTTTCAACTGAATCGCTTTAAATTATAAGGAAATTAAAAGGGTAAAAAATGATATATAATCACAAGAATATAAATATTTAAAATAAATAAGAAATAAATAACAAGACATTAAAAAATATATAGTTTAGTCGCAAATGTATATTTTGGAATATAACTATAATTCCATACATAGACACATAAAAATAAATATATAAATTAAATCTTATGAACAATAAATATGCTTGTACGACTGTTAAAATATTTTTTCTAATTTTAGACTAAAATTATATATTAGAGATAACGTCAGTTAGTAGCTAATCTTTGGACAGTACAAAAATATAAGCACAGTTTAGAATCTAGATACGAATGCAGCTACGCATGGATTGAACACTCTGTAGCATTAGTAGGAAGGTAACACGAAAACGGACAGCTACGAAATTGTAAGAACTCGTGGGCTACGAATAAGCTACGAAATTCGTAATAGTCGTAGCGCCGTCGGGTTCTTACTTACTTACTTTACAGTTTACAAAAAAAATCTCTTTCTTAAAAAAAAAGAAATATTTAATAAAATATAAATATTTTTAATACTTTGTGAGATACCCATTTTATCGTAAGTTTTTGGTATTCAATTTTCAGAAAATATAAAAACTATGAAAACGTCCACAAATAACGTGGACCAAACTTGTCATTCTTGTTACGAAACTACAGAACAAACTACTAGGAAAACATAAAATAAAAGTAAAACGCAATTCAAACTCAAAGTAAAGTTTTCCAACAAGTATTATAATCACAAACTAATCACAAGTAGTATAATCAGTATAACCTACTTAGGTTATAGCATATATTGGCCGACTTATTTGTATGAGCTGACATAACTAAGTGAACTGTGAACTAGGTGAACAATAAAATTGTAGTCTAGGTATTTATTTAATAAAACCACGAAAACTAGATTTAAAATTAGGTTAGAACCGAAGATTAATTTTACTTAAACTACTAAATTAATTTATAACTAAATAATAAGAAATTATTAAAGCTAATATATATACAAATTATTTCTAATTTAATTCTAATCTAATCTAATTTTAATCTAATTTTAGCTTTAATAATTTCTTGTTATTTAGTTATAAATTTCTTATCCGTAATTGACAATAAATAAAATATCTTTACGCTAAATTAATTTCACTATTAAGTAACTAACAACAATGCTCGTAACTAACAACATTTGCTTTCTTTGATGACGTAATACATCTGACGATGATGTTATAGACTCACAAACGTGGACTAGGATATCAGAAACTTAAAGATATTGTTTTTATAAGACTATATTCAGTGGAGATATTCTATCGCAATTATTTTAACTGTATATAATATATACAACAACGTATTTTGAGAACTTAACGCACTCTTTGAAAACCGTGGATTACTAGTAAAATAGATTTAGAACATTCTTTTCTTCAAGTTAAATAGAAAAAAATCGTACTTTTAAAATTTTAGCTAAATATAGTCAACTGAACTCTTCATTGATACTTGATTTAAATAAAAATGCCGATTGGTTAAAATTTAAGCACACAACTCTCTCCCTTCCTTTCACTTTAATTCATGGCGTTTTACCCCGTCAGATGACGTTATGAAACTCGCGTCGATGTACTGGGAGATTATAAGTATCATGATATTTGGTATGGGGAAGGGGCGTTAGCTTAACAGCAGGAAAGAGACAAGAGATGACTGTGGTGTTGCACATCAGTAATTGAATATTGAAAATCTTGAATCTCACAGAAAAAAGTTTAAACTTGTCGTTAAACAAACGCTTTTTAAAAAAGGTGTACTATAGGCTGAGTGATTATTTGACTGATAAAACGGTGTGGTTTGGTAACTTCAGCTCCATAGGTACCATTAGGTTGAGTTTGCCACTGTATAAAACATTTATTTTTTAAAAAAGATGTGTGTTATGGAGTTTCTTTCACCGCTTCTTCTCCATAAAGTGTTTCGTACTTTGTAAAGTGGTGGTAAATGTAATGACATTCAAAAAGTGATCTGTAAAGAACCTATCTGAATAAAGAAATTTGATTTGCTTTGATTTGATCGGTAGCACATGCATATATGCGTACGTGAATTTTGAATTGCACATTGTTCTAACGTGACGTCACGTATACTAACTTTTGCAAATATCATCTTCTATACGAATTTATTCTCACTTGCATCTATTCATATTAAATATTAAGTTTAAATGTGTATGACTATTAGGTAAAAAATATCTGAATTATTTAAGAACTTGTCCTCAAAAAGCAATATTTGTTCTCGAACAGCTAAATATGAATTTAATATTTTATTCTCGACTCACATATACATGTGAGACTGTGGGTACATTAGTGGTCCTCCACTATACCAACTTATTTTCACTTTCATTAATTCATATTAAATGTTATGTTTAAATGTAAAAAAGTTTTTACGCAAAAGATATCTTGCGGAGTAATTTAACAATTTGTGCTCAAATTTAGGCAACATTTGTTCTCGAACACCTAAATATGAACTCTATATTCTTTCTTAACTCACATATACATGGTAGGTGTGGGCGCTTGCTACGAATTTCGTAGTAACTTTAGGGCAAGCTACGACATTTGTAGCCCCGTATAAACATCAATGCCGTAGCTAGCGTAGCGAATAATTCTAAGTCTATGGCCGTAGCATTCGTAGCCGACAAGACCCCATAGCCGTAGAAAATAGAGGTTCGTAGAGGGTGAACGGAAAATATACTAGGTAAACATAAGATAGATAGAAATAATTTTGTCGTAGCTGAAATCAATTTATTAAAAAAATATTATTTTATTGCACTGTGCCTTCGCGGTTTCACGTGAAATACAATTTGTAGTATAATAAAAATGTATCTGTATCAAACTTATTTAAGCTGGATTTTATTGATTAATTTATTATCCACTATTCTATTCATGTATTACTAATATGAAGAATGTTCCTTTAAGATTATACATGATTTTATTATATTTTACGGTTAACTCACATGAATGATAGTCTAATTTCAATAAAACTACTATATGAAAAAAATGTGCGGCACTCGGGGACTACCGCGTTAAAGCGTAGCATTTTTTATCAATTTATGCAATTGTAATTATTTATTTAGCAGTTAGACGATGGTAATCGGAGTCCAAACGAAGCCAAGGTCACAATGTATATAGCAGGGTCAAATCGGAATCAGGAGAAAGCCCAAAGTCATTTTTTTCCATAAATCCACGGAGTAAACGCAAACATATTAAGTTTTGCAAATATCCTCTATTATACGAATATATTGTCACTTTCATCTATTCGTATTAAATGTTTGTTACTTTTAAATGTGTACAACTTATTACGAAAAAATATCTCGATTATTTAAGAATTTCTACTCAAAAGGAAACATTTGTTCTTGAACAGATAAATATGAACTCATTTTTTTTCTTTTATTGACACATATTCATGTGCTATTTACACAGAATAATGACTAGTGTTATTCTGAAGCTATTTAGGCACTTGCTACTAATGTGTTGGTATCACTTTCGGGCATACTACATCATTCGTAGCCCCTTTAAACGTCATAGCCGTAGCATCGCGTAGCGGAAAAGACCCCGTAGCCGTAAAAAATAGGGGTTTGTAGAGGGTGAACGGAAAAAATACTAGGTAAACATAAGATATAAAGAAATATTTTTTTGGTAACTGAAAAAATATTACTTTAGTGCAAAATGTGTGTCTTCATGGTTTTACGTAATGCGGAATGGCGTACTATTATACAGTCTATAACGAAATACATTTTTAGTATAATAAAAATGTATCTGTATCAGACTTGACTTATTTAAGGTGGATTTTATTTATATTATTGTATTAATAATATGCAGTATGTTTCTTTAAGGTTATCATAATGAGAATTAAGCATGTATCTACATGCTTATATTATATTTTATGGTTAACTCCAATTAATCCTGTCAAAAATTTGCTAATAGATAGTCTGATTGCAATGACACTATTATATCAATTATAACGTAGATCAGAATATAGTTGTTGTGTTAAAAACAACGCTAAAATCGCAGAAGAATAACCGTTAGCAACCCAAACCCTGACGATCCCAGTGATAAGAATGGGACAAAATTAATAAAATCGTGTAATGTCATCGGTTCTTCAAAGGGTTCTAATTTTTTTTAAAATCTGGAAAAGTGGGTAAAAATCGAGTTCAAAGATTCCGTTACATACCCAGATAAATACCAAATGAAATGAAACTAAGAAGCAGGGTATTAAATATGCGGTATTCGTAGCGCTCAACTTGTTTCGTGCTTTCAATTTCATTCATGTCAACCGTCATAATTATGACGTAACTGAGGTTGGAGGGATGTTATGAAAGTACAGTAGAGATACCAGGATAACATAATAACTGAGAGATAAGTTTAATAGTTCACGGATAGGTTCGCATCGCATGTGTGCTCGGGAAGGCGGTGCTAAAAGTTTTATCATACGTTTGTATGCAAGTATGTGTACCTAACATATTTTGTAAAGCAGTATTTACGATGGATTTCTATAGTTTTCACTGGAATAACATAGAAGATACATAATAGAAACTAAACATATCTGTAAAATTATAATCATCTTAAAACGGCAAAAAAAAACATTGGACAAGTTGTTAATTCAAAAGTGTATTTTTACAAAATTAATTAAATTCTAAGAATATTAATAGTGAAATTGAATATTACCCATTTGGTTACTAATTAATAATTATAAAAAAAAACTGTTTGTTACGCAATTAACTTCCAACTATGAATATTTTCGTTTTTAATACCGGAACAAACAATATACCATATTCCGTCTGACACACATACAAATATGACGGTGGTGGTTTGAGAACGTTATGTAACTACAATGCACGTACCAAAGCATCATAACAGAAAAGTATTAGCATAACAGGTTGGAAAGAGAAATCAGAACCATAGTGAAAGAACAAGTGAAATTCCGCGATAACAAGTCAGAAAGAGAAGCAAAATCGCGCATGCGTACTAAGTTAAGTGGGCGGGGTATCTAGCCAAACTGACACTACGTCATTAGGGTGACGTCGCTAGAGTGAAAGTTGGGGTTAATCCCTCGGCTGTCAAGTAATGGGTAGCCATGGCCGTGAAATTTCGCTACTAAGGATAATAAAATTGTAATAAAATTTTAGACGTTAGCATGCATTTTCTGTTGTTGATGTTTGTCAAAAACTGTACCCTTACCATGAGTTTTTACGTTTTGACAAATATGACTGTTTTGGTATATACGAACATGTGAGGCAGACAAGACTTGAGCACTTACTTATTGTTACGTTTACTAAGTCTACTGAAGCAAACGGAACAGGATAATGGATTGAATAAACGTAACGTAAAATTGTGGGATGTTTTGAAAACTCATTGTAAAGGTACTTACTTTACCTAAAGTTGGTGCTCTTGAAATGAAACGCCTAAAGTTTGAAATGAAAAGCTTGGAAAGTGAATTCATCTTATCAATTTTTAAAAGGACACTGCCACCCTGTGTTTATATTATGCTTAACGTTAACATTACATTGCCATATTTACACTACAGAATATCCCTCGTTTATTGGGAAAACGAAGTCAAAAAATATGTAATTGCTAAAAACGAAGTAAAAAATGTATAATGCTCGTCCATTAACTTCTTCAGTTAGATCAAATTATTCAAGTTTTATGACTGGTGACATATTTGATTCACCATTTTCACATTAGCACAAAAAACGAAGAGCCGTTTATGTCCTTCGGAAATTCCTCGAAGGGTTGATTGATGACGTGATGGAGAATGTTGTGAAACTACAATGCATATACCAGGACACCATAAAGGATAAGCAGGATATAATGACGTAAGCTAGGGGTAACAAGGACATGAAAGAGAGGGACGAGTAATTTGCGCATGCGTACTTACTAGAATGGGAGGAGTCATAAGTGAAAGTGGGTCAGTATTTGATGACGTAATATTGACAGCGCGTAGCACTAGTGATGTACCCGTAATGACGGCTTTCTACTGACGGTTTTTTTTTAATATAATATAGGAGCAGCAGACGAGCATGCAGTCCGGAACGCAGCAGCGCCTAACACTGCTGTTATTAGATGGAAATAGGAAAGCGGTGTGGTGTGTCAAACCACAAAGGGTTCTACCACCTTTTAGGATTATTCTAGTTTGACATTATATAAATGTAATCATTTTCGTTTTTTTTTTATTTCAGTTAATATTACTTATTATTTTCTATTATGGTCTTGTAACAGTTGTATATTCCAACAGGTTAAATTAGAGTCGATATACCTTATTCTTACGTCCTTATTAGATCAGTCTTACGTTTATTAATACAATCAGTCAACCAAAGGTCAAAATTTGACTATTTCTAGTGGGCAAACATAGTGAAATTTCGATCTTTGATAGGCAACACATTGATAGATTATAATAACTTAATAACTTTTATTTCTGTACACAAAATAAAAAAACATACAAGCAAACTTACAAGGTACGATATAGGAAGTATTTATACAATAGAAAGGGATACACAATTTTGTAGTGCATATGCATGTATGCACATTATAGATCACTAGGCCCCACACTAGAGGATTCCCTGTATTGTGGAGACTAATCTCTTCCATATAATAATATGAATACTTAAATAAAAAACATTAAACTATGCATGTTAATTATGTACTAGATGAACTAAAATTAGGAACTTACAGTATCATTAATTATATCAGTGGGATAGATTTATTAACAACATCCGATAATCACTTTATCCACTGTGGATTCGA
Source organism: Epargyreus clarus clarus (assembly GCA_014595695.2). NCBI lineage: Eukaryota > Metazoa > Arthropoda > Insecta > Lepidoptera > Hesperiidae > Epargyreus > Epargyreus clarus. Next base: position 2,971,496 of record JACTTY020000022.1, on the reverse strand, counting down.
ATTATTATGAAATGAAATTAAAGGGTAAATAACAGAGATTAGGTGCTAAAAACGTATGTAGGTAAAATCCTTTTACATTCTTATAACAAAAACAGTTAATTGTTAACTTAAAGACAATGAAATACCTGAATAATTATGTAATGACTAATATTATATTAGTTAATATTATATACTTAATATTATATATTATGTAATTCATTAATGTATATTAGGAACTTTATTTTAACAAAATATATTCCTATTGAATATTTTACAATATCACCAGTCATACATTTTAATGTAACTTCACACATTCATAACATATTTATATTTTATATATTTGCCAATATGTTTATACATATCTTCTTTTCAGTATAGGATTATAGCACTACTTACACAAAGAAAAAACAATATAACCTGCTCACCAAACATTGCAGTAACTTGAGACAGTAAGTGGTAACTTAAGATAAGTATGTTGATATACAATTTATATAACGTAAAATGAATTAATATTAACATAATATTATTTGAAGGTAGAGCACTGATATGTATATTTCGCACTATAAGGTAATTTTAACATAAATTAAATATTGTTGTGCTTTCGTCGTGATTTGTCGTCCAGAAGGTGGCGAGGTTCAACCGTGACGTCATATGGCCGGAAAATGTTGCGAAGCTACATTGTATGTAACAAGGAAACATAAACGGTAAGAACTCGTTGGGTTAGACAAGGATAGCTTATATAGCATAACACTACGTGGTAGAAGGAGAGGGCGAACTTACGCATGCGCACTAGTGCAAGTAGGCGCTGCCCTCTACGCAATGGAAATCGGTGACGTAGCTCCAGCAAGGGATGTTCCCATACGAAGGCCAATGGGTTAATTTTTAAGTGAAACCTACTTTCATAAAATCTTAAGGGGCACCAGGGATCTTCACCTACATGCTAATTATAAATTTAAAAGTATGTTCCGGGCAGTAAAACATAATATGTGTTATTAATGCTTATTTTTCATTACAAATTAGGCAATGAAATTTTTTTGATAGTACATTTAATTTTGAAATTAGAATTAACACTGCAGGATACCGGTCATAGTCGTAACATTTTCTATCCACTTTTTTTTCTTTTTTTTATAATACAGAAGTAGCAGACGAGCATGCAGTCCACCTGATGGTAAGTGGCTACTGCCACCCATGGACATCTGTAATCAACTCCAGATAGGACTAGATATTCCTACTTGAGGTTGGCCACATATGCGTCGCTACCCCTGAGGACTAAGCTGGAACGCCTCGGAAAAGTATGTCTCCCTTACCACACCCTCCAAAACGGAACACAGCAGCGCCTAACACTGCTGTTATTAGTTATTTTATAAACGGTAAATTGTTAACATTTTTAAGCTATTGCATAGCTTTTATCACGGGCTTTGAATGCGGCGACTGTATCGAGAAATTCCGTGACGAAGAAATTCCTAACACCTTAATTTGTCGATTTGAATACAGATGGCAGTAATATTTATTTTGATGTGAAAAATCTATAGCCGCACGTAAAACCGATTTCTGGCGTGGCGACGCATGCCGTGGCGACGACGCTATACGATGGTATATATATATACAGTCTATATGCAGTAGTGTGTACGGTGTGGCGACGCGTCGCCATGCGCAATCGACTGTGCGATTCTCTCCCACTCGATCTGGCGTTAAGCCATCTTTCTCGCTACACTGAGCTCGAATACCTATAGTGTATACTCCGTAGCGTACACAGTGTTGTTTACTACAGTAAACATAACCTGTGTTTTACTTGAAAACAAATTATTTTTCTGATAATAAAATGTCTGACCGTGATACGAGTAATTAAATAAATTTAATAAATTAGTAAGTAAATTTTTGTATTTAATGAAAATAAATGTTTATTCAATAAATAGTCATCGTTATCTGGAAAAAAATCGTTATATTTTATTTTATCATTATGACATAATAATATGTAATTCCTATCACAATATGTTCTTTTCTGCATATTACTTTTACAAAATAATGTCGATGTTTCACATCTGCCAGGCGTCCCGTGACGGCTCACATTTTTTATAACCATATTTTTTAGTATTTTGTTTATATTACCACATTTTCAAAATAATATGTTTTATCAACACAAGTTATGTTGAAATTTTGCATTATTAAAATAACGTAAAATAGTGTTTGTAGTTTTTAAACGTACAATTACAACAGACAGATTTGACTGTAAAAAATCGAAACGCCATTATGATTTATGGTGCCATTTTTGTTTGTTATTTCGTGGTGTTTGCTTGTGTGTGCTTTGTGTGTTGTGGATCTAACTTCGATTTGACTCTGTTTATACATTGTGACCTTGCTCCGTTTGGACTCCGAATACCTTCGTATAACTGTTAAATAAATTATTATAATTGCATAAGTTGATAATAAATGTTATACAATAGCTTACCCGCGGCAGTTCCCGAGTGCCGCACGTTTTTTTATTTTTATTTTACATCATATTTTATTATTGGATATTTTTAGTTTTCAATTATTTAATAACATTACTTTTTGAAATACAAAATTAATGTTTATATTTCATTGCATTTTTATATAGTACTGGCATGCAACTTAATCTCTGGGGACCCGAGAGCTGGCATACATTTCGCTCAAAGGATTGCTATAGCAATTCAGAGAGAAAATGCTGCCAGCGTCTTGGGAACCTTGCCCAAAGACAGTGATGGTGACAATTTTTTATGGTAGTGTTTTTGTTTTTATATTTTTGTTTTTCATTTTTGTATACATATATGTAAATTTTGTAAATAAGTTGTTTTATATTTATAGTTTAATTTATTTCTTTTAATTTTCTGTAAGTTTGATTATAATTGTAAATATTTTTCACTTAATAATAAATAAAACGTAAGAAGAAATAAAGGAAGTAATTATCAAGTGTTCTCTCTTTTTGTATATAAACTGCTGCATAACTTTCAATAAGTAATCAACCATTTTTTTAATCAAACCGCAAATCGGTAAATGTAACGCCTATTCAATTTATAGTTATAAAATCATGAACTTTTAATATGAAAATTTATAACAAATAAACGTATGGATAAAATTAAGAAAATGTCTTTTCCAAATTTTCGTCCATTTCAGGGTAAGCATAAAAAGAATAAAACATCGTAGCGGTTGTAGGTATTTAGTTCCAGCTACGGCCGTTACGCAGAGTCATCCATGTTTTGTTATTAGAATTGAGTACAAGGGTAGCATAAATATTAAGATGGAGCACTCCGATAGAAACGTTCAAATTTGTTTGTTCAACCAATTCATAATGTATGTGAGAAGTCTAAACTGTGACAAAATTAGTATTAGTAGTAGTTTCTGCTGTGGTGGTTTCCATGGCATTTTAGATGTCCATGGATGGCAGCTATCACTTATTATCAGGTGGACTGCATGCTCGTTAGATACTTCTATCATATAAAAATATCAGCAAAAAATTAATAAATTGTTTTTTGTTTAAATTTATATTGTTGTTAAAAGTTTAAAATTATATGAAAATAAATATATTTACAAGTAGGGACACATAAATATATATTTGTAAATAAAATGTATAAAACAATTAACCTATTATTATAATTTAGTTTTCATTGATATTATAAAAGTGTAATTATAATATTGTAAGTATGGATTTAATTTTATGATTAAATTTTAATTTTAAAGATGAAAGGATTATTAAACGTTGACGTTAAATATTGTCTCGGTGTATTAACTTAGTCAAGCTTTTTGCTCTTACCGCCATCTCTGTATGTGCGGTGGAACTATGAAACGGCTTTTGAGCGCATTATAGCTCAGTTCCACTTCATTGACGATCCTATACTGTTTGTTTCCGTTGCGTATCCAAAGATGGCGCTTTTTTAAATATTTCCGACACAATCACCTACCCATTAAAAACTTTACAATATCGAAAAACAAATATATTTGAGACAGATGATTTTTGAACACAAAATAATTAATCTAAATAATTGACTACTTAATCATTGTACCTACGAATATTTTTGGTATTTTGTAAAATCCAACATAAGATATGCAGCTATTATTCGTTTATTATCATTACTTTATTTGGAATTAATTTTAAAAATAATTTTAATATAGCTTATAATTGATTATGACTAAGTAGAACTATCACTGACACCCAATTTTGTTATAGAAATATTGCTCCCGTTATTATTAATCAATCTATCCCACTTTTGCCTACCAATGGTCGAAATTTGACATTTGTAACAGGCAGAAACTACACACCTGTTTGTGGTGGAAACGGTCTTTCGATATTTGTTGTTATTATAATGTCAACAGCAAGATCTGTCGGTCAGCGAACAGTAGGATTGTCGAGCAGAACTAATGAAAACGAACTCTAAGGGATCCCCGATTGAAATGCGCTCTTAAACCAATCGAGCAATTATATTGCACAATTATACAAACTGCACAATATTTTCATATTCAGTTGGAAATTGGTATTGAATGAGAATAGTAAAAATATTGTACAATACTGACCGTACACGATGAAATGGCAAAATATTGTGTAATATAAACTTAACTCGCTCAAACATTCGGTAAATCACTGCGCAATTTTCAATATTAACCTTAAACGGTCAGTAATATTGCACAATTCTCAATATTGCACAATATAATTGACCGTTTAGGCGGCCCTCTAACATATCACATGTACATCATTGCCTAGCAACGATGACGCGTCTCTAGGGCTTCTCTCTTCTGCTTATCGCAACCTCTCTTTCTGTATAGCTTTCTCCCTTATTCAAGTAAAATTTTCACAGCCAAAACGTTGCCTAAAGAACTTTTCGTTCATGGCATCCTGGTAGTACTCGTGCGTTGTCGTCATTCATCGGGCCTTGGGGGCCAAAGTAGCGAACGCAATCGTAGGCTCAATCAAACCTGTTCAAAAGTGTCGTGATCGCATTTATTCGGCAGTTTTCTAGAAAATTTTCCTTTTTTCGAATAGTGTTTATTGTATTTATTGTTCTTGTTATTGTTTTGTATACAGGAAATATATTGTTCATTGTAAATGCAAAGTATATGCTTATGTCAAATATGTTTGACAACGGATTCCTAAAATAATTGTACAGCGGTTATTATTTATTGGAGTTATTTAATGTATGGGAGGCTCATTATGACTTGTCGAATGAAAGTGAGTATTTTTGGCCGCCAATTATACATATATTCGCTGTGGTTACATTAAAGAAATTATATATGACAAAACACCATCAGTACATTCGAAATCATGAGTTAATTTATGATAAAAATATTTGACATTACGTTTTGGAACAAAGAATGATTATTGCTATGTTTTTAAAAGCTAAGTCAAAATAAAAAATAAGCAGGATATCAATAGTAGTTAATTTTATTTCATAAAAATGAAAATCATTGTGCGACAAAAGTGCAACGTAGTTAAAAAATAAGAAAAATACGTATAGATACAGATTTCAATTATATTTCCGTTTATCTTGTACCCTTACCATGAGTTTTTACGTTTTGACAAATATGACTGTTTATTTCCAAGTTCTGATATAATCCGCTAGAGGCGCTGATTGGAAATTGTATGGGCAAATACGTAAACAAATACCAAAACAGTCATATTTGTCAAAACGTAAAAACTCATGGTAAAGGTACTACTGTAGCGCAATATTTTCATGTCGTAGTTCGTAGCAGTTCGTAGTAATAGCGTAGCAAAGATATCTGAAGGCTTTAGCGCTGCTGAAAAAATACCAAGGCAACACAAAACGTGAATTGTGTGCTACGAAAACTGTGTAAATAGAAAGGGATGGAACAAGAGAAAGGAGAGGAGCAAATAGGAGGAGCTTACAGTAGGGGCGTGCCATTCAAGCTTCGTTCAAAAATGTCCAAGTCTAAAATTAAGTATATAGTGAATTTTCAGATGTAAAATAAATTTCTGTCATTAATAATTAAATAAATAAATAAATAGTTAACATTATAATCACTTCTATCAGAATTCCATATTCTAAACTACTATCGATTTATTAAAGAAAATACTTTGCATTGCTAATAAAAAACATTTTTTTTCATAAATTTACTAACTTATAGGTAAAATGACAATAATTCCAAGTTCGTAAAAAATAACAGGTTTAAAAATATTTAAGGCAATAAATAAATAATTGTAAAGGCATTGTTTTCTAAGAATAATAATAATAATACTTCTAGCCAATATATAGGGTTTATATTAAAATAGAATAATATAAAATGAAAAGTTTAATTTAATTTTTATACATTCGTTTGTACGTAGACGGTTCTACGGGCAATCTCAATTGTGAACAAACCCGATCGTAGACACTTTTCGCTACGAGACGGCGGAAAATAGGCGACGTTTCGTAGCAACCTTGCGTAGAAGGCTTCGCCGCTACGGGAAATTGTACTAGGCGAACATAAATCGAAAGAATAACACAACCATGAAAACTGCGTCTTGAGGAAAATTCCCTGGGATGGGGTGGTGGATAAGCCGACGTCTACGCCAAAATAGATTTCTGGAAATCCCGATTAGAGCGGAAAATGTCTACTTGTTACCAAGAACGCATAACGTTGTAGAAGATTGCATGTTGACGAAAAGCATTAGAAAAAGAAAGAATTTGTTTAGAGGGTGGAGCTAAATATGTTTTCACGCAGGCGCAAAAGTCACCCTTGACACGATAAAACTTTTACAAATCTTATAAAACTGTTTAAGAAAATAACATTGTAATAACAAATTAGAATTATTACCAATTTTATCTTTTTCAAAGGTACATGAAACAATTCTATAAATTGAAATAAATTCGCATTTGGCCAGCGCGGTGGACTACGGCCTAATCCTTCTCATACTGAGAGGAGACCCAGTAATGAGACAGTTAATGGTTTGGTGATGATGAATTATATTTTAATATAATAGACACTGTCTCATTTTACAATAAAATATTATAAACTTTAGTAGTATACACTCAATTTAATTATGACAAATAACGGTGTAATACTTAGCTTTTCTTACTATAGTACCGCCATCTACCAAACTTTACGAGTACTATGAGTGTTTGTTAAAAGTTTCATAGCTTAGCGACAGATGGAGCCACGTTGTCATTTGATATTTGCCGTACATAAGATGGCGTTTTATACAGTTTAAATATTTAAAAACCTTTCCTATGTATATAATAGCAGTAGAATTCCTCTTTAATATAATTTTAAACAGTAAATCCAACTGGTTATGGGAACAAAAATAAAAAAAAATCATTTCTATGTAAATAATTTTGTGAAGTTCATACAAATTTATTGATACAATAATATATTATAAATATCCTTATTTTTAAGCAAATAAAGCGTACAGATACTACAGATCAAAAGAGAAGCGTATCAGAATAGAAATGTAATTATTAAAATCAATATACAAACATTAGATTTTTCGTATTCCATAATATTTTTCGGTTCCTCAAAGGCAGTTGAAGACAAAAATTCAATTAAACGTATCGATACGGCAAATAGAATTGGGTTGTTTGAAACGAAACGAAATGATTATATGTATTCGCCTGGGGAATCGGATTCCGAGATCAAAAAGTAATCAACTTTGTTTGCCAGAAATTATAACAAACAATTTATGTACTCCACTTAATCACTGTCTGGTTCGCAGAGGTATCCGGGTTTGATTCCCCGCCAGGCGGAAATGTATGTGATGAATTTAAATTTCTATTTTTGAATGGGATGTTTATGCGTAAAATTTTCTTTGTATATCCATGAGAACCATGATACAGACTTTTAACTTTGAACAAATTTGAACCCTGGAACTCCAGAATGATAGTCTGAGTTACATACCAATGGACTTTTACTCCTGAGATAAATATTTAATACCAGTATTAAGCTTCATACCTGAAACAAAAAAATATACTTTAAAATATACACATATAACATATGATGCAGAGTTTTTATTAAGCGTTTTATAATGACAAACTCCGTCTCTTCTCATATTAATATTTTTTGTCTAACGTAGGTATAATATACGCATCATTATATTCCGCTCAGTGACTTTGATCATGCATGCATGCTAAAGGTCAGTGGGGCCGCACACAAAGGTCGTATTTTTCAAGATAAAATGATGCTATACCTCCTCTAAATATTACGGACGCATTTACTTCAAAATATTTATTAATCCGTATCAAAGCGTGTTTATATTTTTTGGTAGCTTGTCTTTTGGGATAAATCGTACATAATACTGAACTTACAAGAATTTTTACACAAGGAAGACCACCAATTAAATAGGCCTCATTACAGATGTGGAAAGTGTTATGTCAGACACGGGCAATGGCAGATAACATCATATTTTTGAAAATAATATCGTAACAGGCACGTAACTACGCAGTTTTGTCTCGTAGATAGATCAAGATTACGGCACGCGTCTGATACGTTCTATGTCTGTACAGAAATATTAATAAGCCTACTATGGGTTGAGACGTATATGTGAACGTAAACGAACCCTTAGGTGACATAAAGTACAGTATTCTTCTATAACGCTCTCTAGCAGATTGTATACTATACTAACCACGAAATCACAAAAATAGTTACGACATACCATAGACCATCCAACCTTTTAAAATTTAGTAAGGCATGCGTCTTTATTAGTAGCATATCTATGAGGGCTTGTAATTAATTAATAGAAGACAGACTATCGTAAAATACCTTTTTTTCGAGGGGGAAACCTTCAAACGGTACCCGACGACGTGGGAGCGACGCCGGGTTATGTGGGATTTTTACCGCACTAAAACCCCCCCGATGGCCGTCCTCAACGCTTGTTGGAGAACTCCGGGATCTCCGACGGAACACAACCGGAGCCCTCAAACCTCGATGCCCCGATCGGGCTATACCCTGGGGGAACAGTTTTCGCTCCTCCCACACCATTTAGTGTTTACGACGGTATGCGACCACACATACCGCCGTCCTTCCCGGGGTCGCTTAATGGACGGTTCGAGCTCCCACTCTTGCCGCCCGCAACCCCGTAAGCCCCCTTTTAGTCGCCTTTTACGACAGGCAGGGGATACCGTAGCCTTATTCTAGTCCCGAAACTACAGGGACATCGTAACATACCCTGAGATACACAGAACAATAACATTTATACATGTGATTTCAACATAATTGGCCTACTTAACGTGCATGTCAAAGCACGGGGACTAAATAATACAAACACGTTTGTCAGTACCGTTTATATAGTGTGTGCAAACAGTAGTGTTTACCTTAACGAGCACTTATTAAAATGTTATGCCGACATAAACAATTCTATGTAATTAATGTTATACGAAATAAATGTATACTATAGTACATTCCGAAGGTAATTCATATCAAAACATAACTAACTCAGCGTTAACTGATTAACACTGCAACTAACTTATTATGCACAAAACATTTGAGACAGATTTATACGAGGCGTTCTAACTTAGTCCTCAGGATTAGCAACGCATATATTAAGGACCTCAGGTATTTTCTTATTGGGAGTTGATTACAGATGTCTGTGGACGACTGTAGTCGAGATTTTTTTTTATAATATAGGAGTAACAGACGAGCATGCAGTCCACCTGATGGTAAGTGGCTACTGCCGCCCATGGACATCTGTAATCAACCCCCGAAAGGATTAGATATTCCTATCTGAGGTGGGCCACAGATGCGCCGCTACCCCTGAGGACTAAGCTGGAATGTCTCGGAAAAGTATGTCTCCCTTACCACACCCTTCAAAACGGAACACAGCAGCGCCTAACACTGCTGTTATTAGGCAGAAATAGGAGTGGCGGTGGTGCCGCCGGAGTCGAGAACAAAGGGTTCTACCACCTTCTAAAAGCTCTTTTATCGTATGTATAAAATATCTTGTAAAAGCTTGGGGATGGAACTGGGCACACCTGCGTAACTAACATTGCGGTAAACTATTATCACGGTTACAACCTATGCGGCTTTCAATTTATACTAATAAACTAAAAAAAACAAAGCCCAAAAAAAAATTAACACCTCCAAAATATTGAGCAAAAAGTAATATCCCATAAAATTAAAATGGTTATTCCTTTATTAAATTTCGCAGAGGAAATTACTTCGATGGCTGATGAAGACTGATTGTTGGTTCGGGAAACAGCGGCATCATGCGATTCCCATCGCGACCGCCCTTGGATAAATTGAATACAAGTTTCCTTATTTAACTTGTAAACCTTGGCAACATCTTTGATTATGTAATGTATTTTTAGAGGAAACAGGATATGTCGACATAGTTATCAATATTATTATTAGGGTTCCATGCTGTAAAGGTAAAAACCCCATTACTAAGTATCCGATGTCTATCCGTCTGTCACAGGGTTCTCTATCTTTTAAACTAGATAGACATTTCATATTATTATGGCCGCTATAGGGGAACATTAATAAATGTATAATATATTACTTAAAATAAGCTTTTATCGTACTGTTCTCAGAAAGTCCTTTCAATTGAAAGCTACATTATGGAGGTTAATAAAAAAATTGAATTGCCCGCCATATTGAATTTAGAATGATATCATCATATCATAGAATCATAGAATGATACATCTATTCATCCATTGCCTTTCAAACCATGAATATGTATGCAGCATCATATGATTTTAAGTAGCACTATTATTTTAAGTAGCCAATAGTCCTTTATTAAGTAGATACCTATATTGTTTTGTTTCAACAACTCTAAGGTTGTCTGGAAGAGATCGCTTTTAAGTGATAAGACCACCTGTTGTACCGTTCATTATGTTTATGTATATTTTTCGTGTATTATTTGGTGTACAATAAAGCATTTTTGTATTGTATTGTATTGTACCTACAGTCTACATGCTTTTATAGCGTTTTAACTAGTCTGTTTTCAAGCGCGGTCGGCAGTTGGGTGGGCAACCGCAAAGGTTGAGTCGGCAGTTTTAGTTACCTACTACCATCGGGTAACAGTCGTTAAAACTTATCTGAGGTTTTATGGGCAATTTTAAACATGCAACTAGGGTTAGCTATTAACCCGTACAGTTCTTTACTATTCTACCTTTTATAAGCTTTGTAGTATCTCTTATTTCTTAGGAGGCCGGTACCCAGCAAGTGGAACTAAAAAGGTTCTAGCAGAGATATATACTTATAGTGTTTATTTCCGTTTTTATTCGTTTAAAATTTATCATTTCTCTTAGTATTTCATATGTATACGAGGAAGACGAAACTTTTAGACCTCGAATAAAGCAGAACTCGTAAATGCACTCCTTTTGCACTACTACAGTATCATAATTGCGATCAGAGACATTCGAAATATATTGCAAATAAGGCACCTTATCACCTAGAAAATGTTATAATTTTCATCATGTTTTCCATTAACATTTAAAGCATTCAATAAGCCAAGCAAAGTGTCTCTGTATACATAATACAATGAGCAGTCGAGGCTCGTTCAAAACACTGCTATTGGCTGTTGGGAAGTAATTAGATTTGTATGTCGTGTAATTGAATTCTATTACGCAACGGCTGAAATGGGTGTGAGGTTCGATTTTCTGTACTAATATCATTTGTTTCTCAAGTAAGAGGTAAGAGGCGGAAAATATAATGACGATCACATGTGACACTTTTGAGAACTAAACTGGAATGTCTTGTGTATTTCTCTCGCACCTAAAAATAGAGCATCGTTATCAAATATGGTTGTATCGTCATATTTATAATGTAGTAATAACATAACATATTATAAAATATATAATAATTATAATACTACTAGTATTTTTAAGGATAAACAAAAACAACTGAATTTAATAATTGGAAAATATAATGAAGGCTATGTCATTATTATTAGACGAATCTAATGAGTCCTTATATTTTAGATTAAAATTCATTCATCCGAACAAAAACTAAACTTATTTTTAATAAAAAAATATATATATTGGAGAGAGTTACTCAAGTGTAAGTAAAAAGTATAGTAAAAGTAAAGGTCTACAAATTAATAAAATAAATGCGGCTATATCGATCCTTTAATCGATATCCTTTTGCGATCTTTCCCTATAATTATATCGAACGACTTTTTACGCTCCGGTCTGAAAGAAATCTCATCAATTCTGCCTTATTACGATATTAGCATAGATTAATATTTCGACGCTATTGAACAGAAAATACTGTATGGAGTTAAATTCGAACGGATAGTTAAAAATCGGCGTAAATTCTTCTACAAATTAATAACAAGATGCGGCAATATCGTTCCTTTAATCAATATCTTTTTACGATTTTTCCCTATAATTATATCGAAAGACTTTTTACGCTGCCGTCTGAAAGAAATCTCATCAATTCTGCCTTATTGCAATATTAGCATAAATTAATATTTCGTCGCTATGGAACAGAAAATAATATAGTGAATGGAATAAAAATTCGAACACATAGTCAGAACTCGGCTGAAATTCTCCTGCAAATTAATAAAATAGATGCATCGATATCAATCCTTTAATCTTTTTACGATCTTTCCCTATAATTATATCGAAAGACTCTTTATGCTGCTCGCCGTTTGCAAGAAATCTCATCAATTCTGCCTTATTACAATATTAGCATAGATTAATATTTTGATGCTATAAACAGAAAATAATATAGTGGACGGAGTAAAATTAGAACGGATAGTCAAAACTTGACATTAATTGGACTACAAATTAATAAAATAGATGCGGCAATATCGATCCTTTGATCAATATCTTTTTACGATCTTTCCCTATAATTATATCGAACGACTTTTTACGCTCCGGTCTGAAAGAAATCTTATCAATTCTGCCTTATTACGATATTAGCATAGATTAATATTTCGCCGCTTAGTTGAGCCACTTAGGTTCTGATACTTGCTTCACGGTAAAGTGTGTCGAGAAGCGAGCTTCTTTGTAGCAGCAAAGTGTTATGTGTTGTGAAGGGTGTAATAACAATAACATAGTCACAAAAGGCGTTTATCTAGTCCGAGGTAATACGCGTTCTAATTAGTTTGGTTTTAATTAGCTATTAGATTTTATCGTGTAGCCGTTGTGGCTGAGTTTACAATAGTATAATACGACGATAGCCATAAATTAACGATAGATATAAATTAAAATTTTAAAACAGACTTTATAGGGTTCGGAGATAAAATCAAGGTTCCTTAGATTTTTTGACGTCTAATGAGAATGTGACATGAAATATTACTTTTAATGCCCATAGTTAACAAAGACTGTGGAATTTAAATCTTACTTCCATAGCCAAAATGGTGTGTCATAGTCACAAATATAAACATCATAAGTTGTCCCGATGATAACAAATTATGGGTCGAGCGATAGTAAAATAATGACTTACTAACTAATAAGGTAATTGAAAATATCCTTAACAAAGATCTTGTGCTTATAAATCCCGTTATTTATAATTAATCTATCCCATGTTTTGCCTAAATGCCGTAAAGTCATCCTTACTTACTCTTTTCTTTATAATATAGGAGTAGCAGACGAGTATGTAGCCCACCTGTTGATATGTGGCTACTGCTGTACATGGACATCTGTAATCAACCTCAAATAGGATTAGACATTCCTACTCGAGGTCGGCCACAGAAGCGGCGCTACCCCTAGGGACTAAGCTGGAACGCCTCTGGAACAGCGCTTAACACTACTGTTATTAGAAGCAGGTGTGGCGGTGGTGCCGCCGGAGTCGAACCACACAGGGTTCACCCACTTACTCAATCAATATTTTTTTAACCACAGAACCGTATTTTTTACTCGTTTATCCACTTGCAATACAAGAAGTCATTGAAGGTGTAGGTTTCTTTCGAATAAATTCACCTACATGAAGATGAAATGTATAATAAATATTTATTACTTCCTCTCGTCGACCATATTTGCATTAGAAGGGTGCGGTGTTTGCCAACATATTTTTGTTATATTTTACTGAAATATCATAATTTGGTAGCGACAGTGATTTTTAACGTATTAAACATGATTTATTTTGACATGATACTATGTCGGCATAAGGGTAGTTACGGGACTCAGGGGGTCGTCTCGATCAATAATAAACAGGGAAGATTCATTTACATTTCATTTTTATTGAAGTCCGAATGACAATCCTCTTTTCAAGATAATTGTGATCACATAATTTGGATAGTCAACCTCCGTACTCCGACATACATATGTATCCTACTAGCATAATTTTTAACCACTGTTAATTACATTCGACCGCCAGTGGTTAACATGCACGATTTTGTACTTTTTGCACTTGAACAGCCGATCTAGGTTAATATAACAAATAAGCAGTCATTTCATATCGTTAAAAGATTTATGGCTCGTTTAAAATTATTCAACTTGAATAAAAAAAATTGCAACTATCGTCACTCTTTAGATTTAAGATAGCGTCAGATTATAATTTAGGAGCTGTCCGTAGGTGATGAAGCCTTTAGAGACCTCATGTATCAAAACATAAAGACCATCTGTAGTACTCTATATACCCATAAACCATATACTGCATCAGAGATTGAAATCTCCGCCAAGACCATAAAACGCTGTACGTAAACACAGCATGAGATATGGCATTCGCAGCTCATTGCACACCACTTCGAGATATTAAAGTATGTTTCAGTACACTTTATGTGTATGTCAAGCTTTAGAAGTGCACGATATTACTATAAATATCTAAAATAGGTCCGTGTCATAACTGAGTAAATTGTGGTGCTTATTTGCGATTTAAAAATCTTGTACATGTAAGATAACATACGATTTTTTTGTCATATTGACGTCCTATGAATATTGAATTTAAAAATCACAAACAAGTTATTTTTGTTCTTCTCAGAAACCGCTTTCGTTTTATACCGATAATTATCACAGGTGTACCGACATAAATTTTTTTTTACGCATATTATGTGTCTGGTATATTGAATTTAATATGCCGTCACTATGCTTATATCTACCTCATGATATACGCATTTTTATCCAAAGAGAAAATTTCATCTTAATCGGTTGGGGTTATGGTTTAAAGTTGCAAGGCATAACCTATAAATACATACGCACTAACAAGGCAAGTTACATCAAATCATGTGAGAAAACGAAACAACCCAGTCTAATGTGAATCCTCCTTTAGAATCGATACCTAATTCTTGCGGCATTAACATAAAATGTCGATATAACTCAATCAAAGACGTCTCGAAGGAGTTGCTTGCAAACACTCTGTCACAAATTGTTTGTCATCGAATTGATTGACCTGATTCTATTACAATATATACCAAAACTCGACGAGTTAGTTATAAATGGAATTCGCAGATGTTTAATTTATTTTAAGTCAGTAATTGCATACATGAATCCACTCGATGCAATATCTCCGCGACTCATGTACTTGTGCATATGAAGATGCGTACGAAACGATATGCAGGGCACTTCTCTATCACGCATGTTTATGCTCGCATGCATGGATTAACTCGATGAAGTCTCTCTGTCTCAGTCACTTACTGCACAACGCGTGTGCGTGTGTATATGAAACGATAGAATGCAAGTGGCACGCGCGCGGGAGGGATAGGCGCAATTGTAAATACGCGCAAAAAAATCGCCTATAGAAAGTAAGTAGAACGCGTAGGACGTTCGTGTTAGCGTAAGCACGCGCGATTTGAAAATGCCTTTAACGGGGCGCTACAATCATACCTTTTTAACATTGTGTTAACCAATGCATCGTAGTACCGCGAATAAATGCGGGCACTGCAACTAAAGTATTCCCGATAAGTCTGTGTAATTACGTTTGTGATCTCGCATATTCGGCAAATTTTAATATGTATTAGGAATTATCAACTGGATCAACTTGTGAACTATGAATAACACAAGCCTGTGTAAGGTCTTACAGGGGTTCACCATATGGTTGGCACAAAATACACAGAAGAGTATAGAAATTATTATGGTATTATACCTGATACAAAATTCTGACTAGAATTCTGGTCAAAGGCCAGACTAATGAGCTGGGAAGCCGCGCAATATCTTTTTCAAAGCTTTGTGCAGTGACGACCGCAGAGTATGTCCGTCGCGAAACGCAAAATATTTTCACCGCGATGAATAATTTGTGTAAACGACTTTGTGCAAATTGGGAGCGGTGTTGTATTGTAGTATCAAAACAACGGCTAGTTTTTACACTTGGTTTTTATACTTACACAATAACTGTAAAATTAAATAAAATATTTGAAGTAGTTTGACTATAGTACCTATTTAGGCTGTGTTTTAAGGGCTACGGTCACCTATGGACATCTGTAACTAATCGCAGAAAAAATTAGAATCCTAGAAAAAGTTAGTATCCCTGAGGACTAAACTCCTCGGATACGTATGTCCCTCCTTATCACAAATACAAATTAGAACACAGTAGCTCTTACCACTATGGTTATTATAAAGAAAAGGTGAGGTGGTAGCGCCCCTGAAATCGCTTAGGGTTAACTGGTTTTAAATTCAGTTTCACAACATGAGCCTCATAAATTACGAACTAAGAAGTCAAGTTAAATAAAAGCTTGTAATAATAAAATTCTTGTAAAAACTTGTTTTTATTTTAAACAGTTTCGCGTCTCTGCACTTTTCTGCTCCAATAAGGGCGCCATTTTGGATACTTTTAATTCTATTGTTTAATAGCTTAAGATCTTAAACCGGTCATTTGGAAAGATGTCGGCTGTAGTACAAAGAACTTCAATTAAGATTTCTTTAATCTTTTACTGAGATTTGTCTTTCATGACGTTGAAAAGAATTGCTTTATCTTAATACATTTAAGTAATGATATTGTTAACACTGAATAAACTTGTGCAATTAATA
The DNA here is from genome assembly GCA_014595695.2 of Epargyreus clarus clarus. Lineage (NCBI taxonomy): Eukaryota > Metazoa > Arthropoda > Insecta > Lepidoptera > Hesperiidae > Epargyreus > Epargyreus clarus. The sequence continues at coordinate 2,954,730 of JACTTY020000022.1, read as the reverse complement.
TCGCAGTTTTTATTTTTTACAAAATTCATAAATTGTCAGAGATCCATAGGTTTTCCGTTGTCCTAAAGAAAGTTTTCCGTCAACACCCACCCTTCACTACGACTGTTGTCAATCGCAGTTAACGAATAAAGTGAACTTTTCAAGAAGATTTTCAATTGCAGGAAGATATTTTAGAGGTCTAAAAGTATCAGATTAAGTATTGTGAAATACTGTTATACTTAAAAATATTTTTAAATACCGTTTTTAACGTATATTAAAACAAAAAGGTTATTTCGAAACCTTCAAAAAAATAACTACTATCTTTTAAAGAAAAAATGTCCAGTACATCATTTCAAGGCAGAATCTTTTGAAAAAAAAAACAGACAAAACAAAACAAGAGCTTACAGAATTTAGGTACCAGGCCAACATGAATCGCGGCGCGTTGTTTAATCTTTTAGTCCAGAAACGGTTTTGAAACAAACAGCATATGAATTATGAAAGAGATGAATAAATTCGCGGGACGAAATAATGTCAAGAGGATGCAGACTGATGGATTAAACTAAGGATTGGTTTGTACCTGGCGAGTGTGCTTGAACAGTACTGAATTTAATATTAAAGTTGGAAAGTTCATTTATGAAGTGGTAGTATCTAGTAGGTGTGCTCTCTACTGCTATGCGTTAATACCATGAGAATACTCTGTTAAGTATAGACTGTATAATTATAGCGTAGTGGTTGAAAGCTGACCTCTCAATCTCCTCTTATTTCAAAGTCATGTGCGTATTAGAAATTAATTATGACTTGCTTTAACGGTGAAGGAAAACATAGTGAGGAAACCTACACACATAAAGAAAGTTATCAAAGTTATGTAAAGTCCACCGATTGAAAATTGACCAGGACGGTCTCCATAGTCGACCTGCCCTGGTCAATTGGGGGGTTTAGGATGGCCCAAACTTCTCTCACTCCGAGAACAGACCCATGCCCAGCAGTGGGACAATAATATCAAAGGGAGATATTTTTCCGAGGCGTTCCAGCTTAGTCCTCAGGGGTAGCGGCGCATCTGTGGCCGACCTCAGGTAGGAATATCTAATCCCATCTGGGGTTGATTACAGATGTCCATGGGCGGCAGTAGCCACTTACCATCAGGTGGACTGCATACTCGTCTGCTACTCCTATATTATAAAAAAAGATTAGGTTGAGTACTTTAATGACTCATCAAGCATAATAAACTTAATCCTAAAGATATTTATCAAACCTAAGGCTTCTTTAACAATGTTAGAGTAAAATTATTTAGTAGATTAATTACTCGACTTACAGTTTGACAATTAAAATTTATTAGAATTTATTACTTAGTTCGTTCTAAGTGAAGGTTGTTAAACTTGATTATCTACTGGGTATGTAATAGAGAATTTTATCCATAAATACAATATTATTACTGAAGTCACTATTATTAAAAAACTACACAGTTCATTATAGGACTTTACTTAAACATTGTTAAACAGAACCTTTAATATTATTACCATACTTTAATATTATACCCATTTTATCGTTGGCTTAAGCTGGAAGTTCATGATGGCATACAATAAAAACAAAACGCTGTACCCAAAAATAAGAAAAGAGAAGTAATATAGCCTATGTCATTCCTAGAGTTAAGACGTATTTCTTGACACGTCGTCGTTTGGACTGTTTAAGCGTACCAAAAAACAAGACATTCGTACATACATTTATAATTACATACATACTCTATAGAATGATCATGATGGATCCTTTATTTGTCTGTTGCCTTTGTGTGCTCTACAATACATTAATTTTAAATGTAGATAACATTATGAATTTAATATCATTATTACTGCTAATATCAGAAAAAAATAACCTTTAAAATAATTTTTCCACATTATTTTAATAAACTTATGAAATATAATAGCGTGTTACTAGAAAAATATCCTTTATAAACAAAACATCGCCTCAAAGCTTATTAAGAATATCTCTCGTACCGTGAGTATTCCTATTTAATGAAAGTTCCCGGAGTCATTTACTAGTGCAATATAAATACGAAAATGTGGTTTAATAACTGCCGTAATTTATATCATTTGTGATACTTCAACACTATACTTCCACTTTAATTAAGTGACATATCCTTATTAAATTCTTATAGTGCCTTCATGGCACCTCCCAAAAGTTAAAAAGTTTGAAAATTGGGTGGAACTAACTTTAGTTCGCTAGAAATAAATTGCCGAGGTATCCGGTCAAACTACTTAGTTTGCCCGGGTACGTTGGGTTAGTATAATACTAGCATTAAACAGTACTTTCGTCTCAATAAAGGGGATATCATCTTGCCTTAGACCTCGGGAGTAACAAAACCTCAGGTAGAACCCCTGTTCTATATGAAGATAGTTATAGGTATCTATGAGTGGCAGTTAGTAGTTACCACTTACCATCCAGTGACTGCATGCTTCTTTGCTACTTAAGTCTCATTAAAATACTTACGCAGCGTATTCAGATACTTTTATTGAAGTAAAACTTCTGTACGCACGCTTGACTTAGGGAGTAAGCTGGCGAATGCACGACGAGAGATGAAATGTGTGATCGGCTGAGGCGAACAGAAGTTGAGTTGGAAATAAAAAATAGTGAATGTATGTAGAAAGAAGGAGGGAGAGAGTTAGGTTTGGTATATTATACATTTGACGTACAAATAGATGGAGCTAAAGAAGTTTTACTTCAGACGTGTGGTCTAAAACTATCGTATTTTTTTTTATTACGATACGCATTAGAACGCTTCCTATCATTAGCGGGATAGCAATTTTTCAACCCTAATAAAAAAAGAGCATAGCACTATAACGTGCTAGCGCTATATAGCCGTGAAGTACAACATGAACCACGTAAACGTAAGACGTTATCTCAACTGTAGCACTACCATGAGTTGGCATAGAAACGCCACTATAGAAATTGTAAATAGAAAACTATTGTCATTTTGCTAGTGAATAACATAACTACTATCGCTACGGTATTTCTTGACAACGTCTGTCAAATTAATGACTCATGGGACCGAATTTGTATGGCAATTGATCATAATGACATTCGCTAGCGATTTGATTTCGATAGGTTTTTTACGTTACGAGTGGCTCACACTACGGAATTTAGTTCTACGAGTAACCACCAGAGGCGCTGTACAATTTTTCATACATTTATTTTACGCAGTCGCTAGCGAGTAATACTTTTGTAAACTCATGGTACTGCTACTGAACAGATATTTTACCTCCTTTCAATGACGTTTACAGATATTGAGCTCCATTTGGCTGGAATCCGCAACACGTTCTCGAAATCCAAAATTATATCCGTGTTCGGGAAATAAGAGTTGACTTTCCGAAAAAGGGTAGGAGTTATTACAAACTAAACAACTGATATTTGGGTATGTTTAGAATATTAATGTAACGAAACGCGAGGCTTAGCGGTTACTATGCTGATAACCTACGCGAATGGTTCGAGTTTCATTACCCGGCTTGACAAAAAACAACTTGACTAAAAAGAGACTTGACAATACTACGAGTATTACTCTTAAAGACCATTTATTACTATAATACTTAGATTTCTGGCTTATAATAGTTAGCTACTAAGACAGAAGTATTTTATACAAAGTATGAGAAAAACTAAGAGATGATATTGAGTGACGAAAGTATAGTGCAGAACCTTCAGACATGGTTTGTCGCGACAAAGGCTAAGTGGGTACCCTTTCCGTCGAGATTGTACAGCATCGGCCTAATTAATACGTTTTTCATCTATGTTCCGGTATTTTGTATTTTTCTTTTGGAGAAAACCTTTCTTCGTTTATTCTAGGAATCAAATAAAAAGCGTGTAAAATCGGTATCAGTACAAGAAAGTATTTAACAAGAATATATTACAAAACACATCTTATATTCATATGCGTCATTTTGCGGATAACCTTGATCTTAAGAGTGAATATAAATACGAAAACTTGAGAAAATATCACGAAGACATACATATAAACAACTTCTTCAGTTGCAAAATACTTGTTGACAGCCGGGTCAGCTGAATAAAATATGAGCAGTGTAGCGTAGTATCTCCGAATATTTGCCAGCGTTTAAACAATGTTATACCAGTACTCTGTATTGACTAGCGAGTGAGAGTAAGTCAGTAGTATAAAATTATGGACCAATTTGCATAGAAGCAGTGTATTGAAGCATGCCTTTTGCAATTGAAGAATAATTATGAGATGCAACTCATTAGCTAGAGATCCAGCTCTTTAGTCTTCAGTCTTCTAAAGACACAATTAAGTTAATATAATCTTTAACATCGAAACGTCTACCATCAGAAAGTCCTACGTATTTTAAATTAAGTAATTATCATATACTTTAACGGTGACGAAAAATATAGTAAGAAAATAATTGTGTATACTATTCTCAAAAGATGTTAAGTCTACCAAGTCGTATTTGATAGACTTGTATTGACTATGGAAGACTAAACTCTTCCCACTCTGAAAAAAAAAACATATAGGTTTGTAGGTATGTACGAGAATGACATGTATTTCATAAGCTTTTAAATTCTTTTATCCCCGAGTTGTCCAAAATTTTTCCCAGTGCTATTATAGCCCTCAATCTTCTATGAGAGCCCCATGTCCAGCAAAACCTAAATCAAAATACATAGAAATGCATTACTGTGCAAATACATTACACTGGCATTAATGGAACTACTGTAAATAAAACTAATTTACACTCGTATATACTCATTTAAACCTTTGTAAGTACTACTTCTGGAACAAGATTTCTCTGAATTACTTCCTTAATAGATATAAATTTTGCACCACTCAGTGGTAAGATTGCTCGAATTGCACTTTCAACTAGCTTCAACTATTCTAAATGGTGCTCAGGTTTAATGCTGTAAAGTTCAATTTCGACAATTCCAGTTTCTCCATCTTGTAGGAAATTCTTGAAAACATAATGCAGAAATGGACTGAAGTAGCGTCCAATTAGTTTTCCTTTTTCAAGTGTTGTCATTTATTTTATTTATTTATTAAACTTAATTTTATTTATTTGTTTATTAAACACGTTAAGAACATTACACACAATTCTATGAGGTTTTTGGTTGGATGGTTCATGAAATTATAGGAATGGACAGCATGTTTTTTTTTTTTTTTTTTTTTTTAACAGCATGTTTACTAATTTTGCCAAAGACTTACCAAATACATGCAAAATTAGAAAATAAGTGAAATTAATTTGTTGTCGTCAACCCATATTGTCCCATGATTCGGTACGGGTCTCTTCCTAGAGTGAAAGCCGCCACACAATAATCCATAGACCAAATTTTTTAAAGAATTCTCAGGCATGTAGGTTTTGTCAAAAAATTTCCTCCACCATTATAACAACAAAAAACCCTGAAAACTCAATGGTACGTACTTTACTATTCTTCGGGCTATCACTCCTTACTTACAAAACATTTTACCTTTTTTTTGTCCTGGGGGAAACCTTCAAACTTCAGCGACACGAGGTTTTGTGGGACTTTTACCGCACTAAAACCCCCCTGGTGACCGACCTCGGCGCTGCGTAGAAACACATATTACCTATAATATCCCTGGCAATATCGTGAACCACAAATTCACCCTCAAATGTCTTTGATGAGGAATTTGTCATCTGCCTGAGCGGTGGGAAATGAAATTCAATTTTATTTTCAAGCTCATTGATATTCATACTCGTCGCCCCGCAGTTCATAGGTCCCTCAGAATTCCACAAGTACCCTTCAGTTCTGCACAAGGATTTTAATTTATGATGACACTTCGAAGAAGGTCACATTGCCCTCTAAATTACGAGCCCGGTTATTTGCGATTGTAATTGCTCTCGCCAAAAATGTATCCATATTTTATGTGTCTAAAAATGGCCAAGTCTGTCTGGCATATACCTATAAATTTCTGGCTTTAATCGCTAACTAGTAAAACTTCTAAATTATGAGATACAATTCTTGTCTGTTTGTTTATAAACAAGATAAGGAGTATTATAACAACTTTGAGTCGAACATCTATTTCATACCAAAAGTTCCCACAATGTATATTTGTAAAGCAGGGCGCGAACATTTACAACAATTTCAAAATTTTAAGTAGTGGTAGCTCTAGACCTGAATATTAAAACAAGGTGTACTCATAGTCGTCATCTAACTTTACAAGAAATGAGTTTAAACTTATAGACAAAATCTAAAACTAATCAGATTACTTAAGTCAAAAAAAGCTTACGTCGATTATGTAATGTAAAGAACCATACTGTTATCAAATACATTAATTCACTCATCAAAATACAGAAATATAACAACATAATTATCAGTATCAGCAGATGAAGATGAAGATTCTATATAGTTGTAAATAAATAATTTATATGATTTCTGAGATCACTTGCTTACAACGACATGAGCTACTGCCTACTTGCCCAGTATGCATGGAATTTAATCTGAGTTCATTATTGCTTATTATGAATCGGATTCTTCCTGCTTAATGAGAAATATCAGCTTTATTGCGTATCGTAAGTCCTGTCGGGGTAATAAAACGAAATATTAGGAATTTACTGACTATTTGGGATTTTTGTTAACGAGCTTGTAGTCGTTCTAATGGTACATGGGCGTCGTCGCTCATGGATATATAAATTAAAATGCTTTTTTTATATTTTTTTCATACAAGAAAAGGAATGTAACACCATTTTTGGGGTTAATACAGGTATGGCAGTGCTACAGTTGAATTTGACCTAGTAGGTGTTGCACCAATCATCAACGTATTCAAAATATTATAAAATACGTAAAATAAATCGTTTGTATAACGGAAATGGAGATAAAAAAACTAATTTTGTCCTATTTTGTCTCCATTGGTTAGAGGTAAACTTATAACTACACTACTATAAAATACCAACAAATCAGAATAAAAACCTTAAAAAATTGTAAACTTCACTTAGTAAAATCTACGTTTTACGTCACATTTGCCTGAAGCCTACATAAATTGCGGCGTATATTTCACAATAGCGGGAAAGACCTTCTCGAAAATTCATCTTATTTTAATCAAATAGACAACTGTCTTTGCTACCCAAAGTAACCCCCAAATCAAATTCACCCCCAAACGTCATTTGACTTGCCCTTATTTAATTTCGTCGTAAAGTCGAGTGGAAAAACGTCAAAGTTCTTAAAACAACGCAAATGGGTGTGACTTATCCTTTTTAGGCTTAAAATATTTTTTTCTTTCCTTATATTTTGTTTTCGTATCAGTTATGGATGTTTGTACAGAGATTACTCGCATAAAATGTCACTATAAAATCATGAGATATTTTAATTATAATTAAGTAACGTACACATGCATATCTCTTACTTTTAACAAAAGTACTTAGAAATTATGTGTTACAGTTTAAAATGTGTGTTACAAATTACACAATTATTAAATGCAGACCTCTCTTTTGAGTCAGAGTGTGTGTACGCATCTTTGCGTGTTAAAAACTTTATAACGACTATAAATATGGTGAAATAAAATAAATACGAAAATCATGAATTGTTAATGAACACATGAGACACGTCTATATGAAAGCGTTCGTTAATTCTGCAATATTTCGAACGAAGGCGGACTTCATCTCAATCTGTCCGCGGATTTAAATTAATCGTACGATTTTAGCTGCTCTCGACGGATTTTCCAATTATTTCGTTGATTATATTCCAAATTTCCAGTGAACGTGCTTATGTAGACCGGTAATTATATGAGTTAATTGCGCCGATATTATTATTCGGAATTGAAATGTGTTTACTGTCAAATTTAATTAACAGGTCAAATATTATTAAGTATAATTAAATTCGCGGGTTATCTGAAAACGTTAAATGATACATTTCGGATTTTTTGCTACTTTTTTTGATGACTTTATCACATATGCATTCAAATCTGGTTATTATTATTTTTATCATTAGTAAGGCTAAAAATATTAATGCTAATTGACATAGTGGCAAACTCGTGAGCTGGTGTATCCGAGGTTACAGATACGTTGCTACACGTCTGCACGCGGTTGGAACCCCACTTAAGTATGGCCTTACCATACCCTTTAAATCGAAACAAATCAACGCTTAACTTACTAGACAGAAATAGCTGAGGCGGTGGTACCTCCGAAGTCGAACCACTAAGCGTTCTCCCATCTTCTAAGTGACTTGAGTCATAATAAAAACAGTAAATGGTAAATTACGAATTTTCATCTTACAACAATTAAGAGCGTAAGAATCATAAACTTCTCACTATGAAACAGCATCAACTCCGCGTTCGCTTTGAGTCTTTGTTCCTTAGAGTTTTATTCCTTAAAGACTTCTTCAGAATGTCACAATAAAGTGAATAAAATATTACTTTCCGTGGCACTAAAGCTTTGTAGTCACATTTTCCAGTCTACTACTATAAGTAGTACGAATTTTTACGAGGCCAAGCAGCTGCCTTCATCGATTACCAAGAGACGAATTGAAGAGACAAATTGGAATTTTACAGGCAAAATGAAAATGAAAATATTATGTTATTACAGTAATTTTGTTACCATTATTACCTAATAGTCGAATGCTCTCTCTATTTTTTCTGACTTATTTCTTTAGCTTTCCGTCGTCGACTATACTCAAATACAAGTTCTAATATCGATAAACTTATCGATAATTTACCACGCTCTACAATTCTATTAAATTTAGTTTCTAAAGAATCAAAAATTTTAAAAATGTTTGATTCCACGTGTATTTTATATTTTGAAAAAAAAAATCGATAACAATAAAAATTAGGGAACATCTGAGTAATTTTTACTCAATGAACATATGTAAATAATTAGGCCATTATAATATCTAATTAATCCTGTGGATTTATTGTGTGCCTTAGAAATATATAAAAACATTCCCATTTTTGGCAAAAATTCCGCCGCGCTCTCTTACTGCCAAAAGTTCGGAAATATACGTACAAACGTACAAACATCGAATAAAAACATATGTAACGACAGAGACTAATGCAGACATATCAATATAACTTCCCTCAAACATTTCCATACGGGTTTGGGATTTAGAGTCGGAAATTTATCACCGCTCCTCTGTCCCCGAAAGTGAAGCACAGGTGTCTACTTGTAATCTCTCTTCCGTGAAATGGTTTACATGGCTATTACAGGTGACAATTTAACTGCATTGTGATGTGGGTATCCTTTGGAGGACATAATGATACCGGTTTATCCGCTCTGCAAAGCGCACAAAGCTCTGCAGAGCGTATCGAGTGATAGATCGATAACTTTTTTTAAAGATTTAAGGAGCATGCACACCACCTGATGTAAAGCGTCACTCAGTGTTCTGCCTGCAGCCGATCACAGGTACGTTGCTACTATTAAGGGGTAAAGTCTCAAATGCTAGTGTTTTTAATTAACGCGTGCTTTCTTGCATCTAATGCAGGGGAGGCTGTCACTCGCGCGTTACCATTCGATAGCAGCCGTTAATCCTTGTCACAATTTCATACTATGTGTAAAAGTATGATATAAAGAAAGACTAGTAATCCTGTACTAGAAAGAGGGACCTGTTTTTATCGGTAAGAAAAGTTGTTTTAATGATTATATTCAACCATTCTACATCAACGAACTTTCACTTACACTTAAAATTGTATCAGGGTTTTTTTAATAGAAATATGCACGTAGATATATTATATTATTGCATTCGTTTTGCATAAATATGTAATTATATATGCATATTAACAAAAGTAGTTAAATTTACATTAAACATTGTTATAAACTATCCTCTCCATACATACAATCACAATCTTCATATACATTTTCACAAAGCGATGGCGGATTCGAGTCGAACTCAAATACATTAAAAAATACGACAGCGCAAAGTGATACTTTATTTTTTCATAAATACACCAATTCATTTCAATGTGAACAAGTTGTTTTAACGACCTCGTAATGGCTTAAATATTTTCTTCCAAGTATGACATGTTGGGGACGTATGGAGCTATAAAAAGAAAATGTAGGTTTGGGAGTGCGATTTGAATAAGCATAAATCTGTGAACGTCTTCAAGTGTTTCTTTGGTGTGATACGAGTATAAGACAAAAGTAAGGCTTTTACTCTTTCAAAGTCACATGTAAATGGCAGCATGAATATATATATTTTTTAACCGACTTCCAAAAAGGAGGAGGTTACTCAATTCGACCGTATATATTTTTTTTTTTTATGTTTGTTCGGCGATTTTTTCACGATGCTGCGACCGATCGACATGATTCATACACCATTGTATGCGGCTAGTTTCACAGGGGGTCCCATTTCGAGGAAATTTGAAAATTTTCGCCAGTTTTCCCGGAAAATTGGAAAAATCCGATTTCTTTCTTTTCTTTCCCGATATAAACTTCAATAACTCGAGTATTTCTTAACCAATTTCAATTTTCTTTTTTTCATATGAAAGGGTGTTTTGTTGCGGTACTTTCCTACTATAACATTAGTATGATCTGATGATTCGAACTTAAGTAATGGGGTTGAACTCATCATCACTACCCCTGCTTTTTACATATTTTATGACAACTTTCCTTCTGCCCACTCAATTCTCATGAAACTTTAAATGAACATTGAGTATCTAGATTAACATGATATGATGGAAAATTCGACCTTCAACTCTTCAACCCTGGTAATGCAGAAGTGCCTCCTGCCTCAACCATACAAGTAAGACATTTGGAACTTATGGATATTTAATAAGGTTGATAGGTTACAAGTTAGGCATTTGGAGCTTACGAATATATGATGAGGTCTTTGAGTAGAGACATATGATGGAAGATATGAACTTCAATTCTTCAATCCTTATGATGCAGAGGTGCCTCCAATGTAAAGTATATAGATTAGACATTTGTTGTAATGAAGTTGGTAGACAGAGATATATGATGAAAAATTTGACCTTCAACACCTTAGATCTGATGATGCAGAGGTACCTCCAGCCTAAACAACATGAATAAACCATTTAGTGCTTTCACACATATTTTACAGGTCCTAAGCAGGTACATGTAATGAAAAAAATGACCTTCAACTCTTTCACTCTGATAATGCTGGTGTGCTTCCAAGTTAAACCACAGGAGTTAGCCATTTTGTGCCTTCATATATGTATTAACGTCACTAAGCAGACACATGGGATGAAAATTCAAGGTCTTAACCCTGATAACTTTGACCGTAAAGTCTTCAATCCTAGTGACGCAGGGACACTGCTGGCCTAAACAACAGTAACTTGACAATCACTTCTTACAAATATAAAATATGATTAATGAATACGCTGTAGTTTTCCTTAACTATTGAATTAAGGTAAATTGGACCGACTCACTCGAAGAGTTTTACCACCTAGTTTGATTTATTTACTTTTTTGTTCCAACCTAACCTAGCAAAGAATATAGAATTGCATGTAGCCTCGCCTATAGTGTTTCGTATTGAATTGGTTAGGTTAGGTTGAAACATATAAGGCAATATAAAACTAAGCGAGCAGAGCGCGGAAGCGCCCTGCGAGCGGGTGGGTCCAATTCGTATGAATTCAGACCTTACCTTTATTCATGATCACCTTTATACAATTTTACATAATATTAATACAAACATTAACATATCATCACTAAAAAGGGTGAAAAAAAAAGATTTTAACAAAAAAATAAAACCGACTTCTATGTCACTAAAAAGTAAAAAATAATTGAAATAAGTGTTGGTTTAATACATATTTCTGAAGTCGGCGCTCATATTAGACACGCTGTTTACGCCATTATCAAACGAAATATATTGAGCGCCAACTTCAGAAATATGTATTAAACCAACACTTATTTCAATTATTTTTTACTTTTTAGTGACATAGAAGTCGGTTTTATTTTTTTGTTAAAATCTTTTTTTATGTACAATATAGGAGTAGCAGACGAGCATGCAGTCCACCTTATGGCAAGTGGCCACTGTCGCCCATGGACATCTGTAACTAACCCCAGGTAGGATATTCCTACCTGTACCCTTACCATGAGTTTTTACGTTTTGACAAATATGACTGTTTTGGTATTTGTTTACGAATTGTACGTAAACAAATACCAAAACAGTCATATTTGTCGAAACGTAAAAACTCATGGTAAGGGTACTGATGTCGGCCACAGGTGCTCCGCTACAACCGAGGAATAAGCTGGAACGTCTCGGAAAAGCATGTCTCCCTTACCACACCCTTCAAACCAGAATACAGCAACGCTAAACGCTGCTGTTATGAGGGAGAAATAGGTGTGGCGGTGGATTCGAACCACAAAGGCTTCTACCATCTTCAAAAAGTGTCTGCAAGTGTTTCTTTAATGTGATATAAGACAATAGTAAGACATTTACTCTTTCAAAGTCTTTAAATGACAACATGAATATAACTCTTAATAACGTAACCTACATAGTATCTAGATCTAAATAATTCTTGAAAACAGCTAACAGTGTTAGTTTGTTAGCAAACTGGCGGTAAAGTTTCATCGTAACATTTAATTTTAGAAGTCCTGTATGTGACAGTTTCGAGGCTATAAAAAGGAGGAAATTGCGGTGGACGCCACGACACGACAAGTTTAATTTTTATGTCCATGATAACTGAAGTTCGCTGAAGGAAAAATAAATAATATATTTAACGCTAGAAAATTATAACCGACTCAATTTGCATTCAACATTATTTAAAATATTTATTTATAACTAGGTGACCCGGAAAACGTTGTGTTGCCATATAAATAAAAAAATGTTAAGGTGAACAACTCTTATCACTTAGGGCCCTTAGGGGTATGAAAAATAGATAGTAGCCGATTCTCAGACCTACTGAATAAGCATATAAAATTTGGTGAAAATCGGTAAAGCCGTTTCGGAGGAGAGCGGTAACTAACATTGTGACACGAGAATTGTATAAGATAATAATATAAGATAATATTTTTAATACTCCCGTATTTTTGTGCTATGTATCCTAGATAAATAAACTCTGTCTACGCTCACAGCTCCACACTAGGATTTTCTGTATCGTGGATGCCATGGACTCGTACAAAGACACACTAACACTCAGACCTAGAACAGATTCATCATTCAGATATCTGCCTAGCTGGGGATCGAACCCCTAACCCTTTGCGCGTCAGACCGAGTCGTCAAGATCTTTTATTACATAAATAAAGTAATTGAGTAACTTAATATAATATTATTATGAAAATCATATGCTACAATATAAATGGTATAAAATAATTTCAGATTAAATGTTACATATCTTATCTTTTCTATTATAGTAAGTATTCAACTTCAAGAATACGATGAGAACTTATTTCTTTAAGGAGATAATATCTCTGACTCGTGGTCTGGCATGTATTTCGTTCAACAAATTGGTGTAGCTATTCAAAGAGGAAATATTGCCAGCGTCTTGGCAACTTCGCCTAAATTCAACGATGCTGATAATTCTTTATAATAGACTTTGTTTTTCGTTTTGCCTTTTCATGTTTTGTATTGTTTTATGAACTTATTGTTTTATTTCTAATATTGTGTTCTATCTTTCTTCATACAAATTTTGTAAATAGTATATATACTATGATTATGTATTAGACTAGAAATCGACTTATATAATTAAAGATTGACATAAATTCTCTCCAATACCTATATGGGTGATAGGCATGAATAAAAGTACGGTTTAAAGAAATTAGAGGAACATTAATAGAAAAGGCCAGAAGAACCGATGAAGTTTGAAGGAAGAAATGACAAAGAAAAAGAAATATATATTAAAACCTTATACGCTAACTAAAATAATAAAATAAATAAATCAATAACAATTAAAACACATAGTGCGTCGCCTACAAGCTACAACCTTAAATAACATGAAATAACATCATACCTAAAACAAATCTAAGATTCATTTTAATAAGATTGTTATATTTTCCGGTTACTTTAAGTAAATACTCGATGCTTTTATTTGAGTCTTAACATTGCATCACAATATAATTCTTTCCACCTTATTCCTGTCATTTTATGTCATTTCTCACAATTTACAATTATATTTCTTTTACAATAGTACGAACTATACTATTGTAAAATAAACAAAATTGTTACGTTCCCATGTTACTATGATATTGTTTGTATTTTTAACAATTTTATACCTCCCCCGTTAATTTTGACGTAGCGTGCCGCGGTCCGGAGCTAATGAGAGTGCGCTATTGTTCGCGCTTGCCGATTCCCTCATCTCTGCTTTTGATCACCATTCAAACAAACAGGTAGGTATTGTAAATATTTCCAACTCATCACGGCTTTGTTATACACAATCTTATAAAAATGCTGTAATATTTCGCGTAATAAAGCCCGTTCATCAAGATATCAAGATTGACATTTGTCAATTTTTAGAATTAAGTCTAGAAATTTGGCATTAACTATTATAATGCGCAGAAACTTTAAATAACAGTGGATATAATTTGTACATAATTGCATTAAGTCTTCAATAAAACTGTTGCGCATAAAAAAATCTATTTATGACGATCATTGATGTTGCTAATTAATGTTAATTGCTATTACTTAGCTAATAACTCCAAAAATAAATAGTTTTTTTGCTTAATATTGCAATATGCGTAAATACCCAAATATGTATTGAAACAACTACATTCAGTCTGACTTTTACTTAAAAATATTCTAAAATATGAAACTTTATCGCACAATACAACGTACGCCATAGTTTAAGCCCTGTTCCACCAAATATCCGTTCCTATGATCTTCTTTGACAACAGCAGTCAATAGGAATCATTAGGCCTAACAAGTTGTTCCGTTTCCTCGCTATCTTGTCCCTTTGTTCCTTCCCGTTGCGTTCTTGTTTTGTTCTTTATTCTTTATTACGATTTTTTAGATTTACATACCGACACATGTAGAAATATTTAATAAAAAAAACCGCTTTCTGCACTCACAGCCCCACACTAGGATTCCGTTGTCGTGGGTACCTTGGACATACACATAGACAAATATATAAACACCAGACCCAAAGAAGTATAAATATAAATATATCATTTATATTTCTATATCTGTCCGGCCGAGGATCGAATCCAGAACCCTCTGCGCGTCAGACCGGCATGGTGACCGCTCCGCCATACGGGTCGTCAGAATGTCGACTTTCTAAATTTATAGAAAGTATAGGCAATACGTGTCCAAATTGTACAGTTATGAATAAACCATTAATGGTTTATTTATTTTTAATCACAAAGTTTTTTTTGCCAGTATTTAACTGAAATTGATGTTGATTTTTAAATATCCTTTCTTAACAGTAATACTTGTTTTGTAAGAACTGCCTGCAAATTTTTACTTCAGTTTAAATTGTGTATTATCTTTCAGTCAGTCAACGTTACAGGTTTATTAAGTGAAATAAATCAAGAAACCTCGACCACCGTCAGGAATCGGATGGATGACCACTGGTGGCTAAACTTTCTGGGCATCGTCTGAATTTAGAGGACGTATAGCGGTGTCGGGACAAGTTTTTAAAATTCTTAATTAATTACATTGGTATGAAAAGTAACAAATAACATACTCGTAGGTCTAGCTTCTACCACATAATAAATACAGGTACCAACTTTTCCAAAATATATCTTGACCCCTTGCAGGTCACTGCTCCATTAACAAAGTTTCTTGCAAATTCCTCGCCGAAAACGTTGAGGCGGCAGGAGCAGCTGGCTTTTATTATGCGCGTCAGGGCTCCTCGGATTTATAGTTATACGCCTCGCTTCGACGTTTCATTAGCGGGGAATTTTAATATCAGACTTTTTATTATCAGCTATGATCGTAACTATATTCGTCACTTAGTTTAGTCAAAAAAATAACTTAAGCAAATATTCGCCTTATAAGCAGTGATAAGCCTAGTGGTTAAGACGTTGCGTTCAATGCGTAGTGCGAGGTTTAAATCCCTGGTACGCAGCTCTAATTTTTCAAGGTGGTGTGTATTCAACATTTATTATCACTTGCTTTAACAGTGAAGGAAAACATTGTGAAAAATCCTGTACACCTGAGAGATCTTTAAAAACATTCACATGATCATCGCGGTGGACTATGGCCTAATCCTTCTCACTCAGGACCCTTGGGAGACCCGTGCCCAACAATGGGATGGAGATGGGTTAATGGTGATGATGGTGGCTTGCTTTTTTATTTTATGTTTCCGAGGCGTTCCAACTTAGTCCTGACAGCTAGGCATCTATGACCTGGATCAGGTAGGAATCTAATTATATCTGGGATCGATTATGACCATGACCGTCAATAGCTACACTCCAGATGAAGATGTGTTCGAAATATTATTATATTTCTTATAAATTCCCCTACGCTTAAATAAGGGCACGGCAAAATTAATAAAATAATTTGTAGCGACCTAACAGAATCTTCCCCTCCGTGTTTAACACAACAACCATTATTAACTTCGCAAGAATAAAGCGGTCTTGATCATCCAAATTTTCCTCACAATCCAAAAATAACTTACTCTACGGAAAATTCACAACTTAACAGGTAATAACTTTGTAAGAGTTTTTCATACGCTTGCATAATGTATATAAAACGGAGGTCTGGCTTCCCTAGAAATAACTTAGGCTTCGTAAGGCTTCAATTGGGAAATGCTTATTTGAAAATATTACTGTCGTTCGAACAAACTTTAGTTGTATTTACATACCTTAGTTCAATGAGCATTAGGTTTTATTTCAAATTCATGTTTATTATAATATTATGACCCTACAATTAACGTGAGAAATAAACAAATACGAAAAAATATCAGAAATATCAAATATAATCATTTTACATTTCCAGCTTTAATTTTACAAATAAATAATTATTTACATGACCGCAATCCAATCTGGAACGTGTCCCATTGGTTCAGTAACTGTTCTTGTCCATGTTCATAAGAAATGTGACTTGCAACAATATGGCAGTACAATTTTGATTTTTGGTGGATGACCGCCACGAATGATCCGTTACCAAATGAAACTTATGTAAGCCATACACGCTACGGTCTACCGGACTGTTTACTGGTGCAGGTTTGCCTGTACAGGTCAACCACATGTCATTAGCGTATGGGGACGTTTCGGTGTACCGTACGGTATTCAGTACTGTAGCGATGCCATCGATTCAAGACGCTGGCGCACCGTACGGTGTCACACGACAGAACTGAGTTTTGATTTTGCGCCGGTCGCCTGTACGGGTTCAAAAAACTGCACAGGTCTATTTCCACATACACTACGGTGTACCTGCGCAAGCATAACTGTACAGGTAGTTCTCTCCGAAGCACCGTAGTGTGCATGGCAGGAATCAGACATCTTAGCGCAGGGAACGTGTTAAACTCTATTATAAGACTCCCTTAAATGAATTTGAGCTATCGCTTTCTACGAATAGGGTTGTAAGTCCAACAATCAATTTCAAGCTTACAGCATCTTACGCGTGGCTCTAAGAGCTTTATCTCATTTCGCACGTTTGAATTTTTCACGCCCCACTAACTACTGAAGCTTGTTAGAAAATACACCATGGTGTGAACGGAATGGCGTTTGCACTCGATTTGTCGCGACGTTCTATTACTTTTTGCGATAACGCAGACTCCCATTTATCCAATAATACAAGGAGATGGGAAATTTAGTACGCACTTTTTAATATTTGAACTGTTAATGTGGATAGTAGATTCATGATTCGACACCGGAAGCTTAACAGGCGAACCTATTCCTATGCATGCATTCCTGTGTTGCTCCTATGTACCTATGTTCTGTATGCTCGTTCGGTTTCCCTTTTTTGTTTCATGAAAAATAAAAAATAAATATATTCTTTATAACTTATATTAGCGATTGTACTTTACATATTTGAATACGACAACTATAAAATATTCATTTCATTAATTGCTATGATAATCAAATAAGCATGCACTTTAGTTTTGTAAATTTAAAACAGAATTTACAACATGTTCATAAAAGTTATTCTTTCCATTGTATAGCATCAACATCATATATGAATATTTCGTGCCGTTCTAACGAGAAGAACACAATGGATCAAAACAAAGCGGCTCAGTTTGAGGAAAGTCCAAAATAAACGAAGCGTGGGCGAGTTTTACAAGTGTCCGTTACAGCTGCGAGGACGGCCATTACGAAAAAACTGAGTAAAAACGACCTTTACGGGTTCTGTACATACTACATACATATTAACAAGTTACTATAAGTTCGCGACTGAACATAGAGATTTAGTAATAACGTTTCAACTATATGTAAGGTGGTAGAACTAATATTGTTCAACCGGGTAGGTACCACCGTTATATTTATGTAGTGTGAAGCAGCTCTGTGGTTCGGTGGAGGGGTGCCAACTGAATTGCATAGTATGAGCGGTAGGGGCCATTTATCATTCAGATGGACTGCAATTGCAACTTCAATTAAAAAAAATCTTGGTGATCGCAATAGGCAAATAACTGCAAGTAAACACCGCTTCTTACATTGATTACGTAAGTCCATTCCTGCGGCATATAGTCATTCTAAATATACAAAAAAAAAAAGTTAAAATTGTTTTAAGTGTTTTAAATTATACGTCTTTGACACTGATACGAAATTATAAATTATACTTTTTAAATATTTATTTCACTTGTGCTACGATGCTGCCTTTTAATGCAAGTCTTGAGTTGTATGAAGAAAGGGTTCTATATAAAGTCACTATAAAGTATGGAACCCCAAAAACAAAGTCACAATACAAAGATTTTTTCGAACATTGTATCTTCTACAAGTATCAGACAGAATTTGTTATGTTACGAGTTTTTGAAAACACAAAGTCTAAGGGAGACTTTTTCAAAAAAATGTAGGTCAACATCGTAAGAAAAAAAACGTATCTTATATGAGAAACACGGAGAAGAATTCACATGTATTGCATCTGTGGCCAACCTCAGGTAGGAATATCTAATCCTATCTGGGGTCCATGGGCGGCAGTAGCCACTTACCATCACGTGGACTGCATGCTCGTCTGGTACTCTTATATTATAAAAAAAAACATAAATACAAGTACGCCTGTAATTACAAAGAAGAAGGAAGAAGTACAATTACTACTACTACCTTGGGTTTTGGCCTGCTCACGAAATAAGCAAAAGTTTTCTCACGCCGGTCAATTGCCAATTAGTAGAGTTCATCGTCAAAAAGATAAATCTCCATTAAGGTTATGCAGGTACCTACTCCCTCTACTGATACGTCGTATGACGCTGTAATCTATAAGTCTTCAATCCGTAAAGATTGAAATCCAAGTCCACAACCTATTTAGACCTCTCTGCCAGGCACGGATTTCTTCTAGGAGGTAGAGTGGTTTAACAAATAGTCCGTCGCGCTGGCCCAATCCAACTTGCTAGACTTTAGACACCCTTTAATTTTTTTTAAAGACCTTTTATATAACTTGACCCCTAGATTGAAATATTGACTTTCAAACCACTATCTTATTACTACAAATAAAGTCTAAATAGTATCTAAAATATAAGAATAATCCATTATCCATATTATTAGTACGACGAAAATTATCGCTGTGATGCCCATAACGATATGATAAGTTGATCTACAGATAAACGGATTTTCAGTTAGCAATTAAAGTAGATTTTTCTTTTCTTCACTGCAGCCTATTGTAATCAAACTGGGGCAAGTAGGTTGGGGAGCGATGGCGCCTCTCAGTAATTATCGGCGACTGACAATACTGGTTATTAAGACTTGAGGTATTCATATTTTATGGTAAAAAAGTAAGGTTATGGCAAATAGTACGCGAGTTTCTACTAGTCCTCAGAGATAGGAATACATCAATAGCCTACTTCTGTACCCTACTCTTAACCTATCTAGGGTAGATTTAATAAGTTGGAAGGCGAAGTAACTGCTTACCATAGACATGTTTAAATACTACTTTCTAAGCAAAATCCGTTCGAACATTTTTACTAAATAAATAAAAGGTGAGAATAATTCAGAAACATAAAAACAACAACAGCGTATTGTTCGACGTCGGCACAATCAAAAACACTTTGATTAACTGAAATACTAACAATAAACCTTTCAGTTCAGGAAAATGTTTCCAACGAAGTAATTGGGGCTTGCTTAATCAATAAGTTTCAACTTCCTCACACCACGAGATCGTTTAATTATTTGTGAATAAATTCGCAATGCTTTTTGTTAATCCAGCTGGCTATTCAACTCAATAATAACAATGTTTTTTTTATATTTTTTATAATATAGAAGTAACAGACAAGCATGAATTCCACCTGATGATAAATGGCTACTGCCCCCATGGACATCTGTCCTAGATAAGATTAGATTCCTAACCTGTGGCCAGTCACAGGTGTCTTGCTACCTCTGAGGACTAAAATGGTACGCCTCGGAAATATACATCATTGCTCTAAACTAAGATTCCCTATATTCCGAGTGCCATCGACATGATGCTAAGACAAAAATACAAACATGTAGACCAAAGATAGAATCATCACTCACGAACCTGAAACTTTTACAAGGCAGTATTGTATAGTGACTACACTATTACAAAGTCGTCAAAACTAATTAATTTCTAAGTACGTAACTGTAAAATTGAAATACAGTTGACCCGCGGTGATCCTGCCCCTATGTAATTCAGCGACCCTGGTAAAACGATAAGCCATTTGCATCAAAATATGATTGAACGGGCTGTATTGTTCGCGCCAAACTGTTAGTCCGCTCGGAAGTTGTTGCGAGCAGGTGTAGTCATACAATTTGCTATGGCGACGCGATTCATTTCTATATTCAGAGCGGACTAGCAGTTTTACGCGGACTGTACTAGTCGCACGGTTTTAATCGCGATGTTAATTACATGTGTTACACTGATTTATGTAAACACACTGACTCATACACTGATTCATGTAAAGATCACATAATTGATAGTTATGATTTACGTCAGTATTTCTATTTTTATATTTTTGGAATATTCTATCTTGCTTTGAGTTATAATATGTCATCTGATTTTTGCAATGTCTTTTGTAAAGGAAGTGTGATAAATTAGTGGATAAAGATTTATTACTGTAAATATTCATTATTATAGAAAAAATATTGTATTTTTGGAAATCTTGCAGAGTGTTTTAACACATGAAAATGATTCATGAATGTATGTGTCAAATTTGAAGTACTCACTTCACACTGCCCATTCGTGCTCTAATCCCTTAAGACCACTGAGTCTCTAAACGTGTTCAATGATAGCACGTGCATTGAAGCCACGTAAGAGCTGTTCAATTAGTGCACAATGTTCTTACCTGTTCTAGTGTGGATATGGTCATATTCTGTAAATTTGAACACAAGTATATCATACTAAGTATAATCTTATTTTTGGAACTTGAGATTATCGCATGAAGCAGTGACTCAACTGTATTTATTGTGTTATTTAGACTTTAGGTATATTGATTTTCTTTTTAGCTGACTGCGGAAGGTAATGTAATGAGCATAATATGTACGAGTATGTATGTCTCATTCTTTGGCACACCCTACAGTCCAAGCAGTTTGACGGATGAACACATAAAGCGTGGTAAAATTGTTGAAAAATTACATTACTTAATTTTATAATCTTTTCTTGTCATTTACTTAAAAAATTGTAAATCCGTAATTGGCTGTAAGGACTACTATATAAGAAATGTATTTGTATGATTTTAAAAGCTGTGGATTTTGTAATAATTAAATAAATAAATTACTGAAACTTGTTAAACTATTAAGTTTATTTTTCGAAAGTTCCTTACAAAAAATATGTATTATTCACTTTGTACATATATTTACTATAAGTTTAATTACTTAACAGTCATAAAATTAGTAACTAAAATATAGGAAAGTAGCATAAAATCAAACCATTCGAAATGGCGCATAGTGTAGTTTCAGAGAACATGAAATGATAGCGCATGAGAGATGTTCAATACGAACATACATTGAAACCGCACGAGAGCTGTTCGATTATTGCGCAATATCGTACGCTCTGTGACGTGTAATCGGCCATTTGTAGCCAGTTTTGAATTCAAAGAGGTGCTGTCATCTATTATGATTTATTTCGTTTAAAGTGTAAAGCTTAATAAGCTCCTGAATATATCCAATGGTCAATAGGCGAAGATATATGATGGAATAAATAATAACTTTAATATTAAATTTCACTGTTCCACTTTGTTAAATACAAA
Source organism: Epargyreus clarus clarus (assembly GCA_014595695.2). Lineage (NCBI taxonomy): Eukaryota > Metazoa > Arthropoda > Insecta > Lepidoptera > Hesperiidae > Epargyreus > Epargyreus clarus. Next base: position 2,932,628 of record JACTTY020000022.1, on the reverse strand, counting down.
GTATCGGAGTGTCTGAATTTGTTCAATGAGCTGCAAGATACTTAATTAATACAGTTAATCAGATAATTCAACGTATGCATAATTACATAATCGTTTTAAAACTATAAATATTAATATGTTACGAGCGTTTGCCCGCGGCTTCGCTCGCGTTACGAAGTAATATTATTAACTAAGAAGATTTATACTAACTTTCATCCCCTATTTTATCCCCTTTGGGGTAGAATTGATCAAAATCCTTTCTTAGCGGATGCCTACGTCATAACATCTACCTGCATGCCAAATTTCAGCCCGATCCATCCAGTGGTTTGGGATGTGCGTTGATAGATCACTATGTCAGTCAGTCACCTTTGAGTTATATATATTTAGATTTATATTATTTAATCAAATCATTAGAACTTGCATTGACCCTCTTCAGGTAACGAACAATGTTTGTAAATGGAATCGGTTAATTTAAGAAAGTTTGGAATATAATGACGTCATTTCTCACGATTTACTTTGTCTAGTCAATAGTGTATATCATATACAAAAAATGTACTGGTAATGTAAAAATAAAGATGAAATTAAATGTTTAATCTCAAACTTAACTGTACCTTTTGGTTATGTCTAAGTTATTAAAGTTTCTGGACGTGTTCAATGCACCGCAATCAATGAACCGCAATCTGTTCAATTAGTGAGCAATATTGTTAAACTACTTGAAATACGATCATTCAATTTAAGATATTTGTAAACTATGTAAAGTATTACAGTTATAAATATACACGGGATTACGGATTTAATCCCCGCCTAGGTAGACATGTATAATTGGAAACAATAATTTAGACGTCTTCTTTTATTGGTCTGTGTGATTTTGTACTTTCTTTTGAGTGTATCTATAGCATCCATTACAGACCTATGATTGTAACAAATATCATTGATTTATTTAAAATGATGAACACATACAAAATCTCTTAACTATTTTCTGTGCACTTTGTACTAAATGTAGAGCTACAAATATTCAATTAACTTTCCATCCAACTCTCTTTGCTTGCATTCCTTTCCAATATAACAAACTCCGAAGCAAAGTGAATGCAACGTAAGATTTATTAGGCTAATGGACTTGTGAGTACATTAACAAATTGTATTGAATGGGCTTCAAAATATTTTAATTGTGAGTGTACTACTGTGTGTACCTACTGTTTAAAGTGCCTAAATGCTGGACTCTCAGAGGTAAGAAAAGTACAAACTTGCGATAGTATTATCGTGTCATTGATTCACGTATTAATTGAACTACTGAAACAATTATACAGATTTCTTTATTATAAATCGGCTGTGTTTAGACGAAACCATTTCTAAAACTTGAAAATTCAAAAGTTTTCTTAGATATTATATTTCCATTAGGACTTAGATATTATATTTCCATTAGGTATACATTAAACTTTAAAATTGAAAGAATAAAAAAATCTATAATAAAAAGTCTATACAAATGTGCATACATTTATACGATAGGATTCCCGGTGTTCTGCCAAAAATAAAATAAATACGTGTACATAGCTAAGTCCCACAGCAGAGATCTGCCAATATTTATTGAAAACCTCTCCAAGATTTGAACCCGGGACCTTCGTGCCACTCCAGCAAAACAACTGCACCGCCACTGCACTGTGGCGGTAAAAAATAAGAAACGATAAATAACTTTCCGAGGAAGAGCGTTAAAGCAAGTCAAGTCAGCTTCACTTCCCGCAGAGTACCCATTCTTCATTATTACACCCTGTCCACATACGTCCAAGCGCAAGATTCATCACTTGAGTTGTGACGTCAGCGCAAAAAGGTTTACTGCACTATTCGTATTTATACTCTAAAATAAGAGTCTAAGAGCCAATTACTTTATTACTACATCCAACTGTTTTCACTTGAGCTGTGACGTGATCGCAAAAAGAATTTACTGCACTATCAGTCCTTATACTCTAAAATAAGAGTCTAAGAGCCAATTACTTTATTACTACATCCAACTGTTTTCAGTCCATATACTTGTAAAAACGAGATTCATCACTTGAGCTGTGACGTGACCGCAAAAAGAGTATACTGCACTATCAGTCTTTATACTCTAAAATAAGAGTCTAAGAGCCAATTACTTTATTACTACATCCAACTGTTTTCAGTCCATATACTTGTAAAAACGAGATTCATCACTTGAGCTGTGATGTGACCGCAAAAAGAGTATACTGCACTATCAGTCTTTATACTCTAAAATAAGAGTCTAAGAGCCAATTACTTCATTACTGCATCCAACTGTTTTCAATCCATATACCTACTTCTAAAAGTGATATTCATCACTTGAGGTGTCACATGATCGCAAAAAGAGTTTAAGTGCTGTGCTGTCATTCTTGAAAGTATAGAGTTTTAGGAGTGTGAATAAAGTGTAAAAAATAAAGAGTAAAAACAATTATATGAATTTTTCATTACGACTGGTTTTTATCCTATATACGTATTGATTTCGATATCAAAATAATATACGAATATATATTATATATTCGTCGTTTACTAATGGTACACGTAAACGATGTCATGGCATATTTTTCAAAACTCTTGAATCTAAAATAAATTAAAAATGAAATAACCAAAAAGAAAACAGAAAAGCAAATTTCTATAGAATTGCTAAAAAATACTTGAAAAACTAAATTTATATGAAAGGAGACTAAAGAAAAACGTGGTTGTTTTCAAGCAAAAATCGCGTTACATTTAGCAGACCCTTACTGAGAATAAAAGCAGATATAATACACATTGATTAATGACCGAAGAGAAGTTTTTCTCAAACTTGTTATCACTCCTTTTTTGCCACTTCTTACAGTTTTTTTTTAATAAAATCATAAAAGGATTCGTAATAGCGCTTGAAATATTTTGTGGATTATTTATTTAAGTCATTGTTTTTAGTAAACTAATAGCTAATAGCATTTTGACCAGACCGTAGAGGGTAATGCTTTAAAACCTTCAAAAGGTACCCGGTGCCGTGGGAGCAACACAGGGTTATAAGGAATTCTTACCGCACTAAAACCCCCCCGGTGGCCGCCCTTAGCGTCGCCAAGAGGACTCCGGGATCTCCTACGGAACGCAACCGGCGTCCTCTGAACGCGTTGCCCCTTCGGGCTCCTCCTAGGTGAGCTTCAGGACTCACCACACGGTCTGGTGTTTACGACGGTATGTGACCACACACACATACCGCCGTCCTTCCCGGAGTTGCTTGCAGGACGGCTCAATCTCCCAATCTTGCCGCCCGCAACCTCGGAAGCTCCCTTTTAGTCGCCTCTTACGACAGGCAGGGGATACCGTAGCCCTATTCTAGTCCCGGGACTACAGGGACATGGGGCTTTGTTCCTATAATAATGATTACTTGTTACAAAAATTTAGGTACTAAACAAACATGTAGATTACCTGACAGTTAATCACTACCGTCTATACAGATATTTTAATATTTTTTTCAAATCAAATCAAATCAATTTATTTGTGAATAAGATAACATGTTATAGCTGATGGATGTCAAAACAATTTTGGTCAATCTCTTATTCTACCACTGAGTGGCTTACAAATATATATATGTAGATTAAACAATTCAATTTAAAATTTAAAAAAATAATATTTTCATTATAACAAATTCTAAATACTTAAAATAATTATAATACATGTCAATGGGACTGTCGTCAAAGTAAATTAAATAATGCTTAAAAGTAAAACCATGCACTTCAGTCACAAATCGGAACGGCCACTGTTGTCACTTAAGAACGTATTTAAACTGTAATAACATTAGTTTAATAAATATGTTTTTAATTTACTTTTAAATATATTAATATTCCTGCAACATCGTATAGACTCTGGTATATATATATATCGTATAGACTCTCGTAAAAACTTTGACAAAGTAGGTGCGTACGACTGGGAATCGATGCTAGCTTATCTTTATGCCGTGGCCCTGAACGAAACTGAAACTTATCAATATTTGTTTTCACAAAAACTGCACATTCAAATATGTAAAGTGAAGGTAGGGTAAGTATCTGCAATTTTTTAAAATAAGGTTTGCAAGAATCTCTTTGGTTTAGATTACATATTGCTCTGATACATCTTTTTTGGGCTTTGAACACAAGCTCTCTATTGGTAGAGTTTCCCCAAAATATAACTCCGTACCTTAAAGTAGTAGCAACGAAACCATGGTAAGCAGTTAATAATTATTCACCTCCAGATAGATTAGGACTAGGATTTTACATAAAATCGGTTACAGAGACGTAGTTACTCTAGTCGCCCGTAATAACTTAGAGCTCCTTGTAACCTTGCTGCTTTGCCAACACAACTTAGGTACATACAAATTACAAACTATACCACATAGGTATGCCATAGTTGTGACTAAGGAAGTTAGTATGAAAGTTTATCTTTTTGATAATAACTTGTGTAAATTTACGTGTATTTTTACCCGACTGCCAAGAAAGGGTTATGTTTTTCGCGCGTATCTTGTATGTTTGTCTTTCTTTATTAAAATTGGTTTAGCCTTTCATAATTCAAATGGAGACACTACATTATCTATGGAGTTGCCACGTTTCATCTGCTTCATACGATTTTCTAAAGAAGATTTTTAAAAATTATACATCTGTGATGCCAAAAGATACCCCCTCGATAACAGAATTTATAGCTAAAAGCATAAACGACTCTGACCACTGCAGGCTACTTGACTGTCTCTCATATGTTCGTGACATCTTGATGATCACACTCTAACTCTAACTAAAACCATATCCATACCATCCATATCCAAACCATATCCATACCTAATACTGGCTTGTTACAGCATTCTTAACCACATACGTACTTATAGTACATGTTTATCTTTCCGCACATAAAGGGATGCTTCCAAGGGAATTTAGGTTTAGATGTGCAAACATTTGCAATACCCATATCTCTTTATACTCGTAAATAACAGGCCCGCATCCCCCTACATATTTAAAACAACTAATTATCCTCCCTTGTAAATTTATTACGAGTATTATCATGATTATGAATATTAATGGTACTACCGAATAATTTTAAAAGCGCTTTACAGAAAATTAACATACTGTTGATTAAGGATGAACTAATTTTATTTACTAAACCTCGTGTTTATTAGTTATCCTGATTTTAGCATTCATGGCATTTTAGTACTTAAGAATAATCTATATCTGTAATCTATGTAAATACTAAATAACCTTAAATACCGTATTAATTTGATTAACAGTATAAATTAAATAATAATAGAAAATTAAGACTGAAATATGAACGAACAAAAATGTAACATCAACTAAAAACAAATAAAAATGCTTGCACTTATAAAAACTAAAGAAGACGATAAAAAAACAAATTACAGGCCATTCATCGATCGATCATCGTGGATTCATTCATCGATCAAATCGATCTGAAAACTGCAGACACTTTATCAATAATCAGTAGGTGTCCTAGTAGTAATCAGTAATTATCAAATTTCGATCTCTTGATCGATCGATGGTACGCAATATTTCGATATCTTGATTATAAGGAATAACAAGCGTAAATCAGCGATGCACCATCTGGTAGAGTATGTTACAGTTATGGTTGAGACTCTTGCCATCCAGTGGATGTACAACGGTAAAAGACGAAATAAATTTACCTCAAAAACCAATTCCAACAGAAAAACATCCTAACCTAGCCATAAGGGCATGTCGAACCTAACAAAACTCAGTTCAAATAACAGTGTAAAGTAAAAACATGTGGAGAAATAACCGCCTTTGTAATAAAACTCCTAATTATAAATTTTTACGGTCTTTACAAAACTGGTGGTTCTTTCAACGCTCCATCCGGTCCGGCCTCATTATGAATGCGGTACGGAAGAGCGGTCGGCATTAGAAATGGAAGAGCGACGTGCCTAAACGTACTGACATATATTTTGCGCATGTTTATAAACAAACTGTAAGCAAATGTCGGGTTAAAAATCAGTCTATCAAGAAGCACGGAGTGCTTTACACAATTCCAGGTTTCCACACAGTACTGTATAGCAGATCGGTCGGCGTTAGAAATGGAAGAAGCGCCGTGTCTAAGCGTTCTGACATACACGCGTCTGTATATACAAACTGTACGCAAATTTCCGTTTAAAATTTGTGTATCATGAAGCACGGAGTGCGTTATCAAATTGCGGGTATGCACACTGTACTGTACTCGTATACCAGAGGGGTCGACATTAGAAATGGAAGATGTGACGTGCCTAAACGTTATGACATACGCGCATCTGTATATACAGTCTGTCGGGTTAAAAACCTGTATATCAAGAAGCATGGAGTGCGTTACCAAATTCCGGGAAGTACTGCATATTACACGAAAGATTTCAGCGTGTTTTCCATATGTTTAATTGTACACAAAGAAACAAGATTTCTATTACCTAAAAGGAGAAAGAAAATATCCAAAGACGTTTTCTTGTATGATGCAACTAATTGCAGAACATTCCAGAGTAGGCCGAAATATCTAGAGTGGCTGAACCCCCTTTCAATGGACTGGGAAGATGTTCTTGACTAGTTGTAAGGGTACAAGGGTAGTTGTAAGGGTTGCAGGAAAAGCCTCCCTACAAACTGCAGACTCAGCAGCAATCAAAACATGGTTCAAAATATTCTTTAATGCATTTACTTCACGTTTGTTATGCAATTTTTATAACGCTTGCATACTACATTTTTAACATCCTGTCAAAATGGAAATAAAATTTTCAAATCGAATCTCACGCGTCATCCGCCGAAAGGCTATTACTAATGTCACTAAACGTGATATGTAAAACGAAGATATTATATTTTCCTGCACAAAACCGATATTCAATTTAAAAATATATTAATTTACCTTGTTTTTCATACAAATCACTGTTAAGAATCAGTTATAGACTTGTACTTTTTCCGACTGCGAAGGTAATGTCTTTCGAGTGAATGTATGTCTCTTTCTTTGGCGTTACAGGCCAAATGGCTTGACGGATTTTAACATAATAATCATAGATATATTACGTCAGTAGAATAATATATCTATGATAATAATATTATGATATGTCATTGAATTCGTCTAAATTGTGGCAATGGCATAATAATATGCTGTATTTTTAAGCTGTCGGAGGTTTTGTTTTTTATACTTCCATAAGTTTCCTTAATATTATCTTACATATAAAATTCTCGTGTCACAATGTTAGTTACCGTACTCCTCCGAAACGGCTTTACCGATTTACACCAAATTTTATGTACATATTCAGTACGTCTGAGTACGGCTACTATCTATGTTTCATAAATAGATTCTGAGGCGGTACAAAGTTTGCCGGGTCAGCTAGTTAATACATAATTATCATACACTTATTTGGAATTCGTCTTCGACGGCACCTAGTTTGCCTTTAAGTATAAATACAAAAATTAATCAGATCAATCTGAATGTACTATGCATTTCGTGCTATACTCATATCGTTTGCGCACCGCACCGCTACAAAGCTATAACAACTCCTAGCGTATATAAAAGTCAGTTCCCAGATCCCAACTCAATATTCCGAATGCAAAGCAAGCCTGAAGCGCCCTCTCTGAACGATAAAAAGGATCTCCGTGATTAGGGACTCGTGAAATGGGTCAGTTAGCATAAAACATGTCTGGACTAGATTTATAGACTGTCGGCAGACATGTCGGATGCTACAAAAGTAAAGGCTGGAAATTTTAGGACTATATAGTGAATGGGTCTTAGCTTCAAAAGACTTGAAATACCTGTATTTGTTTTAAAATTAAAATGAAAAAACTTATTAAAACTGAAAAAAGTCTTTTACAACGTTTAATAGAACTATTTTAGGAATAGATAGGTGCGAATTGTGACTTACAAATCTCAAAATGCTTAGGAGATAAATAATACACAAGAAAAAACAACGATAAGAATATTAATCCCTTTAGAAATCAAGCTTACGCTTAGTTACTGAGGATAAAACTTTCACGATCTCAGATTAAGTCATCAACTAGGTTATCTTGGAAAAGATTAAATAAGAAGACAATGTTTTCAACCGTAACTTCTTTATTAGAAGAAAAACGTTACGTTACGTTATCCTGAAATAAGCACTTAAGTATTTTATCCTAATTTATCGCAAATATTTTGTCCGTTATTTGATTAATTATTTTTTTGACGTGATCATTACCAGACATTCATTATACTAGGACCAGATGAGTTTCAAAAGGCTGGTATTTTTGCGAAGAATAGCCCAAAAAGTTTCTAGTAAACTAAAAATTTCACAAAAGCATGAGATAGCAGCGAATCCTTGTAAAAGTATATACAGATGTAGACATACATTATCGAATACTTGCTAACTAAACATTAAATACATACAATTCCCTACGAACATCCCTAATTATTTTTGATATGAAACCACCATTCCAAGCTACTTTTCCTCGCAAAAAGTAAAACGGCCTTCACCACTTTCTTCCATTAACCCTCATTTATTTGTTACGCTGTAGAATAGGACATAGATTTTCCATCCCATTTATCCCTCCATCCTCAAACGAGACGATCTTGCAGCTATTCGCCCCCGGCACCAATCGCATCGCAATATCCGACGCGAGACATGCACTATTTAAATGCCTTGAAATTCTCAACTACATTAAATGGCATTGGAAAATTGAAGGCGATTGGTGTTGAAGAGTACTTTTGAATGATATTTTAAACCATAAAAAGTAGTTTGTTTGAATTTGATACAATTTCAACTTATTTCTAATACCACGCCTACGTTTATTTCATGTGAAGCCCTTGCCTAATCTATTTCTATTTAAAAAATGTTTTAAATCTTTACCTAATTTAGTCTTATAACAGAAATAATAAAAGGATATCCTAAAAATGGGAACTACAATACCAAAACAATACTACCTAGCTCATTTGCCGCTTTAATTTCATAAAATAAAATCCCCGCGAAAATTTGAGAGTAATCCAAGATTTCCAGCTCATTGTCAAATTAATTTTACCTGAGATTAAGCCCGAATGAGACCGAGTTATTCCTGCTGGGAATGCCAACGAGTGGAGGTAAATTTGCAGAAATTTAATTACAGGATAGCTCACGGGCGGTTTCCTGACCGGGAAACCGCATTCACGCAGTGATTTCTATGATTCCTGGGGGATTGAATACGTATTCATTAGTACCGCAAGACAGAAATTCTACATTTCTGTCTTGCGGTGTAATGTATATAACAAAGAAAAAGGAGTATTCATTTTTCTTATAAAGTCCGAAAGCGATTTTTCTTCCATATCATGAATGAAAGATGAATAAGTTTAAACAGAACTGTGTGTCACAAAATATGGTCTCCTGTTTTTTGTTCTTCTTATCCTTCAGTGGTAGTAGGATTGCTTTAATCAATTCTATAAGATTCCTATTCTATTTTGGGTCGCTTACAAATATTCATAAGCGGTGGAAAGCCCACCAGTTACAATTTCATTTTCATTATGTTCATACATCTTATCTTTACTTGCAAGACTCAGCAGAACGTGTTGAACTGAAAACTTTGTATCGCTCTGTTCAATATAACGTGACAAAGATGAGAAATGCTGCAGTTTTCACAAAATGCAATTTGCTTTACGACGCGATGTATCTGGGATATGCTTGTAGATGTATGTACGAGTATGTACAAAGATACATTGTTCACATCGAGGACACTTAGTACTTTGTTTAATATTTAAGACAGATTTGCTTCGCAAAGGAATACTTGAATCAGCTTTTTGTATATTCTTGTCTTGGACACAATTATTTCTTAAGAACTAGTAACGAGTAGAGAATATATTCATAGCTTTGACACAATTATAATTAGTATTACGGACGACAACGGCCTAAGAATTTAAATGTAAATGTTGATTAATGTAACTTGTGTATGTAATTAAGACTATGTAAATAAGACATTTTATTGCAATAGATATAAGTCCTACGTAATAAGAATAGATATGTAAGAGTAGGATAGCAATAGAGTGTAAGCATAGAATTGTAAGAGTAAGACAGGCTATGTTAGAAAGGGACGGCAATAGGACGCGGTTGCTGACTGAGCCTGCGCCTGTTGCGGTACCCAAAATAAGTACTTAAGCTCGCCTTTTTGTATGGAAAAATGTGTACGCCTCGGAATAAAAACAAGAAGAAAAGAACTGAAGATTCAAGTTGGAGTTTTATTTGAAAACCCATAATCTACAATTAGAGAAGATGGGATTTCAAGATAAATCTATTTCCTTTTTCATATTTAGTGTGTCATTTTAGATATAATAATGTAGATATAATGTTTCTGTCTGAATATTTTTATAATTAATATTCAAGATTACACAAACCTAATGTTTCTAACTTAGATATGAAATGTAGTAACGCGTTCATAATTATGACTTAAAATAAAACTGTTACATCTCCTACTTATTTTACAAATTTCATGCCTGTTATGTCTTTAATTATATAAAAAAGGCTCTAAACGGTATGTACGTTGGATGAGGGTTCCACAACTTATCAGTTATTCAAGGTTTAGCAGGTGGCCAGTTTTGTGCGCCGGCCTATACTGAATTATTAATTTGATGATCTTGTAGCAGTTACTAATATACCCGAGACAAACATGGATTCCCTAAATCTAAGTAGAAAGATTATATAAATGGAAGCAAAAAGGGTAAAAAATTCACAAAAGACCATAGAAAAACGTTACTACATTTTCCTAAAAAAAGCTAACTTCACCTTTCAATGTAAGATTTTTTCAGGTATTTTCCAATTGTAGCTTTAGATGTTTCTGGGCTAGAGTAACCACTTAACATTAGAATTGCAAGCTCATGTTTTTCAGCAAAAATACTACCAAAACTGGTTAGGCTCTATTAGGATTGACGACAATATTTTCCAAGAAACCATCTGACTGAAAAATATTGTCGACAACAAACTAGTTCATTATGATCTCGTAGACTTAAAAGAACATGCAAAAAATGTATATATAGAAGATATTTAGAGCATCTAGATCTTAGTAGTGTATCTCAGCTTATCAAATACTTTTTTGAAAATAGAGTCTACGTCTAGACATGGATAGTCCCACGGGGCTCAACCTGACAAGACAATAATATGTTGTCGCTTATTCGAGAATCTCCACAAAAATATGTGATTCAAAGTTAGCTGGGAGCTTGAATTCTCAGTGATGTTATGTTTGAAAATATAAATAAATGACTTCTGTTTACGTAAATCCCTGCAAAAATTCTTGTTTTATGAGTAGTATGAATATAAACAAAGACAAACATTAGTATATAGACAGTCAGTTCCAAAAACAGAAAACACAGTCCATCATTTAGATGGTTGCTTAACCTGGGATTGAACCTGAAACTCTTTGCGTTACAGAGATGTATAATTTTTTAACAGATTAATTTAATTGAATACAGATCAAGATGAAATACTAGGTATGAAATACTAGAATTATGATGTCACATAATTGTACACCGGGAGAAAAAAAATATTTCACCTAACGTCATAAAAACGAGTATCGGTTTACCAAAAACCATAGCGAAGTATCCGCAAATTGTTTCGCAGCTGCGGCGTTGGCGGCGATAGTACGCTCCACTCCCCATGTTCTAATTGTCGTACCACCAGTAACGAGAAAATAAGAGATGGATATATTCCCGCTACATTATGTAAAGTGCATTACTTATTTATTAAGCCGAGGATCGATTCCGTGTGAAACACGAGATTCGGCGCCAATAACACACTACGTAAAATAATGCTAGATGACTGCAACGGCACAAAAAAGAGCTCATAAGATCTTTGTTCGAAAAGTAAAAACCAGTCAAAACTGGGTCTAAATAATGATAACTGCCTCATCTTTTACATTAGATATTTTGGTGCAATAAATTCACTGAAAACGATCCATAAGATAAGAATAACTTACAGCTTAACAAGTTCGCCAGGCCATGAAACTTAAGCATCTAAATCTGGTAGATCGGCATGAATGTCATATTTGTGACGAACCGCGAACTTATTTGCAAGTTTAGCATCATCAATCCATTACTGTCCTATTGAAAAAAAAAGGAAGAATAAAAGAAAACGTTTATTTCGGTACACATCCTACATAACATATTGCTCGACAAGCAAAATCCTGAGATTATCCCTCATCGCTTGCTCACTCATACTGAAACAGGAACCTAGACTCGGCAAATAAAACCACGCATCTAAATCTTACTTTGTATCTGCCAAAGAGTATATTTCCATGGCAAGAACAGAGGGCTTTTAACGAACGATGGATTTTAAGCTCAAAAAGCAGTGACATATTTTTTGTGGATGTTGTTTTCCTACACCAAGTGGTAAGATTATCTAACTTCAAGTGGTGATTGTTGGCTGATGATATCTTGTAAACTTTAGAAGTCACTTAGTCAAATATCATTAGCTATGGAAGGTTTTTCGGAGGAGGTGACTAAATGGATCTGAATGACCAATATCAGACAAAAAAATGTTCCTTTACAGATAAATGTTACTTATGAGATAACCTATAATATTGAGCTTGTTATTAGGTAATTAGATTTAAACATATTATGATAATAAATGAAGGGTTATTATAATGATCAATAAGAAGGAAAACGCCCTTAAAAATATATTATTCGTTATAAAACACATGTGTATCTAAAATAGCGAGGTGACAACGTTGTAACAATTTTTGAGTCTCTACAAAATTTTCCTCGAATTATATAATGATTGCTGAATACAAAATTTCTTCGAAACGTCTTTTATCGGAAAATTTTGTTGCAGTAAAACCGAACAAGATTGTTCCTCTTCGCAACAAGGTAAAACGTTCCTCCTTAAAGCTACCGTGTACCGTAATATACTTATGTTGTAAATTTTACAAAGATCGAAATTTGACCATTGCTAGCATGAAATGCATTAAATGTTTTTTTTTTATAATATAGGAGTAGCAGAGGAGCATGCAGCCCATCTGATGGTAAGTGGCTACTGCCGCCCATGGACATCTGTAATCAACCCCAGATAGGATTAGATATTCCTACCTGAGGTCGGCCACAGATGCGCCGCTACCCCTGAGGACTAAGCTGGAACGCCTCGGAGAAGTCTGTCTCCCTTACCACACCCTTCAAAACGGAACACAGCCGCGCCTAACACTGCTGTTATTAGATAGAAATAGGTGTGGCGGTGGTGGTGGGGGTGTGTTGCCGACAAACTTACTTACTGGTTGGTAGAATTTACATGTTATTCTTTTTTATGAACTCTATAGTGAATAAATGAAAAAAAAATGTATTAATTATGTATTGTCGATATCATGACGATCTTTGGTCGATACCAAAGATCGTTTTGGTAGGCAGATTATAGATTGATTATTAAAAACGGTCATAATCAGTATCCAATCTTATATCAAACTTGTAATGAACCTCAAAAAATAAATTATTATATTTCGGTTATTATTATAATAAAAGTTAAGCAACTTTAAAATAATTATACACCAATATTCTACTTAACCTAAACAAAAGCAATAACAAGAAATTTGCATTACGGTTTAAGTTATTTTAAAATTAAGTTTTCAACTTGAGGCATCTTTCTTCAGTTAGTCATGTACTTCATATATATGTTTTAAAGGCATTTAAAAATGTTTCGTCAGATATTGCGTTGTGATAGGTGGTTGCTCGCTTCATCCGAGGGTGGATAGGGGATAAATAGAGCATAAAATCTCCCCCAGTGCAGTCCTTTGCACAACATAAAACAAAGATTGATAGTAAAACCTGACAGAGCTCGCTGAAATCTATATTATGTATCTTTGATATTAAAAATATTTATGAAATTTAAAAAGGTGGGTAGTAACTGCAAATAGAATTACAATCCTAGTCAAATTGGTCGGCCACAAATGCGCTTATAGTCGTCACGAAAAAAAATGTATTTTTTTACCTTATCTTTCCATTCACACCAAAATAGAACAGTACTACACTGCCATTAAAAGAGAGAAATTAATGTAGCGGTGGTGCTACCAGAATCGAAATACCTTAAATAAATAATAAACCTTTTAGGTTACAAATCTGTAAGGTTTGTACGTGTTAGAATCCTTATGTTATGAATGTTAATGAATTGCTAAAGAAATTATAATTATTGTTTTACACCATGTTTCAATTTATTTTACTATCGAAAGAAGCCAAAGAGATAAACAAAATTGCAACTATTTGGACCCGAGCACGCCAATCTACACGACAACAAATGTAATACCGGGATAAGCCCTTTACAATTCACGAAAACTTTTTGTAAACCCCCGTTCATTTATTGGCGTGTTCACCAATTGGATGACCGCTTATTCCCTCTTTACTCGAACAACAAATATACTGAGTTTCAGAGAATTAGAGCATAGCTTTTACACCAACAATACGAATATAATCGAATAATGCGGGCCGTGGTCCGGGATAAGGTTTTTAGAGTGGCATTTCAGTAAATTCGTATTCACCGTAGAGGGTAGGTAAAACTGTTTTAGGGAAAGCAATTTCCTTTTCCCGAATAAGCATAATTTTTGGGACAACGGCCGTGTCCAGCGCTCAGATGACACCCGGTCGAAGTGCCTCGTCATTTTAGCATCACTTAGGTAAGTACCACGGATACAGATGAACTAGAAGTGACGTTTCATACATATTTTTTTTACACTACTTGTGTTGTTTGTGCGCTGTGTTCGCATTAGTACACGTTGTATTTTATAACTTCATTGACTTTATATTGTATGGTTTATTACGGCGGCTTTATATTAAAGTCAAGCGTGTAAATACTACGTTAAATAGTAAGTGCATTCTTTATATCAATAATATACAAACTTCGTTGCACGTCCCATACATGCACATGGAGATGTTGAGAGCAATACTTACAAAAATAAATATATACGTAGAAAATTCCTAATCCAGAGAATTTTTCATTTCACTTTTATCATCGTATCTGGTTAAATCATTATGTTACGTAAACAAACCTCTCTATAGCATAATCAAACAGAAAAAAATTCAATGCATCTCTAATTTTAAAATAAAAATTAATAATTATATTATTATCAATCCATGAGCTAAGATGTAGCTGTTAGCGGTAAACTGACACTATATTACAGCGCAGCTTCACTTAATCTGCGTCACTTAGTTACGCGTCACTTTAGAGTAATTCAATGAGGTGGCTGTTAGCAGACGACAGAGCAACTGACTGAAACCGAGATTATATATTAGACATCTGAAATCTACTGTAATATTACCTAGAAGACCGTTTTGAAGTGTAAAACAGGAAAGCACAATAAAAATAGTTTTTATCAAATAATGTTTGTAAATAATGGTTTTTGATCTCTAGACTTCATGATGTATAAATTAAACTCCTTATTAAATTATAGCTTTATACGGATAAGGAAAAGTTACATACGAACAACAGTAAGCTAATACACAAGCAACAGAAGGTGGTACAACCCTTTGTCGACCTATTTCTGCCTCATAACAGCAGCGTTTAACGCTGCTGTGTTCTGGTTTGAAGGGTGTGGTAAGGATGACATACTTTTACATACCGAGGCGTTCCGGCTTATCTTATCCTATCTGGGGTTGATTACAGATGTCCATGGGCGGCAGTAGCCACTTACCGTCAGGTGGACTGCATACTCGTCTGCTACTGCTATATTATAAAAAAATATCAGTCTGCGCTGATGTCTTACGCCGACCGTCTCCGATTGTCGTTAGCGACAGTTAGCATCAGTCAGTATATTAGAACCACATTCACATAATAAAACAAACATCAAACAAGAACAACAAACAACACGAGATTTCCACATTTTATCAATAGCAACAAATATGTACTTAGGAAATAACTTTCTAATGAAATCACTTCCAGTGAAACTTTTTCCGCAAACTCCTTTAATATCGATGTACGTCACATGTAGGCTTAGGTGGCTGACATGACACGTGCTTTCCTCTCCGATATTCGTACCTCCATTCCCCGAGGTTCATAGGCCATACTATTATGAAACTGACTTTAGTGTGTACGTGAGAATGGACCATTTACGCAGAGTCGCATAAGACATTCTAACCTGAATACAAAATTACCTAATATGGGACAAAGCTATTATTGTCTATTTGGCCACCGGCTTCGGGTAACACGTAGTACACGTAGCCTTCATTAATTACTGCTTGTTTAATATTGAGTAGAAAGTCGGTTAATTGTTCGAATAAAAAATATACGTTTTTTGTCTAAAATTACATTATCTATTTTTACTAAAGCATATTAATCCCATTTTATATTTTTATATGAATTATTGATTACGATTATTTCAGTGCTACTCACAGGTAAACCGGAAAACATTTCCTTCCTTCAATAACGTAATTGAACGACGACTATACTTACAAATATAATATTTGGACAGGACATTTGACCACTTTCTTTGCCAATAAAATAACAAAGAATGAAAAAAATTCAGGTTTAATACTCCTTCTTTCGTCGAATGTCAAATATTAAAACTAATGCCGAGTCCGCAAGCCTGGCATTTTCTGCCAACTACAAACTTCTACAAACATCTGTACCACTACCATGAGTTTACAAAAGTATTACTCGCTAGCGACTGCGTAAAATAAATGTATGAAAAATTGTACAGCGCCTCTGGTGGATACTCGTAGAACTAAATTCCGTAGTGTGAGCCACTCGTAACGTAAAAAACCTATCGAAATCAAATCGCTAGCGAATGTCATTATGATCTATTGCCATACAAATTCGGTCCCATGAGTCATTAATTTGACAGACGTTGTCAAGAAATACCGTAACGATAGTAGTTATGTTATTCACTAGCAAAATGACAATAGTTTTCTATTTACAATTTCTATAGTGGCGTTTCTATGCCAACTCATGGTAGTGCTACTTGCTAAATTAAAACTATGCTACTTACAAGCACTTGCAAAGTTATACAAACCAAGTCTCAAATACTCTATCCACGCGCTTAAATTTGTGACGGAAAGTGTTGCGGCAAGCGGACGCGGCAAATAACTCGTAGTTGATTTTACCTGCAACAAACAAAATAAATTTAACTTACTCAAACTACTTACTTACTAACTAAACTTAGATATTTCTACGTATAAGTTTCTGCCGGGACTCATGAAGTCATATAAATATCTGCAAGGAGTGCAAAAACCGTTTTATGGCGTATAAACTCACAAGTTAGTAAAGAGAAGTGATAGTTTAATGGTGTCTAGTGATATGTATATTAATATCTAAAACTGGGGATCCAGAATTTTAACCTTATACTTTTATTTCATGCATGAATCAACAATTTTAATGTTTTTCGTTTATGTGTGTATTTGTGTGTCACATTCGTTAGCATGCCCATACATACTAAACCCTACAGGCTCAACTGTTTGACGTGTTTTAACACATGTATATGAAGTGTTGTTTCATTCGTCTTAATTATGGGAGAGACTTAGGCGATATTTTTAAACACCTCTTATTTTTCATAGGCAATTATTCTCAATTTTTAAGACTCAGTTAGCCAGCATAGCCAAGCCATATTCAAAGGTAAATCCTTTTCATTTTAAGAGCAGAGTCGGATCGACCGTGTCAACAGTGGGGCAGTAATGTTTGATGACATAGAAATCCACAGGGCACGAGGTATCTAGGTAACTGTGAGGAAACCAAGAACATAACTCTATCCACATCCTTTATACTACAGTTTATGAAGTTACGAAACAGCATGCAATTTAACTTTGATATTTGAAACCAACGGAAGGTCTCTTACATATTTAACGATTTTTATAATTATGCGGCGTTACTATAACTATTTATCTTTTTGTTAAAATCATTACATGAAGTTGCTCCAGCCCGATAGATTTCAATAGATCAGGATCCAATTTTGAAAATCTCATCATCCATCATCAACCCATTGTTGTCCATATTAGGCCATGGGATAAGGCCATAGTCCACCGCGCTGGCAAGTGCGTATTGGTAGAACATACCTTTGAGATTTTTTTTTTAATATAAGTCTCTCAGGTATTTAGGTTTCCTCACGATGTTTTCCTTCACCGTTTAGCAAGTGATAATACGCACATAAAAATCAGAGGTGCCTGCCTGGGATTTGAACCTCGGACCCGTCGATCGAGAGGCCGAGTTTCTTAACCACTAGGCTATCACTGCCTTACGTAATTTTGAAAATTTACTCGAAAATATTGCCAAGACTACCATACGTACATGACACAGTAAGTACAGAAATTAACATGTATGATTTATACGTAACAAACGTAATATATTCCGAGGAAAACGTTATTTCCTTAACTTGAAGTGTATTGCGTCAGCGGAACTCAAGGGTCGTCCTAAACAAACATAATTATAACAATAAAATAACAAATCTCGTCAAGTTGTGTTTCCACATTTTATATGCATAAGTTGACTTTCGCATCTCTATCAAACAAACCTTGTGGTTTTATATGAGTTCTTAATTACTTTGTCGACATTTTTTATTAAACTTAAGTAGCAAACGAGCATGTTGTCCTACATCAACTTTTGAAAACTTCCCACAATTTTACGTTACGTTTACTCAATCCATTATTCTGTTCCGATTGCTTCAGTAGACTGAGTAAGCGTAACAATAAGTAAGTG
Source organism: Epargyreus clarus clarus (assembly GCA_014595695.2). Classification (NCBI taxonomy): domain Eukaryota; kingdom Metazoa; phylum Arthropoda; class Insecta; order Lepidoptera; family Hesperiidae; genus Epargyreus; species Epargyreus clarus. Next base: position 2,914,060 of record JACTTY020000022.1, on the reverse strand, counting down.
AAGTCTTTTTGTCTGCCTCACATGTTCGCAAAAAAGAGAGACAAAACATAAAGCGCCATTTTGTCAATTTAGACATTAATGTTACGTTACTGACCCATAGTTCTGATACAATCCGCTAGGGGCGCTGATTGGAAATTGTATGGGCAAATACGTAAACAAATACCAAAACAGTCATATTTGTCAAAACGTAAAAACTCGTGGTAAGGGTACTGATGGTAAGTGGTCACTGTAGGACAATTCTTCTTAAAGCTGATCACAGATGTGTTGCAACTCTTAAGGAATAGGATAATCGCCTTATATGTAAATCAATCGGTATCAATACCCTTACCCCGAACCGTAGATAGAAATGAAACCAAGGCTAGCAGCGCTAACACTCCTGTTATTAGGAAGAAATAGGTGTAGCGGTGGTGCCGCTGGAGTGGAACCATAGAGGGCTCTACCACCTTTAAACTAAATTTCTAATACTGAATTGATAACATTACGAATATCAAACTATCTTATTTCTAAACGTCAACGGATACGAAAAGTATATTAAAAGCAAAAACTTTATCAAGAAATCATTTATTCATAATATAAATGTGGAAAATCAAGATGTTCCCAAATTACCTGCCATTGGAATCCGAAATTCTATTACCAAAAATCGTTTTGCCGTCTGTTACGGAGATCGTCTGTAAATGAGCCCATGAATATTCAATGGGAGTTCACTTAAAAAGGTTAAATATAAGGCAATTTGAATAGATATAATCAATATTCCATTTAGAATTATGTTATGGTAATAGCAATTGGTAGTTCCGCCATAAATCTAATTATGATCCTTTATTGGGTACAGTTCCCATTACAGATGGGAAAAGGTCAGGATCATAATCCCATGTGGTTGTCAATTACTAGTTAGTAGATCATATAGCTCATAAAGCTTATAGAAATTGTTTGTATTGTATTGTTTCTCGGTGAGGACAAGGATCGCGAGGAAACTAGCAGACCTTAAAGCTCAACATAAATTATCAAAAGTGTGTTAAATGTAGGGTGCACTACAGCGTAGAGTTTTATTCTGAGATACCCCAATCAATAGTCTGATAATGTTAATGATTTCACTGTATAAGAAAGTGATAATCTCTAAGTCATTCGAGTCTTAGATTGGAGCCTATTCTATGTAAATTGAAATTTATAACACAAAGGTACCAAAACTCTCATGTAGTGAAAATTATATCCGAAACATTGTTTAATTAACTTTATTTTTGTACGCTTAATATACGGGCTTATTTTCAGACGGGTATAACCATTTTTTATTCGACTTTCACACTAAGAAAAGTTTTTTTAGGGAGGGTTAAATAAATGCTAAGGGGATCAAAAATAAGCTGCTGTGTAACTGATAAAAGTTTTTTCATACATTTTTGTAACCTCACCTTGAATTAGTGTTTGGAATATGAACATTATACTAAGTTTTTTGTTAATCTTAATATAAGACCGCGACTATAAAACAAAAGATTTTTCATGAAATATTGTTATTAAAAGGTTAAATTTCATCAACTGATCATACATGTCTACCTAATATATCTGTAAAACTATAATCATGATTATGTTTGATTATGATTTATGTTTGAGGTTTTTAAAATTATTTTGCGAATAAAAAGATAATTGTTATTTACTATAGCTTATTAACCCTTGACTGTTTCATTGCTGAGAACGGGCCTTCTTTTAAAAGGGTTCAAAGTCCACAATTCTGGTTATTTAAGCGAACCTATACAAATTGACAGACTTTGGAAACTTTTTGAGAGAAACATCAGCCACATAGGTTTTAAGAGTCCAGACGTTTTCTTTATTAGGTTTTATTTAAAACGAAGCTATCTCTTATGTGATAACTAATTTATGGTACGAACTTTGAAAAATTGGAGGCCTGCCTGGAACTTAAACCTGAGACTCCTTAAGTCAAGGTCCAAAATGTATAGCTATTCTATGCTGTTTGATAATGTACAAATGTAACTTGAAATTGTACAAAATAGACGCTCAAAATCGACCAAACTTCATTTTTCGGATCATTATGCTCAGCCGATTGTTATTAAAGTTGGTGTAAGCGGACGGATAAAGTTGGTATCTTGTTAGAAATTGTTAAGTATACTTGGAACTTGTTCGAGAGTATTGGAATGTTTTCGGAAAAGTATTGCGAAGATAGGGAAATGCGATGCAGGAGATAAGGGTGGAATTTAAGGTCTCAAATGGATCGTACGGTGTTAGGCTGGAATATATTGCCTCATTTTTAAAGCTTTCTATTTCACTGTTGAATATTATGAATTTTAAGACCAATTTCTGCACGATATCAGTAAAGCTTAATGATGCTTTGTCTTATTTTAAGAGCGTGGTAAGGTAGGTACCTAAACTTTTGCCACGTTCCAACTTAATCCTCAATAATGGCAGTGTACCTGTTTTTGAACTAATTTAAACCTTCAAATATATTTTTGGCTAGTTACATGTACATAGGCGGCAAGACGACTACTAGTTGTTCTTGTGTCGTCTATATAGCTATTGCAATTCTTAATAGGAATATATAGGTGCTCCAACCTAATTTATGATTTTTATATTTGTAATTCCATCATATATAAAGAACACATGAAATTATAGTACAATTTTAAAGCTACTCGTATACATATTTACTCTTCACTGTAACTTTTTATTTCCTTAAAAATATTTATTCTTCAGCAGCCTCACGTTTTCTAAGTGCAATTGTAAACTCTGCAACTATAAGACATAAATCTGGGAACCACTTCCGTCTTCACAAAGTATCACTTGGGAAGAGAGCTACTTGGTAAACATTGAACCGTTTCTTGGTGTCGGATCAAAGACACCGCTAAACCGCTTATGTTGTTGGATACGCTTTATTTTGAAAAGCATATGCGCGTATCGTATATCTCTGTATGGAGCTGAGACGTAGTCCTTTACAGCCTTCTTACAAAGCTCACGAGACACTCCGTTTGATATGAAAAGATATGTCTCACGATAAGTTCTATACAAATATTCACACAGATAAGTTTTGATAAAAAGTGGGGTTTTTCACTATATTTAGTAAAAAGCCAAATAAATAGTGAGACACACAATATATGTAAATAAATGTGATGAATGGACAAAAATAAGCTTAGGAAGCTTATAGAGGTACGTACGAGCGACAATAAGCTAATATAGAGCTCCCGCTAATGATTGTCGCTAATGTCGCTTACTATTGCTTGCAGTCACTAACAACAGATGACGACAGTCACTACCGGTCTCTCGTATATTAGAGCCCTAAATGTATCCAATATTTGGAAGGCTTCAGAAGATGAAACATTTTTACGACCTTCAGAAAATACAGTCGTATCAGTTACTGCTGAACAAAAACATACACTCAACTGTTAAACACCTTAATCGTGAGTTACAACTGCCTTAACACAAATGTTACCACATTACAATGATAACGACACCCAATATCCATCATCCAGAATTATAACGACAGAAATAAAATGTCGGTGTTCACAACTACACTCGGGTACTTAATGCGTTTATTGTGCCATTCCAATGGGCACAGTACGTGAACAACTTAAAAGGTTCGTGTGAGCATTTTTATTGTTGGAAGGAAATTACATACTCCTATTATATTGTGCTCGTTAACATACTAGGTCACTGAGGCCTGCACGCGGATGAGATGAGCTACTTAACGACCTGCGACCTGAAGGTATGCCATGCGGAAGGATTCAGGTTCAAATTCCCATGAGACAGATATCTATATAACGAAAATGATATTTTGTTCTGGATTTGGGTGGTCCGTTATCTTTATAGTGTTATTGTAATCTGTTCCAAGAATGTACAATTCATTACTTCATTACTTCATTATGAATCAACGAGCATTTGGCTGCCCGCACAATTTATTTCATGTTAAAATCACGTCCGTAATGCAAAAATATTTCGAAATCATTACATTACATTAATAAGAATTTAAATACTCGTTAAAATATTAACCGCGTTACGAGGCGTTCGAAATAATATAATTTATAGTATAATCCGCTATGATAAATTTAAATAATTACAAATTTATTCATTTTACTGTTAAAACATGGTTAATAATTTAGGCTATGTATTAAATAATAAGTTACCACTTCTGCGGGATAGAACACCTGGGTAAAGTTTATTTTTTCCATATTTCATAATTTATTTTAGGCATATTTCCAGTTCGTAACAAAATACCAAACGTTTCAGCGGCTGGTATCATAAAATAAGTATACTTGACTCGATTGCGGGCGTCATTAAAGGTGGCAACGACTTCAAAAAAATATTTTAACATTTCAAATATGTTACAGTACTATATACATTTTTTTATAACGTAACACAACTTTGGCAATATTGGTTTACTTAACGTACATACAAGTAATCATAAAGCTAGAACTTAGGATTAATCTTATGCTTATCATGACTAGTGGCCATTCTACTAAATAAGCCGACGCTGTTGCCGGTGGCAAAAGATAAGCGCGCTCGACTCGAGTATGTCATTAGTGGTGCCCGCGACTTCGCTAATTGGGCAAGTTCTTCAGCGGGAATGAGCTGTCTATAAGACCTTGTAAGATATTTGTATATTATGTTTTTTCTCTACTGACTTTAAATTTTAAAATGTATTTGATATCTATATACATTCATGACTTTATTTTGTCATAACTGACAAGGATTTTAGATAGCAACGATGCGGCCAAATTAAATTTGATTAACAAGTATATTATCTTGAACATTTCCATAATTATTATATTGTAGATACTAGATTCCACGAGGGTAATATAAAGGCAAATACCCTAACGTGGGATTAATTTTCCGTGTATGATGACTAGTGGCCATTCTGCTAAATAAGCCAATGCTGTTGCCGGTGGCAAAAGATAAGCGTGCTCGACTCGAGTATGTCATTAGTGGTGCCCGCGACTTCGCTAATTGGGCAAGTTCTTCAGTGGGAATGAGCTGTCTATAAGACCTTGTAAGATATTTGTATATTATGTTTTTTCTTTATTGACTTTAAATTTTAAAATGTATTTGATATCTATATACATTCATGACTTTTTTGTCACAACTGAGAAGGATTTTGGATAGCAACGATGCGGTCAAATTAAATTTGATGTATATTATCTTAAACATTTCCATAATTATTATGTTGTATATACTACATTCCAAGATGGTAATATAAGCCAAATAAAAAGCCATAACATAATAGGATTAATGTTCCGTGTATGATAACTAGTGGCCATTCCACTAAATAAGCCAACGCTGTTAGCGGTGGTAAAAGATAAGCGCGCTCGACTCGAGTATGTCATTAGTTGTGCCCGCGACTTCGCTAATTGGGCAAGTCCTTCAACGGTAGTGAGCTGTCTATAAGACCTACAGGCTGCAAATATGCGAAGTATTAACGAATACTTTGTACGAAGATAAAGCTACCTGCCTGCTGGTCAGTCACTTTCAACGATATCGACAGGAAGAGAGTGTGAGTTGTTATATCAGGTAAACGCTACACAGTAAATTAAATAAGAGTAGATTACCATCCAATAAACATAGGTAATTTAATCAGGTAATATTTTAATCTGCCGTAGAAATACTATGTTTCCTTTTGGAATTAATTTATTTTATTAATTATTTTAGTACTATGAGTAAAATATCACAAATAATACAATAATTCGTCATAGTCGTAGAACAAATTTGACAAAAATGCGAAATTCACTTATTATCATATTTGGATAACATATCGTCTAAATATTATTACTGCAATACCGAAAAAAATCTATGTATTTTATTTTTCAAATTAATCAGTCGGTATGCGACGGATTTTAAATGCACTCATAGTATGACGATTGTGAATATCTTGAAATGGCTGCCCTGTAAAGTTTGGTATTTGTTAAATCCGACTTTGTTCTACGACTATGAAGAATTATATTTATTGCATACCTAAAATTATGTAATCTTTAGAGTACTAAAAGTTAAATAGCTTCAGTTCGCTAAAGACTGCAAAAAGATAAAATCATCAGCTATTCAATGGTCGCTCAAAAGATAAAATCTTTCGACTAGCAATTCAATGTTACTTTAGATATTATTTTTAATAACAAGATTACACTTCTGTAAAAGGCAAGCGCTTCTTTTAATAACATTTATGAAATGAAAATATTAAAAAGTAAAATTAAACGACTGCCAATGTTAAGGCAATCAAAATGGAAAGCTGATTTTTAAACTTTTACGTTTTTTACCACCTGCACTTTACACCAAGTGTTGTATTGCAGAGAGAATTAATAAATTAATTTAAACTGTCTGCATATCACAGTGCGGCTTTCGGGGAGGCTGGGGAATACAATGATAAATATTTTTTTGCATAAATGTGAGTTATGTTACGACTGTGAATTGTTAGGCATATGAGCAATTGTGACGATAAACAATTTTATGAAATAATGCAATGTAGCGTTTTCTTAGATGGTGATAATAAATCCTTGATTAGCTATATATTTCGAAAGCGGTAGTAGCCTGTAACCATCAGATGTACTAGATGCTCGTCTGCTACTGCTATATTATAAAAAAAATCTAGGTAGTTGTTTCTGGGTCCGATATTAGCGAATATTGACACAGCTGAACTCTCTCTGGCTTATTTCGCAAAATAGTAACATAGATATACACGATATGCCTTTTATTTTCCATGCCTACCCGTGCCGTTCTTAGGCCGTCGGGATTGGACGCCCGCTCCATGCACTCGCACAAGTGTTAGCGTACTTACGCATCGATTACAGTTAAGATGTTACATTAGGATATTTTTATCACGTTTTCACGTCATAAGATAAGAATCGCGGCGTCATTATATAAAAGGTAAAACCTTTTATATAGATACAGAAATACACTCTTTCGAGACATTCTACATCGCTTCTGTGATTATCTTTTTTTTAATGTAAATTTCCGAAAGCAGTAAACACTCCATCAGGTGGCAAATATGCACGCTTGCGACTTTAATTTAACACATAAACCATATTATTTCTGACTACCTCAATATACCTTAATTCCAAAGCAAATAAATTAATTGTAAATAGATAGATATATAATAAATTACACTACAATTCTACCGTGGATTTTAGCAGGAGCAACATGAACATTAATACTTCACTAACTTTCACAAAAGGTAGCGATGAACTCTAGGAAATTTCGTTAGCATGGAAATTTAATAGTTCACAAACTACGAACAGTACAAACGAGTTAAGTTTTTCAAAAATGTCTCTAAGACGATATGATATTTTCGGTACAAGTATGTATGCTTAAATTCCTACTAATATTTTTAAAAATCCAAAGATTTCAGTTATTATTAAAATATCAAGATTGATTATTGATAAGATTGGTAAGCACAAGTCAAGTACTCATATATTATACGGGATCTTACTGTCAAAAGAATAAATTTCAATTTTAATATCGGAAAACCTTAAAAATATTACGACATCTCTAAAAACAAGAACAATGACGTAGTCCCAACCCTCGAAAATGCAATGGGGTCGTAGCGGCCGAGTTGTGAATCCACTCGGAATTTCATTACGACATCTCAAGGACGTTGATGGAAGGACTATTCAAATTCTGAACCTTGTACATACATCTCAGAATAAGAGGTATCTTTATCTTATCTTTGCATTCGAATGTAAATGTGAAGGTGGTGGAAACCTTTGTGATTAGATACGCGCAGCACCACTGCCACACCTATTTCTGCCTATTACCAGAAGTGTAAAGCAGGTTTCAAGGGTGTGGTGAGACATACTTTTCCCAAGCGATCCAGCTTAATCCTCAGGGGTCGCGGCGTATCTGTGGCCGACCTCTTGTAGTAATATGTAATCCTACCTGGGGTTGATTACATATATCCATGGGCAGCAGTAGCCACTTAACACCAGGTGGACTGCATGCTCGTCTGCTACTCCTATACTATAAAAAAAAACGAATATGATATCCGCATTGAACCCTGGAGGATTGTAGATATAAATTGGTTGTATCAAAACTTTGCATAACAAAACTGTTAAAACTTTTATTCGCCCCGAAACCGGATAATAAAGTTGAGTAGTTCAAACGGCTTTATAAAATTTAACGGCTTTTAAAGCAAATTTTAATTGTTTAATTCTAGACTATATAACATTATTATATGTCTAGATAATAAGCAATAACGACTTGTAACTGTTTTGCTTCACTTATAAATTTATATTATAATAAAATGGGACAATTATAACGAAATAAAACATTTTAGGTACGTACTATGTCTATGTATTATACATGTATCTGCAAATAAGTATTTTGTAGCGCCGAATAGTAATTTATATCTAGAAATAAAATACAAATAAGATGCAAAGGGAAAAAGGACAATGTCTCTATTAAATAAACAAATTTATCCCCAACCCTACGAACGGCAACAAGGAATAAGATATGAATTGTCCTGGAATATCATTAGAAAAAGGACTGGGCTACATTGATACCATGGTTCACATACTGGGTGTTCTTGGAAAAACCTTACTTATATGGTGACCACAAAAATACAGCACGGATTCATAACGATGATAATGGCCACTTACCACCAGGTATACTGCAAGCGCGCTTGCTACTAAAGTTTCATAAAAAAAATATCCATTTGCCAGTTTTCGAAAAGCGCCCCACATTTTTTTACTATTATACTCGTACTATCTACCGTTCCTTAATTGATTCCTAGATTGAAAATTATTTTCTACTTTTTAGTCTATTTTATCATAAAAGCGTGTATTATAGTTTTTTTTTTATATATTTATTTAAACTATATTTATTTTTTAGTTCGATTTATTGTTGAAAAATTTGCCGATACAAAATTTTTTCACCGTGGATTAGAACCCACTACCGATGAATCGCGAGATTGACGTCAACGAAGACCCGCGTCTTAGCCCGCTTAACCAAACCAACGCTCAACGAACACACTTAAAGTGGGGATATATACTAACAGTAATAAACATACATACATACAGTTGAAGCTAATAAAAGCATGTTAAAATAATATTTTTATGATTCCCTGATGAATCAAAAACAATATTTTAAGTTTGAAAACTTTGACAGCCTGTGAGTATTTTATCTGCGTCATCGAAGCTCTCGAAGGAAATAACCATATTTATTGAATTTAAATTTTATTTGAAAAGTGGGTTAAGAGAGATGAAACTGTTAAGCAGTTTAAAGAATAATATGAACTCTTTGTTCAGTTATTGTACAACTGTGTCTATTGTATAGTATTTTTTATTCCTACGAATTAAAGATAAAACCAACGGTTCGAATGTATTAACTTTATTTCCGCATGCATTACAATCTAACAATTAGTTTTTTCTCCCATACAATCATCATACAAATCAGTCATTAAAAGAATACTATGTATAATAAAAATAGTTTGAATAATTCGCTTGCAGCACCATAATATACAAATCCCAAATCTAGTAATTTCATCATAGTAGAATAGGTAGTTGTAAAAATATATTTCAAATTAATATCTTAAAGTAGAATAAAGTCTGAAGAACTACGGCGAATAAATTTGTCTTCAAGGCGACTCACAATAGGGTCGCGAGGACCGGGTTATGAATTCGCTCGGAATTTCATTAGGAAATTTTAGGGACCCCACGCTTTCGTCCTTGTAATAGACGTTTTACTTTCATACCTGAATCTGTCTTTACTTCTTTTCTTCTGAAATTGGCGAAAAATAGTCTTAAGAGAAAAATAGTCTTTAAAGTTTAAACCCGTTATTGCCTCAATTGTAACCAGGGACTTTCTTTACAATGAAAAGATAGATAAAGACTACCCGGGCAAGGTGAGATGCTACCCATATATTTTATATCTTATGGAGATTTTTTGTGCAAAATAAGCAATCCGTTAAGTGCGAAATCGAAAAATAAGACGTAAACGAACCAATTATACTTAAAAAATCAAAAGTTTGTGTCCAAAATTCAAACCCAGACAATAAGTACAGAAGTATGAAATTCATACATCATTATTATTGTAATCATCACATCGTTTCGAATACTTATCATATTGTCATTTTAGAAAGGTTCTATATAAATAAATGTTCGTTGATTAAACAGCAACCGTTATTTCTTCCTTCTGCTGAAGACCATTATCAATCACTAGAATGATAAACGATTTCACAATTAATCAAGCCATATTGGCTGACGAAAGGCATTTTGATGATCGCGTTGCGTGGTTACGGGTACGTTTCATGAATAAGCAACACTATTTTATAACATTTTTTTGTAATGGTGAAATAGTAAACAAGCATGTATGTCACCTGATGGTAAGAAGCTATTGCCGCTCATATACATATGTAATCAATCTTTTTTTTTTGTCCACGAGGGAGAAACCTTCAAAAGGTACCCGTGGGAGCGGCATAGGGTTATGTGGGACTGTTACAGCACTAAAACCCCCCCGGTGGCCTTCGTCGGCGCTGCAGCAGAAGCCCCCTTTTAGTCGCCTCTTACGAGAGGCAGGGGATACCGCAGCCCTATTCTTGTCCCTGAGCTACAGGGATACTGTAATCAATCCTGGATAACATTAGATTCCTCTCTACAATCGGCCACAGACTTGTTGCTGCCCCTAAAGACTAAGTTAAAACGTCTTGTTTAATCATGAAAAGAATACAGCAACGCTTAACACTGCTAATAATAAAGGGAAATACGTGTGGCGGTAGTGTCTCCCGAGCTCGAAACACAAAAATTTCTACCACCTCCACAGATGTACATGTTACAGTCAAAGTGATCAAATAGCTATTATATATAATGACTGGTTATTATGTGTAATAACTAATTTGTCAAGACAATGTCATAAATTAATCTTTTTACCTTTTATTACTTTATCCAAGTATTTGAAGATATTATATATAATGGCTAGTTAATATAATTAATTCCGTGTTATTTATCACTTTGGCCAAAACGAGTAGATTACACCGGTCTACAGAATTTTTGAGCATGGGTTATACATACGTTATTTTTATTCCTTTTATACCTAGAAATAAGAAAAAGAACAAAAAACAGTTCTGAATTTACTTTTATGTGTACAAATTGGAAAATTCAAATTAATGAAAATATAGGGTCTTCTAACAAGGACTTCCGAACTTTGAAAGTTGATAACGGTCATCTTACTGAAGCAACATCTGTCAAATTAGTTTTAATTTATTCAGTTTGTTTTGCCAAATTACCATGGATGATTATAGCATTCAACAACACGAACAAATAATAAAATTATTGTATCAAAAAGCTATTCTGTTCGGGCAACGCGTGCTACAATCGTCCGCTACCGCGTGGTCGCCATGATCGTCCTACCGAGAGGACTATTCGCAATCTGGTGGATAAATTGAAGTCTACAGGGTCATTAAATGATTGACTAACATCCGTATATCAACGAAACGGAAGATTTGCCGAAAACATCGCCGCTGTCCGTGCGTGTGCACTAGAATCTGAGACAGTCGATTTCCCGTCGCCCATAAGAACTCTGCCTTTTGCAGACCATAACCATAAAAGTCGTGCGGACATTTGAACGATGTTATATTCTACACATAATGGCAGCAATAGGTCCTTTAAACGATTAAAAAATTTCGATAATATATCACACACAATTTGTTTTATATAATTTTAAAGATAGGAAACGCTCAATGAAAGACCCTATACATGAAAAATGGACACAGTTAATTTATTAAAACATACACAAACATTAATTAATGATACATTCTTATAATAGAAATTTCAAAATAGAATGCAAGTATTTATTAATGAACATTAAACAGTCGTTGGTAGATCCGGATAATATGTTTTCTTTGAATTTTTATCTTTGAGTGGATTCACAATACAAAAATAACAATCTATGCGATGATTACTGAGTACCTATCCTCCAAATTCTTGGCACTGCAAACTTCATTGCTCTTTTTTCACCTCGGTACCAACCTACAATAAAACGTACCGTATTATAACTATATAAAGTAATTATAAAATAGTTATAAAGATAAAAAAAATGAATATAAACTCACCGTCCAGAATATTTCTGCAAGTGTTACCTGACACAATATGTGAGGCCCATTTTTTATCTTGATTTTTAACAGGTATACAGTATACAGATGGAAGTAAGTTGGTATGCCTTGGAAATCTTTAAATTTGTACATAAATCGTCTTATTTCTCTCTTACATTCATAAATTCGCCGCAAATATAATAAAATGAGTCGGCGTCTCGTTTACAACTTCTCGAAGTCATTTTGTACAGACTGACACAACGAAAAAAAAAAGAACTACGTTATTCCACTGAAATAAGCAATCACTTACTTTCGTACACAAGGAGCGATGCAAGAAACATTACACTCCGCCCCCTTGCCACTCTTTTGTCAACGTTAGTGCGCCAAGACCGACTTTATTAGACTCGAAAATAAAAAAATGTTAAATTGCTCTAATTTCTATAAAAGCAAATATTATCGATTTGTAATTTCATTTTTTTATATATATTTGCTTATATAATCAGAATATATTAAGTAAAACTCATGCACAAAAAAAAAATAAAAAAAATGTTGACCTATGTTATACATACTGGCTAGATATTATGTATAATATCCCAATTTATCACTTTGGCTGTAACATAAACATACAAATGAATAAAATAATTTAATTGGTCAACTAATAAGTTTTAATTTCGTATTGCTATACCAGAAGAGTAGTCAATGCATCGTCGACTTTAAAAGGTACATCTAGTTTTTAAAATGTCTACACCTTAAGGATCCAGGAATATCTAAGGAAGATCGTTCTATATCTTGCACTTACGCAATAAAAAGGAACGCGCAAAATTGGGATAAATTTCTTATTTAAATCTCTGTATTTATTAGTGTTAATACCTACTCATAAAACCACGTTAGTTCATAATCCGATGACTCCATCATACTATGTATATACCATTATATTTATTTTCGTGTCCACGTTTTTGTAGAAAAAATTAACTTTTTTCTAAAAAAAATAATATTTATCACTCAACTTAACAACTAGAATTATCCATCGTCCCACTTAAAGCCCTTCATCAATTTTTTGCTCGCATGGAAATGAGAAACAAATGGAGCGCGTTTAATCTAAATGTATGGGCCGCCTCAAGAGAATGCCTACCAGAAGAGATTCTTCCCCTATTTGAGTTGAATACGCCATTTGCTATATCACGGTAGATATGACTTGAATGAAAAGAATGTGGATTTAGATTATTATTTTCTACCTTAGATAATTATTATTATTAAGTTTAACCTAGAACAATTTGTATGTGTAAATATTTAGTAAAGATACTAGTAGTTTATTAATGTAGTGCTTTGTTTTAATATCTGCCAGAACTAACCTGTTTCCTAGCCAAATTTAAAAATTAAACTGAATTATTAATACCTATATACTTAAGTATCTTACAAGTTATTCGCAACAATTTTATTCTTAATATATTTTAAAAACTTAAGTACATGACTATTAATAATGCATGATAAAATTTTGATAAACATTCTTCTTTTGAATTATTTTGTTTCAAATAAGCTACACCGATTACACTCTTCAAACGTCAATTTTACGTATCATGAATCATATATTTCTATACTATATTCCGTTTTTCCTTACAAGGCACATTGTTATGGAAAAAAGGGGTAGACGAAAAATGATACTATTTGTTATAAAAGAAAATGTGAAGAAAATACACAGAGTATTGTTTAATCTCTGTATATTTCAGCCCCTCGCTCGACGTTTCCACAATTTATGCCCGTGACGTATAAAAATGTGGGTTTTATAGAAATTTAGTGCCCCAAAATAGACCCGATACACTCCAGGGGCGCAAATATATTCGTAGAGAGTAATGTGTCTGTATAAGGGAGCAATATATTGGGATACCTTAGTTTTAAAAAAAATGGGTAAGATCTTTACGTATACGATTTAAAGCATTAAGATGTAAGATATCATAATATAATGTACAATATTATCTTTGCTACCTGGACGTCGAACCCATAACTGCACAACTTTCTTTAAGGATCACCGTCACATAAGTCACCAGTCGATAAAAAATATATTAAATTTAAGTAATATTTTATGCAGTAACTTTGAAACTCCTTTGATTCTTATGTTATTTCTTGTATCTAAGGTTCGAACCTCGGACATTTAATCGACCTAGTATTAATGATAACAAGAATTTAATAATGATAACGATAACTCATATAACTAAAATTGATGAACTATTTCTTCTGAAAATCCAACTTATGTAGTTACATTGCGTTGACCTTTAACTGATTAAGTTTTAATCGACTTCAGTACTTCTCGCACTTACGATACTGTGCGAAATTCTCGCGATTACCATTAAAACTTGTGGCAAATTAAACCACAATTTAATATTAAACACCTCAGACTTGAAACTCATTAAATTAATTTATTATTTCGTCTAAGATATCTTCATAAATAACAAATTATTATTTATTAAATTGAAACAAGCTTTTATTATCTAACCATGAGGCGGGAGTTGTATTTCGAGCATATACAGGGTGAATTTTTGAAATGGGCCTCCAGGGCCAAATCCGAATCCAATTGATAAAATCTAAAACTGCATCACTAGTTTTTTTAAATATATTAGATTGGATTTCTACCAATCTAAACCCTAGATAGGATTAGATTCCCACCTGAGGCCCGCCACAGATATACCGCTACCCTTGAAGACTAAACTGTAATGCTACAAAAAGTATGTCTCCCTTACCGCATCATTTAAACCAGAACACAGCAGCGCTAACACCTTATAGATTAGTTACGATCTACACCAGACCCGGGTGTGCGGTCTTCACAAAGATCGTGTTAATTTAATCAGAAATTAAATCTTTCGCGTGCTCTAGCTTTACTTAGATCTAATTACAAGACTCTATAGACTTAAGTTCATTGCCTATCTCGGTCGATCCCCCCGAGAGTCAACTTCTACCCACTAAATTTTAATACGTAAGTAGGTACTCAGTCTAAGATCTTGTTAGTCCCAGGACTTAAACTTATACTGAGTCTATATTAGAGGTTAGTGTGGTTTTATAGTTATATATTTTCAAGTACAGAATCCTATATTATGATGATCTTCTTAAAATAGAAAGTGTTTTTGTTGTTGAAGGGGGAAACTTCTAACGTTACCCAGTGCCGTGTAAAAAACAATAGGTTATGTGGGATTTTTACGCACTAAAACGGTGACCATGCTAGGTGCAACGTCGGGCCTCCGGGATTATCAACAGCGGAACACTAACGACATCCTCCAAGTGCGGTGACACACCATGTGATGTTAACGACGATATACGATCATATATACCGTTGCTTTACAAAGGTCGTCCCACAACCCCGGAAGCCCCCTTTTAATCGCCTCTTATTCTATTCTGGTCCAAACAAGCCTCGCAAGCCTAAATAGTATAAGGGGAGAATAGTATAATTTTTGATTCTAATAAGAATAATAATTCTAATAATTTTGATTCTTTGAAGTTGGTAGAACCCTTTGTGGTTCGACTCCGGCGGCACCACCGCCACACCTATTTCTACCTAATAACAGCAGTGTTAGGCGCTGCTGTATTCCGGTTTGAAGGGTGTGGTAAGGGAGACAGACTTTTCCGAGGCGTTTCAGCTTAGTCCTCAAGGGTTGCAGCGCGTCTGTGGCTGACCTCAGGTAGGAATATCTAATCCTATCTGGGGTTGATTACAGATGTCCATGGGCGGCAGTAGCCACTTACCATCAGGTGGACTGCATGCTCGTCTGCTTCTCCTATAATATAAAAAACTGCAACAGTTGTAATTACACCTCACTAATGGGTACACAGCTTAACGTTCTTTGATGTCAACAACACCGCCACACAGTTTCATAAATAAATTAACTTGTAGCGACATCTTTACTTTCTCTTGCTAACCCTCAACGAAGTAGCTTAACTTCTCAACTGCGATATAACACACATTGTACATACATACTTGCTATTAAAACTTGCGCAGTAAATTACTAAAGCGCTTAAGGTATGTGCTTTAAAGCTGACGAATGAATTTGGTTAATAGTGAAAAAGACGATAAAATACGAATGTTTGACAAATTGATATATAAAAAATCGATTCGTGTGACATTGTCTGTAATAAGATGCTTTTTTGCACAGATTTGTGGATTAAATTTTAGGTCAAGCTATCAATGGACCAAAAATTTCGTCCTCAGTTAATTAAATTTTAAATCTTGAGCAAAGAGATTTATACTGGGTCTGGGTGTTTATTTACGTATTTTTAAGTTCCCTAACACGAATTAAGTTTAGTGTATAGTTATGAACGTACAATTGATTTTTGGTTATTATTGTTATTTACACTAAATATTATAAACGTAAAGTTTCTTCGTATATTCGAGGGACTTTGAATACATATTAGTCTTCACACATTATTTAAAAACAGCATTATTCCCCTTAGCGACAAGAATCAATTAAAGAATCATTTCAATAAAAAAATATATAAACATCATCTCTAAATCTCTAACAGTTTCCCTCCACGTGGTGAAACAAGGCCATAAACCTCGAAAACTCGGTACACTGAAGTTTTTAAACGAAAGCAACCGCTGTAAAATAGCAGGTGTTCTCCATTTATTTAAGTGACTACTGACAACTTCAGCTAAAAAAACCAAAACAAAAAACAAAATATGTTCGGATCTGAATTTAAAACAAAAGCTAATGATCCTAACTAATGCTAATGATCCTGATAAGTATAAAATAATTTAAATCGTGTATTGTCGTCGGTTCATGATAATTGTTTAATTTTTTTAAATAAACTGGCCGTTCAAAGTGGGTAAAAATCGAGTTCAAAGATTCCGTCACATACATAGGTACCTAGATACATACAGGTCAAGTTAATAAAAGAGTAGTAATAAAAGATAGATAAGTATTATGTTGTATTACTATATTTTAATCCTTCGGAATATTACGTCAAAAACCAGCCCTAAAGGGTGTGAACCTGTCTGTGATCAATATCAGCGAGGAATTTGTTCTACTTAAAATTCATAGAAGGTAGAACATCTATTAACGCTATAATTTGACTACGACACCACAGGTGACTTCGAATGCCTCAACTAATTTTACCTTATATAAGTGTCAATTACTTCTAAAAAATTGTTTGAAAGATTTATAAGAGACGCGAAGTGTGGCCGACCACAAGTAGGGCTCGGATCCTGTCATGGACCTGACTACAGACCTTCGGCAGTGAATTCACCAAGTGGACTCATTAAGTTTTATTATCGAAAGATTTTTGGGACGGTAGTGACCACAAACCATTAAGATGGACCTATTATGGACCTATCTTCATAAAAATACTTAATTGTAAACAATTTACAAATTTAATTCAATGATTGCCACCCTATTGAAGCGTACTTCGCTTAGAGATTTCAGTTAATGATATGATTATCAGTTCCACTGTTCAATTGCAATTCACTGAAAGCTATGAATCATGAATGGCGAATAGTTATCGCTGTCCGCAAATTTCATCAATTAGTTAAAATTTCCGATATATCAATTATGTACTAGATTTTGATTGCGGCATCATTATTGTCATGTACTTCACACTTGCCACATATTCAAGTTAAAATTAGAATTTCATCATCATCATCATCATCATCAACCCATTATTGTCCCACTGCTGGGCACGGGTCTCTTCTCATAATGAGAAGGGTTAGGCCATAGTCCACGCTGGCCAAGTGCGTATTGGTAGACGTCACATACTTTTAAGATTCTTTATCAGGTATGCAGGTTTCTTCAAGATGTTTTCCTTCACCGTTTAGCAAGTGATATTTAATTTCTAATACGCACATAACTTTGAAAAATCAGAGGTGCGTGCCTGGGATTTTAACCTCGGACCCTTCGATCGAGAGGCCAAGTTTCTTAACTTTTTTTACTTGCTTATTAGCATTTAATTGCTTATTATTTTATTCTTTCCCCTCTTTTGAATTAAAACTTACCCCTCCTTAAGGTTAATATTAGTATTTGCTTGCTTATTATTGAATTCTTACCCCTCTCTTAGGTTTCAAATATGTACTGTTAAATTAACATGTTGAAATCAGGTCAGAAAAAAAAATAGTTTTGTATTTTAGACAGTTGTTAAAGACAGTCAGAGGATAAAATCTACGTAAGGTCACATTTAATTTAACAGTTTCAGTGATATTAATAAAAACTTTAATCTAAACAGAAATGTTTTCTGTAGCCAGAGTTTTGGCTCTTACTTTTGAGGACTAAGGTTCAAATCCAATGTACAAAATTTTTCGCAGTAGTGATATAATTGTTTATAATAGCAATCTATCAATCTACCTAATACCTTTAAACGAGCAATTCGTATAACTTATATACTTATTCTTATAACTTCAAACGGATATATATATATTAACGATCTTGGAAACGGCTCCAACGATTTTCTTGAAATTTTTCTATTCAGGGGGTTTCGGGGGCGATAAATTATAGCTATATATAGGTTTTGTTTTTCAGAATATGTCATTTCAACCATGTTTTCATTGAATAAATACCTCCTACAATATCATAAGAATACGAAGCTAAATTTCGCCTACATTTACGAAGTTAAAATAGCTCGGTCGGGAAATCGGGCGCCTTAAATCGCAGGAAACTCGGGTTCAAATCTCGGTGCGATTAACTCTTTTCTTTTTCTCTTTTTTTCGAGTTCCTTATTTTTGTGAGAAAAATAATTGCACTCGTGACTTTTTATTTCAAATGTCGGTATTTTTGTTTTATTATTACAACACCGAGCAAAGCTCGGTCATCCAGATACTTAACTTTAATTTGCTTTAACTAACCTTTTGAGGTTTTAAATTCCATTCTGCACTTGTTAGCGTTACTGACTACGTCCTAAACCATCCGAAAATCCAATAGGATACTAATGGGTCAATCATGATAAAACCAAACGTCGATACCTGATGGTAATTGAAATTGAAGCCCCAGCTGATGACATAATAAAAACTGATAGCACTTAACAAAATTTTCATTTCCATCAAATTTTCGTTTGGAAATAAATCACGTTTCCATACACGTAGTAACGACAACGTTCCCACACCATCGCGCTTTATGTTAAAAACGTTTTGCGCGAAACGGCTTATTTTCCCCTCAATATAAAAGCAATCAGCCTTTATATTCGTGGGATCTTTTCAGTTTAACATTCATCATTTTTATAGCAAATGCTAAGTATGGTGAGCTTAATGGGAGACGTTCATTTCTTTTCGTAGCGTTTTGTTACCCAACCATTGAAGACCCGCGTAGCGCCGGTACCGCTAACCTAAACTAGCCCTACCGGGCCTAATCCAATTTCGGAACTTGACTAAACAGACATCTAAATGATAAATTTATATTTCGGCGGCTTATAAGTTGACTCTTAGACGGTAAATCGTTAACCTCGGTCGGTCGGTTTACTTAACGATTAACCGTCATAGAGTGAACTTACCCGGATGATGCTCCGTTTTGGAGCGAAACACGTGTTGGTGGTGGTATGTATGGTGGTGTATATTTTTAATTTTTGCATCTGCATGCATCCTTTGAGGGAGGGAGGGAGGGTCGTACATACTGCATGGTTTAAAATATATACCATCATACATATTTGTAGCGGATTGTTGCGAAGTAGTTTTAATATTTGCGAAAATCCATGCTATTAAAGCATGGATTTCCGCAAAGTAACGCCTGATACAATTAACTATTTCAGCTCACCGTTAGTGTTTTTGTATTCGTCTTTTTGTGTGTATTATAAATGTGTTTTATGACAATAATACTCGAAATTCGACCACGAAACAATACGAAAGCAATGTCACTTATTCCTATTAGAGATTTTGTTTTTTTTTCATTAGGAATTTCAAATGATACTATTACAGTAGACGTCATCTCATGACATTAGTATGTATCGTTTAATATGATGAAAACGATCTAAGATAAACGCATCAGCTTAAGTATTAGCATAATACGCTAGGCTAACAGAGCCAATTGGAACAGTGCCCGAATCCCCTTCCTAGGCTTGTATTGCAAACATTTTAATATGTATGTAACGGGTACTCATGATACTAAATAGAGCCCGTATAGCCCCGCGGCTTGTGTTTATAAGATCTAAGATAAGATTAATATTAAGATCGTAAGCGATCTACCAAGTTAAGCAACGCTAAACGCTGTCTGGATATGAATAGGTGACCGCTGGTGGTTAAATTTCGTCTACGCACTTTAAGTCTTTAGTCCAAGAAAAAGAAAAAGTTGTAACACCCATTTCATTTTATATAATAACCACCTACTGTTTTAATAAACCTTGTCAAATACATTATGGGTGGTTTAAGAACATATAACACTAGTTGGGCAGCAATCCTTATCAACCTGGACCTATCTGCATTGACGCAGGTCCACTGGAACCACGTGTCAGGCCATACCGCTTTGTGTGAAGAGACCCATGCCATAAGCAGTGGGATATAGAAAGGGTTGCAGGTATTTAATTTTCCCGATATTACTGAATTTAAATAGTCATTTCATCTACACAGTAGCTACAAAATTGCTATATACACCAACACAAATTAAATTAATGTTGGCCACTACTAGTCTACCTAATTAGCCAAAATTAACAACACGAACTGGCTGTTTGTCTGTTACGATTTGCTTGCGATATTACGTACAATAAGCAAACAATTAAACAAATATATTACCATAATTAAACGTGCATTAACATGTATAATAATATTGTGTATTAAAGTGGCTCAACCGAGACATAAACAAAGAGTTAAACTAAAGAATTATCATTAAAACAAAAAACCTGATTGCTTAAACAATTACAATTTTTTATAATATAGGAGTAGAACAAACATGCAGTCCACCTGATAGTAAGTGGCTACTGCCGCCCATGGACATCTGTAGTCAACCCCAGATACGATTCGATATTCCTACCTGAGGTCGGCCACAGATGCGCCGCTACCCCTGAAGACTAAGCTGGTACGCCTCAGAAAAGTATGTCTTACTTACCACACTCTTCAAACCAGAACACAGCAACGCTTAACACTGCTGTTAAACAACTTGCACAATTAGGACGAAAAAAAAGAATGTTCGAAAAGTTCAACGAACTTTTAAAATCAAGGGCTCAAGTCAGATGCAACCATAACGAGAAGCACTTTTCTAAACGGTAGTTTATGACCATCCAGTTCAAATTTCTAATACCAAGTCATATGCGTCCAGGGTTTTATTAAATTCCAAGCAAAATACGAGCGAACAAAATTCTGAAAAGCCATTATGTTGGCTAACGTCCGTCAACATGAGTATATGAGCAATATGAGTATAACAAAGTAAGATGAAAATCATCGTACTACTTGCTAAGCTATGTTACAGCTGTCCTCCAAATTGATATGAATACAATCTGTTTATATGTACCGTATGCACGGATAACCTCTCAAAGTGAAAACGTATAGATGATAAGAAAAAATAGAATATAGTCCTCTGCAATCAATTCGTAGATTTAACACGCCCTTGAAAAAAATATGTTTTAAGCAGATTTCATTACGATCTTCCTCATCTAGGCAAATACTAATTAATTTCGAATACGCACATTACTTTTAAAAAAGACAGAGTTGGGATTCCAACTTCGGACTCATTCAAACTATTAGGCCATCCCTTCTTGTGCAAGCTCAACACTATAAAATAATTAATGTTAAACAAAAATCTACATGCAAATTTAAAAAAATAAACCTAAGTATACATTCCTATCGCAAAAACAAACTTACAAACATTAATCAGCCAGTGACTCTCAAATTGTAGACAACTAACACCGTTGATTTGTGAAGCTAAATCTAAACCAAATACAGAGTGTACCAAGTTAGTACATTCGATATCGAAGTTTGCGACGCACTCAAACTTATCTAATATCACTCGTATCAACTTTGTCTTCACAGATCTCAGTTATCAGAGTCAAGTTTGCCCATACTATTTCATACGTTTCACCACCAGTTGCCAATATACTGTGAATACATCGAGATTAACCAAACTACAATCCGGTTTAATTCAAACTATAATTACAGACTAAATTGCAATGCTAAAGTTTGCATTTTAATAGCAAAGAAGACTGACAGGAAGTTGGTATCTGTGTTATATTTATACCTAAACGATGAGGCAGACGGGCTACCTGATGGGAAGCAGTCATCATCGCCTATGGACATTTGCAACACCAGAGGAGTCGCTAATGCATCGCCGGCTTTGGAGGAGAGCTCTTTTTACGCCTTTTTTGAAGAGCCCCAAATCACAGCGCTTAAAGTATCTAAAGTCACAAATGCTCTTGAGTATGTAATGACCATATTCTAATATGCTCGACCGCCACACATTGATTTGAGAGTACAAGTTAATATTTCGACATTGTAAAGCAATCATACAGAATAGGACATCAGATCAAACATAAAAAAGCTTAAAATAGATAATTGACTTCGAAAGTCATTTACATAGTTATTGCTACTTCCTCGCCCAATACAATTAAAGCTATGAAAATCGAGCAGATTCGCATGGAACGCTTAGTGAGCAAATTCGTTTATCGCCCTCCAGCCGCAAGGTGACACCTTCGAGGGGCACGTGCTTGGAAGTTTCAAATACCGGCCTGATACCGACTAGTATTTAGGTATTAGCGGTT
This sequence comes from Epargyreus clarus clarus, assembly GCA_014595695.2. Classification (NCBI taxonomy): domain Eukaryota; kingdom Metazoa; phylum Arthropoda; class Insecta; order Lepidoptera; family Hesperiidae; genus Epargyreus; species Epargyreus clarus. Next base: position 2,891,418 of record JACTTY020000022.1, on the reverse strand, counting down.
TATGATAAATTGATTCTGAGAAAGTAGTTATGTTATGTGGTTTATAATTCGGTCTCTAACGTTTGGGTGACGAAAGTCAATTTCTGATTTTTCCAAGTTATATGCGATATAATTTATAACTTTAGAGTTTTGTAAACAATATGTACACTACTATACCTCATTTCACTAGCATGGTGGATTAGGACTTGTGCCCAGCAGTAGGACAAAATTAAGTTGGGAATAATGATATAGAATATGTTAACTTTAATTTTATTTATACTTCGTACCATTATCATTTTCATATTATTTTATTCGCTGCAGTTTATAACAATATGCAAACGCAACACTTTGCATGAATTATTAGAATACAAACATGAAATTTTAGACAAGTAAACCATTAAATTGTAAAAGTAAAACACTAAATAAAATATACAGTGTAAAAAGATAGAAGTGTAAGATGTAAATGTAAAGTGTTAAATATATCTTCACTCATTGTCACCCTAATATCTATTATTATAACTGGTAGACTAGTGTCATGTATCCGAAACTGGTGCGTACATTTTTTGTTTGGTATTTTTAACTTAAACTCAGTGAACAGATACGAGATATCTGATAGCCGTCACCTATTTGCAACACTAAAAGGAATGTAATGCATCGTCGGCGTTGAAAAGGAGCTTCTAAAGCTCCAAAATAGCTTTTTTGAAATGTCCCATATGATAGCGCCCTTTAAAAGCAGGGAATGCTTTAAAAATGTCTCGTTTCACCTGTCGCTGAAACCTGCTCTGTATATTCGTCAACAAAATTTCTTCCGAAAGTTATGTTAGTTCCATATCGTAAAGTTTGTAATAGCCATCCAATGAAACTTTTAACAAATTAATTTAGATTATTTTCTATGACATCCTATGTGCATGACTAAAGCAATATAGAGTAGATTTTAATTGACAAATCGATTTCGTCGAGCCCATCCGAGCCAGACATCCGTAAATGCACAGTAGTGGGAAATAGCCGAAATTTCGCACTACGAATTCCATACGTACACAGTAGGCCTATTCAGAAACGCTGTCTTCACCCGAATACCCGCAAACCACAGGCCTTTGAAATCGGAAAATTACTGAAGGCACCCGTTTTATATTATTTACCACGAAACGCCCGCGGCCTGTATTTCAGGTCTAAGGACGTGGTTGGAGGATCGACCAGATTTGCAATGTTTGGAAATTAATCAGAAGGCCAACTGGTTTCGGATGGCTCAATTTCAATAATTCATTTGAATCTAATAATCCACCCAATTTAATAAAATTGATATCATTTTCTAAACTCATTCACGCGGTGCAATTATTTTCATCTTTTAACTTTTAAGATTAGTCTTTGCCCAAATGAACCATCTTTGAAAAAAAATTGACAAATGTAAAATATGATAAACTTATACAAATAAACGCGAGCGTGCAAGCGGGCGTGAATGCAGCTGAAGAGTTACATGCACCACGTGATAAATGAGATATAAATACAGTCCAGCAGAACTGAAAATAAAAACATAAAAAGTCCTTTTCAATCTCAAAAATTAAATTACCTCCCAACGCGTGACAAAGTTTGATTGCCCCTAATTAAATCCGAAAGGTCCAGCGTGTAAAATTAGGCACAACTTTACTTAATCAAACATTTTGACAAATAGCACCAGATTAAAAAAATACGTCAGCGTTTTTCTCATCCGTCCTTACTGAGGGTTCATTAGTCGACGACTACCATTAATTTTAGCGGTAACAAAATTTGTCTTTTCGCTATCTGACTCAAAGTTTAAGAGAGGAAATAGAGCTGATGGATTAGCCCTTAACGTTTAACTCCACTAATCCTGGAGCAGGATTTTGTAAGTGGCTTAAAGAGACAAACGCGTAACGAATGATTCAGCTCAGAGCATCTTATGCCTAAAGGTTTAAATACAAAATTTGCACTCGATTATAAAATCACAATTCCATACGGTACCCACTATAAAAATACTTTATTATTTACTATGCTTATAAAATAAATATTACAAATAGGTATACGTCCGCTAAAAATTATGTTGGTGCGTATGCACGGAGCGTGTAACCGCTACGTACGGCCGGGGACGCGCTTCGGGCGTCTGTCGTATGCAACACGCGATGTGTATTGGCGCTTATGTTGAGAAACAGTGTGCGAGCGGGCGCCCGCCGCGTGCGAACGCTCCGTGCGGCCACCGACCGCCGCGCGTGAAAATACCCGTCGTCTGACATACCTTTTGGCGCTGTTTCTATATTTTTCATTACAAACACGTACCATTTTTAGTCCACTCCATACTACAGGCACCTTAAACTGTGGAATGAAAATCGGAACTGTATTCAGGAAATAGACTATTCGCCTGCATTCGTCCATTTGGCTGTCAATATTGGCGCCTAAATTGACATGCGGCCAACCAATCAACCGACCATAACGAAAGATTCACATAACCTACATTTATTTAATGTTTTTATTTTCCAAGAAAATGTTTCGATTTAACATATGTTTTTATGTACATTAAAACATAGATGATTAAAACAATATTATCTTTTAAGCCTTTTTTCAGTTTTTAAATCGTTTGAGGTTTTTGACAATAAAATTGTCAAAATTTTAGACAAACAAAATTAATAATAAAATATATATTTAATAATACATTTAATAATACAAAATAATTTATAATAAATAAAATAATTTAATATAAGTAGAGGCAAATCCTATACATCATCATCAATCCATTACTGTCCCACTGCTGGACACGGGTCTCCTCTCAGAAAAGGATTAAGCCATAGTCCACCGCGCTGGCCTAGTGGGTATTGGTAGACTTCATATACCTTTGAGGTTTTTTTTTTATAAATCTCTCAGGTTTGCAGGTTTCCTCACGATGTTTTTCTCCACCGTTTAGCAAGTGATAATTAATTTCCAATACGCACTTAATCAGAGGAGTGTTCCTAGGTTTGAACCTCGGACCCCTCGATCGAGAGGCTGAGTTTCTTAACCACTACGCTATCACTGCTTAAAATCCTATACAAAATTTGAAAATTTTTCCGACAACCGTCATACATATATCAATATTTATGTATATTGGAAATATTCAAGAATATTCTCATACGTTATTTTTATTAGCAATTTAATTTAACAGTCATATATAAATACCCATATTTTTTTCTTTATGACATTTTCCTACCCGAAAGTCTTACATTGGATTTCTTTCCTGTGTTGAATTGCATAGATTTAAACTTGTCAAACAGGTTTATGTATCTTATACAACTTAAAGCGAGCGCGGGCTACATACAGATTCTGCATCCGAGGCGACAGCTGATCTCGTATCGCCTATAAATACGTTTTCCATTTGTATCCCACCTGAGTACACAGACAAATCCTACTGAATATTTGTAGAATATGTGCAAGACTAGACTGAGATTTGTTTAAAGTTTGCGTTACGTTCTTATTTTTACCACGCTTTTTAGGGTTCCGTACCAAAAGGGTAAAAACAGAACCCTATTGCTAAGACTTCGCTGTCTGTCTGTCTGGCACAGGGCTATATCTCCCGAACCGTAATAGATAGACACATGAAATTTTAACAGAGGATGCATAACGGTGGACGCTATTTTAACAAATACTAAAAATAAAACAAAGCTGAATATCAAAGGTTGTCTCCATACCGGATTTTTACGGCAATTTTCGATCTAACTGTTAAACCGTACTAGGAAGACGGTTGAAATTTTTACAATCCGTTTACTATAACTGGTATTATAATAAATACAAATAAGAACCATAAAACATATTTTAATATAGTTAATTTAATCTTATTATACGTTTACGTATCATTCATCATCGCCCCAACACCATCATTTTTTATGTCATGTATTGTTGATAATAATAAAATGAATAAAAATTAGTAAAAAATAATGAATGGTGGTACGGAAGCCTCCATGTGCGAGTTCGACTCGTACTTGGCGAATAATTTATAATATTGAAGAAACAAATGAACATTTTTTATTAATCCCAGAAATGATTGGAATTCTTCATGAGATCAGCCACAGATGCGTTGTAGACCAAAACTATTGATTATTTATCAATAATAAATGTGTAACTTAGATTTCCTCGACAAGAGTTTTTTTTTTTGATGATGCTTGAACTGCAGAATGAAAAATAATTCGCGATATTCATACATCATTCAACACATTTGTGTTGAATGATGTTCATCATTCAACACAAATGTGTTGAATGATGTATGAACTTCTGTGTATCTATATAAGATCTGTGAGAATTTCTGTGTATCTAACAAAGTGTGTCTTAATAAGACACAATTTATTTTATTCGAAATCCGAAAATCCGAAATTATTCGAAAAGGAGGTTACGCCTCCACGTGACAGTGACGTTAAATTAAATCAAAGACCAACACTCGCCTTGATCGAAAGCCTTATCTTATCTATCGCAACAGATTTGAGAGCAAACAATTTGAAACTTTAACTAGCGATATCTAATTGAAATTTGAAAACAAAGCCTCGGACAAGTTAACATCTATGTCAATTTAAACCACAAACTTGATCGGTTTAAGACGTCATCTTGTCATTCGCGTAATTGAATCCAGAGTCAAAAGTTCCTGTCAACACGGTCGGTTTAAGATGATGAGATAGACGGATGTATTGGACAGCAGATTAATAAATTACTAAGTCAATCAATACTGAAATCCCATGATATAATTATCTACTTAAAATGCGTTTATTTTTAACTTTTTTACTAGGTATTTATGTTATAGCGGTGATAGTAACACCCACTGTTACAATTTAAGTGTCTATCTATTACGGTTCAAGAGATGGACGTGACAGACAGGCAGACAGACAAACAGATTGCTACAGTTAATACCATATTTCAATTATTAAAAACAGCTAAAATCTGAAACTTCGATCCATTCGCATTTTTCAATTTTTTACGGTTTGTAGAGGTTTGGCAAATGTGCTAACGCGGCATATAATTGCACATATTGCAAAATTAGATAACACATTCGATAACAATACCATCGCATATCACCCCGGCGATCTTAATATCCGCTTCCCATCCAGATAATAGTGTATCGATGACCCCAAACTTATCCGTGTCCGGTGCAGACACTTCAACGCCATTTAAGTGAGTGGATATTGGATACATCCTGTCACTACACAAGCAGATAATATTTCATAATTATTATGATACATTAATTCCAAATAAGTTGGGAATACGTCACTGATATTAACTAAATACTATTTAATCATTTGCTTATAAATGTATCTAGTTTGTTTGTTAGGTACTACAATATTATTAAATAACTAGCTGATCTGGCGAACGTTGTGTTGCCATATAAATAAAAAATGTTATCGGTGAACAACCCTTATCACTTAGGGGTATAAAAATACATAGTAGCCGATTCTCAGACATACTGAATATGCATAAAAAATCGGTAATGCCGTTTCGGAGGAGTACGGTTACTAACATTGTGACACGAGAATTTTATGTAGATAAAGATACATGCCAAATTTTACTACAAACACCGGGACAGGTGAAACCAAATACAAGCTTGTTAAAAGTAAGTTTTATCATTTCCGATAAGGAAAATAGGAATTTGAAAATCCCTTGTAGAAATAGTTTCCTGCTCTTCAAACTGCACAGCAGATATAACTACCTATATACGAGTAGAGCCGTACAGTTGATTTACTGCTGACGTTCTTAACACGTATGGGAAAAAATCCTCATGTTTGGCCATTAACGATCCCTTGGATTGTACTCTTATTTCCTCCCTTTAATTGAAGTGTACCTTCGAGAGCCCCCACTCAAAGATCACCAAATTTCAATTGAGGTGAATACACCAAACAATAGTTAAAAGCCACAATTAAGTCAAAATAGTATAACATTATAAGTAATTAAATTTGGATGAAAATATAATGTTAATGGAGGAAGACGTTACTCCTGGAAAACTAATTCCAAGCATGTAGCAGTTTTTGTAGTAATATTTGCAGCTAATAAAATAATAATACAATACATCATCAACCCATTAATGTCCCACTGCTGGGCAGAATGATAAGGATTAGGCCATAGTCCACCGCGCTGGCCAAGTGCGTATTGGTAGACTTCACATACCTTTGATATTTTTTTTTTAGAAAATCTCTCAGGTATGCAAGTTTCCTTACGATGTTTTCCTTCACCGTTTAAGCAAGTGATAATTAATTTCTAATACGCACATAATTTTGAAAAATCAATGGTGCGTGCCTGGGATTTGAACCTGGGATCCCTCGATCGCGAGGTCTAGTTTCTTAACCACTAGGCTATCACTGCCTGCAATACAATACATTTAAGTCTTATTCAGTTTGTGTGCTGTTCTGGTCGAAATGTAATGGACTCCTTTGTGGTTCAGGTTCAGTCTACCAATAGCCTGTTGTGTCCGTCCATATCAGTAATGAAAACTGCACAAGGAAAAACTACCTGTATATGAAAGATAAGAGTCGAATTTAAAGGTCAAAGGATCCCTGGTTCGATCTCCGGTCAAGCTAAATTAAATTGTTCTTTCTGGGTGTCGACTTAAATGTATTTGTTATTGGCATAAAATAATTGCTTCCTTAGCTACAATTGTATCCCGAAAAGATAACTCAAAAAGTAGTCAATATTTATTTTTACAAAACATGCTTTGCTATATAACCATGTTTTTGTATAGTTACTTTTTAAACTGAAGTTGCCACTGACACGAGAATACCTAATATTTATTTAATATTTGAGCCACAGCAAAACGTACCAGTGTTTTTCTAGTACGTTATAAAATTTCGGTTAGGATATTTCGATATCAGCGAAAACTCATTCAGTTGAGTGCACTATAATTCTATTTCACTCATGCATAAATAAATATGCTGACTATTTATATATTGGTTTAAAATGGGACTTCATTACTATGTAGGCAATTTCGTGTAAAAATTCAAAATCTGCCGAATTTCGGCTAAAAAAGCATTGGTGATTTTGGTGATTAGTTGTTGCTATTTTTATTTTTCCTAAACGGGATATTTTCGCGTCCCCAAATTGTTCTTGGGAATATTTGGACACTCAAAAATATAAAAACAACGTCATGTATACACTGAGTGCTTGTATCGCAGCCGATATATCCACAAGTTGATACATTGATACAATTTGTACATGCCATTTGTCTTCACTAAAGCTGTGATAGCCTAGTGATTTTAATTCGACCTTTAAGGGGCTCTGAGGGAGGTTTTAAATTAATCACCTCTGATTGCTTTAGCGGTGAAGGAAAACATTGCGAGGAAACTTAACGTCTTTAGTTCTGTACAAAAAAGTTCTAAAAGATATTTTAATTCTATTAATTTACACTTAAATCATTATCACTTCTAAGACGATACCTTTTCCAACAGTGGGATAATAGGTTGATCACGATCATGATCAATATAATTTATTAACTTTAACAATAAAGTTAGCGTAGCTTTTAACCCTTATCGATATGTTTAGGTGGTGTAACGTTCTAAAGGAAATCCCACACGATTGTGTATTGTACGTGTGTATAAAAGCTGAAGAAAGCCGAGGGTCTATCAATCACGCTGAAAGCAGATACGACGTGCCGTTATCCTAATGTTAACCATTTACTTACTTTTCCGAATGTTCCGACCAGGAAAGTACCTACGATTGATTTTCCAGGTGAACAATGTGTTATAGTTGCGGTGTTGGGTGATTAGATAAGAATATAACTTGTGTTTTATAAGATAATCCATAAGTTAGACATCTTAATCGTCAAACGACCATGCGAGCATGCAGTCCATCGTATTATAGCCACTGCCGTCAAAAGACGTCTGCATTTAACCTCACATAAGAATAGAGGTCTGCCTGAGACCGACCACAGATCCGTTGCCACTATTGAGGACTAAGTTGGAACGCCTTAAAAAAACAAAATAGGCATGTCTTCTATACCACACTCTTAAAACCTGGCCACGGCAGCGCTAACACTACTGGTATTACTAAAAAAAAGGTGTGTAGGTGGTGCCTCCGTGGTCAACTCCGAAAGGGTTCTACTATCTTAAAAATATATAATTTGATTTACTGAAAATAATTTCAAGTATTCTTGAAACAATGTTCAATAAACAAAATTATAAACATTCTTGATTTCAACCCAAAAGGACCGTTTACGCACACAAGAGTTACATATTGAATCGAATACAATTTCCAGGCAACTTTCAGATAAAAATGTCTTACAAGATCTCTCGAGATGAAGTAGCTCTCGTAAAAAAGTTCGCCACTTTCGCCCCAAAGTTTTTTATTTACCGAACGAGTGGATGTAGTGTAGGCGCGCAATACTGTCCCGATTGGCCGTAACTCTTCAGAAAGGGTTCTTGGTGAACTCTCGAGATAGGGTTCTTTCGTACAAATGTTAAATGTTCAGGTTTTGGGAATAAAATATTAGGTATTGATAAGAGAATAAATTTATAGAAACTGATATTAGTCAGTTTATAAGATTTTTTAAGTTTACTAATTTATAGGTACCAAAGTTCCTTTTGTAATTTAGGCGGTAATTTCGTGTCTGGGTTTTTGATTTTGATGCTAAAACCTTAATCATTTTATGGTAGCAATAATAGCTTTGCACTTCTATATCATTGTCTGATATATCTATCTATTAATTATTTTCTACGATTAAGTAAGAGACGAACTGCTCAATCAAAAGTTGATAAATATTTTTTTATTAAAAACTAAAGATTTTTGAAAGTTTCAAGTATGTGTCAAAAAGAAGACTGTTAGATTTTCTATGAAATCCTCTATTATCCTTCTCTACCAATTAGAAATGAATGGCTCAATTTCTATCTGGTAAGTTCTCGGTGCACCTATATGGAGAGACAAAATTATTTTTTTACCGGTTTATTTAAAAGTAATTAAAACAATAACCAGTTTATTGTCTCAGTGTTATCCAAAACATATTTTATTCAGTAAGCAAGGAGTCGGCAATATTATTTGGCTCGTCGTAACTCGTGGATACAAGTGGTCCTTAGGGACGTCTGTAGGCAGTTGTTCAGGTTTGAGGAACATAAAGCATTGTGGAATGACATTCCGTAAGATGAACCCGATGGAATGGTTTGTTAGTTATTTTTATCACTTCCTTGAAACAGACTGTCTTTACTTTTTAATAAACTTCCTGCAAACTAGGATTCCTTAGGACCTATGATAAGTATCATATTCTCAAACAAATAAGAGTATGAACTCAAACCCAAAGTATATCAAACCTAAATTCTTTATGTATGTGACCGAGACCTAAGTAAGTAACCAAATTCCCTAAGTAAATATAAAAAGTTGCTTAAAATGTTTATGTATGTAAAAATCATTTAAAAGCCTTAAAATAGTTATTGTGTTAATCTATATTTTACACCTCATTGTATCTTCTGTTAATCTGCATATAAATTTGTTTTGATGCGCTTGAAAAGAAATAACATCATATTGCGCCTGAACAAATAAAATAGCACAATTTTATTCTCGCAAACGGATATTATTGCGTTATAACAGAATCAGAACTGTAGTCACTATATTGCTGTGTCGCTGATTCACAATTCGATCTCCTATCAGGCAAGTATTTAAATTATAAATTCAGATATCTATTTTCCGTTTCTGTTTCCGCATTCCTATCACAATGAGAAATAAGCCATAGACTTCACATATCTATTGCAAAACATTTTTTTAAAGAGATATTTTTTCAGACATACGGCATCGTTTCAACTACTAATCGCTCTCCGCTTAAAAAACCGTTACAAAAGTTACTGCAAAATTTAACCGTGGAAACGTAAACATGTAGGATCAAACCGGATAATGGGAAAACGTTCCGTGGTTTTGGCGATAGCGTAATGGGTTTATGTCAGCACAAAAAAATTAAGCGTAAGCCCTTCCCGAAATCTTGTAAGACACATTGAATATTATGTTTTTTAAGGTACTACTCGCTGACTGGACTGAATCGCGCTTCCGTATTTATTTATTTTTATTTTATCGCCTCGCTCAATTTTTACGGAATATTATTGGGGAAGGCGTAAAGTAAAAACACTGATAAAATTCATACACCTTTGAGAACTTTAAAGAAATCTCTTGGACATGTAGGTTTCGTCACCATGATAGTAAATTATAATTATATTAATTCATAAAATATACAATTTATATATGAGACTTGACCTGAGCTTCGAACCTTGTACTCCAAAAAGAACATAGCATATGAAATAATGAAGAAATCACTTGTTTCAATTGTAAATACAAGTGACTAGGCTATTCCTGACTACGCTAAATGAACATTAAACACAGATATTTGATTTGATTTGATATTATTAATTATAACTACAGTGTAAGCGCCGATTAACGGAATTTGGATATTAATGTGCCAATTCAATTAAAACGAGAAATGCGTACACTGAATAATTCATAATGATCAAATTTGAAAGCTCATAAATTAACAATACGTGGTTTGCATCACGGTAATGGTGTAACTAAAATATTCAATTATTTGTTGTTTAATGTCCAATGTTGAACGAATCTAATATGTTAAAATAATCTAGTAGTAACAACAAAATAGGAGTTAAAGGGATTTATTCGTATTTACAGGTACATGAAGTAATATATTATAATCATTTCAGTAGAAGCGGGAGAAGGCGTAGGGTGCAGCGTATCCGTAGGCGCCGAACTTGGCGTAGTTGTATCCTAAAGGAGCGGCGTAGGAAGCGGCGTATGGCGCGGCATAGGGAGCGGCGTAGGCGTAGGGCGCGGCGTACGTGGCAGCGATGGGTGCGGCAGCGATCAGTGCGGGGTCCTTGCGCACAACAGCGTTGAATCCTCCAGCGCCAGCAGCATAGTCCACAGTACGACGGGTGCCGTCAGACTCCAGCAGCGAGTACTGGCCGTTTACGTTATTTCCGAAGCGGTTCTCCACCTGGTGCTTGTAGTCACCGGTGTAGGGGTCCGCCACGCCGTATGAAAAGCTCGAAATGTCGGAGGCGCTGGCGACGGCCACGAGGGCGAACAGGATGATGCACTGAAAATATGTGTTTATAAATATTACATATCACGATTCCATTCACAATAATTTGTTAATAAGTAGGTAGTTTTATTGATATTTGAAAATTGATATTAGTAATAAAATAACTATTTTTAATTTTCTTTCATTTTAATTTTTAAAGTTTTTTCAGTTTAATGATTGAAAAATTAATATACAAAAATTAACAGCCATATACTTGTATTAGGTACATGGTTTGATCGTTACTTAAAAAGTAGTTATATGGTAATTCTATATTTACCTTCATCGTGATGTAAAATGTTATTACTGCAACTGACGTTGAAGTCCTTTTGAAGTCTGGTGCCTATAGTTGTTTTTATTCGCTTTATATATCAACGCAATACACTCCGTCGGACCTTCGAGGAAACGCTTAAAGTTCAACGTGAAAACTGGAATCTGTAACAGGTTGTCTATTTTGTAACGTGTAAATGATCTCCTTTTATTAAATTGTATCAGTTATGTACCTTTAAATAATAAGTAGTTGGGCCACCGCGCTTCGTTCTGTGTGGTAGTCTCGTCAAGTAATAGATTTCGTATGATCATCCTATTTTTTTACGATTTGAAGAATCGGATGTCTGTGTAGTCTTGATCAATAAAAAAGGTAATTAACTACTGTATGTAAATACTGTAGGACGGCCATATATATGATGCAACCCTTGTGTAATAAGTGGAAATGCATGATGTAGTGCATCTCTAGTGATAAAGTTATCACACCCTTCGGACCAGAACATAGCGGTGCTTGACACCGTTGCTGTGACACAAAAATTGGTGTAGCTGTGAAGTACTGTGGACTAGCCGTTTTTGAATTACAAAGGCTTCTAATATCTTAAAATTATCTCGTAGTATTATAACAAAAGTTATTTTCTGATGGGATGTTATATAGTTATTTATAGAGTATATAAGGTATGCTTTCCGAATTTACATTTCGAATTCATCTGTCCTGGTTTAAATAGTTAATTCAATGTGCAGTACCAAATATTATTTTCGAGTTGTAGTTTTTAGAAGTTTATTTACATCCAAAAAATATAAACGTTGGTTAGAAGCGTTATTTACAGAGTCCACATTCTAATATCATTATATTTTCAAAAATCAAGTTTTCTGTATACATTTTGTTGCAATCCTCAAAACTAGTTTTTATGAGTTCTATATAATATTATTTATAGAAACAGACTTTTAACTATTTATTCAAGTTCATACAATAAACTAAACGGTGACTTTTTAATTATTTTAGTATAAAAGAGCAATAATGTTTTAAATAAACTTTTTCATGTTTCCATATCTCGAATCCTTCGCAGGACTTCTATATTCAGATATTAACGGATGAGTTATAGAAGCTACATATAGGCTTAAATTCACTATTTTCCTTAACTTAATTTAACTTAATTTGTTCACAACTTTGGCGCTGAAGAGTTTTTATAATATTATATTTGTTAAATTTCTATCACTATTTGGAAACTATTAAATTTTAATTCATGATATATAATTATAACAGTATAATCTACCATGCGGTTGTTTCCAAGCGAAATAAATGCGCGAAGCGCGCGCCTACCATCTCACATGTATATTTTCTTACAGACCTGGAATTAACTTCAGACCATAATATGGTCATACCATCACATACATGTCATATTTAGTATGCAGTATTTGAACTAATCAAATCAATATCAGTCATCTTCGTTAGGTTATTTGGAAATATGAATGTTAATAAATATTCTTATTTATCGCAACTTGATGTTTTATTGGATAACCGAAGCTTAGTGTACAATCTAAAATTTAAAAAAAGCTCAGTCGATAGATTGTAACTGTTTCTACAATTATGCATTAATAATAAATGATCATGATTATTATTAAAAACAGCTAGCTAGTGCTTAAAGATATAGCTACATAGGCTACTTCCACTACCACAATTTAGACTAATTGAATTACACCTCAGTTAAAATCCGTAAAGCCTTTTGGGTTGGAGCGCATGCCAAAGAATGAGACATACATACATACATATTCTCGATTAACATTCTATGAATTAAGTTCTATAAGAATAAGAGTTATCATTTATATTGGTTTTTGGTGTTACCAAAATTTAACTTATCTAATAAAACGTCAGTAGAATTTTAAATTATATTACTTAACCTCGGGTTTATACCTACTTTTTAAGAATTGAACTTTAAGACTTGGTTTTCTTCCAAGGGGTAATTGATTTAACTTTTTAATAGGTTTTAAGAAAGAAGTTCTTAAGTAGCTAAGAGGTAAAATTTGGTTTTACGTTTACGGTGTTCAACTGCGGTAGGACGTCTTATAAATCAAATATTTGGTATTAAAAAATAATATGAACCAATATGTAGTTTTTCCTTCTTTTTTTTCAAAATATTCTTTAATTAGACAATAGGGATACTGTGTTACATGTCGAAAACATTTTTTTTCTTCATTTTTAGCTTGCGGGACCGGATTTGGGGAGGACATGCATGCAAAAGGGCCCCAAGAGAAATAATATATTCAACGGGTCAGCTAGTTTTTTCAAATATTGTTTATTCGCATTTTTACTGATAATAGTTACACTTAACTAAATAATGCTTTATGTGGTGAAATAATTATGGCTTTTTAAAGATTTTAGAGTAAATAATGTTCATTTTATTTGGAAAATAGTTAGGGGCCTCTGCTTCTTGCCCCTGTGCCCCCACATTTTAAAACTTGACCCTGCTTGTCCTATTATATCTTTTGGTGCAGCGAGCATAATAAATATAAACATAATCATAAATAGTTACAATTAAGTAAATAATGCTTTATGTGGTGAAATAATTATGGCTTTTTAAAGATTTGAGAGTAAATAATGTTCATTTTATTTGGAAAATAGTTAGGGGCCTCTGCTTCTTGCCCCTGTGCCCCCACATTTTAAAACCTGACCCTGCTTGTCCTATTATATCTTTTGGTGCAGCGAGCATATTAAATATAAACATAATCATAAATAGTTACAATTAAGTAAATAATGCTTTATGCGGTGAAATAATTATGGCTTTTTAAAGATTTGAGAGTAAATAATGTTCATTTTATTTGGAAAATAGTTAGGGGCCTCTGCTTCTTGCCCCTGTGCCCCCACATTTTAAAACCTGACCCTGCTTGTCCTATTATATCTTTTGGTGCAGCGAGCATAAAAAATATAAACATAATTGTTTTAAGTATTTTTATTCGTATTTATAGGTATATCGGAATATATTAATATCATTTCATCAATAGTAGCGGGGGAAGGCGTAGGGTGCAGCGTATCCGTAGGCGCCGAACCTGGCGTAGTTGTATCCTAAGGGAGAGGCGTAGGATGCGGCGTAGGGCGCAGCGTAGGGAGCGGCGTAGGCGTAGGGCGCGGCGTAAGTGGCGGCGATAGGCGCAGCGGCGACCAGCGCGGGGTCCTTGCGGACCACGGCGTTGAAGCCTCCAGCCCCGGCGGCGTAGTCCACAGTGCGGCGGGTGCCGTCAGACTCCAGCAGCGAGTACTGGCCGTTCACGTTGTCGCCGAAGCGGTTCTCGACCTGGTGCTTGTAGTCACCAGTGTAGGGGTCCGCCACGCCGTATGAGAAGCTCGACAGATCGGAAGCGCTGGCAAAAGCCACGAGAGCGAACAGGATAATGCACTGAAAACATGAAATTTTAAATATCAATATTTATTCTACGATCACAAAGACTTTGCATTTGGTAACTTTTAATGGATATAATTTAAATTTGAATATAACTATTATTTACCTTCATTATTTTGTTTTTACTGCGTCTTTACTGCAACTGTGACGAAGTCCTTCTTGAGTGTGATGATTATAAATGTTTTTCCTTCGCTTTATATATGATCGAAAATCCAGTTCTGGTCCTTCGAGGAACACGAGTACTTTAAAGTTCAACGTAACTAGAATCTGTAACAGGTTGTCTATTTTGTAACAACGTACAAGTGAGTTTCTTTTATGTTAATATTTAGTTATTCGCCTTTAAATAACAGCGTGTACAACTTGTTAAGCTTGTGTTATTTTTAATCTTTGTCTATATTTTTGTATTCATCGGCAATAATACTGCGATAATCAAGGGTTATTTTCTGATACATCAATGACAAAGTGAAGAAAATGAATGGCGCGGCTTCGATATCGTTTCCTGTAATCTGCATTAATATGTGGGTTTATATTGTATTGTGTTATTACTCAAAAACAACACGAATAGTAGCTTTGCAACGAATACATTTCTATAAACGTGTTATATGTATTAATAATGCAATAAACTGAGGTAGAAGTGTTTTTAGTCTACGCTGTGTAATATTGTGTAATGATTATGAACTATACTTCTATTAGAAAAATATTTGGGTTGAAAATTAATTAATATTTAAATAAAAGGTGAATATAAGTTATATATTTTAGTGTAGTAATTTTCTTATTTCTTTATATTTTAGAAGATAAAAGCAAACGAACCCGCATGAGATCTGATTGTAAAAGATCATTGCTCATAGACATTTGGGGTAACACCTACGAGTAAATAGGGTTGATGTATTAAGATCAACCACGCAATTTTATAACGCAGAAATAGGAAATACATGTTTTTTTCATAATATCACGTCATCAAAAAATGTGGTCAATGACATTGGCGCAGTAAACAACACAGTTAATTATACTAATAGTACTTTTGTAGGCAAGTGAGTGATGGTATCCCCTTAATAATTATGAATGAGTTTCTCGATACTTGGTATTGATGGAATTAGTGATTGATTGATTAGTTAATAAAACCTATTTCAAACGTCCTATTTTATACTCTGTTCTATAGTAGGAGCTCATTTGTCAATATACAGGAAACAAAGTTACATACATCTAACCAATTCGTGTATTGCTATGTTGTAAGATCATTTTAAAATTTCGAAAGATCCATTCGAAACCGAGATGATTTTTGATATTTCTTTATATTGAGATGTTATACGAGTATGAATACATAATTATTTTAAGGATTTTTATTCCTATTTATAAGTATATCGGAATATATTAATATCATTACTAGCATGGATTTCCGAAAAATAACACCTGATAACTATAATTGAGATGATTTATTTATATTGATTGATATTATTATTGATATAATTTGGATAAAAAAAAATAGTTCCAAGAGGTGTGTGAAGTCTATTAATTAGCACGTGGCCAGCGCGGTGGGCTATGACCTAAACACCTTTTACTTCGAGAGGTCCCGTACCTAGTAATGGGTGGATGACAATGACAAATATATAAGTCATCAATGCCGGTGGCGCAGTTCTTTTTTATAATATAGGAGTAGCAGATAAGCATGTAGTCCACCTGACGATAAGTGGTTTCTGCCGTCCATGGAGATCTGTAATCAACTCCAGATATGATTAGATATTCCTACTTGAGGTCGGCCACAGATGCGCCGCTACCTCTGAAAAATAAGCTGGAACGCCTCGGAAATGTATGTTTCCCTTACCACATCCTTCAAAGCAGAATACAGCAGCGTTTAAAATTGCCGTTTTGGGGCAAAAATAACTGTGGCGGTGGTGCCACCGGAGCCGAATCACAAAGGGTTCTACTTATCTTTAAATTTAATATATTTATTTAAATTTCTAGAGATTTGAGATGAACATCTATTAAATTAGCATCCCGAATGTCTAGTTTCAAGGTGTTGAAAAATGTATTCACTTACCTTCACTTATCTATCTAACTATGGATATTGTAATTAATTCAGGTTTGAACTCGTGTTGCTAAATAAAGAATAGCACTAGGTGCAGATTATCTGCGCTAAGCTTATCTCGGATTGATGTGTATCAATAATCGGTTTATAGAAATCCGATCGAATGAGTTTACTGTGTTAACATACATAAAATGTATTTAGAATTAATTTATAGATTAGAGAGATTTATGCTACTATATCCAACAAACGGAAAAAAAATCTTTTTAATTCTTACTGTACTGTACTGTACAGGGTGTATAACTGTAATCAAAAATTAAAAAAAAATATACAAACACAATATTCGTGTTATAATGGAATATATGTACATAATATTTACACCTAATAACAGCAGTGTTAAGCGTTGCTGTGTTCCGCTTTGGATGCTGTTTTAAGAGAGACATATTTAACTGAAGCGTTCTAACTTAGTCCTCAGGTATATCAATGCATCTATGGCCAACCTCAAGCAGGAATGTAATCTTATCTTATTGATAACATGTATCGATCGGTGATACATAATTGATCATAAGATGAACTATATGTTCCTAGCTATATCAATATTGGAAAAAAATACTGCGGTCAGGTAGATGAGCATATTTAACTGTATGTTTTTTTCCTATAGGTTATATGTTTGTAATGTGATTTCTTAATAGTTCACGAATTCGAATTTTATGGGAATATTTTTCCGCGCTCAAAATAGGTACAAAAAAATGATTTAAATTATTATTATAGACGTTTATTCGTATTTACAGGTAGATCGCAATATATTATTATCATTTCAGTAGAAGCCGTAGGGGGAAGCGTATCCGTAGGCGCCGAACCTGGCGTAGTTGTATCCCAAAGGAGAGGCGTAGGACGCAGCGTAAGGAGCGGCGTAGTGTCCGGCGTAGGGAGCGGCGTAGGCGTAGGGCGCAGCGTAAGTGGCGGCGACGGGCGCGGCGGCGAGCAGAGCGGGGTCCTTGCGCACAACAGCGTTGAAGCCTCCAGCTCCGGCGGCGTAGTCCACAGTGCGGCGGGTACCGTCAGACTCCAGCAGCGAGTACTGGCCGTTCACGTTGTTGCCGAAGCGGTTCTCGACCTGGTGCTTGTAGTCACCGGTGTAGGGGTCCGCCACACCATATGAGAAGCTCGACAGGTCGGCGGCGCTGGCGAAAGCCACAAGGGCGAACAGGATGACACACTGAAAAATAGAATAGAATCATTAATAAAAATAATTAAATGATATGCATTATGAAAATTGTTCAAAGAATTTTTATTCGAGCACATTTTAAAAAATAAAATTTATTAAAATAAATATTCAATTAATTTACCTTTGCTACCATTTTGTAGATTTTATTTTATTGTAGTGACTGACTCGGAGATTGCTCTGAATCTGATGTTCGGTAATTATCTTCGACTGCCTTTTATATCATTGAAGCATTCCAATCCAGTACTCAACAACAATCGAGGAAACGCCTAAAGTTCAAGATTAAGTTGACAAAAACATGAATCTGTAACAGGTTGTCAGTTTTGTAACAGTATGGAAATGAAGTCCTTTTTTAACAACTGGGCTTTTTTATTTATAGCGCGTCTAGTTATTGCACAACTTAATAAGCTTCTTATGTGTCAACGTTTTTATAATGAGCTTTTCAATTCATTTTAAAGTTTTCTTTTTATAAATCAGTGGTAGTTATCGCAATATACTTATGTGGTTGTGTATCACTTGTATTAAAACCAGCTGATTAATAAATTAGTAGAAGAAAACTAGTCATAATGTCCTGGATTGACTCCTATAGTTGCCTGTAACAGTTTTAGGCAATCGCCACGGATATAGTAAGCGTACGTTTCTTATTTCGCCACTGCAAGCCTATCCATATAAAATAACTGGACATAAAGACACAGTTCAAAACTTCTTAATTACTCTACATCACTGCTATTTCAGTAAAAAGTATTTTCTCATTATTCAACATTAATTTATGTGTAAGTATAAAATAATACTCCACATAAGATTCTTATCTCACAACACACTGGCAGAACTGTTATTTTAATGAAATTATTAATTAAATGTAATATTTCTCTTACACGTTATGTAAAATTTCAAATACCTTAGAGTATTTGCATTATGTTGCTGACGTTAAAATTGTAATTTTAGCGAAACCCACAAATTTCAAAGCGTACAGACCATGTGGTTTTCAGATATAAGGCACATTAATTATACATTTGAGGTTCACATTTTAAGCGAATAATATAATATTCGGAATACCTGGACCGCGAAACCTTAAGGCTGTGTGTAGAAATGGTTTTATAATTACTATGTAATTAATTTTCATAAAAGTATTTGAATGTTGCGTTTCATAATATTTAGATATAACTAGCTGACCCGGCAAACGTTGTGTTGTCATATAAATAAAAAATGTTAAGGTGAACAACCCTTATCACTTAGGGATATGAATAGATAGTAGCCGATTCTCAGACCTATTAAATATGCATATAAAATTTGGTGAAAATCGCTAAATCCGTTTCGGAGGAGTACGGTAACTAACATTGTGACACGAGAATTTTATATATAAGATATATGTATTTAAAGAATGTATAGTATAGATATGAATTACAAGTATGACATTATATCACATGTTACTACATTTTGAAATTAGTTTTTTAGGTTTAGGTATGGAGCTGGTTTAGGATAATGACATTTAGATTTAAATATCAGTTAAACCTTCAATTTCATTCATTTGTAGGTAAGAATAACTAATTTGTTAATGTCATGTTCAGGTTAATTAACCGTATCTATAAACAATTAATAAGTATAAGCGCCATGGACACACACATAGACAAATACAGAAACACCCAGACCCAGAAACAGAAATCTAAATTCATCATTTAGATATCACCCTCTGCGCGTCAGACCGGTATAGTGACCGCTCCGCCACGCAGGTCGTAGTATGCATTGGTCATTATGTTATTTAAATTTAAATTTCTTTTGAATAGATAATTCTCATTTTATATGTGTTATTTTCAAGTTTAAATCATAATAAACAGCTATTCGCAGAGAAAACCTCATGTTTAAGTCTACAGATACTTCTTAGTCTGTCCTGAGCCTTATCTGTAAGCCACCGACCGTGGGTTGCAAACTATTCTAGAGTACGTAACAGTAAATATTAAAACTTTCTTTAAGTGTATAGTACGCGCACAGCAAAATAAATGTGCTAATAATAATTGCTGTACTTGGTCTTGATCTATGTTTTAATTGTCATTAACATTAATTAATTTTGCTGAAATAATTTTATTTCAAAAATAAGCTATACATATAAATAGCATGATTGTCTTGTTCAAATGAGTGATTTTGATTATACCTTATAATACGAAGAAGTATATGAAAATTACCTGAAACAAAAAAATGTCATCGATATATTTTTATGTTAAACCAAAAATTGTGGAAATAAAATTTATACTATGTCAAAAATTTCTGTTTGTAAAAGAGGTCTAAAATACACTATAATTTTTCTAACGTGAAGTATTTCTGCATCTGGAAGGATGTTAATGTCATCTTACTCCTCAGGAGTGGCAATCCATCTCTGATTGGCTTGGAGTTTCTATTCCTGTTCTATATGAAGAAAACCAAAGAAGTTACCACCATCAACGGTGACTACTTTCAATCAGGTGGACTACAAGCTCGTTTGCTAATCCAATATTCCAATAATGTAAACTGAACCATATTATTTTGCATAAGCACGGAAACATCTTATCTAACCTATAACCTACAAGCACACACTACACGTATGAACATAGATAAAGTACGTGACCGACAAATGACCCGGTAACGGGTCCTTTGTTAACGGATCGGCGCTGGATTAATTAATGAGGGGTAATCCACTTGCACCCCCATTCTAATCATGGCGCACGAGTGGCCCACAAAATGCTATGGGATAATGGTATGTCATAAAATTTCAGGTTACTTACAGAAAAGTAGTGGAAGAATATGTTACAACCGGGGAGGTAACACCGCTATACTTAATTTCGAACGTAAAACAGTTCTTGCCTTTGCAGTGGATATTGGCTGACTCAGTTATAAGGCGACCATCTTAATCCAGGATACTAGCATATTTTGTTGACCTCGGGTAGAACCTTTTTTCTATATTAAATTGGTTACCGGTGTCTTTTGGCAGCAGCGATCGCTTACGATGAGATGGACCGCATGCTCGTTTGCCACTTAAATCTTATAAAAATACTACAGTGAAAGATCAAACTTAATACGTGTTTCAATCGAGGATATTATATTTTTGGGTATAACTATAAACCAGCGGATATTTTGCCAGGAATGGATTTATTTCATTCAAATAAAATTTCACTGACATTAATCTGATAGTATTATTTTCGTTATTAAAATTTAAACTTTTAGAATCAATTTTAATAGATATTAATAAGACCTTTTAAATGGAGATTTTAGATCACTGTCATGCATGCGTGATCCTTTCTTGCGAAAGCATATTATAACGATGATCATGTTTTAATAGGCGCTAAACCCCCGACCACCTGACCCCAAATATGAGACCGAAATATCCGTAACCGCATTATCCCGCCACTTTTTAATAGGATAATAAATCCTATAACGCGGCAAAACAAAGTACACAAAAACAAGCTCCTTAGCCCAATGGACTTCACGGTCCGTTGCCTCCGCCTTCGTCACGGGTGGTTAGCTCCGGCGTTTACGGTGTCACCCTGTTATTGGGCTTGGATAAATCCGCAACTATTGTTCTAACGCGAGAGTTAAAGTTTGGCGGGAATTTTATACTAAATGCCGTCGTTAGGCTGCATTCTGATTTTATATTTGCGGTGGAGTTAAACAAGGTATTCAAATGAGTAGTCAAGATAATCATGGTATTTGTGACCAAACACAGATAAAACTTTCATTTTATGTGAAGCTTATTAGATACCTACATGGGAGGCAGTGGCTACTTCATTGCTTAAGAGTCATTGTTATAAATACAGGGTTGCCGATTCCAAATAGTAGAGTGTTTACTGAGCATATAAGCAGGAATATGAGGTCATCAGTGATCATAAACAGATGGAATGCTTTATGAGTAAGTCAAAATAGATTTGCCAAACACTTCCGAATTAAACACACATAGTCCCGCTACAAAATAAATGGAGTTAAGTTGTGTAACTTTAACAATTATTATTTTATCATAAGAACCTTCTATTACAAATGGATATTAATGTTAAAATAATAAAATTCAGGAAGTGTAATTTCAAAATCGAAATTCGTATTTCGAAATCGAGATTATGAATTTTCTATGTTAGCTTAAGGCGTTTCCAATTTTGCAATTGCGACCGATATTTGCTTTTATAATGGAATATATATTTTCCACAATTGAATTATTTCGTTTGTTTATCAAATTATTTTTTGTGTAATTTTTAAGGGTTCGTACACAAAACTGCGATGCGACGTCGCATCGCAAAAATCTGCGAGCTCCTTCGACGCATCGCAAGAACTTGCGAATTGATTCGCATCGCACAGTGGTTGTTGTTGTTGGTCACCCTGAGAGACGCTACGCCGCACGATATCGCATCGCAGCAATTCGCATCGCAATTTTCTGCGTTGCGAATTCGCATCGCGTCGCATCGCAGTATTGTGTTCGAGCCCTAAGTGTCAATCAGAATTTAAAATAAGTATGACAAGACACGCAACTCTGATTTTTCGACAAAGTTATGTGCGTATTAGTCGCTTATCACTTTATGTAAAGGAAAGCATCGCGAGGAAACCTGCAAGATGAGAGTCCTTTAAAAGAAGTTCCCAACAGTGTGTGAAGTTTACCCATATGAACTTCGCGCGTGTGGTAGGCAATGACCTATGCCTAGTAGTGGGAACTGGTACGACTAGCCCTGATATCTCGACACCTCGTAATACCATTTAATATATATCTATTATTAGATAAAAGGTGATATGACCCGCTGTAGTTCGACACCGGAGGCACCACTGCCACACCTCTTTCTTCCTAATAACAGCAGTACGTAACTAATAACAACAGCGCTACTGTGTTCTGGTTAGAAGGATGTGGTAAGGGAGACATATAAGGAAGTATGTCTCCCTTACCACCTACGAGGCATTCCAGCTAAGTCCTCAAGAGCGCATTTATGAGCGACCTCAGATAGGAATCTTATCTTACCTGGGGTTGATTACAGATGTCCATGGTCAGCAGTCTGCTACTCTTATATTTAAAAAATCCTAATATTATTATTTATTAACATGTAGTCCTTACCACTGATGGACGCTACGACATTAAATATATAAGTACGCTGTCATAAAGGAGCTCCACCATGTGATAAATGAAGTTGGACGTAAGACCCTTTCAAGAGTTTTTCGTCAACCCTATTTGATGTCGATAAATTGAGTTATGTTGTCTGTGCTAACAGATTTTGTTTTGTTTGATCGGATTTCGTTTCCGACGCGTTGGGAATTTGCCAAACTCAGGTGCTTTGTATGAGACTTTCTCATAAAGTACATAAAGTAAATTAAGAGACTAATCAGATATCACACAATAATAAATTAAGGATTTATTTAATGTAATAACGTATTTATACCCAAAGTAAAATAGATGCGGGATAAAGGTGGTAGAACCCTTTGTGGTTCGACTCCGGCGGCACCACTGCCACCTATTTCAGCCTATTAACAGTAGTGTTAAGCGCTGCCTGGTTTAAAGAGTAAGGTAGTAAGCGAGACTTTTCCGAGGCGTTCCAGCTTAGTCCTCAGGGGTAACGGCGCATCTGTGGCGAACCTCAGGTAGGAATAAATAATCCTATCTGGGGTTGATTACAGATATCCATGGGCAGCAGTAGTCACTTACCATCAGGTGGACTGCATGGTCGTCTGCTACTCCTATATTAGAAAAAGACACACAGACATGGGCTGTGCTTGTAGTATAATATATATATATTAATATAATAATAATAATATCGCAACTCTTTAAAAGGTGGTAGAACTCAACCGGATGCAATACCTGTTAAAATAAAACTACCGCAGTTTATCGTTCAGTCCTTGCAACGTCACTTTTACATCGTCAACGTTTAAAACATCCAAAGTATTTATCAGAATAGTTTAATATTAAAAGCATTTACAATTTTATATTTTACTCTCAACATTTTTAAAATTATATTCTCTCCATTTTGCCTCGATTGTTTACACATCAAAAATTGGCAAAACGTCTGAAATCATGCTACTGTACATATTTGTGAAGTTTTTATGTTAAACGTATATTTTGTATATACATTATATATAAGACGTATATACATAAAACGTATATAAGAAAATATTTCAAATAAAACGTCAGTACCTTGTTAACCACCCGAACACTCTGTGTTAATACACAAACATGTATAAAAATAATAATGGCCGTTTTATATTCTGTATGGGTCGAAAGGTAAGCCTGACCGTAACGCTAGAACCCATCGATCCATCACCATTCGCTGAGCACGTATTCAACTCTCTAATAATAGCTGAAAGCCACTCTATTTTAGGTAGCGTTAGGAAAATCTCAAATCTTTTTGCTTTACGAGACAATTTTTTGCGACTTCGTCTTTATGGGATGAACTCTTGTCTTTGACTAATTGACTAATTATGACTAATTAGTTCCAATTTTTCGTTGGTCTTTCTGCTAGGCACGGGTTCCTCTTCAAATGTAGAGTTCCTGAGGCAGTATATGCCTCAGGAACTCTACATTTGAAGTACCCTACATTTTATTATATCAGACTGGTCCAATTTTAAAACCTGAAGCTAATATATTACAATGCTCCAATGCAAGATGGCGCGGGCTAGTGATCAAGCCTTGTTAGGTGCTTTCCTACCAATATCTGCCTGGTTACTTATCAAATTCTCTACTACACCCCATGTTGCTTAAGTAAGTTAAAAAATACACACTACTATGATGCGTAACTTTTACCACCTTTATTACATAAAATACTAAAAAGTTACAAATTTCGCCTAGAACTTAGACTAGAAACCATTGAAAAAAATAGATATCTCACCGCCTTGTAATTGAAGAAAGCCATTAAATGGCTTAAGCGGCTGACAATTCTGTCAGCCATTTAATGGCTGTCATGGTGTAATTTACGCGAAAAAATGTCAACATGCGCAGTTAAGTGTTGCAAAAACACGAAATCGAAGAAAAAGTGCGATGAAATATCGTTTCATTCGTAAATTATCTAAAAACTACATTTTTTTATATTTTTCAAACACGAAAACAGATGACAATGACAATTTCAATTGACAAAACTAGTTACATTTTCTTGTTAGGAGTGAGTAATCTTTACTAATATAGGCTAGAAACAAGTAACTATTATAAATGCAAAATTATACATTTTCGAGTTCTTTTAACATTTGCTCTAATTATTACAAATAATAGTTGAATAGAATAAGTTGGTATTTACAACATTGTTTTCTTCGCAATTATTCATTACGTTATAGGTAAGTTGTAATAAGCCAGCTTATATTCACGCAACCTACATGCATAAATTAACCACATCATTATGAACATAATAACAAGATTTTAAATGGCATATTAGGTTAATAAATATGGGTTACTTTAGTGTCTAAGCTAAATCCGCGCACGAACTTAATAAATATTCAGTTTTTAAAACAAGCATTTTAACAAAATCATTATGTTTAATGTATTCTTCTCCGAAAAACTTTTTATGTGATAATTTTATAACAGGGGTACATAAAACTAATTGGTCAACTAACTTCCCTAAGTTTAGTGTAAATGACATCTAACTTAAGATCATGCATTATTAAACGAAACGGAAATGCAAGAGTCGTTCTATGATTTGACCCTAAAATACGTTCGTAAAATACGTAAAATACTAAAATATAGTTATAAAAGGCAAGTTTAATAAACGCTTCTGAAAACTTAACGAGATTTTTTTATATAATATAGAAGTAGCAGAAGAGCATGCAGTCCACCTGATGGTAAGTGGCTACTGCCGCCTATGAACATCAGTAATCAATCCCGGATAACATTATATATTCCTACCTGAGGTCGGCTACAGATGCGCCGCTACCCCTGAGGACTAAGCTAGAACGCCTCGGAAAAATATTTCTCCCTTACCCCACCCTTCAAAACGGAACACAGCAGCTAACCCTGCTATTATTAGGCAGAAATAGGTGTGGCGGTGGTGCCGTCAGAGTCGAACCACAAAGAGTTCTACCACCTTCAGATAATCCTTTATCATTCGTCATTCGAATTTATATTACCACCATAATATGCAGGTGAAATGTCACTGTATATATTATGGAATTATTAACAGTTTTCCACGAGATATTTTTCCATGGGTAGATTTCACTTGTGACCCCTTACTATCAAATGAACAGCAATAATCTACAATAAAAAAGAACTGTGTGAATGTATTGCATAGAATAACCATAACGTGTCATTTTCTAGAACCAGTGGTTATAACCATCATGGCATTGAATGAATAAAACCTATACATAAGATAATACCTAGGCAAGTGTTGGAATGAGTACTCAATAAACAATAGATCAAATCTAGAAGTATCCGGAGAGAGGCGCTGACGAGCTGATTCTTTTGTTTTCTGCTTCATTGTTCGAGGCAGGCAGTGTGGCAACAGACAAATGTATGCTTCCGTGGGTATATAGAAAAAATTCTATCTGTAGCGAAAGATTTATATGAACTACTTTGAACACTAGGTTCTAGTGAAATAGTTCTATAAATAACTTCAATTGTGGTATTATTATTTCCTCTTAAAACACTTTAAACAATCAATCTTCTGTTTGCAAATTGCATTTACATTTTGAAGTTAATAAAGAATTTATCGACTAAAGTGTGCAAAGTCAAGTTCTAGGCAATTTTAAATCATTATAATTTTGAGTCATAATCAGTCATGCTAGTGAGAATCACATGGAAACCTTTTTTTATATTTATACGTAACAATAAGGCAGACGGGCTACCTGGTGGAAATCAGTCAACGTCGCCTATGGACATTTGCCACACCAGAGGAGTCACCAATGCATCGCCAGCTTTGGAGGAGAACTCTTTTTTCACCCCTCTTGAAGAGCCCCATGTCATAGCGCTCAGGGAATACCTCAGGAGGAAGTTCATTTCACATTTTGCACGTACGCGACAAAAAAATTACCGTGTAACGCGAATAACTCTAAGATTTATAGGCTTCCTCGCCATTGTCCCTGTAGTCCCGGGACTAGAATAGGGCGACGGTATCCTCTGCCTGTCGTAAGAGGCGACTAAAAGGGGGCATCCGGGGTTGCGGGTGGCAAGATTGGGAGGTCGAGCCGTCCGGTAAGCAACTCCGGGAAGGACTGCGGTGCGTATGGTCGCATACCGTCGTAAACACCAGACGGTGTGGCGAGTCCTGGAGCTCACCTGGGTGGCGCCCGAAGGGACTACACGTTCAGAGGACTCCGGTTGCGTTCCGTAGGAGATCCCGGAGTCCTCTTGGCAACGTAGAGGACGGCCACCGGGGGTTTTAGTGCGGTAAAAATTCCACATAACCCATAATAATGTGTCGCTCCCACGGCACCGGGTACCTTTTGAAGGTTTCCCCCTCGTAACCAAAAAAAGGCTTCCTCGCCATGTCATGTCACATTGTTAACGTACTTTGACTTATATCACAAGATCTCGTAACAACACATCAGTCACGAACGCATTATACATAAACTATCCGTAAATACAAATCGAGTGAGCTATTACATCGCGTTGACATGTTTCTGCAATCCAATATAGAACCAATTTGTTCAATAAACAAAGAAATGAAAGGGCTTAAACAAACCGGTCTCTGCGTGGACTGGTCCGAATCGGAACGGATTTTTTAATTCACTTTCAGTGGATATAAATTGAAATGCGTGGACATGCACACCTCGACCGTAGAACGATATTTTTGAACCGAAATGTTTATTCTGCCACCTTTTTTCGAAACCATTCCAGTACGTGCCTGAATATCGATGCGGTTTGCAGGTCTGCTCTCGAATTAAAATCGAATAAGGATAATATTATAAACCTACACCTTTGTGTGGTAAGGGAGACAGACTTTTCCGAGGCGTTCCAGCTTAGTCTTCAGGGGTAGCGGCGCATCTGTGGCCGATCTCAGGAAGGAATATCTAATCCTATCTGGGGTTGATTACAAATGTCCACGGGCGGCAGTAGCCACTTACCATCAGGTGGACTGCATGCTCGTCTGCTACTCCTATATTATAAAAAAAAACTACACACACAACCCATCACACATATTATAAACACATTCTACCTGAAGTCAATTACGGGTGTTGGGAAACAAGATGGCCGCTACACATGGGAATCATATATGTTCAGAATATTTTAAATGCCGGTGACCTAGGACTAATTAAAAAATATATGTCCAATGTCGTTCTTTAATACCACTTTCTTTTTTCCATGAAATTGAAGTCACGCACGATTTATAATCAGGATTTAATGACAGAAGCAGTAGATCTACAACATTAGTTCATTTCACACTATTACAAACCGAAACAAAAGAAAGCACCGTATTACATCAATTTTACGAACCTAACGAAAGAACAATACCTACAATAACACTGCAATAGAAACACAAATGGGAGGTCATCATTCATACGTGTGGAAGAAATAAAACAAACAACATTTACCCTCTAACGCGCCTCGCACTCCATCATGGACGGATGATAGAAACAGTTCAGCGTTCAGTTTTTTTTCTGTTGAAATAACAATCAATTCGCCGAGACCACGATTTATGTAATTGGGTCGACATATCGGCATAAAATAACTCCGGAGTAAAAGTTATATATCAACATAAAAAATAAGAATTGACTATACCAACATTTTTTTCGTACAAAAATTACAAAAATTGCTATCTACCATTGAGTTGATGTATTCTATAAAATCAATTACACATCTATGGATGTCAGAAATCGTACCATTAATGCAAGAAAAGGACCTTTCTTTTTAGATAGTAAACAATTACTTATTTTCACTAAAATACAGATGGTAGTAGAGTCTGTCGAAATTGTATTACTAATTAGTACGCAGAAGAATCCAAAACAAAATTCAAAATATTAAAAGAACGAATATACTCATTACACATTGAAATATGTTATAAACTGAGCATCAAAGAAAATTTAATATTCGGTTTAGGTATTTTATTGAAGAGGTACACAAGAAACTCGACCGAAGCGTTTATGACATTAATAGGCACATGCAGTACCTTGGCATACCTTTTAACGTGGGAAGTAATTGACAAAGTACAATTAAAAAGGAAGCAACGAACTTTAACAGAAATTTCATATAAATAAACGTGCTCATACAAGTCAATTAACATTTAGGTATCTTTCCATTATACAAATATTTTACAAGTCTGTTTGTGCTGAAGTTATAAAATACTTTTACACATTTATGTTCGATCACCTTGCAGTTTAGTAACCTTTCATGTTTATTTTTAACTTTTGTTATTAAATAAATCGAAAAGATTGAACCAAGTCATGCGCAAAACAAATTTATTGTAACATAAATATTTACACTAAATTTCATTTTGGCATTTACATAAATACAAAAACTGAGCACACTCGTTTTTGAAACATAAATAATGAATTGAGTTTAATTACAATAATTAAAATTTACAAAGTAACATGTTTACTTTCGTGCCAAATTGAGACAATTTAATACTTACGAGTAGCATGTTTATTTTAAGCGGAAACTACCTCCCGTAAAACAGATTGTTTATGTCTTTGATCTTGTGAGTTCGTTTTGTAAACAAAACTCCGTACAAATAAGCAGGATTCTACGTCTTGAACGTACGCCCTCAAACATTTTAACAAAAAAATCTTAATAAACATAAAGCAAACTTCAAACCTCTTATACTTTAGAATTTTGAATTAAAAAAATAAACTAAAAAAAACCGACTGCAAAGTTATTTTAGATTTTTTTTTAATTATTATTAATAGATGGCTCCCAAATCTGACCTCTAAAATAAAAAAAATGTTACAGAATTTCGCTAGAGGTTGATGTGAACTAATAATCTAATAACTACTGATATGACCGATATTTCAGTACAGCGGGAAAAACTACAAAAGTCCTAAGTTTCATACTCGTACAATAGCGTTTAAATCATTTTAATCGCTTGAGACATCGCTGTTTTATCGGGGACACACAAAATATATTTTGGGCGAATTGATAACCTCCTTGCGGATGCTGGCCAATAAAATATAGTTTTCTATCTCCGCTGAATCGACTCTAAATCAAATCTAGGTCTTTTTGTAATGGTAGGTTGTTACAGTGACTTCTAACCGGGTCGTCAGATTTATCTGAAATTCATATATCACTTTCGAGTTCCACTGCTAGATAAGGCCTCTCCTAATTAGCGCCAATACAAACGGTCTGGTGAATCTTACGATTTATTTCAGTTTCTGCAAATCATTTGTCTACATAGTCACTAGAGGTGCTACTTTTGATTTACTATATATATATATATCTTTAAATACATATGTAGACCTTTATATACATACTTTTGGTAACATGTATGTATGTATACGCCGCGCCAAATTGCTAGTCCGCTCTGAAATTGTAGGTGTATTCATACAATTTGTTATGGCGACGCGATTCATTTCTATATTCAGAGCGGACTGGCTGTTTCGCGTGGACTATACTGAGGTTATTCATTAATCCCCGAGTAACATACAGCATTAAAATGTATACTTACTTATCTAAACAAATGCTAGATCTACAACAGAGCATGCCAAGAACCACATACATTATTCAGAACAACTTGTCTTAGCATTTTAAAGTACTGAATTTCTTAGTGTCTTCTGTGCTTTGCAGTTGCAGTGTTTTTTCCTTAATGCTTTCGATTAGATTAAAAATCTCAACGTATTTATATTTGCAAGAATTTAGATATTTCTGAATAAATAAGATATACAGTTAGATATTCAATGAATACTGAAAATATTACAATTTTCTTAAATGGGACTACTATTAAAATATGTAAATAATTATCTGCTTAAAAACAAGCTTATCTTACTTATCCAGGCATCAGAGATTTTTAGCCGAAGACATAAAGAAATAATAAAAAAAATTAAACTCGTTCCTTAAAAGTCAGAGAAGTAGGAAGACATTTTATTCCAAAAGAAATTCCAAGAAACTTTCAAGATGGCGCAAGAACTGAAAACTTTCGTTGATTTGACGACTTCTTCCAGTTATTAAATACTTTTTATTCGGATTTTACAAAACCTACATTTTACATAATTAGTAAATGAAATTAACATCACGTTTTAACGAATGAACAAATAATATCATCGGTCATTTAAATTATGATTGGAATTTCAATTTAATAACGAAAGGACCGGAAATTAATAAATTTTTAATTTATTTTTAGCTCGGGACTTTCTGATGTTTTATTTTCGACAGCCGTTAATAAGAAAATATTTTTGTATTATTAAAACTTTATGCAGATACAAGGTTCCGGTAAATTATGGACAGGACTCAATTTATTTACGTTGCCTAAAAAAATACTACCGTAGATTACCTTCGAAGTCTTTAAAAACTATTTTCTGTGCTAGACAAAATCGTCTTCAAACATTTAAATGTGAATTTTCCTGAAACGGTCTATTTTGAAAGCAGCCCGTTAAACGAAAACGTTTCAGTGCATCTAAATTTACGATGGCCATAATATTTTACGTGCACTATCGGTTGCAACGATGATATACTAGCAGTTCCGCGTCCGAATAAATTTGATTACATCTCGTAACATGTAAAACCCAATAACACTTATGAGAATTGCACAGCTTTAACATGTAAGTGTTATTTGTGGGAAGTAAGGGCCGACACACACGTGCGACACTGAGCTACTTCTTAACTGACTATTGGACACATGTTTTCTCCACAGTCTTCCATCATTGAAAGCTGGACAGCAGGTCATGTATGTTCACGATGTTTTTTTTTGTCTACCGTTTAATTCATGTTATAATCGAAAAAATTGAGGTATGATACTTAAACACCTTTAATTAAGCCCCGAGTGAGACGTCGATACTTATAACACTTGAATATTAATCCTTTAATAACCACCATTATCACTTATAACAATCCACAGTAACTACTAATATAAGCAATAAGGATAGATTGATTGCTATTAATAACACATAATTTACATTTTTTGTAGGTAAAACATTGGAAGGATCGGTTATTAATAACGTGCGTAGAAAATTTCAACAAACAACAAATAACTATCTGCTATCTGTGATAAGCAAAACATTAGCCAGTTTTATTAAACGAGTGCAAATAAAACTTACCATTGCACTTATTTATGCCGTGAGCTTAGAAAGACTTTTATTTACCTGACCAGCCAATATCAGATGCAATTTGTAACGGTCCACTGCACCTCCCCGAGTCAGTGAGGTTAATTAGAAAACTAACTAGCACTGCAACAGTTTATTTTCTCGCCATTTTCCAAAGATTTCCGAGTGGCCGTCAACTGGAAAGCCACTCCAGTCGTTAGTGTTTTCTTTGATTCCTTTTTAACTGTGTTTTTCATGATCTAGAGTACTTACGCTACAATTCAGCTTTTAGTTTTATTAACATCAGCTACATTATTGTCTTACGGCTAGGTACTGGTATCTTTTGAGTTCTCTTCTTATAAGTTGATGGTTGGTGGTCACTATCCCTGTCTATTTCCCTGTAAACTTCATATAGAACAGGGGTTCTCTAAAGCCAATCACTGATGCATTGCAACTCCTGAGGACCAAGATGATTGCCTCATATGGAAGTCAATCGACATCCGCACCCTTCCATTGAAAATGTGTATAACCAATAATGCGGAATAATGCATCTTTGACTATCTTTAGATAATACTCCAATAGTGTCTGCGACTTTTAATGATCTCCATGGTAGCAATGATCCCTTTTCTACAAGTATCCCATACACGTGGTAGAACCCTTTGGGGTTCGACTCCGGCGGCACCACCGCCACACCTATTTTTACCTAATAACAGCAGTTTTAGGCGCTGCTGTGTTCCGTTTTGAAGGGTGTGGTAAAGGAGACAGACTTTTCTGAGGTGTTCCAGCTTAGACCTCAGGGGTAACGGCATGTCTGTGGCTGACCTCAGATATATTTAATCCTATCTGGGGTTGATTACAGATGTCCATGGGCGGCAGTAGCCACTTACTAACAGGTGGACTGCATGCTCGTCTGCTACTCCTATGTTATAAAAAAAGTAGATTTCATATTCGTTTGCTACTTGATTTTCACATTATATATAAATATTCCTTATATTTTAAACAAACTTTACAAATAAATATGAAAGTACCTAATAGCAATAAACTAGAAATTCTAAATTCCCAGCCTTGCACAAATGTATTCAAAAGTACGGAAACTTATATTACCATTCCCAACTAAGCTATTCCCTGCACGTGGACATTTGTATGGAAAATTCTATTGCACTCCGAATGGAAATCTAGATCGGGAAGTGGTTTGCCAAATGAAGTAGATAATTGGATGCATATACCTGCATAGTTTCGATTTTGCTCTAATTTTTGAATGTAGATGTTTTTTGATTTCCTCGCGATGTTTTCATTTACCGTTAAATCATTTGTAATTCGTAACTAACTTCGAATAATCAAAAATGCGTACCTCGTATAAAAATACGGAATACAATCATACAGATATAGTTTTATGAATATTTTATGTTAGTTAAGTAATTTTCACATAAAAACAAAAAAAAAACATTTTTGTCTGAAAATATCACCATATCATCTGGTATTGCCATAAACCTCGTCAATCTCGTAACTTAGACGAATCTGACGACACCTCATAATTATATTAAATCCGTCAATCCGTTTAAACTGTAGGGCACGCTGAAGAATCTGACATACATACGTTCGGACAAAAAAGTTTAAAATTTTTATCACTATTTTTTTTTATAATATAGCAGTAGCAGACGAGCATGCAGTCCACCTGATGGTTAGTGGCTACTGCTGCCCATGGACCATGCTATCTGCAATCAACCCCAAATAGGATTAGATATTGCTACCTGAGGTCAGCTACAGATGCGCTGCTACCCCTGAGGACTAAGCTGGAACGCCTCGGAAAAGTCTGTCTCCCTTACCACACCCTTCAAAATAGAACACTGCAGCCTCTAACACTGCTGTTATTAGGTAGAAATAGGTGTGGCGGTGGTGCCGCCGGAGTCGAACCACAAAGGGTTCTACCACCTTCGATCAATCAATAAATGGATGGTAGGAAATGTCCTACCATTCCACGCCATATATTTTCGCATGTTAGCTAAATATCGGCGACCGCCAACAGCCATTAAACTCTTTTCGCGTCGTTTATCGTAAGCTTAGCCAAAGAGCCTTATAAAAATATTTAAGGCAGTCCCGAGCAATCAATTTCTCTAATACTTAGCTTTTTATTATTGGGATATAAACTTTTATAGCCCGTGATTCAGATGAATACCAAATAGGTATTTTCTAGAGTAAAACCAACGAAAGGGCAGTTTCAGTGAACATGTAAGATTCTAATCTTTCTTGCAATGCAAGACCTTCAAGAATGTATTGAAGGGCTCTGCTTCAAAACCAGTGACAGATTAGTGACTTATATTGCAAATATTTTTTCAAAAACAGCTACTTGTCTGACCGAAAATAGTCATCGTGCATATTTAGCTGCGGAGATTTGCAATAACAACGAGTCGACATACTTCTTCACTAGATTTCAAGTGAAAAACCAATGAAGGATTTTTTTTAATGCACTAGGTATATCTTTAAAGCAATATGATAATAAATATGAAATATGAATGTCAACTCACACGTTTTATGTTAAATGTATACGTCACAAATGTTTGCCATATATTGGGGCCAATGCCCATTATACTGTGGCGACAAAGTCGTAAAGCCTAATAAAATATTGAAGGCAGTCCGGGCAATCAACTTTACTGACACTTAGTTCTTTAATGTCGACACTAAAGACTCTTTATGGACCCGACAGATTGACCGATGAAGACAATGAATGCCAATTGAATATGAGTATTAATTTCTTATCCAACTACGTATTAAGTATTAAGGGTGGGTTGCACCATGTAACTTTAACGTTAACATAAACCTAACCGACCGTCAAATCTACGGGTAAGCATATCAAGGGTTGCACCATTTGAGTAACGGTTAAAAATCGTGGTGACAGTGATTCAAATATTCTTAAATGACAGATATCTTGGTGCACCACATAATTGTTACATTCCTTCGCTGTCATCAAATTGTTGTTATATTTAACTTTAACTTAAACTTTAAACGATGCAACTCACCCTCATAAAAAGTCGATTTCGGTGAAGATTTGAAAGATTTGAAAATACTAGATTCTTATTGACCACTTTTACGTAATTCCTCCAACACTGCTTTAGAAGAAACACAGTTATCATTCAAAATAGAACATAAGAACATAAGCCGTACTTTTGCGCTCAAATATATTTTAACATAGGATCATTTTATACCATATTAATTCCTCCTAGTAAATGATGAAGTACAAAGTTTACAAGCTCCACCAAACCTTGGCTCACACATAATATTATCATTTAAGACTGAGATATCTTCCACACGTTACGTCAAGTAAATATAAGTTTATTACGTCTCTGCAATATTCTAAATATTACTTAAGATAAGTGGAGCCGTAAAACGTATGACTGCGCTGATATCACGTAGTGCCGTAAATTTACACAAAGTTACTCAGTGACAATGAGGGGTACAAAGTTGTGTACTTTTCTACAATGTTATCTGGGTTTGGGAAAGGATTGTAACTACCTACTGTATTGAACAGTAGGTAGTTACAATCTTTTCATTCGTCAACACATAGAAGTCTACTCGGTTATATAATTGAATGTGGTAGAACCCTCTATGGTTCGACTCCGGCGGCACCATTGTCACCTCCATTGTCATCGCCATTGTCATCACCAGTGTCATCGTCTGGTTCTGTTTAATAACAGCAGTGTTAAACGCTGTTATCTCCTGTTTTGAAGGCTGTCTAAAGGGAGACATACTTTTCCGAGGTATTCCAGCATTGTCATCAGGGATAGCGGCGCATTTGTGGGCGACTCAACGAGGTAAGAATCCAATCTTAGTTGGGATTGATAACAGATATACTTAGGCGGCAGTAGCCATTTACCATCAGGTAGCCCGCTCGTTTTCTATTTCTATACCATAAAAAAATCTACTACATTCTACATTTATAAAAAATAATGTTACTACATAATATTTAGAATAACTTGCTCTATTATTTATGACTGAGAGGAAAAGTCCCGAAGCAACGTATCAATAACCAGACAATACGATTGGCAATCATCAAGGGATACTAAATGGAGGGAATTCGTAATCACTCGGTAAAAGCAAATCGTAATAGCGGACATTGACCTGTCACACCAAAAAAGAGGTGACGAGAAGCTAATACCTAATAATAATATAGTGTCAATTGATATCCATCAGTACACAGATATAAAATATCGAATGACGGACCAATAATGTCAATTTATCCTTACATGCAGGTGGATGCATTTATGAAGGTGGTAGAACACTTTGTGGTTCGACTCCGGCGGCACCACCCCCACTCCTATTTCTGCCTAATAACAGCAGTGTTAGGCGTTGCTGTGTTTCGTTTCGAAGGGTGTGTTAAGGGAGAAATACTTTTCCGAGGCATTTCAGCTTAGTTCTCAGGAGTAGCGACGCATCTGTGGCCGACCTCAGGTAGGAATATTTAATCCTATCTGGGGTTGATTACAAATGTCAATGGACAGCAGTAGCCACTTATCATCAGGTGGACTGCATGCTCGTCTACTACTCCTATATTATAAAAAAAATACAGGTAGTTGGAGTTTCCAAGACGGTGATACCCTAATGGTTGAAACTCAGCCTCTCAATCGGGGATTCCAACTCCCTCGAATCCCAAGCACGCATGTCTGATGGATTAAAACTGTAAGCGCATTAGAAAGGAATTATCACAATCGGTTGGCGACTTGAATTCAATTACCGCAACTACCTACTTTAATGAGTATCTTACCTATTACCATGTACGATTAGATATACTCTTTACGTTCTGTATCGTAATAGACCATACCCGAATAGCATTATTAGCAACATTGATTCATCGTTTACCGGTTACTACTCCGCGGTAAGACAATTCGGTAAACAAAGAATAAGAAAATGAATATTTAATACGGTGAATTTTATTCGGATTACGAAACCGTTTTTTACTTCCAAGAATTCGTAATGCGAAAGTAACTGACTGTAAAAATGTCGGGTGTTCTGTGCAGTTTCAAGTGTAAACGCAGTTGTTTAGAAACATTGTAAGCGTCGTAATTCTACGTAGTTTTGTAGTTCTGTCTATAAATTTCTGTATTTACTGTGCTACAGTCAACATTGTATTATAGCGTAGTAAATTAGGTGCGTAAACTGTTACTGTTGTTTAACTGCTTTTTATTATTATCGAGCGTGTGCGGATCCGACTGCGTGTATTTCATGATGTATTTTTTTTTTTTTTATCGTATAACCTAACGATTAGGCAGACGTGCTACCTGATGGAAAGTAGTCAACGCCGCCTATGGACATTTGCAACACCAGAGGAGTCGCCATGATATGTATTTCATGTATGAGCACCCTCGTCACAACTGTAATCAACCGTAAAGATGAATAAAGTTCTACATAAGAATGACCCTTATTGTTCAGTGTACAGTTTTTTTTTACATATTTTATAGAAATAGCAGACTTGCATGCTGACCACCTGGTGTTAAGTAGGTACCTACTGCCTCGCATAGACATCTTCAATCAGCCCTAGACAAGACTAGATTTCCATCCGAGGTCGGCCGCAGATGGACGGATGGACTGACGACTAAATGGAATGCCTCGGAAAATTATGTTTCCCTTACAACAAGAACACAACAGCGATTCAAACTGCTGTTATTAATATAGAAGGCAGAAATAAGTGTGGCGGCGGTGACACCGGGATCGAACCACAGAGAGTTCTATCACCAATAAATCACAGAAATGGGTGCTAGTTTGTGGGTGCTCTTACACATAGCAATTATAATTACAAAGTTATTTATATGTATACATCAAATTATTATAGGTCGTTAACGGTCTGCTTGTTATCTGTGATCAATGGTTTGGAAGACTAACCATTTGAAGTCAAGATTTCGTGCTGAAATATGTCTGTAACCTTTAAGGGTTGGAAGTTCACATACATAACATTAAACATAAGTTACATGCTAGTAGTAGTTTAATTACAATCTGGAAGGTACATTTATTTTTACATAGATATTGTTTTCGTATATCTAGCTGTTTTATTACCATTCAATTTCTGATCGTAGTTTAAGTATCGTAGCGTAAGTTAAGTTAGTGAAGGTGGTAGAACCCTATGTGGTTCGACTCCGGCGGCACCACCGCCACACCTATTTTTACCTAATAACAGTAGTGTTAGGCGCTGCTGTGTTCCGGTTTGAAGGGTGTGGTAAGGGAGACAGAATTTTCCGAGGCGTTCCAGCTTAGTCCTCAGGGGTAGCGGCGCATCTGTGACCGACCTCAGGTAGGAATATCTAATCCTATCTGGGGTTGATTACAGATGTCCATGGGCGGCAGTAGCCACTTACCACCAGGTGGACAGCATGCTCGTCTGCAACTCTTATATTATAAAAAAAAGTTTATAGATCGGTTAAGGTGAATCTACGCTCTTTATTATAATACTTTACTACAATAGTAAACTATTAACAATCTGTTTCATATCGGATTTAATCGTATTTAATTAAAAGACTCTTTGCTATGATCAATTGAGAACCATTAACAATATGCGATGCCGCTATACCTCTAATTTTGATGTAGGTTATTATTACCAAGGTGC
Organism: Epargyreus clarus clarus; assembly: GCA_014595695.2. Taxonomy (NCBI): domain Eukaryota; kingdom Metazoa; phylum Arthropoda; class Insecta; order Lepidoptera; family Hesperiidae; genus Epargyreus; species Epargyreus clarus. The sequence continues at coordinate 2,852,844 of JACTTY020000022.1, read as the reverse complement.
AAAGCCTTTATTTTTTAGATGTAGCGTAATTACAGAATAAAAACGTAAAAGATACCTAAAAGCTATTTGTAATCCTAGCGAATCTGGCCGAGACTAATACGATCACGTCATCCCTCAGTTTCTTAGTCCGGATGATTGATCTTGTGCAGAGTCAGTCATTAACGTTAGTCGCTCTGACCGATTGGCTCTATGTTATCTGCGAAATCTTTTGTGCGTTCTGTAATTCTAAGGATTTTATATAGTAGTTTTTTTAGCAAGCTTAAAGCATTACGTTGCGTACGATAAGGCTACTTGGTTAAATCAAAAGCTATTTTAAGTGCTTGTGAACCTATACATACCAAGTCAAACACTCTATCCACATGTTGATTTTGTGACGGTTTGGCAAGCTTGCGGATGCGGCATAACATTTGGTTGAATACTTCGTAGTTTGATTATAGAATTCGATTAGATTGTGGAAGCACAAATAACACAGAAATACACCTAATTTAGGTCGTACAACATATGTGATTAGAGCTACCATGTTCTTGTTTGTCGTAATTTTGAGTGTGACACACCCGTGGCCAACATCAGATAAAAGCATTTCTTTTTTTTTTTTGTAAGTAAATACTAAACCGGCGCTTTTGGGTCCAAATGTTATAAGAAGATATTTGAAACTTTTTAAGGTTAAAAATAAAATATGGGAAAGAATAAACTACGTTTATGCTTAATCCTGATTAAAAAGAAAAAAAACCTTTGCGTTTAAGTATCCTTAACGATTTGCGTCCTGACGCAGACAGGTTACGTATAGGTAACATAACCAAACATTCATGTCATGTAACATCTGGTACGCATAATGATTGTATCAACAAACATACCTTACGAACAATAAAGTTTGCAAAATACATCTCCACGTCACGCATCTCTCATACAATAATTACGAGTTTACTCCCTGATCAAGTTTTAATTAACTTAACTTTCACTTATATGACATTTCAAATTTACTTGTACTTGATTGTACACTTTGACACTGTTGATTTTAGGCCAATTGCGAACATCAAGAAAGTTTATTTACGCACCTGTTATCGTCGTTAATACGAAGCTTGGATATTAACAATCGCATTTTTATAATGGCACTTTAAAATAATAAGTCACTCTGTTGATTACTACAATTCAAACACAGATCAAGTGGAAATGTCAAGTGGGGATGATATCATGGCGGCGTTCGAGTTAACAGAGAGCGGCACTCTGATCGAAGACTTCAGCAAGAACTGTTTAATAACGGGGATATACTTATAATACCTCTAATCACTAGTGTGTGCTTACGTGTAATTGTAATATCGTTACTTCGTACGGTATATGTGACTATATTTATACATGACTACCTTCAAGAAGACATGGAGTATATATCCCTAACCCCATTTGCGTCGTGTCGTAGATAAGTTACGTATAGGTAACATAACCAAACATTTATGTCATGTAACATCTGGTACGCATAATGATTGTATCAACAAACATACGAGTACGTTACGAACAATAAAGTTTACAAAGTCCCTATCCATGTCACCCATCTCTCATACAATAATTACGAGTGCCTCTCCCTGATCGAGTTTTAATTAACTTAACTTTCACTTGTATGACATTTCAAATTTACTTGTATTTGATTGTACACTTTGACACTGTTGATTTTAGGCCAATTGCAAACATCAAGAAAGTTTATTTACGCACCTGTTATAGTCGTTAATACGAAGCTTAGATATTAACAATCGCATTTTTATAATAGCACTTTAAAATAATAAGTCACTCAGTTGATTACTACAATTCAAACATAGATCCAGTGGAAATGTCAAGTGGGGATGATATCATGGCGGCGTTCGAGTTAACAGAGAGCGGCATTCTGGTCGAAGACGTCAGCAAGAACTGTTTAATAACGGGGATATAGTTATAATACCTCTAATCACTAGTGTGTACTTACTTACGTGTAATTGTAATATCGTTACTTCGTACGGTATATGTGACTATATTTATACATGACTACCTTCAAGAAGACGTGGAGTATATATCCTTAACGCCATTTGCGTCCTGACGCAGACAGGTTACGTATAGGTAACATAACCAAACATTTATGTCATGTAACATCTGGTACGCATAATGATTGTATCAACAAACATACGAGTACCTTACGAACAATAAAGTTTACAAAGTACATATCCACGTCACCCATCTCTCATACAATAATTACGAGTTCGTCTCCCTGATCGAGTTTTAATTAACTTAACTTTCACTTGTATGACATTTCAAATTTACTTGTATTTGATTGTACACTTTGACACTGTTGATTTTAGGCCAATTGCAAACATCAAGAAAGTTTATTTACGCACCTGTTATCGTCGTTAATACGAAGTTTGGATATTAACAATCGCATTTTTATAATAGCACTTTAAAATAATAAGTCACTCAGTTGATTACTACAATTCAAACACAGATCCAGTGGAAATATCAAGTGGGGATGATATCATGGCGGCGTTCGAGTTAACAGCGAGCGGCATTCTGGTCGAAGACTTCAGCAAGAACTGTTTAATAACGGGGATATAGTTATAATACCTCTAATCACTAGTGTGTGCTTACGTGTAATTGTAATATCGTTACTTCGTACGATTTATGTGACTATATTAATACATGACTACCTTCAAGAAGACGTGGAGTATATATCCTTAACGCCATTTGCGTCCTGACGCAGACATGTTACGTATAGGTAACATAACCAAACATTTATGTCATGTAACATCTGGTACGCATAATGATTGTATCAACAAACATACGAGTACGTTACGAACAATAAAGTTTACAAAGTCCCTATCCATGTCACCTATCTCTCATACAATAATTACGAGTGCCTCTCCCTGATCGAGTTTTAATTAACTTAACTTTCACTTGTATGACTGTTCATATTTACTTGTATTTGATTGTAAACTTTGACGTTGTTGATTTTAGGCCAATTGCAAACATCAAGAAAGTTTATTTACGCACCAAATTTAAAGTTTCTCATTACTTATGGCACTTATGGAAGTCTGTTTCGGACGGGTTTCTCGCAGAATGAGTGTTTTGTTGGACAACTAAAACTTACTATTAGGATATCGACTTTAATCATCGGAAAAAAAAGGTTTTTTATGATATATATCTTTTTACCAATGGTATGTAGCCTTTGCTGCCCATGGACATATATAACCAGATTCAAATAATGAAAATAACTTTCCCGAAACTGATCATAGATACGCTTCCGCTCCTGACGACCAGACAATATTATATGATACTACTAGCTGACCCGGCAAACGTTGTGTTGCCATATAAATAAAAAAAAAATGTTAAGGGTATAACAACCCTTATCACTTAGGGGTATGAAGAAAAGATAGTAGCCGATTCTCAGACCTACTGAATATGCATATAAAATTTGGTGGAAATTAGTAAAGCCGTTTCGGTGGAGTACGGTAACTAACATTGTGACACGAGAATTTTCCGGCATTCAGACCCTTCCACCGAAACGCAAGAACTTCCTCACGCTAGAAGTATTTTTTTTTACAGAATATAGGAGTAGCAGACGAGCATACAGTCCACCTGATGGTAAGTGACTACTGCCGCCCATGGACATCTGTAATCAACCCCAGATAGGATTAGATATTTCTATAGGATTAGATATCCGCGAGGTCGGCCACAGATGCGCCGCCACCCCTGAGGACTAAGCTGGAACGCCTCGGAAAATTCTGTCTCCCTTACCACACCCTTCAAACCGGAACACAACAACGCCTAACACTGCTGTTATTAGGTAGAAATAGGTGTGGCGGTGGTTCCGCCGGAGTCGAATCACAAAGGTTTCTACAATCTTCAAAAATAATACCACAATTACATACGAGAACGATAAGGTTCCACAACAAGAAGTAAATACAAATACGAATATCGTGAACAAAGCTTACAAACTTTGGAACTGCGTCGAGATGATAAGTCGTCGCGTATGACACGGCTTATAACTGATTTGAATTTAACAAACAATGCTTTATACTATTGTTAGGCATATATTCAAATTATTTTATGATAGTATTATCTATATATTAATACGTGAAGCAAAAACTTTGTACGTATTTTTACGAAAATATGTAATCCTATTTGGAGTTGATTACAAGTGTCCATGGGCGGCAGTAGCCACTTACCATCAGGTGGACTGCATGCTCGTCTGTTACTCCTATATTGTAAAAATAATAATAATTCTGCATATATGCTTTACTGTGTTAAAAGGCGTTGAAAGTTGCAGAAACGTGAAAGTTTTTCGTGTCATTCGTGTCTAAGCTTATTTGGGGGCGTGAGGGAAAAGAGATAATTGTGATATATTATTTTTTCGCGCACCGTCACAAGTTAACACCACTTTTATTGACTTAATCACGACATTTTGCTCATCATCATCATCAACCCACAACAATTATTGTCTCACTGCTGGGCACGGGTCTCCTCTCAAAATAAGAAGAATTAGGCCATAGTCCAGTGCGCATATACATTTTACCAAGATCAGTGTTATTTTAATTTCAGTGCTAGCCAAATTGAATATCTATCTTCATAGTAAATGTTATTACCTTTTTATCTAAAGTAGAAGTGAACAGTTAACGCAAATAGACGGTGGACGAAACCTTGCCTCTATTATTTTTTTAACTTCAGAGAGCCCATTTCAAGGACGACCGTCAATATTTTAAAAGCTACTGTTAAATTAATTTAGAATTGGTTGTTTTTTAAGTAATTCTTTTTCGTATAGATACCTCTACGAGACATGAGAATTTTGAAAATAGATAATCGTGCAAGTGAACTTCCAAAAATTTAATTTAGTTTTTTTTTAATCTATTCTGTTATTATTATTATATTATCTACCATTTCTTAACAAGTAATAAAAACGTTAGAGAAGAAAAGTAGAGTTTCTTGTAATATTATTAGATGGATACCAGGGTATAGTAATTTATTAATTCATGTTATCATCATCAACCCATTACTGTCCCACTGCTGGGCACGGGTCTCCTCTCAGAATGAGAAGGATTAGGCCACAGTCCACCGCGCTGGCCAAGTGCGTATTTTATAGACTTCACATACCCTTGAGATTTTTTATTTTTTTTTATTATAAATCTCTCAGGTATGCAGGTTTCCTCACGATGTTTTCCTTCACCGTTTTAACAAGTTTCTAATACGCACGTAATTTCGACAAATCAGAGGTGCGTGTCTGGGATTTGAACCTCTGACCCCTCGATCGAGAGGCCGAGTTTCTTAACCACTAGGCTATCACTGCCAATTCATGTTATAAAATTCAATATTTAAAAAGTTAAAAGATATTATAATTTTTTTTTCGTACACCATTAATTACTTTTTGGTAAATATATTAAAATATGAACTGTTAAGAGAACATGTTGTTATCGAAAAATCTCTTTATGTGTAGGTACACATACAAAGTTGCGTAAATACAAATTGAACAGATATTCGCAAATAGACTTCGGCCCTGTCACTTGACCCTCTTTAAACTTATTTGCGAGGTTCGGCAAACTTTGGAGGGTTCTAGGTATACAAGTAAATATTGCAGAGGAAATTTCAGAACGGCTCTAATGGATTATCTTATCAAATAATATTAAAATTGTAGAACTAAAATATTTTCGTGTATTAACAAAACACGGCATTATTATTAGAATGTAATGTAAAATCATTCCCCTGTCAAATCCAGACCACTTAACGTGGGGAACGAATTGAGCGACTCTATGTAGAGTTATTTGCTAAGTTGCGATAACTTTGTAGAGGTACTCTACAAATATGAAAACGTATATTACGGAGAGGCAGTTTCAACGTTTATGTAGCAATATACTAAAGTATAATAGGTACATATTTACCTTACAGTCGTGTGGATTACACTTGGCTGACTTCCTCCAATTATTAATATTATGGCTCATTGCCAAATATTACTTCATTGTTTTAAAGAAAACTAGTTGGATTTATAAATAGTATGAAATCATTCCCCTGTTAAATAAATACTACTATACACTATACGTAAGAAAATAACAAAGCGATGTTCTTAAATAGCCTCTTTACTGTCATTTGACACTCTGTACAGTTACGAAGTTCGGAAAATTTCTTAGGATTACAAACACTTAAGAAAGTTAGTATTACAGTGAAAAAGATAATATATAATATTTTATTTTTATATTATATGTCTAACATGAATATATAACAATAGTAGCTATGGTAGAAAATGTAGCTGAAAGCAGCTATGTCGACGACGCTGAAATGGAGATTAAGATTCTATGCATTTTTATTTCATTATATTTAATGAATAATTTACCTCTACAACTATAATTTGTTTATTTAATTTTAAACTAAGACTAAGTAAAGTTATAGCATGAAAATCATTCTCCTGTCACGTCCGGGTCACTTTAAATAAGGAGCGTAATTTAATAACTTACGCAATTTACTTCTGTAAATTCAAGTAATAATATAATTCATTTCAAAACTTTACTACCATTATGCAAAATTATTATTAGTGAAGTATAGCATGAAAATCATTCCGCTGTCAAATTCCGTCTACTTTACATAAGGAACGTAATTTACTTCTGTAAATTCAAGTAATAATATAATTCATTTCAAAACCTTACTACCATTCTACAAAATCATGATTAGCATGAAAATCATTCCCCTGTCAAATCCGGGCCACTTTATGTAAGGAACGAATTGAGCGACATTCGCAAATAGCCTGCCCGCTGTCACTTGACCCTCTGTAGAGTTATTTGCTAAGTTCGGCAAACTTCGCAGGGTTACTCTACAAGTGTAAGGGTAAATATTAGACAGCTTTAAGCGTTTTATTTTTAGTTTTTTATGTAATTCAATATTGAAAGTTATGTAATACCATAAAATATATTTCGATAGATTTTCCCGTCCTGAAAATTGCATTTTTTATGACGGGAATAGACTAGTGGTGACATGACCTTTATACCCCCGATTTGCGTATGTATAATAAAAAAAGAAACCACCAATCTATTACTATCCCCCTTAACATAAAGTCTTCGGACAGAGTCCATCATCAAACCTACTACGGTTTGATTTATTTCATAAATAACCTGCAAGACCCTATGATTTATTTTGTGTATGCTACAAAATAAATCTTGCCGTGTTATACCTGTTTCACTATTTGAGGGCAAATTTTGGCTCGTAAAGATAAGATTTACAATCGTAATTTTGTAAAGGTACATTTACGATCGTAGATATTAATGTGGAGCGATACTACATGGTAGGATGTAAGGGTACGCGGGAGTATGCGATGAAATATATTTATGTATGGAATTGAAGCAAAGAATATCACTTCTTGGGAAGTGGTATTAGTCACTGTCATACATTGATAAATTATAAATTAGCGCGAAATACGGCTTCTACCACACCTATTTTCCCTGCTGTTGCTGTGTTCCGATTTGAAGGGTATGGTAAAAGGAACATACTGTTCCGAGGCGTTCCAACTTAATTAATCCTTAGAGGTCGTTAGGGGCGGCGCGTCTGTTGGCGACCTCAGGTAGGATTATAATGCTATCTGGGGGTGATTAGAATTATCCTGTGCAGCTTACCAGTACCAGTACCAACAGCTGCTTACCATCAGGCGTTCTACAGGCTCGTCTGCTACTCCTATATTATAAAAATATAGATAGATACATTGCTGCACTTGATGACTAAATCAATGTATTTAAAATAAAACATAATGTAACACTACTGCCATAAGTCAGAAGCAGATGTAGTGGTGATACCACTATAGGCGTACATTAAGAAATTCTGATTCTTTATAATAAAACAAGTACACTAGGACATAAAAATATCAGTACCTACTGACAACTGCATCCTGTTTGCGTTTAACTGCAGTAGTTTTTTTCTGTTATGCTATTTATTTATCTTCCTTTAACAAAAGAACGTTGTTATGTTTGCAAATATGTATTTAATAAAACGACAGGTTCGTGACGAATATCTTATACTATTACATCCTTTGCATAATATCCCAAAAAGATGTACAAACAGATTAAATAATTGCAACTTCATTTGCATGTATTTGTTCACAAACATGCACATGCATTGTAAGCTGTAAGCTTCAGGATGACACACGATTGTGATGCAAAGCCGTATTTACTTGGACTTGTGAGTGGTCTTCGGAAACAGACAATTTGTTCCCCAACTCAGTTATTTGCCAATGAATATTCAATTCGTTCAAAATGTTGTTCACACGATCAAAGTTCTGGAACGTATTTAAACTTGGTGAGTAAATTAGGAGTGAAAGGGCGGAATAAAGTAGAACTTTTGTTTTACATCACAGACATTTTTACATCATCAGACATTTCAAAATGAGAACACAGTATTACTTTACACAAATTATACAGGGTAAAAATAAGTGACTTATAGTGACGAAACTGACGAATAGTGTTATCATAGTAGCAGTGTGTTTTCAGTTCCAACTAGTCTATCATCTTTATCACCTCTTTTAGTCTGGAAAGATTACAATTTCCAAAATTATTTAAATCATGGCACTTTGCATTACTAGATGCGGCAATTCTTAAATATTAAAGAAACTGCATTTGCAACTTTCTGCTGCTCAATATAATCCTACTTATATAATCACACCTATTTCTACCTAATAACAGCAGTGTTAGGCGCTGCTGTGTTCCGGTTTGAAGGGTGTGGTAAGGGAGACAGACTTTTCCGAGGCGTTCCAGTTTAGTCTTCAGGGGTAGCAGCGCATCTGTAGTCGACCTCAGGTAGGAATATCTAATCCTAACTGGGGTTAATTACAAATGTCCATGGGTGGCAGTAGCCACTTACCATCAGGTGGACTGCATGCTCGTCTGCTACTCTTATATTATAAAAAAAAATAATAATCATATCGACATAATTCTTGTGGATTGTTTATTTACTAGGCCGTAAACAAATTTTGATTATATAAACAAATAAAAGAAAAGGCGTCTGCAGAATTATATACTTCGATTAATATCGCAAAGATATATAAAAGACAGTTTAAAATAAAACTACAAAATATTATAAAACCTGTACCTACACAGACTTATTGTACTCAAAATGTACATTATAGGTACATAATAGAACGACCATAATAAACGCAGAGACTGTCAATTAGGAATTTAATCCTAGGACAACAAACCAGCTAGAGCACAAAGTGCAAACCTAATCAATAGTACAAACAAATTTGCGATGTCTAATGCATTTAACGATAGTACTGTTTGCGAATCTCATCAAAGCGTCATCTAACAATATCATGAGAAAATATTAATCTTTATGCACTTTAGCATTACAACTGCTAAAAGATATTCAAGAACCATTATAAAAGACAAAATAATGATGAAATGATATAATGAATAGTATCAAGTCATATTTAACTATTGATTAACGAAAGTAATTTTTTTACAATATACAATCATGACATGATATTGACTTTTAATAGGAAGGAGACAACTCACATAAAAGAATTAAATTCTAATAAAAGTTGCTTGGCTTGCATCCCTCTAGACCAGTGATAACAATATCATTATCATAATCTTTATCAACCCACTATTATCTCACTATTCCCACCCTAATTACAAATATATTTTTGAAAACTTTTTTAAAGAAGTCTTATATTATAAATATTACTTGACGTAGTTTTACTTTGCTACAATGTAAGAATTAATTCCATTCTAAAACATAATATAGTGTACTGTTGTTAGAAGTCAAAGTACATACCACTCGGGTATCACACTGCAAATGACATATTTAAACATGCCCAGACCACTATACCAACTGAGAAATTCAACCCTCTGGTACAGTGAGTTGGCGCAAACCAGTAATCTAATCAATAGTGCAAACAAATTTGCGATGTCTAGCGTGGTGCAGCTGGAAACTGCAAACTGTTTGCATTTCGAGAGCGTTATCCAGGCCCGTCCATAGACTAGTGAAAAAAAATCTCTGAGTAATGTTATTTTTAAAGAATTCGTTATTTTATTTATTTCCTGGAAAATCATAACTGGAAGCGCTTCCTGTTTTTCCTGTGAATTTCTGAGAATTTCTTCCATAGAATTCCTTAGTCATGAAGTAAATCTAACTAGAAAATCTAGTCGTCTACTAGTAAGTTTGTATCTGCTGATAATCAGGCGCCTTAATAACTCAAAAATACTTTTAATAATTCAAAAAGAGCAACTCCACCTGTAAACTCTTCCGTGATATTATTTCCTCAATTTCAAGACAAGATGTACCTGCTACTTCTTTATTTCCGTTCCGAAAAAATCCTATTAAAATACCTCCAAGTTTCCAATATTGCCCACATAGACAGACGAGAATAACGTTATATTGAAATCAGAGGCACTTCGATTCCATTTATTTGTTTAGTTGAAATAACATGAATTTGTCATTCGAGCATCGATTCTCAAGTTAGTTCGCCAAATAGACTGGCCTTCTGATACCATTTCAATCTACAGTTCAAACAGAATGCGCCGCCTAGCAGTTCAATGCAAACATTTTGCAATACAGGTGGCATGATTTCACCCACTCTATAATGATCTTAGAAAATTAGTAGATAAATATTGTGAACGTTCAGTTTTTAGGTAAGATGGGATTGCCATAGCCGAATCCAGTCATATATTATGTTAAAATTCTGGATTCGTACACGTGTTTCAATTCGTCTCAATTGTTGCAAAAAGTTAATGCACTTGGGCTTGTGCAATCTTGGTTCATCCACAACTTATTTAAAAAAAGCGGTGAATGGCCCAGTACTCCTATCGCCATACTTCCTTCTAAATGATAATCTTTTTCTCTCCGAGTCGTGTGCAGGATCACCACGAAGCTTGATGAAGATGTAAAAGCCACTAGGGCCAATAGTAATTACATATTTCCAGAAAAGCACAAAATTTTCTATCCATCTATCTATTTAGCAGCCTTCGATATACTACTATTGAACATTAATCTCCTAAACCTGCGCTTCAACCGGTCTCATCCATTTGAATACACCAATAATTCAATCCATGATCCAATGGCTCTTCTATTCTCAAAGGACGTTGCTCATTGTCCTCTGCTGCCTCGAGTCCGTTCAATCATCCCAACAATGTAATGCCTCACTCAGCGCTTGACAAAAAGGTCGCGTCACCTCGTTAAAACTGAAGGTAAATTTATGTAGCTAAATAAGCAAATTTATACGACCTGAGGGACTAGCAGCTGATACCAGCGATTTCATTTAAGGGGACAGAGAAAAACATATTTCTAGGACTGTATTTACTTACTGTTTTGTAAGAATTCGCTTTATTTCTACGTGTACTTATATAAAAGGTGTACAAGTAGGTTATACTTATAAGGGAACAGAATAATATTTTTGTAGGATAAAATAAGCAAACGGTAATGCGGTCCACTTATTTTTACGTGATCACTGCGGCGCCTAAGGGCGTTGTATGACCTGAAGTCGATCACAGATGTATTGATATCTTTTAGGGCTATTGCAACTCCATATATTATTTGCACAGCAGCTTTACACGATTATAAACCATCTTATATTAAATCCTATACGAATACAATAAAACAGAAAAAAATACAGTCTATCTTAACACTCAATTTAGAAATACAAATAATTATTAAGCGAAATTCTTTATGATAATATTCAGTCGTATTATCCCAATGAGGATAATTTAGAATACCCTAATGGTGTAAATCATATTACATTTAATTTTCATACATTACTATGCTAACGACGCACGCTTTGGAAATTTAAAGGAGCAAATACCTAATGTCGCGAAAGCAATACAATTTTTGCAGGTAACGTCGCGAAAAATTAAAGTCATTTTGTGAAATAAAACTGTTTAGAATAAACATAGTCATTTTCACTATTCGGGTTTAATTAAATGACGGTAACTTAATGTAAGTCATAAGGTAGATGTAGATAACTATCTAAAATTATTATTTCACTTTTGTCTCATAGCTCAATACTGGGTTTACCTGTTCCATTGTTTCTATGGGTAAGTAGAATTATGAGACCGCAGACATCGAGACTAAGGTAAAACCATTTTAAAACGACCTCGTTGTCAAACCTTTACTGCCCACTGTTGGGTAAGGGTCTCCTCTCACGGTGGTAGAATTAGGACACCATAATCAACCACGCCGGTCATGTGCAGATTGTACATATTACTTTACAGGTTCACACTTTCACACGTTACAAAATCAAGAATTTAGTCCTGTTTTAGTATGTGATGAATGATGTGATTTAGATGATAAATACATTATGGAACTGGACGTCATATTTATAAATACAGATACACATTAGTAATCGGTGTCATCGGAGTGAAGCGCGGTGTCATAATTAAACTACCCCTTTCTAGGGGACCAGTGTGGAATACATAAGGATATTTTTAACTCGTGGAACGTGCTGGTGCATGAACTAATACTTAATGGAAAATATTCTAAAAGAGAAAAAAATAGATAAAATATTTATTTTCTCAATTGTTGCACTTTTCATAATAACACTCGCATTCCATTTATTTCTTAGTGAATAAAATGAATTATGCACTAACAATACTATTGTGCTAAATGTTTTGCTTTAGGTATTGTGATTAAGGGATCTAATACACTAGCGACAATCCATGTTACTAAGTTTAAGGCGATGGTCCATCGTGCCTTAACTAATTCTGTTTCAAGGATGAATATGGAGATTTGAAATAGGTGATATATTTAAAGCACCCCATTTTGGTACTAGTACGTCTAATCGTGATTACGTATATTTAATTGAGTTGTGTGACCTTTCAGATTGAACAGGTCCTCGAATCCTAGCGGGTGCCACCTTAATCGAGTACCTGTTGCGGTGTATTTAAATTAACCGCTAGTTGACAACAAGTTGGACTGAGAAATTTATGAATCAAACACTTAATTTTGAAAAAATCAAATAACAAATACATTTTTATATTATAATAAATAGTATCGTAATCCATATTTATTCGTATTTTAAAATAGTGCTTTTATAATAGGATAAGAATGCAACCTTACTTTTTCTTGTTAATAAATAAACAAGAAAGGTCTCTTTGAAACTACGAATTAATATTAAACAAAATAACTTAGAAACACAAACTAATATCTAATTATAAACGAGATGGAAGATATTGTTTCGAAACCGAAAAATTATTACTGGAGATATTCCACTGATAATGTTCGCGAAAAATGAAATAATAAGACATTTGCTATCCCTTTGTTGTTTAACAATAATAGCATACAAGCCAACTCGCCCGGGGGAAGGATAAAAAACGAATAATTTCGTCTTTACAAGGATCTGTGGGTTAATTTACCTTCGCTAGTCATGTTCTCGTTGGTTTGAGATTTTGAAATAAGAAGAGAGCATAGTGTAGAAGAATAGGCATAGCCCAGTTTGTCAATTTCGCTAAATAAAGTAAGATTACTATCCAACGTCTCAACAAAAAACTCTTTCTGGAAAGAGCGTTCACTTTAACATGACACTTTTCGAAAAAGGTGTGAAATTAAGTCTTTATTTAAATAATATATTGGCGAATTTATTACGTTAAATGCTGTCTGATTTTTACTAAATGTACTACATAGAAAAAATATAAATTTAATGTGTATATTACCTGCACATTGTCTGTATACAGGGAGAATCTTTCAAATAGGCCTTCAGGGCCAAATCCGTAACTAAAAGGATTAGCGAAAAATACTGTAAGGAGTTACGAGACCGATTTTGATAAAAACTAATTTTTTTGTTAAATAATGACATGAATGAAATTAAACCATCAATAACATGTTCTTACTAAATATTGATTAAAATTAGAATTGAAGGCAACTCAAAAAAAATCGAGATTTATACGATAAAATATTATACCCAATAAGTTTACATCTCTACATATTCTTTCGTTATTTTATCGGACCCTGGGGACAGATCTGTAAACTGTAGATCCGTTAACTGCACGGAAAGTTGTATCCGCGTTCGCACATGCCGGGGATACCCTCGACCGCCCGATGCAATTTGTAACCGTCACAATTACTTACGGAATTCGTATATGAAAGTGCCTTGGGACTTTCTCTGAAATACTCGAAACATAAAATGGTCAAAAATTTTTCTTGGTAGAAATTTTTTCTTATGTTTGACAGAGATCTTATAAAAATTTTGACGGCGAACAAGGATGTGAAATCATAAAATACTTAGAAAAAGTGAAAAATGATAAGTTATATTTTTTTTCTACAATTTACCGGTCGATTAAATTTTTCGTATGTTTGTCAAACACCTACAGCGATTTCCTATATTACCTTATGCTTTTTAAAAAATATCGAGGAACTGTAAATATATTCCTCAAGTTTTTGCCCAATTTGGTTAGACACTAAAAATGCTATTTGGAAGATGCTTCGTATTTTATTTTTATAGCAAGCAATCCTCCTTACTTAGTCCAACCGCTAGGTACCAAACTCGGTTCGTTGGTTCGCTTCTTACATATCCGACAATTTTCTCAACTGCCACCAACCATAACGTGTAATTGTCATGATTACATGGGGGATTAGATGACATTGAGTCAGAATTTCCTTTTGGAAAGAAATTTACTAAATGGCTGTGTTTGTGAAATCCACGTCGTCTGCGAATTTGATAAAATTGAACTCAAATTTTAAAAGTTATTTTTAGAATACCTTGTTATTATTACTTTTTATCATTTTATTATTGAATGTACCAATATATTATTACATTACATATTCTGTATTCTATTGGATAAACTATTTTTATTTTATTTAGATTAAGGTAGAGATGAGCATAAATTTTATCATTTGTAACATGATAACGACAGTATCATAAAATCAAAAATTAAAGAGACAATGTTGTTTTTCTGCCGATCCTTAATGATAAAAACGAGCTTACTTGAACAGTAAAAGATTTCATGTGCATTATTTTGTGGCTGATATAATTACTAAACTTTTTTCTCCGCAAAAACTAACGTATATAAACGCACTCATGATAGAGTAATATACTTATACGCCCTTCGATCAAGTTCAAATTTCGATATTTACTTAGTAAGAATTGGATGGGTTGAATATTAATAAAGGGGGATAAAATATTCGTTAATATTTGACATGATATCCTTATTTTGGCATACCTCAATAAGATTAAAGGGGACCCGCTATATAATTCAGCTCCTTACGTCATCGCCGTAGAGACAGAATGAATGAAAGTTATTTGGGCCTTAATATTAATTTTATTGGATATTGTTGTCCATAGTATATGTACTACCTAAGTGGTATAATGGTTATACTATATAATCAGTGCGTGCTCAAAAAATATTTAAGGAAGAACTTTGAAAATAAAAATAATTTATAGACGCTTATAATATTAAAAAAATACTATTCACAATCCCAGCTCAGGCGTCTAATATCACGATTTATCAGTAAGAAAATATTATTTCGTAACTTCTTATTAAAGAATCCATTACCATATCGACGTACTAAACATAATGTGCTTTACATTTTTATAGCAGTATCAAAGGTGCATGCAGTCCACCTGAACTAACCTAACGTTAATCATAGATGAGTTGCTACTCCTGGGGACTAACTTGGATCTTTTCATATTAACATGTCTCCCTCCCTTACCACACCCTTCAAACCAGAACAGAGCAGAGCAGCGGTTAACACTGCTGTTATGAGGTAGAAATAGGTATGGCGATGGTGCCGCCGAAATCGAACCACAAAGGATTCTACCACCTTCATAATTTCAGCCTTTGAAGTCGAACCATATCTCCCCTGAAATCAATGTCAAAATTCAAATAAATCGCATCATAAGAAGAGTGTAAAACATAATAATGCAATTAATCCACGTCACACATTGCCTTACTGTATAATGATAATAATAATAATAAAATCTTTATTTCATAAAATAACACAATTTAGTACACAATGTTATTAGGTGCAGGGTAACATTATGTGCTCGTACACAAAACTGCGATGCGACGTCGCATCGTAAAAACTTGCAAACTAATTCGCATCGCGCATTCCTGCGATGTTTCGTCACACTTGTTGACGCCATTTTTAGTTCGTTCTGAGACAGCGTGTGGTTAAGATGCACAGATCTGTATTTGTTGGGTGGGAAGACGTATACTTTAATGTAAAAAATGACAAAGTACGACGTTGACTTTTCATATTACTGATTGAGGAACGGGACTCTTTGGTAAACTAAATATAAAATAAATGATATATGATAAATTATCTTTATTACTCTTTCCTGTATCTCTTAAGCAAAAACAAAAGTGCACACTTCTTTTTACGATCCATGTCACGATCTAATTTTCAAAATACGTTCCGTACGGTTGTCGGTTGTCGGAAGAATGGTGATGGTGACCCTGGGAGACGCTATGACGCACGATATCGCATCGCAGCAATTCGTGTCGCAATTTTCTGCGTTGCGAATTCGCGTCGCGTCGCATCGCAGTTTTGTGTACGAACCCTATAGTAAGATTGGACATAACATTTATCTTCAGTTGTCTAAACTGGGCGTGAACCTGTAATATAGGCAATCGATCTCTCACGGTGTGAAACTAGGATACTATAATAGACTAAGGAACTCTATGTACAAAGTTACAGAAACAGTGCAAGTAATCTTAAACATGGCATTAAATGGCAATATATAGTGTAACGTTCTTGCTCTATGCGTCTAATCCGTTTACTGGTCACGGTTAGATCATTGATTTGTATGTTGTCATACAGCGTGCATTACAGGCGTGATACGGCTTCCCTATTGATAGTACACACGCGGTGATGTATTGGAAAGAATACGTGTGTCGTTCCCGTAGAGCAAATAATCACTAATACAAGAAAAATTAAAGTAAATATAAAAATAATAAATTTGTTCTAAACACTATTCTATTGATTAGGTATATAACTACGAGTAAAAATATTGTACTTGAGACTCTCTGCAAGATTTTTTAGTTATACTTGTTTTGAGGCGTGTGGGAAACATTGTATTTTTTTACAAAACCGATATATTTTAAAATGACACCATAAGGCATTGTATACTTATTGATAGTCTCATAAAAACTTTTATAACATACGATGCGTTTCTTTACATTGCGTTACGGCACACACGTTACGTTTGCGACACACGCAGTTACATCTGTTTTACATTAATTTAAGTCAAACCACACTAAACGTTAAAAAACCTTCAGGAATCATGATATCGAAACGAATGGTAATGTTCCCCGCGTAAGTGAGGCATTCGGAGGCGCCCCGCATAGCGAGATAAGTCGAATGGTAAAATTCCTGCCTTTATCGAATAAGAGGTATAAAGAAAATGTACGTGGAATATCGAAAAGCAATTTTAAGCCTGTTAAAATGAATGTTTTTTGTAAATACGAAAACCTTCAACGACAATTTTCCAAATGATAACGGTAAGAATATACGTTAATCGCGACCAAAATCTAAATTCAAAATTGTCTTGTCGCTTTATTATAATTGTTAGGATTATTAAATAACGATAATATTATGCCCAAAATTTAAAAACCGATAATTGTCTTTCTGGTCCAAAATCTTCCAAATAGTAATTAAATATTAATTACAGGTTAGAGACCAAATATTTAAGAAAATAGTCCTGCATTTTAATAATAATTCATAAGTAAGTAAACTAGAACTTATACATTTCAATATTACCAACCAAACTAAACACATATATTAAACCTTTATCCAGTTTGAGAACTTATCTAATTTTCTAAAATTATGAAACTTAAGATATTAAATTAATAATGAATTTCGCGATTTCCACCGGTTGATGGGAACTTAGCACTAACTTGAAAGTGAAAGTTAAGTCATTTATAATAAAGACATATGAACCGAGTTAGACGTAGAACAGAAATGGGGCAACTACGATACTTAGATATTAGAAATAGTTTGACGCGCGACGGTGCCCTTATTGCTCTATCATTCACTCACATATTGCGAGAATGTGGTATATAATATCCAAAAACATAGCCATAATATACGAAGCCTAGAGATTTCTGAGCAGGCTAAAGTAGATCATGAAAGCACAGATTAAAATACGTCTACATGATTCATCGTAAGTCAAAAAAATTAAGTATTACGAGGCATTCTGACTAGGTCATCAAGTGAACATGTGTTGTCGAGAATACCCGAAACTAATATTATTACTTGCTATTACAGTAAAGGAAAACATGCTCGAAAAGTCTGTTATATGTTTGAGAATTCTCTAGAAATTTGCAAAATTATATAAGGCCCAGCAATTCAGTAAGTATTGCTGATGTGATAGTAAATTACGCTACAACTGCAGCAAATTGCAGTAAGATAAGTAGTTGACTCTTAAAATAAGGATTTGCCATTTGTCGTCCACCTATTACTTTTCCGCTGATGGCCACGAGTAACTCGGGTTTAGCTGTTAAGTTTAGCAGTTTAGTTTGGTCTAGTGCGAATTAGATTTCATACACCAGTTTTTTAAGAACTCTAAGACATGTAGGTTTCGTCATGATGTTTTCCTTCGCCGGTATAGCACATGATAATTATTATCTAATACGCTATAATCTTGAAAAAGCCCGTATTTTTGTTTGCCTAGGTTTCGATCACATTTCGACCTTCGGACTTCCCGACTGACTGGCCGAAATTCAAGCAACAACCTGCTCGCTAAGAAGAATGGCTATACCAACGCACAGTTGTAAAATATTAATAGATTGATGAAGAAGACACTATTCTTCTTCATCAGCATCATTAAATAAACACTTCGCGACAATTATGCTACTTTCTAATAAAAAGAAACACAATCTAAAAATGCAATTTAAATAAACGATAGCAAACTTTTAATTTGCATTTTTCTCACTGAACCTTTCATTGGAGATCTGCAAACATTTGCGTTTCGCAGCATAAATAGGTCGCAACATTATACTTATATTTAATTAAAAACATTATGATATTATACTCTTAGATAATTATTATCTCAACTCAGATGAAATAATATAAACTACTCTCTGCAGAGTGTTGAAGCAAAATGCATTTAAGCGAGCGTTAAATTTCGTGGTGGGGTGAATGGGGGTGTTAAAGGTGGTAGAACCCTTTGAGGTTCGGCTCCGGCGGCACCACCGCCACACCTATTTCTGCCTAATAACATCAGTGTTAAGCGTTGCTGTGTTCGGTTTTGAAGGGTGTGGTAAGGGAGACATACTTTTCCGAGGCGTTCCAGCTTAGTCCTCAGGGGTAGCGGCGCATCTGTTGCCGATCTCAGGTAGGAATTTCTGGTCCTATCTAGGATTGATTATAGGTTTCCATAGGCGGCAGTAGCCACTTACCATCAGGGGGACTGCATGATCTTTTGCTCTCTTTTCGTCTGCTACTCCTATATTATAAAAAAAAGAATGGGAACTTTTCATTTCATGTTAAATTATACTAAAGTGGCTTCACCACAAACATCACACTTATTGTAATATAACTTAACGATTCTTCCGAAAATTTGCTTTTAAATAATTCAATCGGCTTAATAGCATAATACCATTGAATTAATAGTAGGTACCAAATAATTGTAAGAGGAGTATACCCAGTAATTCAACAGGAATTTGGTAAAATTACTTCATTCCCAGTATTTTTTAGTAGCCAAAAAATTAGAACAACGTACTTTGCAATCAGACCCAACAGTAGGTATCCGAAGCCAAAAACTCACAGAAGTTAGCTTTTATAATTATTGACACGCTGCTTATGCAGATCGTCACCGCACTACAAAAAGGTGAAGCAACGTCATGTTCCGAGGAACTATTTGACCGGGTGCCTACGTCACCATTCCTCCATCGCACCACTCGCCGAAGAATGAAGTTCCATCCACACCAACTGGACTCGCGACGGTCCTCCACGGTTCGGTTTGCACGGACTACTTTCCATCAGGTAATACGTCTGCCTAATCGTTAGGTTAAAGTATAAAATAAAAGTAAGGTCTGGTCACCCATTTAACTACTAAGCTACTGCTTTTTATTAGCGTTTTTTTACATCGGAAAACATAATTATATTAATTTTTGTTCCTGTTGTTATGGTGGTGTTGGTACCTCCGGAGTAGAAATACCAAGGGTTCTGGCACATTCAATTGTAACTACATCTATTTAAAACCCTATCCAGCGTTCAATCATAGTTCACAATAAAATTATACAGAGGCTAAGTTTTTACATGTAAATGACCATTATTTATGTTATCAAATTTTAGGTCCCGATTAATCTAGGGCATTATGGAAGCCAGCCAAATGTAGTACTTGTACTAACTACAAACTGTCGCGACGTAACACTAAAATGTATATTGTTTTATTAGTAGGTAGTAATTAAAACTCAGTACTTCATTTTGATGAAAAATGGTAGAACTAAGTACGTTTCTACCGGGGAGGTAGGTACCACCGCTACAACTATTTCTAGAGAGGAGCATTTCTGCATTTTTGGTAGAAGGATGGTGGTAGGAAGGATGCCAGCTGACTCCCATATGACATGACTGTCTTAATCATCAGAAGTAGCAAGGCATCTGTGATCGTCTTCAGGTAAGTTCTGTAGTCGTATAAATAATAAGTACCTATTAGAGATTATTTCAGTCCTATATAAACTGATCCAAAAATCCTTATAAATATAATATCAGATTTGTACATCAAAACCGAGCCGTAATCCTTAAAAGTTACATTTCTCATCACTTAGGTTTAATCTCCTTAGGGGTTTGAGTGAAAAATCCGCGGAAGCCTTGCGAAAACATTACGAGGATATAAAACGTGGATACTTATAGTAAAAGGAAAAGGTAAGATAAATTGATAATTGGCTTCGATTTTATGTTAACCATCTAAGAGCACAGTGCAGAGGTCTAGGTTCGAATTCAGTGTCAAAATTCAATTGTAGATTGATTTTTTTTAAAAGATTTTTTGGACAAAACCTACAATATACTACTTATGTCAGAAAGTCCCTCACAATAATTTTAAAGGTACTTATCTTGTTCTTATGTTTTGAAGTACTTATAATTTTAATGAAAAGTTCATGATATAATCTTGAAACAATTAAAAGAATAATGTTAACTTAATAACACAAAACATATATCTGGTATCGATATAATTAATTATTTTAAATACTAGATAAGTAGAGTTAAATAACATGTAATTCAAAATATTAATACTAGATAAGTAGAGTTAAATAACATGTAATTCAAAATATTTTTAAAACAAAATACCGTGACAGAATTGCAAATTAATCTCCTAATACCAACCCTTTGAAAAGTTTTAATAAAACTTGGATTACAATTAAAGTAATTAACTTGTAACAATAGTATAAACTCTTGTCCCGAGTAATCGAAGTTCGAAAACCGTTCCCAAGAGTTTCCAGCGAGCCTCATAAATTAGGCATGTTTGATTAATTTTTGGAGTGTATTAATTTCAGATGTCTCGAGTTCAGCTCCCATTTACGCAATATTACTTGCAATATTTCAGAAATGTTTAATAAGTCTTAATTTATTATAACGAAGTGATCCCCAAATAAGTTATTTGAAGATTATGTACCCAGTAAAGATATTAATCAAGTTTATTAATCTTTTATAGGTAAATGACTGATAATTTCTGAAGAAACGGAACTGTAAAACAATCCTTGATACAATAAGTCTGTACAATAATTTAACTAAGACATAAATTCAAAATTCGTATATTTTTGCCGTCAACGGTTAGTTACTATAGACTCATTTACTCAGCAGCTTCACTGAACACAACAAATAAGTAAAGCTAAACATACCTGGCATTGACACCTGCCTCCTCATTTCGAAGTTCTGGACACCAGCGGCACTCAGAACGAGAACATCAGCTGCCGAAGACACCTGGGAGACACACTGATCACTATACAACTAGATCACCTGTTTGTAACAATACACCGATAAATTACCAACTATTGGAAAACTTTGACAGAAACTTAAAGAAACAGGCGGGAGTTTTGAAGTTGGGTGACAATTTAGATTCTGATGGGACTTTAAGTAATAATGAGATGGAAATAAAAAAACACTTTTCATGAACGATGTCGGTAAGCAAGCGATATCCGCGTAATCGTGCACGTGCGAAGTTGCCGTTCGTGACTCGGGAGCGAACCGTATCGTAGGCGTTCGTGTGCGCTTCTGGGGAGGGAACGCTAGGGCGGCTGCGATGCTGGGCGGCGGCGCGACGCCCGCCCTAGGCGCGCCCGATACCAGGCGATCAGAACAAGCGAGGAGATCGCCGAGCACGTGGACTGGCGCGCACCGCGCATGCTCCGATTAGAAAAGTCGAGGAGAACCGAGGAAAGCGGTGCGTTTGAGGGAGATGGAACATCCTAAAAATAGGGGTGCTATACGACCGAGCGAGAAACTAAATCGGGAAGCGCCAAGCAGTCTGAAAAGTTAACACAGATTTATTTGTGTGCACGCCGAAGCGTTTTGACGCACACATGGATAATCTAATGTAGTTTAGAAGTTAGAGAATCGTGAAATCTATAGTTCATTTTCATTATGTCGGTGAAGTTCATTGTCTATTCTCGTCTAATAAAGCGGCAAACTTTGTTTAATTGCGGTATGAAGGATTCTCGAAAGCCGCCTGGAGAATCCATCCTTTAAATATTGCTTCCCGCGTCACCCCCCCTCTGTGTTATGAAGGGTCACAGTTGGGATATATAAAATAAGCCACGCACACCTCAATTAGGGTCATAGCTTAAGTTAATTACTGGATTAAAATAGTGTTACAGGGGCGCCACGATTAATTAGAAATGAATTGCTTTTCAGGTACATATATTTTAATGGATAAAAAATCACCTTTATTTTGTTATAATATCCTTATGCAGAGTATTAATTGATGAGGTCTGTAATCTTTCAATTTCAGAAGGGGGCGCGCTCCACAGTGGGGCTAAAAAATTTAAAATGAAAATAATCCTGTTTGAAATCGTTAAATGCAGTGTATGTGAAATTTAACGCGAAAATTATATTCAGACAAAATTTGTAAATTATATTATTTAATTTAAATTTATCAAGTTTCAAATGACGAATATTTTATGTGTAAACCAACTAGTACTAATCTATAGAATCGTTAGCATTACAATATTTTATCGCTGTTATCACCTACAAAACTTTTATCAGTTTTATTTTGTAGAGTCCACAGGTGTCAGGGAGGTTAGGGAGGCAATACGCACACATTCAAATATCCTAAACACAGCTGACCGCCTAAATTTCTATGCAAGCCTGGTACTTCTAACCTTATTACTGAAATTTCAAGTAAAAGCGATCCCGGGATAACTGAAAAACGGAATAAAATGTGAGGTGCCATTAAAAATCGATTTATGGAAATAAATTAAATTGAACTGTAATTTAAGTCCATTTGGACGTATTACCAACTATACCAAATGTTTATTACGTGTTCACAAAGAGAATTTCTAAATATTTTCATTTTCAACTTCAATTTTATGAGCGATTGTCACGACATCATCTGTACAGTGTACAGTGTTAGTTAAAGAAACACTTCCTAGATGGCGTTAGATGCGGGTGAATATTTTCAGGTGTGATACAATTATTCATATCATTATTAAAAATATTGTCATGACGGAAGCTTTAACATTTCATTGTAAAATATTGATCCTTATAATTAAGAAGTAGTATTTTGTATAAATCATTTTGTATATTTCTTGTTCTTTTCATATTCGACTAAAGCACTCGTAATCATAGATAGTCAAAATTAAGTGTGAACTTCAGGTCTCCGTGTTGGTCTGAGTGAAAACTTCAATTACTTGTCGTAAACATGCCGTAAACCCACCTTGTTCATTGCTTATAATGAGCGAATGGTCAGCCCCGATCACTTCACAAAAACAATATTCACTCTCGTTCCAATGGTCCCACGACCACCAAAATTATATATTTTATAATAATTATGATAGATCCGTCTATGTCATCACTAACTGTTTTCGCATGTAGGTAGGTAACGCCGAAACGTCAAATATTTAAAATTTGAATTTCTTCAATTTATTGTTCCATTTTATTTCTTTAAGTGCTTCGGCCAGATAGAATACTAAACAGCACCATTAACATTTTAGTTGTAATTTTATTATTTTTTCACATTATAAGAAAACCTTCTCCTTGTAAAAAAATAAATTTAATAAAAACTTGCTTGACACTGAAAAACTGCACTTCCATGACCGAAGTTGAATGACCTTGTTTCGAATAGCAATATCCTTCCCAATAATGACTGTGAGAAAATTGTTTCAAATGACTAAACATTTTATAATATTAACACTTCTTAATGAACAAAATATTCATTGAGTTAGCAAATATTATTTTAAGAACAATCGCGTTGTCCATTCGAAGATCAATTCATAATTACGATTAATAGAAGAACACGCAATCATTAATTATTTAGCCACTCAATAATATTTTCAGTTACAATAAAAAATAAATTAATCTTTATATTACATAATGCTATTTGAAATCAAAAGGAAATTAAATAACACAATTAATGAACAAATGACAGAAGCATATCCGTTACGTCATGTTAGTCAGAGAGAATACCAGGCGAGCATAAATCTTATAGTTATGTATTATCCTCTTTCAGCGTTAAACTTCAGGCATAAAAAATAAATTATATTGATTTTTGCTTGACGCCAATCAAGAAATTTTACATAATATTTAAAGTTATTACGTTGTCTTTTAGAATTTAAACATTTTTGGTTATGATTTAATTTGGTCAAGGTAAATCCTATACACCTTTCAGAATATTGTGAGAATTAACGAGCATGTATGTTTATTTGTAATTTTTTAATAAATCGATAAAAAATATAATTTGCAAGAACTTCTCACAATCTGATTTTATAGAAGGAGCGTTAGCAATACATATTTATTCTAGATTTATATCTTTAAATATTAAGTTCTTAATTTATTAAAAATCATACGTCTTAAGCATTATAGTCGCATTGTGTGACATAACAAATGTATCCAACAATTATGAAAATGCTCAATCACTTTTACATTAAAATTTTCTCCACTCATTATATTTCCCTCTTGGTGTCATCTGAAGCGAAATCAATATCAGGCACTCAACAATGACAGGTGCTCGTCCGTTACGTCATCCTGGGCATCAAAAATACCAGGGAACTAAAAGTACAGAAGGACTATTTACTTTTACACGTCTCTCATAACGTTTCTTGCTTGGTAGTTAATTCAAAAGATGAAGTACAGTTTACTTTCTTATTACTATACGTACGAGTACATTTTTGTTCTAACGATCCCATTAATTACAAACTAACACATGTTATTAATTTCGTTAATGAATGGCATCACTTATGTTTTCTTTACATATGTGTGCGTAAATAGAACTTTTATGTATTACTTCGAATTAGGGTAATGTTCTTCAACTGTTATGAAATATGCGCATTTCTGATATACTTTAGGCATATTTAATTGAACTCCATTTGAGACTGAAGAAATCAGAAAACAAATTTAGTGGTCTAATATGGCCTTCTACACTAAGTGTAGATACACTTATTGTTTTACATGACAACTTCCCTATAAGGGAAATTACCTTAGACAAAAACTTATTCCGGATAATATATGTTCTCCCCTCTCTCGCACTCTCCCCCCAAGTTAGAGTGTGCCTTGTCGTGGTGGGGGGTGGGGGAGGGCTCAGTAGCCCGTTGCAATCCAGCAGCGGGTGAAGCTAAAGCGCTCCAGTGGCGGTTGGGATACACTGCGTTTGTCCCGTATCGGGCGGCAGCGCTATCTCTTTAGGTAGTTGTGGTTCATTCTATAACGGAGGCATTGGCGTAGGAGACGGGGGTGGCCTACGTCAAAAACACCATTTAGTCTAGAGGTGGCGCGCGCGGTGTTCCCGCGTGCACCTCAAATATGAGCGGATGGAGTAGCTCCAGCTCCATCCCGAACCGAGACGGGCCCGGACGTGGACAAACGCCGTCGGGATCGCGGACGAGTGCTATTAGCGTACTGAAGAAAGTAGTTTTAAACATATCCTTTCAGACCGTGCCGAATAAAATGTAGACTAATTCCTTATTGTATAAATAATAGTACTACTTTAATAATATTATTATTTTAGTACGTCACCTTGACTTTGGCATCCGTCACTTGTCTTGTCAGTTACGTCATATCAGGCAAACGGTTCCGATTGTACCAGGCGAGCATAACTGTAAGGTGGTGGATTCAGCCGCCAGGTTCTAAAATAGAACACACTCCCACGGGCACGAGCGTTCCGAAATAGTGTTCTGTAGAACGATTTAAATTTAGTTCTGGCGCCGTAAATTACCCAGCGAGGCGTTCTATTTTTAATTGAAACGTTTGAATATAGATGGAGCGAACAGCACAGTGCCGCCATCTTTCTGACATCTGACGAGACTATAAAATTTTTGTGTGTTATTATAAGTACTTAAAAGATTGGATCCGGTAATTGTTGTTGTGGAAATTTTATTTTTATTATGTTTGCATTTGTCACATTAAATACCTTTCTTCTCAATTTTTAAACCAATCCGTTAATAAATATATAAATTGTGTAGTATTTTTAAAACATAATTTATTTACGAGTTAGATATTTTCAGAAACAATTTACGTATAAGTCCTATGTATAGTTAGGTCAGATAATTTAAATACTATAATTATTTCAGCTTTAACGTACTTAAACAATTCCCTCATTCATGATATAAAATTAGATATAACAAATATTTGTTATATCTACTTTTATACACATACATATGTACCAGGTACCTAAATCATAAACTGTAACTTGCACTATATATTATGTAATTATTTCAAGTTAACATTAAACTAAAAAGTTTTAAAGAAAATATACTGACTTCACTCAGTTTTCTTAATTTATTAACAGCTACTAGAGTCTCTTTCCCCGAGAGACGAAAACAAGCTTTGAAAGCAACAAACAAGTACCACAAGAAGTCAAAACTTAATTCAAGTCTTTGTCTCAAAAATTTTAAATGGAACAAAAATTCTTTCTTCGCTTTCTTAATTTACTTTTACAGCTTTGTTATGACTGCAGTACGTTTAAAAAGAACGCCCTAACGCTATTAAGAAATATTTTTCAATTAAATGAAACACTAAGCGATGGACTGAATTACAACCATTTCGGAAAAGAAATGTACAGAACTTAGGATTGCAAATACACGCGTGCTTTGACTACATGCATGTATTTGCATTTATTGTTTCATGCGCACACACAAGTTGCAAATAGACTGACGACGAGGTAATTCACGCATATGTGTGTGCAGTGTTGATAAAGGAAGCTTTATCAGCATCACGATCAACCCATTATTGTCTCGCTGCTGTGCACGAATCTCTTCTCAGAATGAGAAGGATTAGGCCATAGTCCACCACGCTGTCCATGTGCGTATTGGTAGACTAGAAAGGAACTTTCATTTACGATTTTTTCAATGGCTAACTATCATCCCTATGAGCTTAATTTAAATTAGAAACAAACGGATAAACTATAAATTCGTTAAGTCCTAGGATTTTAGTAAGCCCACTTTGACATAAGAATACTGCTATTTTTTCAAAAGATTACAGAATCCTGTGTCCTCTGAAAAAATATTTGGCAACGCTAACTCGCGGTCGCCCATTCAACTCCCGACTGCGTGATTGTTTAAATTTCTAGATAAGTAGATCCACAAAAGCCGGTGAGCTACACACACAAACAATACGCCCTCATAACGTGTTCGGTAAGATAACATAATATAAATTTAAAATATGAACGCCCTTTAACATTTCAAAAACGTTTTAATTGGAGCAACAAAGCGATATTACTGATTGAACATAGGTAGGTAGAACTTTGTAGTAGGTTGTAAAAATAAAAAGACACAATTTAAGAGCAAAAATTAATACGGATTACGATTTATGCTTATACTCAAAGCAGATATTGTGCAAGGCGTTGTTTATTTGGTATGAAGTGGTGGTCTACACGCTATTGGAACAAGGAAGTATTTTCCCAACAACAATAGAAGTTAAGTGCTGTTGTGTGTTTTAAAGTGGTAGAACACTTTGTGGTTCGACATCAGCGCCACACCACCACACCTATCTCTGCCTAATAACAACAGTGTTAAGCGCTACTATGGTCTATTTTGGTAAGGGGGACATATGTTTCCAAGGCATTCCAGCTTAATCCTCAGGGGTAGCGGCGCATCTGTGGCAAACCTCAGGTGTTAAAAAATTACAGTTATAAAGTAAGGGATGCGATTCATAAGTCTAGAAGTATTTTAAGGCATATAAAGGTAAAATAATTTTATATATTACGTTGCACAAAAATAAAATAATCATTAAAATAAATACAGTATTACGATGGTCCTCGAAAATGAATTCAAGTTTCAACTTAAAATGTATTCATAATTTATGTTTTTTAATTCATACAAATAAAGGCGGCATTCGTGTATTTGATAGATCTATATCGTATGTAGATATAATATTCGGACACACGTAACGTAGTCCCTTTCTCTAGGAAGTTGGTGCAAGGTCGCTGACGTATCAAATGTCATAACGCCCATACGTACTGTTAAAGGATAGACAATTTATATGAAAATGGTCCTTGAGAAGTATTATTTATAGTGGATTTATTAGCAAGTAGAACTTGTCTTGAGCATGAGGATTGGTAACTCTTGAATCAGAACACTGATATGAAGTCTGACTGTAAAAACCGTGGAGTAAAATAGTTGTTATTTTTTTTTATTGTATAGCAGTAGCAAACGAGCATGCACACCACCCGATGGTAAATTTATTGTTAACAAAGAACGGTTATATACACCATAAGTAGTTTTTAATATTATCTGGGGTTGATTGTAAATGTCCGTGAGTATTTCCGCACTTGAACATTTACAATCAACCCCAGATAAGATTAGGGTTCTACCAAAGGTCTGAAAAGTAAGCGAACGTTTCGGATATGTATGTCTCCCTTACCACGCTCTTCAAACCAGAATATAGGAGCTCTTATTACTGCAGTTCGGCAGAAATAGATCTAGCAGTGGTGCCTCGACTCTGGGTCGAGGCACAATGGGGCATGGGCTCTACCTCCCTACTATAGCACCTACGAATACTAGCATAAATCTTAATAAGAGAGGATTCCTGTTTAAAGTTAATTAATCACACGTCTTCTTGCACTTGAAAAAGTGTAGTTTATATAAAATTTTGCAATACATAAATAACAAAATATTTACGATATACTCAATATTAAAAATAAATTAAATTAGTTTATATTAGTATCAAATAACTCAATTCGTCTTATATGTAAAAAACGTTGACATTTTAAACCAATACATTTCAAATGTCAACATGTACTTACGAACTTACGAGCACATTAAAATAACCAATTACTACATACTTAAACGGAAAAATACTAAGGATATTAATTGTATTAAACGTTATTGTCGATTTATCTTATAAAAATGTAAAGTGGTTTTATCATTTATGTTTTTAGGGGTCCGTAACCATAGAGTAAGAGCAGGAGTCTATAACATAGTACTCTCTATCTGTCACTGGGCTCTGTCTCTTATATCGTAATACGAGTAGGTAGATATTTGATTTTTTACAAAGTATGTATTATAATGAGGGCAATAACAACAAATACTAAAAATATAAAAAATATATAGTAATAGGTGGTCTTCACACAAGAATCTATCAGGTATTCAGTTATTTCGCCATTTTCGGTTTGGTTTAAAAAAATATAATGATACAGAAGCCTCTGTGTGCGAGTTCGACTCGCACTTGGTCGATATTTTACCAGATCCTTCCTTAAGTAGATGTTACTTTATTTATTACTGGGCGTAGACTACTAAATTAAACCTAAAATATGTAATCTATGTATGTTACATGACCATTAGGAGTAATGGTTTGTGGCAATAAATTTTATTTTGAATGGCGGGTGCGTTATCTATTTATTTCAACAGATTATGTGTAATCTCTGTTGTATGAACTTTAAAAGTCACTCACACATTAAGATACTCTAATAAATATAGATAGATTATTCTTGATGGCTCACATCAGCAGAATATAACAATTATATACTGAATAGATCAGACACAATACAATACAATATGACACAATACAATAGGTTTAAATAAATATAACGACTGCCTTGAGCGCTGAAGGCCAATTCACGGCCATTATTGAAGGCGGTAGAACCCTTTGTTCGACTCCGGCGGCACCACTGCCACACCCATTTCTGCCTTATAACAGCAGTGTTAAGCGCTGCTGTGTTCTGGTTTGAAGGGTTTGGTAAGGGAGACATAGGTTTGCGAGGCGTTCCAGCTTAGTCCTCAGGAGTAGCGAGGCATCTGTGGCCGACCTCAGGTAGGAATATCTAATCCTATCTGGGGTTGATTAAAGATGTCTATGGGCGGCAGTAGCCACTTACCATCAGGTGGACTGCATGCTCGTCTTCTACTCCTATATTATAAAAAAATCACGTATTTTTTTCTATTATAAACTGATTTTAATACCTACTTAATTTTGGCGTATTAAAATTCTTACTCAAATGAAAGTCATATTGAAATTATGGTATCAAAAAATAAAACAAAAAATCTTAAGATGCTATTTTGATCTGCAAGTCTGCAAAATTAATTATCGTATGTCGCCTAAAAAAGGATCAAGTTGAAATTATGCGTTTTGTTCAAATAAAAATAACATGAAAAATAATAAAGGTTGTTTATAATTGACCGCCATAAGAGAAATGAAATTATGTATAACGCGATTCAAGGATAAAAGGAACTTGTTTGAATGAGAGCGATTCACAAGATATTTATTTGTAAAGTTATCATTATATAAAATTTACATAAAATATTAATCAAATGCATTCACAAATAAAATAGAGGAAAATAAAGCTTAATAATATAAAATATACAAATAAAATATTTACTTGTATTTTTATACATATTTTAGAACTTTGTATTAATTCAGTCTCATTAATATATCAATATATAGCACTATCAAAAAATCTTATTTGACTGCAACTCTTTTATATCTCTCCACTGGATATAATACCACATTAGTCCTATGTAGAATTTACTTCATTTATACTTTACAGACAATAGTGAAACACTCATTTCAGTTTTCCATACATACTTAAATTGATGACGATACAATGTTGACGAATGGGTTCGATGATATGGAAACAAAAGGTATTTTAAATAAATAGACATTACATATTTATATTTTATCATCTTTTTTCATCATTCATTTCATATCATCATAGATTATCGCTTGCCGTACAACTCAAACTATGGGAAGGATTTAAAACTGGCCGATACACCTGGCTGCTACATTTTTATTTTTTATTTACACCCCATACAGTATAAGAATCACAATTTATTGTTACTGTTTAAAAAGATCAATTAGTTTTGATTTATACTTCCACAATTAAAAACCAATAAAATCAAGTACGTTAATTACATTATTTTGTACTGGGTAAAAATGACGATAACTTTCTTCGGTTTATTTGATTAAAATATCGCAACAGAACATCGCAATGTTATAATTATTTTGATATTCAATTAAAAACCTCTCTGGCAGTCGCCCTTTAGGCTGACTGACAGAGATCAGACTTGATTATTTTAATTGCAGTGCTAAATGACTCAGCTAAATTTGAGATTTGCTGAATCATTTAGCTTAGGAACTTTGATACAGGAAGTCAGTACGTTTGGGTTTTAAGTAACAAAAATAATGCATACATTAGAACACATACAGAGGACATGCGTTGAGGTTGAGCAGTCGCAATACTGGTTTGACACCCAGAGGGTTCCGGGTTCGATCGCCGACCAAACCAACATCGAAGTCATCTGATTTTTTCTGTGAGAATCCAAAATACAGATAAACGTAGCATGAAAAACGTATATGAAAAACAATAATGCTAGCTGTCCTCACACAAAATGATTTAGGTACATATTAGTTATTAGGGGTTTTAGCAAATCTGCTAGTTTTAGTATAAGCCATTCGTGTTTTGGCTATTGCATCGATGATGCATCGCATTTTAATAAGTTGCTGTGCCCGCATTGCTTCTGCAGTTGCTTCTGCATTACTGCTGCATTGCAACCGGCGTTCAAACATATGCATGCGGGATGTAGAACTTGATCACTGCATCTAATCCGGAAAGTAGCTAAATCGTCGATCGCTAATGCTAAGAGTAGATCATCTTCTTAGGGCCAATCGGTAATTTATATAGGTACGAGAAATGTGCAAGTTCCGTTATATATCTGCTGTATAATCGTAATGTTATCAATTGTACAATTAATGTAATTGTGAATTACATTTACGTATTGCTTATGTGTATATTCTTCGTGTCCTCGTATCGACAAAGGCTTTAAAGCCTAGTGCCTACGGCGAAAAAGTAATTGCTTAAACTACTTTTTGCAATAGGCCGTTTTAGTTATTCATCTACGCAGTTGCTAGTAACTAAGCTCGTATTTTTATTTTAAAAACAAGTAGTTAAGTGGTAATTACTTCACAAAGCCATTACATTACTTCTAGATTGCTAGAATAAACAAAGACTCGAACGAAATGGAGGCAGCGACCTTGACGGCGCGTACGCAAGCTTGATTACAAATAATAATTTGTGTACGGTCAACAAAAAAATACATACTAAGTTGTTATAAAAAAAAATCATGACTACAGTTTTAATCGATTTGTAACTAAAATACGAATGCCCTATCTGACGGAGAGTTCCGTTGTTTATGGACATTTGGAAGACAAAGTGAGACGCCAAGATTTAGAGGAGAACTCTTTTTGCACATCTTTTGTGGCATCTGGCACATTCATGACAAAATTCGATTTTGCCATGAATGTGCAAGTGCGATGTGCAATGCATATGCATATAGTTCACCATGACCATTTTGTTACTTTTGATCCAGAAAATTGTATTCCACTCTCATAGACAGCATGAAAAAATAAAATATTAGTATCTATTTCATTTTTAAATTATTACATATTACATTTAATACATTACCACCATCAATACATAGTTAGGTACCTTCATAATAGTAGAAAGCATTTTTTTTATTTTTTAGCAATTTTAGGAATGCTACAACATTTGCTGACAATTTAGATTGAAATTATCTATGGAACTTCATGGCGACTAAATTTGGAAATAAACTTTTAATGTATATTAAATAACCCTAACAATATCAATATTATTAAATATTAATTAAATTCTTTTTATTAGCACTAACGACCTAGTTTGTTGTGCCGACGCTACCAACACGCCTTCGATCCGCATTCCGTTCGCCGCTGACTCACTCTCACTCATACATCACTACAACTACACATAACGTCACGACACGTCACGTTCATTCACCCGATGAGTACGATGCACAAACTGGTTCCATCCATAGATTAGCTTATGAATGAGGAGCCTTTGATAGCTTTGTAAACATTGACAATATACTAGTTGTGGAAAACTTTATTTGTTTAGTTCGATGGATAATTGTGTAAAAGTTTATTTGTTTAGTTAGTATCAGACGTTCGTCGTAGTCTACGAGTCGCAGTTGGCCAGCGCAGTGGGCTATAGCCTACACTTCTCTCAGTCTCACACC
The DNA here is from genome assembly GCA_014595695.2 of Epargyreus clarus clarus. Classification (NCBI taxonomy): domain Eukaryota; kingdom Metazoa; phylum Arthropoda; class Insecta; order Lepidoptera; family Hesperiidae; genus Epargyreus; species Epargyreus clarus. Next base: position 2,819,302 of record JACTTY020000022.1, on the reverse strand, counting down.
TATTTCGGCCTATTAACGGTAGTGTTAAAGGCTGCTTTTTTTCTGGTCTGGTCTGCTGTGGTAAGGGAGACATACTTTACGCCACTTACCATCGGGTGGACTACATGCTCCTCGGCTTCTCCTATATTATATAAAAAAACTAAGGGGTGACCGGTACCCAGCAGTAGGATAGAAATAGGTTCTCGTCGAATCCTTCGTTATATCATTAACAACGACATAATTATTAATGTTTTTCTTAAGACAAGAAAGGGTCTGCGAAAATTTCAAAATATTTCATTAATAAATATTTCATCAAAATAAGCAATGCCTTTAAACACCCGCTCTTACTACTATTTACTGTGTTGTTGGGACGCCTTTTGTCTTTGTGTATAAATATTCATTGCTTTAACAAGGATATTTATAACATACAAGCACCTGTGTCCAAACAAAATTACAATGTCTAATTTACGTGTTTCCTTGGCGCACAAAATATACCGATGAGTGGTCTGTCAGTGAGGCTTCAGATAGAACCCCAGTTCTTTACATATAGATCCTATTACAGACAGCCAACGGGGGATTGACAACTAACCATTAGATGGACGGTCATCTATTAATCCAATCTTAAAAAAATAATTGGCACGTGTTAAGTGACATGTAAATTTGCACCTAAAACCCGAGCAATGTAGCTTCCTGCATTATAAGTTAAGAGTAAACTTCCGGTATAAGACACCTCTAGCTTCCTGCATTGCAAGTTTACATCGAGAGATTCGAGAGTAAACTTACTGTACAAGACACGACTAGCTTTCTACAATGCAAGTTTACATCGAGAGACTCGAGGGTAAACTTCTGGTAAGACACATCAGATGACGTCTCTTTCCATATCGATGACCATCGACGCCCCAACTCGTTTCAGTGTTTGAATATTAAAACATTTCCTACATTGTTTATGTAGAACATATTCGGAACTGGAATACATTTAGTAACAGGTTTTTTCTAGATATGGTCTAGTCGGTTTATAAATATAAATCTATGCACAGCTATTGAATATCTGTAGCCAACTTAAGCTGTATTGTGATAAAAAAAATCCGTCACATGACGATAAAGATGCTATAAGATAGTATACTGAAATATTTTTATAAGGAAATTTATGTAAAAGTTCCAACCAAATCGGTCCAATAGTCTCAAATAAAAACTTCTCCATAGTTGCAAGCAGAGAAAGAAAAAAAATAAGCTTTAGCAATGAATGTGAAAAACAAAAAGAAATGTTTCATTTCATTTATTAACATTTATGTATCAATTTGAAGGCTTTCGTCATTATATCTACAGCGTATACAGCAATGTTAATTACCAAAGGTGAAGTATAAGTGATGTTCTAGTTAAAAATCTAGGACAAAATTGCACGAACACCCTACCTAGGGTGTAAGTCAAATAACATTTCGAGTTGATTGTAAATATCCATGGACGACAGTAATTACTTATTACTCGTATGTTGACTTCCTATAATTTCATAAAACATACATTGTAAACCTACAAGCTATCCGGATGCGAACACATGAACAATAAAGACGTCAGTAAATATTTACGAACCAACTTTTAATATTCAATTCATTAATTTTCATACGCCATAGCCCTGCGGCGACAATATCAGCGCAATTACGCCAGAGGTACCTACGAAAGTAAATGATCAAAACCTTTGGCATTTAACTATTCAACACATTTAGATCGCTATCTCGTTCTAGATCATTTTGCAGACTTCCTGTTGTATTCGAGGCATTTTAATATAACGCCGTGTCTGTTGTAAAAATGTTTAACTACAAGTTGCTGTATTATTGGTCATACAAATTTATGTACATATACATGTATCTTGGAGGTACATATGTTGGAGGAAACTTTTTGTGTTACCTGTAATTGTGTTACCCTTCAATAATAATATCAGGACACGATATTATACACGGTTTGTAATATATTGTTACATACACGTATACGTATACCTGTAATATTGATAAATACATGTAGATTCCTGGTTATACAAAATAAAGAACATAATTTATTAAAATAAATTTTCGTGGTTTAACAACGAAATATTTACCGTGCACGCCTTCTTCTCTATAATTATACAAAAACAATATTAGACTCTGTCTTTTGGATTAAACGGGGTGGGGGGAATACAGTTACACAAAGCACTGCTACTTAATACAATACACCTGCGATTAACGTCAAATAGTGGCAGGTGTCCATGGACCGTAATGATAATGTAATATCATAAGGGTAAAAACGGAACCCTATTACTAAGACTTCTCTGTCTGTCCGTCTGTCACAGGGTTATATCTTCGGAACCGTAATAAATAGACACTTGATTTTTTTTAAAGGATGCATAACGGTGGCCGTTATAACAACAAATACTAAAAATAAAATTAAGTTGAATATTAAAGGGGATCTCCATACAACAAACCGGTATTTTTCGGCATTTTTCGATCTAACTGTTAAACCGTACTACGAAGATAATTGACATTTTTACAATCCGTTTACTACTGTAATTGGTATTATAATAAATACAAATAAGAACCATAAAACATATTTTAATATAGTTACTTTAATTTTATTATACGTTATTTACGTATCATTCATCATCACTCCAACGCCATCTATTTTTGTGTTACATAACTAAGTATTATTGAAAAGGAGAATGCCCATTCTTGGTACTGATTTTTCTCATGCGTCAAAATGAAAGTGATATTAAAATTATTTTTTGATTTTTTTAAATAATTTGTCGATCAGAATAGTTTCTTTGAACAGGGGATTCCATTTAAGATAAAATAAGACGAAATGTTGATTGTTGTTCTTAAAAATTAAAATGGCGGAATTTTATACTCGGAATTCAATAAGATCTATTAGTGTTTTGACTAATGATTTTTCTCATGCATCAAAATGAAAGTAATATTAAAATTATTTTTTCATTTTTTTATATAGTTTGTCGATCAGAATAGTTTCTTTGAACAAGGGGCTTCCATTTAAGATAAAATAAGACGAAATGTTGATTGTTGTTCTTAAAAATTAAAATGGCGGTATTTTATACTCGGAATTCATTATTTTAGGTTTTTAGGATTATTTTAGGTTTTTTTACCTACTACCTTTAAAAGTAACTGGAATATGTTAATCGAACTACATTATAGGTACCTACTATCAGTTAAAACCGACCATCAATCTATCGTCGGATATATTCGATTTTGAGGTTATGTAACATTCCGGTAAATAACTTCAGAACCCGGGTGCTGATCTAAAAAATAATTATTGGTGGTAGTATTTGGTTAATTATACATCGTCCACAACAAGTTTCAATTTGATGCAACTCTGGACGGCGGTCCATACTTTCATGGGCATTGTCATTTACGTATCATTTATCATCGCCCCAACGCCATCTATTGTTGTGTCATATAACTAAGTATTGTTGAAAATAATAAAATGAATGAAAATAAGTAAAAAATAATGAACATTCGGTGGTACGGAAGCCTCCATGAATTTTATTTTGAATTCTCTTTTGTCACTTCCGTTACTCTAAAATATTATATACCGGTACGCAAAATATTAACTTATAATGTATAAAACCAGCGATTTTAAGTCTACGATTTTGTCATGTATAATAATTACTATACTATATTATAGTACCCATACAATGTATGTTATTTCTATACAATTATAATCCATTGCATACAAATGTTCAAATTCAAACTTCCGAGTTAATTTCGTTTGTCACGCTTTTTTACCCGTTTGACTACTGGAGTGACTTGCACTAAATCTAAACCAAGTTCACGGCCACCGAAACACCTAGCTATATTATTCTTTCTTTTTTTATTCTCTTAAAACATTCGTGCTTGTTCGTGTACATTTTATCTAGAATCTGATATGTGATGTAATAATCTGATCGTTAATCAATTTCAAATATTATGTCGTGTGAATATTGTAACAGCAGACAACATAAATGACGATGGATATAGATATAAAATAGTGTTAGTATGTGGTAACCATGATATTACCACCATGCATTGTAGAGAGGTAACCACTACAATACATTTTGTGGAGGATGCTTGAGGCGATTTATTTGTAGGACAGATATCCGATGAAGTAGAAAGGTCTAAAAACTATAGTTAAGCCAGAAGTAGTATAAGGTTTCCCTCTGATGGAGTGATGACCAAATGAAAATAGAAACCGCTGGAGTCAGAAGGTAGAGAATCGTTAGGAGTGGTACAGGTTAGATGAGCCTATAAGCTATAGTCAGTAGTACATTTAAAGACTGATAGATAAATTCTAATAACTACAGTAGTAGTCTTTAAAAACTGCGTGTATGTATGGAAGCAAAATACAGACAAGCTATTATGCGATGTTTTACACACTTCAGCTGCTGGAAGTACGAGTATATTCAACGGGCGCACTTAGTCCTTAGGGTAATAACGTACATAATAACAATGTGATATTCAACGAAATTTAAATAGCTAATGCAATCGGACGGCTACGAACACTAAACCTAATATAAAGTAGGCGTTTGCTCATTACCAAAAACATTAAAGAAGGTACCAACCAATTGCGCTATGTCGCAAGCTTCAGAACATCTCCATACACCATTATAATTACAGTATGAATTAGTGGCCCCGAACTTGAGTTTGTAATAACGGGCGTCAGTTTTAATCATAGTATTCATCATCTGCGATGGAACGGTGTAATTACTCTAATTATGTTGATGTTCCTATTAGAGGTGTGGTGCAAGTAATGAGCTGATGCTGATGATGCAAGATGAGTAGATTAAACATGTAAGATTTCTGGGGTAGATCCGCAGGTCCACACCGTCTACATAGACAATACTTTACACATTATGTAGGAAAATTATACTGCAAAGTTGTTTAATAAAACATGTCAATTTGGATCTTAGGCATATTAATTGACCTGTATAGCAAAGACGCAAGCCGTACTTGGCATAGCTTATTCTAGAGAATTAAGTGTTGTTCTATCTGGGATTCGTAATATAATTGATCACGTATTATATTAAGTAAGCTACAGACTTGAGGAGATAAAAATCTTCATGATCGTCATTAAAACATATGTTTTTGATAATAATGGAACCTACTAAAGAACTCTTACTCATAAAATTAATGGATGAAATTCGGATCCTAGATTCTCAAAGAAGCAGCCAAAAATAAATCGACTGCGCGTTACTTTTCTGCAATCTTTTTTAACTCAGGTGTAGTATTGTAGGTAATACTTATATTTTTAATCGCTCTACACTTCTAACTTGTAGCGTATGGCGCCAATCTAAAACTTTATGTTCTCGCAGCTGAAACTACTCTAGGTACGCCATTATGTGCCTTATAACATTGTTATAAAAATTAGTTCGACTATTGTCTTCCAACTTGTTATGATCGTAAAATAATATTTAAAATAAATGTACGCATATTATTCGAGACGCTGATGCAACTCAAGTTCATTATCACGGCCATTTTGGTTTTGGCTTGAAGTTGGGCTTACGTCACAACTTGTTAAATATTGCATAAGGTTCAATGAGTTCACAGCATAACTCGTTTTAAAAGAAAGTAATTTAGGACAGAAATGTTTAAGATTAATGATACGATTAAGGTAATATAGTTAAGTGTATATACAATATGTGGATATATACAATATGTGATGTAGGACGTACATTTTGCTACAAGGGGAATGTAATATACTACAGATCATTAATTTTCCAAAACATAAAGATACATATTGCTATAAAATACTTTGTTCTTTATTGTAATGGACGAAAGTTAAACTTAAAAGGTTTAAAAGTAGGCTAAATCATCACACTGTGTGTGTCATTTCAATTATTCAACATAAAAAATATTGAATAATATTTTACAAATATTTGTTTAAAATTTTATTCCAGAATTTGTAACGATGGAAGGCGACAGTAACAAATTTTAAGTAAAAACAAAACACCATCAAGTGTCACTTGAAGTAACATACTTTGACTTTGACAATCAGTTTTGACACTTCATTGACAACGGGACAGAGAATGTTATGCAACTACGGTCCGAGTACCAGGGTGCCATGAACGACAGAACATCAAGAAGAATGTAAGAATTTACTGTGGATTGGTAGGTATGTTGAAAAGAGCACGTTTTGCGCATGCGTGTAAATTGAGCGTCGGGGCGCCTACCGTTGCTAAGCAACGGTTTCAAGCGTCACGCCGTAAACCAAGTGTAATCAACGCTACATAGGATTCGAGTCCTACTTATGTTGACCTATAGATGAATTGCTCCTCCTGAGGACTAAGCTGGAATGCCCTAATTAAGAATCTTGAACGATTTTGAAGGTGGGGAACCCTTTATTGCTCCAGTGGCACCCGCCACACCCATTTCTACCTAATACAGCAGTGTTAATTTATTTATTTAATTATTATAAAATCCACAGCTCTTAATATCATACAAATATATTTCTTATATACCTACTATTTCTTACAACCAATTACGGATTTACAATTTTTTAAATAATGTGCTTATAAAATTTACAACCGTCACTTTAAACATTATAATAGTGACTTCATGAAAATTTGAAGGATTGTGGTAAGGGAGACATTCTCTTCCAAGTCGTTCCAGCTTAGTCCTCAAGGGCAGCGGAGCATCTGTGTCCGACCTCAGGTAGAAATATTTAATTCTCTCTGGGGTTGATGACCATGAGCGGCAGTAGCCACTTACCATCAGGTGGACTGCATGCTCGTCTCCTACTACTATATTATAAAAAAAAATGCTCCATTGAGGATTAGTAGAAAAGTGTCTTTGCCTTTATCAAAACCTAATTTCGAACTTCATCGCTTAAAGTTTGCTCAAAATATGCTCGTATTGAAGGTTATACATTACGCAACTCATCTTGCGGCGTTCATACAAGTTCATTGCCACAGACAAGTTCGGGGTTGCCTCGTATAAATTGCATAAGTTGGGAGATTAAAATACGCCGCACTTTTGTTTACATAACAACTTCTTTATCTGGAGCGTCTAACAGAATACATTGTAGCACGTGAGTAGCTAGAGATTAGTGGCATGATCTTCGCGTTTGTCATCACCGACCGAAGCAAACTGTCGTCAACGGTTGTTGCTTGTCGTTGGCGACCGACGACTAATCGCAGTCGCTAGCTACAAGCATTGATAGTCGACAACAGTCGTTAAAGTTCGCAGACAAAAGATTGTGACAATCGGTGAAGTCAGTGACGGTTGCTGACGACAGGCGACAACCATCGGCGATTGTTAGCAACAGTCGTCGACATGAAGAGCCATTCGTGTATTGGCTCACAATTGCTCCTATTTTACTTTTCTCAGAGGAGATCAGTAATGAAACAGTAATAAGTTAAAGACAATAACAACAATAACAAACACAGAACATAGTCAGCTATCCGTACATTACCTTCTAACACTTTATATGACGCTTTTTACTACCCACACCGTAGACCTACACTAGGATTTCCTTTGTCATGCCATGACCATCACATCAGACTATTATGATGATCGCCCCGCCACGCGTATAATCAATCCTTCCATTTTACCCTTTCTTCTTTCCATTCATTATAAATAACCCGTCTACCGATTTTCTCTGTTCATTGACAATATTTGTAATTCGTAACAACAGTAGCAGTGGCTTGCCACCGCACATCTGGTTAGTATTACATTACGCTGAATCTAGACTGGAACAGTTTGCCCAACTAACGCTTCGGTGGGTACTGATACCCAATCCCAATCAACCTGATTTTGCCATGAATGTGCAAGTGCGATGTGCAATGCATATGCATATAGTTCACCATGACCATTTTGTTACTTTTGATCCAGAAAATTGTATTCCACTCTCATAGACAGCATGAAAAAATAAAATATTAGTATCTATTTCATTTTTAAATTATTACATATTACATTTAATACATTACCACCATCAATACATAGTTAGGTACCTTCATAATAGTAGAAAGCATTTTTTTTATTTTTTAGCAATTTTAGGAATGCTACAACATTTGCTGACAATTTAGATTGAAATTATCTATGGAACTTCATGGCGACTAAATTTGGAAATAAACTTTTAATGTATATTAAATAACCCTAACAATATCAATATTATTAAATATTAATTAAATTCTTTTTATTAGCACTAACGACCTAGTTTGTTGTGCCGACGCTACCAACACGCCTTCGATCCGCATTCCGTTCGCCGCTGACTCACTCTCACTCATACATCACTACAACTACACATAACGTCACGACACGTCACGTTCATTCACCCGATGAGTACGATGCACAAACTGGTTCCATCCATAGATTAGCTTATGAATGAGGAGCCTTTGATAGCTTTGTAAACATTGACAATATACTAGTTGTGGAAAACTTTATTTGTTTAGTTCGATGGATAATTGTGTAAAAGTTTATTTGTTTAGTTAGTATCAGACGTTCGTCGTAGTCTACGAGTCGCAGTTGGCCAGCGCAGTGGGCTATAGCCTACACTTCTCTCAGTCTCACACCTATTTCGGCCTATTAACGGTAGTGTTAAAGGCTGCTTTTTTTCTGGTCTGGTCTGCTGTGGTAAGGGAGACATACTTTACGCCACTTACCATCGGGTGGACTACATGCTCCTCGGCTTCTCCTATATTATATAAAAAAACTAAGGGGTGACCGGTACCCAGCAGTAGGATAGAAATAGGTTCTCGTCGAATCCTTCGTTATATCATTAACAACGACATAATTATTAATGTTTTTCTTAAGACAAGAAAGGGTCTGCGAAAATTTCAAAATATTTCATTAATAAATATTTCATCAAAATAAGCAATGCCTTTAAACACCCGCTCTTACTACTATTTACTGTGTTGTTGGGACGCCTTTTGTCTTTGTGTATAAATATTCATTGCTTTAACAAGGATATTTATAACATACAAGCACCTGTGTCCAAACAAAATTACAATGTCTAATTTACGTGTTTCCTTGGCGCACAAAATATACCGATGAGTGGTCTGTCAGTGAGGCTTCAGATAGAACCCCAGTTCTTTACATATAGATCCTATTACAGACAGCCAACGGGGGATTGACAACTAACCATTAGATGGACGGTCATCTATTAATCCAATCTTAAAAAAATAATTGGCACGTGTTAAGTGACATGTAAATTTGCACCTAAAACCCGAGCAATGTAGCTTCCTGCATTATAAGTTAAGAGTAAACTTCCGGTATAAGACACCTCTAGCTTCCTGCATTGCAAGTTTACATCGAGAGATTCGAGAGTAAACTTACTGTACAAGACACGACTAGCTTTCTACAATGCAAGTTTACATCGAGAGACTCGAGGGTAAACTTCTGGTAAGACACATCAGATGACGTCTCTTTCCATATCGATGACCATCGACGCCCCAACTCGTTTCAGTGTTTGAATATTAAAACATTTCCTACATTGTTTATGTAGAACATATTCGGAACTGGAATACATTTAGTAACAGGTTTTTTCTAGATATGGTCTAGTCGGTTTATAAATATAAATCTATGCACAGCTATTGAATATCTGTAGCCAACTTAAGCTGTATTGTGATAAAAAAAAATCCGTCACATGACGATAAAGATGCTATAAGATAGTATACTGAAATATTTTTATAAGGAAATTTATGTAAAAGTTCCAACCAAATCGGTCCAATAGTCTCAAATAAAAAACTTCTCCATAGTTGCAAGCAGAGAAAGAAAAAAAAATAAGCTTTAGCAATGAATGTGAAAAACAAAAGAAATGTTTCATTTCATTTATTAACATTTATGTATCAATTTGAAGGCTTTCGTCATTATATCTACAGCGTATACAGCAATGTTAATTACCAAAGGTGAAGTATAAGTGATGTTCTAGTTAAAAATCTAGGACAAAATTGCACGAACACCCTACCTAGGGTGTAAGTCAAATAACATTTCGAGTTGATTGTAAATATCCATGGACGACAGTAATTACTTATTACTCGTATGTTGACTTCCTATAATTTCATAAAACATACATTGTAAACCTACAAGCTATCCGGATGCGAACACATGAACAATAAAGACGTCAGTAAATATTTACGAACCAACTTTTAATATTCAATTCATTAATTTTCATACGCCATAGCCCTGCGGCGACAATATCAGCGCAATTACGCCAGAGGTACCTACGAAAGTAAATGATCAAAACCTTTGGCATTTAACTATTCAACACATTTAGATCGCTATCTCGTTCTAGATCATTTTGCAGACTTCCTGTTGTATTCGAGGCATTTTAATATAACGCCGTGTCTGTTGTAAAAATGTTTAACTACAAGTTGCTGTATTATTGGTCATACAAATTTATGTACATATACATGTATCTTGGAGGTACATATGTTGGAGGAAACTTTTTGTGTTACCTGTAATTGTGTTACCCTTCAATAATAATATCAGGACACGATATTATACACGGTTTGTAATATATTGTTACATACACGTATACGTATACCTGTAATATTGATAAATACATGTAGATTCCTGGTTATACAAAATAAAGAACATAATTTATTAAAATAAATTTTCGTGGTTTAACAACGAAATATTTACCGTGCACGCCTTCTTCTCTATAATTATACAAAAACAATATTAGACTCTGTCTTTTGGATTAAACGGGGTGGGGGGAATACAGTTACACAAAGCACTGCTACTTAATACAATACACCTGCGATTAACGTCAAATAGTGGCAGGTGTCCATGGACCGTAATGATAATGTAATATCATAAGGGTAAAAACGGAACCCTATTACTAAGACTTCTCTGTCTGTCCGTCTGTCACAGGGTTATATCTTCGGAACCGTAATAAATAGACACTTGATTTTTTTTAAAGGATGCATAACGGTGGCCGTTATAACAACAAATACTAAAAATAAAATTAAGTTGAATATTAAAGGGGATCTCCATACAACAAACCGGTATTTTTCGGCATTTTTCGATCTAACTGTTAAACCGTACTACGAAGATAATTGACATTTTTACAATCCGTTTACTACTGTAATTGGTATTATAATAAATACAAATAAGAACCATAAAACATATTTTAATATAGTTACTTTAATTTTATTATACGTTATTTACGTATCATTCATCATCACTCCAACGCCATCTATTTTTGTGTTACATAACTAAGTATTATTGAAAAGGAGAATGCCCATTCTTGGTACTGATTTTTCTCATGCGTCAAAATGAAAGTGATATTAAAATTATTTTTTGATTTTTTTAAATAATTTGTCGATCAGAATAGTTTCTTTGAACAGGGGATTCCATTTAAGATAAATAAGACGAAATGTTGATTGTTGTTCTTAAAAATTAAAATGGCGGAATTTTATACTCGGAATTCAATAAGATCTATTAGTGTTTTGACTAATGATTTTTCTCATGCATCAAAATGAAAGTAATATTAAATTATTTTTTCATTTTTTTTATATAGTTTGTCGATCAGAATAGTTTCTTTGAACAAGGGGCTTCCATTTAAGATAAATAAGACGAAATGTTGATTGTTGTTCTTAAAAATTAAAATGGCGGTATTTTATACTCGGAATTCATTATTTTAGGTTTTTAGGATTATTTTAGGTTTTTTTACCTACTACCTTTAAAAGTAACTGGAATATGTTAATCGAACTACATTATAGGTACCTACTATCAGTTAAAACCGACCATCAATCTATCGTCGGATATATTCGATTTTGAGGTTATGTAACATTCCGGTAAATAACTTCAGAACCCGGGTGCTGATCTAAAAAATAATTATTGGTGGTAGTATTTGGTTAATTATACATCGTCCACAACAAGTTTCAATTTGATGCAACTCTGGACGGCGGTCCATACTTTCATGGGCATTGTCATTTACGTATCATTTATCATCGCCCCAACGCCATCTATTGTTGTGTCATATAACTAAGTATTGTTGAAAATAATAAAATGAATGAAAATAAGTAAAAAATAATGAACATTCGGTGGTACGGAAGCCTCCATGAATTTTATTTTGAATTCTCTTTTGTCACTTCCGTTACTCTAAAATATTATATACCGGTACGCAAAATATTAACTTATAATGTATAAAACCAGCGATTTTAAGTCTACGATTTTGTCATGTATAATAATTACTATACTATATTATAGTACCCATACAATGTATGTTATTTCTATACAATTATAATCCATTGCATACAAATGTTCAAATTCAAACTTCCGAGTTAATTTCGTTTGTCACGCTTTTTTACCCGTTTGACTACTGGAGTGACTTGCACTAAATCTAAACCAAGTTCACGGCCACCGAAACACCTAGCTATATTATTCTTTCTTTTTTATTCTCTTAAAACATTCGTGCTTGTTCGTGTACATTTTATCTAGAATCTGATATGTGATGTAATAATCTGATCGTTAATCAATTTCAAATATTATGTCGTGTGAATATTGTAACAGCAGACAACATAAATGACGATGGATATAGATATAAAATAGTGTTAGTATGTGGTAACCATGATATTACCACCATGCATTGTAGAGAGGTAACCACTACAATACATTTTGTGGAGGATGCTTGAGGCGATTTATTTGTAGGACAGATATCCGATGAAGTAGAAAGGTCTAAAAACTATAGTTAAGCCAGAAGTAAGTATAAGGTTTCCCTCTGATGGAGTGATGACCAAATGAAAATAGAAACCGCTGGAGTCAGAAGGTAGAGAATCGTTAGGAGTGGTACAGGTTAGATGAGCCTATAAGCTATAGTCAGTAGTACATTTAAAGACTGATAGATAAATTCTAATAACTACAGTAGTAGTCTTTAAAACTGCGTGTATGTATGGAAGCAAAATACAGACAAGCTATTATGCGATGTTTACACACTTCAGCTGCTGGAAGTACGAGTATATTCAACGGGCGCACTTAGTCCTTAGGGTAATAACGTACATAATAACAATGTGATATTCAACGAAATTTAAATAGCTAATGCAATCGGACGGCTACGAACACTAAACCTAATATAAAGTAGGCGTTTGCTCATTACCAAAAACATTAAAGAAGGTACCAACCAATTGCGCTATGTCGCAAGCTTCAGAACATCTCCATACACCATTATAATTACAGTATGAATTAGTGGCCCCGAACTTGAGTTTGTAATACGGGCGGTCAGTTTTAATCATAGTATTCATCATCTGCGATGGAACGGTGTAATTACTCTAATTATGTTGATGTTCCTATTAGAGGTGTGGTGCAAGTAATGAGCTGATGCTGATGATGCAAGATGAGTAGATTAAACATGTAAGATTTCTGGGTAGATCCGCAGGTCCACACCGTCTACATAGACAATACTTACACATTATGTAGGAAAATTATACTGCAAAGTTGTTTAATAAAACATGTCAATTTGGATCTTAGGCATATTAATTGACCTGTATAGCAAAGACGCAAGCCGTACTTGGCATAGCTTATTCTAGAGAATTAAGTGTTGTTCTATCTGGGATTCGTAATATAATTGATCACGTATTATATTAAGTAAGCTACAGACTTGAGGAGATAAAAATCTTCATGATCGTCATTAAAACATATGTTTTTGATAATAATGGAACCTACTAAAGAACTCTTACTCATAAAATTAATGGATGAAATTCGGATCCTAGATTCTCAAAGAAGCAGCCAAAAATAATCGACTGCGCGTTACTTTTCTGCAATCTTTTTTAACTCAGGTGTAGTATTGTAGGTAATACTTATATTTTTAATCGCTCTACACTCTAACTTGTAGCGTATGGCGCCAATCTAAAACTTTATGTTCTCGCAGGCTGAAACTACTCTAGGTACGCCATTATGTGCCTTATAACATTGTTATAAAAATTAGTTCGACTATTGTCTTCCAACTTGTTATGATCGTAAAATAATATTTAAAATAAATGTACGCATATTATTCGAGACGCTGATGCAACTCAAGTTCATTATCACGGCCATTTTGTTTTGGCTTGAAGTTGGGCTTACGTCACAACTTGTTAAATATTGCATAAGGTTCAATGAGTTCACAGCATAACTCGTTTTAAAAGAAAGTAATTTAGGACAGAAATGTTTAAGATTAATGATACGATTAGGTAATATAGTTAAGTGTATATACAATATGTGGATATATACAATATGTGATGTAGGACGTACATTTTGCTACAAGGGGAATGTAATATACTACAGATCATTAATTTTCCAAAACATAAAGATACATATTGCTATAAAATACTTTGTTCTTTATTGTAATGGACGAAAGTTAAACTTAAAAGGTTTAAAAGTAGGCTAAATCATCACACTGTGTGTGTCATTTCAATTATTCAACATAAAAAATATTGAATAATATTTTACAAATATTTGTTTAAAATTTTATTCCAGAATTTGTAACGATGGAAGGCGACAGTAACAAATTTTAAGTAAAAACAAAACACCATCAAGTGTCACTTGAAGTAACATACTTTGACTTTGACAATCAGTTTTGACACTTCATTGACAACGGGACAGAGAATGTTATGCAACTACGGTCCGAGTACCAGGGTGCCATGAACGACAGAACATCAAGAAGAATGTAAGAATTTACTTGTGGATTGGTAGGTATGTTGAAAAGAGCACGTTTTGCGCATGCGTGTAAATTGAGCGTCGGGGCGCCTACCGTTGCTAAGCAACGGTTTCAAGCGTCACGCCGTAAACCAAGTGTAATCAACGCTACATAGGATTCGAGTCCTACTTATGTTGACCTATAGATGAATTGCTCCTCCTGAGGACTAAGCTGGAATGCCCTAATTAAGAATCTTGAACGATTTTGAAGGTGGGGGAACCCTTTATTGCTCCAGTGGCACCCGCCACACCCATTTCTACCTAATACAGCAGTGTTAATTTATTTATTTAATTATTATAAAATCCACAGCTCTTAATATCATACAAATATATTTCTTATATACCTACTATTTCTTACAACCAATTACGGATTTACAATTTTTTAAATAATGTGCTTATAAATTTACAACCGTCACTTTAAACATTATAATAGTGACTTCATGAAAATTTGAAGGATTGTGGTAAGGGAGACATTCTCTTCCAAGTCGTTCCAGCTTAGTCCTCAAGGGCAGCGGAGCATCTGTGTCCGACCTCAGGTAGAAATATTTAATTCTCTCTGGGGTTGATGACCATGAGCGGCAGTAGCCACTTACCATCAGGTGGACTGCATGCTCGTCTCCTACTACTCTATTATAAAAAAAATGCTCCATTGAGGATTAGTAGAAAAGTGTCTTTGCCTTTATCAAAACCTAATTTCGAACTTCATCGCTTAAAGTTTGCTCAAAATATGCTCGTATTGAAGGTTATACATTACGCAACTCATCTTGCGGCGTTCATACAAGTTCATTGCCACAGACAAGTTCGGGGTTGCCCTCGTATAAATTGCATAAGTTGGGAGATTAAAATACGCCGCACTTTTGTTACATAACAACTTCTTTATCTGGAGCGTCTAACAGAATACATTGTAGCACGTGAGTAGCTAGAGATTAGTGGCATTGATCTTCGCGTTTGTCATCACCGACCGAAGCAAACTGTCGTCAACGGTTGTTGCTTGTCGTTGGCGACCGACGACTAATCGCAGTCGCTAGCTACAAGCATTGATAGTCGACAACAGTCGTTAATAAGTTCGCAGACAAAAGATTGTGACAATCGGTGAAGTCAGTGACGGTTGCTGACGACAGGCGACAACCATCGGCGATTGTTAGCAACAGTCGTCCGACATGAAGAGCCATTCGTGTATTGGCTCACAATTGCTCCTATTTTACTTTTCTCAGAGGAGATCAGTAATGAAACAGTAATAAGTTAAAGACAATAACAACAATAACAAACACAGAACATAGTCAGCTATCCGTATATTACCTTCTAACACTTTATATGACGCTTTTTACTACCCACACCGTAGACCTACACTAGGATTTCCTTTGTCATGCCATGACCATCACATCAGACTATTATGATGATCGCCCCGCCACGCGTATAATCAATCCTTCCATTTTACCCTTTCTTCTTCTTTCCATTCATTATAAATAACACCGTCTCTACCGATTTTCTCTGTTCATTGACAATATTTGTAATTCGTAACAACAGTAGCAGTGGCTTGCCACCCGCACATCTGGTTAGTTATTACATTACGCTGAATCTAGACTGGAACAGTTTGCCCAACTAACGCTTCGGTGGGTACTGATACCCAATCCCAATCAACCTGATTTTGCCATGAATGTGCAAGTGCGATGTGCAATGCATATGCATATAGTTCACCATGACCATTTTGTTACTTTTGATCCAGAAAATTGTATTCCACTCTCATAGACAGCATGAAAAAATAAAATATTAGTATCTATTTCATTTTAAATTATTACATATTACATTTAATACATACCACCATCAATACATAGTTAGGGTACCTTCATAATAGTAGAAAGCATTTTTTTTATTTTTTAGCAATTTTAGGAATGCTACAACATTTGCTGACAATTTAGATTGAAATTATCTATGGAACTTCATGGCGACTAAATTTGGAAATAAACTTTTAATGTATATTAAATAACCCTAACAATATCAATATATTAAATATTAATTAAATTCTTTTATTAGCACTAACGACCTAGTTTGTTGTGCCGACGCTACCAACACGCCTTCGATCCGCATTCCGTTCGCCGCTGACTCACT
Source organism: Epargyreus clarus clarus (assembly GCA_014595695.2). NCBI lineage: Eukaryota > Metazoa > Arthropoda > Insecta > Lepidoptera > Hesperiidae > Epargyreus > Epargyreus clarus. The sequence goes on along the minus strand of JACTTY020000022.1, from coordinate 2,802,587 downwards.
CTCACTCATACATCACTACAACTACACATAACGTCACGACACGTCACGTTCATTCACCCGATGAGTACGATGCACAAACTGGTTCCATCCATAGATTAGCTTATGAATGAGGAGCCTTTGATAGCTTTGTAAACATTGACAATATACTAGTTGTGGAAAACTTATTTGTTTAGGTTCGATGGATAATTGTGTAAACGTTTATTTGTTTAGTTAGTATCAGACGTTCGTCGTAGTCTACGAGTCGCAGTTGGCCAGCGCAGTGGGCTATAGCCTACACTTCTCTCAGTCTCACAACCTATTTCGGCCTATTAACGGTAGTGTTAAAGGCTGCTTTTTTTCTGGTCTGGTCTGCTGTGGTAAGGGAGACATACTTTACGCCACTTACCATCGGGTGGATACATGCTCCTCGGCTTCTCTCCTATATTATATAAAAAAAACTAAGGGGTGACCGGTACCCCAGCAGTAGGATAGAAATAGGTTCTCGTCGAATCCTTCGTTATATCATTAACAACGACATAATTATTAATGTTTTTCTTAAGACAAGAAAGGGTCTGCGAAAATTTCAAAATATTTCATTAATAAATATTTCATCAAAATAAGCAATGCCTTTAAACACCCGCTCTTACTACTATTTACTGTGTTGTTGGGACGCCTTTTGTCTTTGTGTATAAATATTCATTGCTTTAACAAGGATATTTATAACATACAAGCACCTGTGTCCAAACAAAATTACAATGTCTAATTTACGTGTTTCCTTGGCGCACAAAATATACCGATGAGTGGTCTGTCAGTGAGGCTTCAGATAGTTAGGGGTAGGTAGGCCCCAGTTCTTTACATATAGATCCTATTACAGACAGCCAACGGGGGATTGACAACTAACCATTAGATGGACGGTCATCTATTAATCCAATCTTAAAAAAATAATTGGCACGGTGTAAGTGACATGTAAATTTGCACCTAAAACCCGAGCAATGTAGCTTCCTGCATTATAAGTTAAGAGTAAACTTCCGGTATAAGACACCTCTAGCTTCCTGCATTGCAAGTTTACATCGAGAGATTCGAGAGTAACCTTACTGTACAAGACACGACTAGCTTTCTACAATGCAAGTTTACATCGAGAGACTCGAGGGTAAACTTCTGTAAGGACACATCAGATGACGTCTCTTTCCATATCGATGACCATCGACGCCCCAACTCGTTTCAGTGTTTGAATATTAAAACATTTCCTACATTGTTTATGTAGAACATATTCGGAACTGGAATACATTTAGTAACAGGTTTTTTCTAGATATGGTCTAGTCGGTTTATAAATATAAATCTATGCACAGCTATTGAATATCTGTAGCCAACTTAAGCTGTATTGTGATAAAAAAAATCCGTCACATGACGATAAAGATGCTATAAGATAGTATACTGAAATATTTTTATAAGGAAATTTATGTAAAAGTTCCAACCAAATCGGTCCAATAGTCTCAAATAAAAACTTCTCATAGTTGCAAGCAGAGAAAGAAAAAAAATAAGCTTTAGCAATGAATGTGAAAAACAAAAAGAAATGTTTCATTTCATTTATTAACATTTATGTATCAATTTGAAGGCTTTCGTCATTATATCTACAGCGTATACAGCAATGTTAATTACCAAAGGTGAAGTATAAGTGATGTTCTAGTTAAAAATCTAGGACAAAATTGCCACGAACACCCTACCTAGGTGTAAGTCAAATAACATTTCGAGTTGATTGTAAATATCCATGGACGACAGTAATTACTTATTACTCGTATGTTGACTTCCTATAATTTCATAAACATACATTGTAAACCTACAAGCTATCCGGATGCGAACACATGAACAATAAAGACGTCAGTAAATATTTACGAACCAACTTTTAATATTCAATTCATTAATTTTCATACGCCATAGCCCTGCGGCGACAATATCAGCGCAATTACGCCAGAGGTACCTACGAAAGTAAATGATCAAAACCTTTGGCATTTAACTATTCAACACTTTAGATCGCTATCTCGTTCTAGATCATTTTGCAGACTTCCTGTTGTATTCGAGGCATTTTAATATAACGCCGTGTCTGTTGTAAAAATGTTTAACTACAAGTTGCTGTATTATTGGTCATACAAATTTATGTACATATACATGTATCTTGGAGGTACATATGTTGGAGGAAACTTTTTGTGTTACCTGTAATTGTGTTACCCTTCAATAATAATATCAGGACACGATATTATACACGGTTTGTAATATATTGTTACATACACGTATACGTATACCTGTAATATTGATAAATACATGTAGATTCCTGGTTATACAAAATAAAGAACATAATTTATTAAAATAAATTTTCGTGGTTTAACAACGAAATATTTACCGTGCACGCCTTCTTCTCTATAATTATACAAAAACAATATTAGACTCTGTCTTTTGGATTAAACGGGGTGGGGGGAATACAGTTACACAAAGCACTGCTACTTAATACAATACACCTGCGATTAACGTCAAATAGTGGCAGGTGTCCATGGACCGTAATGATAATGTAATATCATAAGGGTAAAAACGGAACCCTATTACTAAGACTTCTCTGTCTGTCCGTCTGTCACAGGGTTATATCTTCGGAACCGTAATAAATAGACACTTGATTTTTTTTAAAGGATGCATAACGGTGGCCGTTATAACAACAAATACTAAAAATAAAATTAAGTTGAATATTAAAGGGGATCTCCATACAACAAACCGGTATTTTTCGGCATTTTTCGATCTAACTGTTAAACCGTACTACGAAGATAATTGACATTTTTACAATCCGTTTACTACTGTAATTGGTATTATAATAAATACAAATAAGAACCATAAAACATATTTTAATATAGTTACTTTAATTTTATTATACGTTATTTACGTATCATTCATCATCACTCCAACGCCATCTATTTTTGTGTTACATAACTAAGTATTATTGAAAAGGAGAATGCCCATTCTTGGTACTGATTTTTCTCATGCGTCAAAATGAAAGTGATATTAAAATTATTTTTGATTTTTTTAAATAATTTGTCGATCAGAATAGTTTCTTTGAACAGGGGATTCCATTTAAGATAAAATAAGACGAAATGTTGATTGTTGTTCTTAAAAATTAAAATGGCGGAATTTTATACTCGGAATTCAATAAGATCTATTAGTGTTTTGACTAATGATTTTTCTCATGCATCAAAATGAAAGTAATATTAAAATTATTTTTTCATTTTTTTATATAGTTTGTCGATCAGAATAGTTTCTTTGAACAAGGGGCTTCCATTTAAGATAAAATAAGACGAAATGTTGATTGTTGTTCTTAAAAATTAAAATGGCGGTATTTTATACTCGGAATTCATTATTTTAGGTTTTTAGGATTATTTTAGGTTTTTTTACCTACTACCTTTAAAAGTAACTGGAATATGTTAATCGAACTACATTATAGGTACCTACTATCAGTTAAAACCGACCATCAATCTATCGTCGGATATATTCGATTTTGAGGTTATGTAACATTCCGGTAAATAACTTCAGAACCCGGGTGCTGATCTAAAAAATAATTATTGGTGGTAGTATTTGGTTAATTATACATCGTCCACAACAAGTTTCAATTTGATGCAACTCTGGACGGCGGTCCATACTTTCATGGGCATTGTCATTTACGTATCATTTATCATCGCCCCAACGCCATCTATTGTTGTGTCATATAACTAAGTATTGTTGAAAATAATAAAATGAATGAAAATAAGTAAAAAATAATGAACATTCGGTGGTACGGAAGCCTCCATGAATTTTATTTTGAATTCTCTTTTGTCACTTCCGTTACTCTAAAATATTATATACCGGTACGCAAAATATTAACTTATAATGTATAAAACCAGCGATTTTAAGTCTACGATTTTGTCATGTATAATAATTACTATACTATATTATAGTACCCATACAATGTATGTTATTTCTATACAATTATAATCCATTGCATACAAATGTTCAAATTCAAACTTCCGAGTTAATTTCGTTTGTCACGCTTTTTTACCCGTTTGACTACTGGAGTGACTTGCACTAAATCTAAACCAAGTTCACGGCCACCGAAACACCTAGCTATATTATTCTTTCTTTTTTTATTCTCTTAAAACATTCGTGCTTGTTCGTGTACATTTTATCTAGAATCTGATATGTGATGTAATAATCTGATCGTTAATCAATTTCAAATATTATGTCGTGTGAATATTGTAACAGCAGACAACATAAATGACGATGGATATAGATAAAATAGTGTTAGTATGTGGTAACCATGATATTACCACCATGCATTGTAGAGAGGTAACCACTACAATACATTTTGTGGAGGATGCTTGAGGCGATTTATTTGTAGGACAGATATCCGATGAAGTAGAAAGGTCTAAAAACTATAGTTAAGCCAGAAGTAGTATAAGGTTTCCCTCTGATGGAGTGATGACCAAATGAAAATAGAAACCGCTGGAGTCAGAAGGTAGAGAATCGTTAGGAGTGGTACAGGTTAGATGAGCCTATAAGCTATAGTCAGTAGTACATTTAAAGACTGATAGATAAATTCTAATAACTACAGTAGTAGTCTTTAAAAACTGCGTGTATGTATGGAAGCAAAATACAGACAAGCTATTATGCGATGTTTTACACACTTCAGCTGCTGGAAGTACGAGTATATTCAACGGGCGCACTTAGTCCTTAGGGTAATAACGTACATAATAACAATGTGATATTCAACGAAATTTAAATAGCTAATGCAATCGGACGGCTACGAACACTAAACCTAATATAAAGTAGGCGTTTGCTCATTACCAAAAACATTAAAGAAGGTACCAACCAATTGCGCTATGTCGCAAGCTTCAGAACATCTCCATACACCATTATAATTACAGTATGAATTAGTGGCCCCGAACTTGAGTTTGTAATAACGGGCGTCAGTTTTAATCATAGTATTCATCATCTGCGATGGAACGGTGTAATTACTCTAATTATGTTGATGTTCCTATTAGAGGTGTGGTGCAAGTAATGAGCTGATGCTGATGATGCAAGATGAGTAGATTAAACATGTAAGATTTCTGGGGTAGATCCGCAGGTCCACACCGTCTACATAGACAATACTTTACACATTATGTAGGAAAATTATACTGCAAAGTTGTTTAATAAAACATGTCAATTTGGATCTTAGGCATATTAATTGACCTGTATAGCAAAGACGCAAGCCGTACTTGGCATAGCTTATTCTAGAGAATTAAGTGTTGTTCTATCTGGGATTCGTAATATAATTGATCACGTATTATATTAAGTAAGCTACAGACTTGAGGAGATAAAAATCTTCATGATCGTCATTAAAACATATGTTTTTGATAATAATGGAACCTACTAAAGAACTCTTACTCATAAAATTAATGGATGAAATTCGGATCCTAGATTCTCAAAGAAGCAGCCAAAAATAAATCGACTGCGCGTTACTTTTCTGCAATCTTTTTTAACTCAGGTGTAGTATTGTAGGTAATACTTATATTTTTAATCGCTCTACACTTCTAACTTGTAGCGTATGGCGCCAATCTAAAACTTTATGTTCTCGCAGCTGAAACTACTCTAGGTACGCCATTATGTGCCTTATAACATTGTTATAAAAATTAGTTCGACTATTGTCTTCCAACTTGTTATGATCGTAAAATAATATTTAAAATAAATGTACGCATATTATTCGAGACGCTGATGCAACTCAAGTTCATTATCACGGCCATTTTGGTTTTGGCTTGAAGTTGGGCTTACGTCACAACTTGTTAAATATTGCATAAGGTTCAATGAGTTCACAGCATAACTCGTTTTAAAAGAAAGTAATTTAGGACAGAAATGTTTAAGATTAATGATACGATTAAGGTAATATAGTTAAGTGTATATACAATATGTGGATATATACAATATGTGATGTAGGACGTACATTTTGCTACAAGGGGAATGTAATATACTACAGATCATTAATTTTCCAAAACATAAAGATACATATTGCTATAAAATACTTTGTTCTTTATTGTAATGGACGAAAGTTAAACTTAAAAGGTTTAAAAGTAGGCTAAATCATCACACTGTGTGTGTCATTTCAATTATTCAACATAAAAAATATTGAATAATATTTTACAAATATTTGTTTAAAATTTTATTCCAGAATTTGTAACGATGGAAGGCGACAGTAACAAATTTTAAGTAAAAACAAAACACCATCAAGTGTCACTTGAAGTAACATACTTTGACTTTGACAATCAGTTTTGACACTTCATTGACAACGGGACAGAGAATGTTATGCAACTACGGTCCGAGTACCAGGGTGCCATGAACGACAGAACATCAAGAAGAATGTAAGAATTTACTGTGGATTGGTAGGTATGTTGAAAAGAGCACGTTTTGCGCATGCGTGTAAATTGAGCGTCGGGGCGCCTACCGTTGCTAAGCAACGGTTTCAAGCGTCACGCCGTAAACCAAGTGTAATCAACGCTACATAGGATTCGAGTCCTACTTATGTTGACCTATAGATGAATTGCTCCTCCTGAGGACTAAGCTGGAATGCCCTAATTAAGAATCTTGAACGATTTTGAAGGTGGGGAACCCTTTATTGCTCCAGTGGCACCCGCCACACCCATTTCTACCTAATACAGCAGTGTTAATTTATTATTTAATTATTATAAAATCCACAGCTCTTAATATCATACAAAATATTTATATACCTACTATTTCTTACAACCAATTACGGATTACAATTTTTTAAATAATGGCTTATAAAATTTACAACGTCACTTAAACATTATAATAGTGACTTCATGAAAATTGAAGGATTGTGGTAAGGGAGACATTCTCTTCCAAGTCGTTCCAGCTTAGTCCTCAAGGGCAGCGGAGCATCTGTGTCCGACCTCAGGTAGAAATATTTAATTCTCTCTGGGGTTGATGACCATGAGCGGCAGTAGCCACTTACCATCAGGTGGACTGCATGCTCGTCTCCTACTACTATATTATAAAAAAAATGCTCCATTGAGGATTAGTAGAAAAGTGTCTTTGCCTTTATCAAAACCTAATTTCGAACTTCATCGCTTAAAGTTTGCTCAAAATATGCTCGTATTGAAGGTTATACATTACGCAACTCATCTTGCGGCGTTCATACAAGTTCATTGCCACAGACAAGTTCGGGGTTGCCTCGTATAAATTGCATAAGTTGGGAGATTAAAATACGCCGCACTTTTGTTTACATAACAACTTCTTTATCTGGAGCGTCTAACAGAATACATTGTAGCACGTGAGTAGCTAGAGATTAGTGGCATGATCTTCGCGTTTGTCATCACCGACCGAAGCAAACTGTCGTCAACGGTTGTTGCTTGTCGTTGGCGACCGACGACTAATCGCAGTCGCTAGCTACAAGCATTGATAGTCGACAACAGTCGTTAAAGTTCGCAGACAAAAGATTGTGACAATCGGTGAAGTCAGTGACGGTTGCTGACGACAGGCGACAACCATCGGCGATTGTTAGCAACAGTCGTCGACATGAAGAGCCATTCGTGTATTGGCTCACAATTGCTCCTATTTTACTTTTCTCAGAGGAGATCAGTAATGAAACAGTAATAAGTTAAAGACAATAACAACAATAACAAACACAGAACATAGTCAGCTATCCGTACATTACCTTCTCACTTTATATGACGCTTTTTACTACCCACACCGTAGACCTACACTAGGATTTCCTTTGTCATGCCATGACCATCACATCAGACTATTATGATGATCGCCCCGCCACGCGTATAATCAATCCTTCCATTTTACCCTTTCTTCTTTCCATTCATTATAAAATAACCCGTCTACCGATTTTCTCTGTTCATTGACAATATTTGTAATTCGTAACAACAGTAGCAGTGGCTTGCCACCGCACATCTGGTTAGTATACATTACGCTGAATCTAGACTGGAACAGTTTGCCCAACTAACGCTTCGGTGGGTACTGATACCCAATCCCAATCAACCTGATTTTGCCATGAATGTGCAAGTGCGATGTGCAATGCATATGCATATAGTTCACCATGACCATTTTGTTACTTTTGATCCAGAAATTGTATTCCACTCTCATAGACAGCATGAAAAAATAAAATATTAGTATCTATTTCATTTTAAATTATTACATATTACATTTAATACATTACCACCATCAATACATAGTTAGGTACCTTCAAATAGTAGAAAGCATTTTTTATTTTTTAGCAATTTTAGGAATGCTACAACATTTGCTGACAATTTAGATTGAAATTATCTATGGAACTTCATGGCGACTAAATTTGGAAATAAACTTTTAATGTATATTAAATAACCCTAACAATATCAATATTATTAAATATTAATTAAATTCTTTTTATTAGCACTAACGACCTAGTTTGTTGTGCCGACGCTACCAACACGCCTTCGATCCGCATTCCGTTCGCCGCTGACTCACTCTCACTCATACATCACTACAACTACACATAACGTCACGACACGTCACGTTCATTCACCCGATGAGTACGATGCACAAACTGGTTCCATCCATAGATTAGCTTATGAATGAGGAGCCTTTGATAGCTTTGTAAACATTGACAATATACTAGTTGTGGAAAACTTTATTTGTTAGTTCGATGGATAATTGTGTAAAGTTTATTTGTTTAGTTAGTATCAGACGTTCGTCGTAGTCTACAGTCGCAGTTGGCCAGCGCAGTGGCTATAGCCTACACTTCTCTCAGTCTCACACCTATTTCGGCCTATTAACGGTAGTGTTAAAGGCTGCTTTTTTTCTGGTCTGGTCTGCTGTGGTAAGGGAGACATACTTTCGCCACTTACCATCGGTGGACTACATGCTCCTCGGCTTCTCCTATATTATATAAAAAAACTAAGGGTGACCGGTACCCAGCAGTAGGATAGAAATAGGTTCTCGTCGAATCCTTCGTTAATCATAACAACGACATAATTATTAATGTTTTTCTTAGACAAGAAGGGTCTGCGAAAATTTCAAAATATTTCATTAATAAATTTTCATCAAAATAAGCAATGCCTTTAAACACCCGCTCTTACTACTATTTACTGTGTTGTTGGGACGCCTTTTGTCTTTGTGTATAATATTCATTGCTTTAACAAGGATATTTATAACATACAAGCACCTGTGTCCAAACAAATTACAATGTCTAATTTACGTGTTTCCTTGGCGCACAAAATATACCGATGAGTGGTCTGTCAGTGAGGCTTCAATAGTTAGGGGTAGGTAGGCCCCAGTTCTTTACATATAGATCCTATTCAGACAGCCACGGGGGATGACAACTAACCATTAGATGGACGGTCATCTATTAATCCAATCTTAAAAAAATAATTGGCACGTGTTAAGTGACATGTAAATTTGCACCTAAAACCCGAGCAATGTAGCTTCCTGCATTATAAGTTAAGAGTAAACTTCCGGTATAAGACACCTCTAGCTTCCTGCATTGCAAGTTTACATCGAGAGATTCGAGAGTAAACTTACTGTACAAGACACGACTAGCTTTCTACAATGCAAGTTTACATCGAGAGACTCGAGGGTAAACTTCTGGTAAGACACATCAGATGACGTCTCTTTCCATATCGATGACCATCGACGCCCCAACTCGTTTCAGTGTTTGAATATTAAAACATTTCCTACATTGTTTATGTAGAACATATTCGGAACTGGAATACATTTAGTAACAGGTTTTTTCTAGATATGGTCTAGTCGGTTTATAAATATAAATCTATGCACAGCTATTGAATATCTGTAGCCAACTTAAGCTGTATTGTGATAAAAAAAATCCGTCACATGACGATAAAGATGCTATAAGATAGTATACTGAAATATTTTTATAAGGAAATTTATGTAAAAGTTCCAACCAAATCGGTCCAATAGTCTCAAATAAAAACTTCTCCATAGTTGCAAGCAGAGAAAGAAAAAAATAAGCTTTAGCAATGAATGTGAAAAACAAAAAGAAATGTTTCATTTCATTTATTAACATTTATGTATCAATTTGAAGGCTTTCGTCATTATATCTACAGCGTATACAGCAATGTTAATTACCAAAGGTGAAGTATAAGTGATGTTCTAGTTAAAAATCTAGGACAAAATTGCACGAACACCCTACCTAGGGTGTAAGTCAAATAACATTTCGAGTTGATTGTAAATATCCATGGACGACAGTAATTACTTATTACTCGTATGTTGACTTCCTATAATTTCATAAAACATACATTGTAAACCTACAAGCTATCCGGATGCGAACACATGAACAATAAAGACGTCAGTAAATATTTACGAACCAACTTTTAATATTCAATTCATTAATTTTCATACGCCATAGCCCTGCGGCGACAATATCAGCGCAATTACGCCAGAGGTACCTACGAAAGTAAATGATCAAAACCTTTGGCATTTAACTATTCAACACATTTAGATCGCTATCTCGTTCTAGATCATTTTGCAGACTTCCTGTTGTATTCGAGGCATTTTAATATAACGCCGTGTCTGTTGTAAAAATGTTTAACTACAAGTTGCTGTATTATTGGTCATACAAATTTATGTACATATACATGTATCTTGGAGGTACATATGTTGGAGGAAACTTTTTGTGTTACCTGTAATTGTGTTACCCTTCAATAATAATATCAGGACACGATATTATACACGGTTTGTAATATATTGTTACATACACGTATACGTATACCTGTAATATTGATAAATACATGTAGATTCCTGGTTATACAAAATAAAGAACATAATTTATTAAAATAAATTTTCGTGGTTTAACAACGAAATATTTACCGTGCACGCCTTCTTCTCTATAATTATACAAAAACAATATTAGACTCTGTCTTTTGGATTAAACGGGGTGGGGGGAATACAGTTACACAAAGCACTGCTACTTAATACAATACACCTGCGATTAACGTCAAATAGTGGCAGGTGTCCATGGACCGTAATGATAATGTAATATCATAAGGGTAAAAACGGAACCCTATTACTAAGACTTCTCTGTCTGTCCGTCTGTCACAGGGTTATATCTTCGGAACCGTAATAAATAGACACTTGATTTTTTTTAAAGGATGCATAACGGTGGCCGTTATAACAACAAATACTAAAAATAAAATTAAGTTGAATATTAAAGGGGATCTCCATACAACAAACCGGTATTTTTCGGCATTTTTCGATCTAACTGTTAAACCGTACTACGAAGATAATTGACATTTTTACAATCCGTTTACTACTGTAATTGGTATTATAATAAATACAAATAAGAACCATAAAACATATTTTAATATAGTTACTTTAATTTTATTATACGTTATTTACGTATCATTCATCATCACTCCAACGCCATCTATTTTTGTGTTACATAACTAAGTATTATTGAAAAGGAGAATGCCCATTCTTGGTACTGATTTTTCTCATGCGTCAAAATGAAAGTGATATTAAAATTATTTTTTGATTTTTTTAAATAATTTGTCGATCAGAATAGTTTCTTTGAACAGGGGATTCCATTTAAGATAAAATAAGACGAAATGTTGATTGTTGTTCTTAAAAATTAAAATGGCGGAATTTTATACTCGGAATTCAATAAGATCTATTAGTGTTTTGACTAATGATTTTTCTCATGCATCAAAATGAAAGTAATATTAAAATTATTTTTTCATTTTTTTATATAGTTTGTCGATCAGAATAGTTTCTTTGAACAAGGGGCTTCCATTTAAGATAAAATAAGACGAAATGTTGATTGTTGTTCTTAAAAATTAAAATGGCGGTATTTTATACTCGGAATTCATTATTTTAGGTTTTTAGGATTATTTTAGGTTTTTTTACCTACTACCTTTAAAAGTAACTGGAATATGTTAATCGAACTACATTATAGGTACCTACTATCAGTTAAAACCGACCATCAATCTATCGTCGGATATATTCGATTTTGAGGTTATGTAACATTCCGGTAAATAACTTCAGAACCCGGGTGCTGATCTAAAAAATAATTATTGGTGGTAGTATTTGGTTAATTATACATCGTCCACAACAAGTTTCAATTTGATGCAACTCTGGACGGCGGTCCATACTTTCATGGGCATTGTCATTTACGTATCATTTATCATCGCCCCAACGCCATCTATTGTTGTGTCATATAACTAAGTATTGTTGAAAATAATAAAATGAATGAAAATAAGTAAAAAATAATGAACATTCGGTGGTACGGAAGCCTCCATGAATTTTATTTTGAATTCTCTTTTGTCACTTCCGTTACTCTAAAATATTATATACCGGTACGCAAAATATTAACTTATAATGTATAAAACCAGCGATTTTAAGTCTACGATTTTGTCATGTATAATAATTACTATACTATATTATAGTACCCATACAATGTATGTTATTTCTATACAATTATAATCCATTGCATACAAATGTTCAAATTCAAACTTCCGAGTTAATTTCGTTTGTCACGCTTTTTACCCGTTTGACTACTGGAGTGACTTGCACTAAATCTAAACCAAGTTCACGGCCACCGAAACACCTAGCTATATTATTCTTTCTTTTTTTATTCTCTTAAAACATTCGTGCTTGTTCGTGTACATTTTATCTAGAATCTGATATGTGATGTAATAATCTGATCGTTAATCAATTTCAAATATTATGTCGTGTGAATATTGTAACAGCAGACAACATAAATGACGATGGATATAGATATAAAATAGTGTTATGTGGTAACCATGATATTACCACCATGCATTGTAGAGAGGTAACCACTACAATACATTTTGTGGAGGATGCTTGAGGCGATTTATTTGTAGGACAGATATCCGATGAAGTAGAAAGGTCTAAAAACTATAGTTAAGCCAGAAGTAGTATAAGGTTTCCCTCTGATGGAGTGATGACCAAATGAAAATAGAAACCGCTGGAGTCAGAAGGTAGAGAATCGTTAGGAGTGGTACAGGTTAGATGAGCCTATAAGCTATAGTCAGTAGTACATTTAAAGACTGATAGATAAATTCTAATAACTACAGTAGTAGTCTTTAAAAACTGCGTGTATGTATGGAAGCAAAATACAGACAAGCTATTATGCGATGTTTTACACACTTCAGCTGCTGGAAGTACGAGTATATTCAACGGGCGCACTTAGTCCTTAGGGTAATAACGTACATAATAACAATGTGATATTCAACGAAATTTAAATAGCTAATGCAATCGGACGGCTACGAACACTAAACCTAATATAAAGTAGGCGTTTGCTCATTACCAAAAATTAAAGAAGGTACCAACCAATTGCGCTATGTCGCAAGCTTCAGAACATCTCCATACACCATTATAATTACAGTATGAATTAGTGGCCCCGAACTTGAGTTTGTAATAACGGGCGTCAGTTTTAATCATAGTATTCATCATCTGCGATGGAACGGTGTAATTACTCTAATTATGTTGATGTTCCTATTAGAGGTGTGGTGCAAGTAATGAGCTGATGCTGATGATGCAAGATGAGTAGATTAAACATGTAAGATTTCTGGGGTAGATCCGCAGGTCCACACCGTCTACATAGACAATACTTTACACATTATGTAGGAAAATTATACTGCAAAGTTGTTTAATAAAACATGTCAATTTGGATCTTAGGCATATTAATTGACCTGTATAGCAAAGACGCAAGCCGTACTTGGCATAGCTTATTCTAGAGAATTAAGTGTTGTTCTATCTGGGATTCGTAATATAATTGATCACGTATTATATTAAGTAAGCTACAGACTTGAGGAGATAAAAATCTTCATGATCGTCATTAAAACATATGTTTTTGATAATAATGGAACCTACTAAAGAACTCTTACTCATAAAATTAATGGATGAAATTCGGATCCTAGATTCTCAAAGAAGCAGCCAAAAATAAATCGACTGCGCGTTACTTTCTCTGCAATCTTTTTTAACTCAGGTGTAGTATTGTAGGTAATACTTATATTTTTAATCGCTCTACACTTCTAACTTGTAGCGTATGGCGCCAATCTAAAACTTTATGTTCTCGCAGCTGAAACTACTCTAGGTACGCCATTATGTGCCTTATAACATTGTTATAAAAATTAGTTCGACTATTGTCTTCCAACTTGTTATGATCGTAAAAATATTTAAAATAAATGTACGCATATTATTCGAGACGCTGATGCAACTCAAGTTCATTATCACGGCCATTTTGGTTTTGGCTTGAAGTTGGGCTTACGTCACAACTTGTTAAATATTGCATAAGGTTCAATGAGTTCACAGCATAACTCGTTTTAAAAGAAAGTAATTTAGGACAGAAATGTTTAAGATTAATGATACGATTAAGGTAATATAGTTAAGTGTATATACAATATGTGGATATATACAATATGTGATGTAGGACGTACATTTTGCTACAAGGGGAATGTAATATACTACAGATCATTAATTTTCCAAAACATAAAGATACATATTGCTATAAATACTTTGTTCTTTATTGTAATGGACGAAAGTTAAACTTAAAAGGTTTAAAAGTAGGCTAAATCATCACACTGTGTGTGTCATTTCAATTATTCAACATAAAAAATATTGAATAATATTTTACAAATATTTGTTTAAAATTTTATTCCAGAATTTGTAACGATGGAAGGCGACAGTAACAAATTTTAAGTAAAAACAAAACACCATCAAGTGTCACTTGAAGTAACATACTTTGACTTTGACAATCAGTTTTGACACTTCATTGACAACGGGACAGAGAATGTTATGCAACTACGGTCCGAGTACCAGGGTGCCATGAACGACAGAACATCAAGAAGAATGTAAGAATTTACTGTGGATTGGTAGGTATGTTGAAAAAGCACGTTTTGCGCATGCGTGTAAATTGAGCGTCGGGGCGCCTACCGTTGCTAAGCAACGGTTTCAAGCGTCACGCCGTAAACCAAGTGTAATCAACGCTACATAGGATTCGAGTCCTACTTATGTTGACCTATAGATGAATTGCTCCTCCTGAGGACTAAGCTGGAATGCCCTAATTAAGAATCTTGAACGATTTTGAAGGTGGGGAACCCTTTATTGCTCCAGTGGCACCCGCCACACCCCATTTCTACCTAATACAGCAGTGTTAATTTATTTATTTAATTATTATAAAATCCACAGCTCTTAATATCATACAAATATTTTCTTATACCTACTATTTCTTACAACCAATTACGGATTTACAATTTTTTAAATAATGTGCTTATAAAATTTACAACCGTCACTTTAAACATTATAATAGTGACTTCATGAAAATTTGAAGGATTGTGGTAAGGGAGACATTTCTTCCAAGTCGTTCCAGCTTAGTCCTCAAGGGCAGCGGAGCATCTGTGTCCGACCTCAGGTAGAAATATTTAATTCTCTCTGGGGTTGATGACCATGAGCGGCAGTAGCCACTTACCATCAGGTGGACTGCATGCTCGTCTCCTACTACTATATTATAAAAAAAATGCTCCATTGAGGATTAGTAGAAAAGTGTCTTTGCCTTTATCAAAACCTAATTTCGAACTTCATCGCTTAAAGTTTGCTCAAAATATGCTCGTATTGAAGGTTATACATTACGCAACTCATCTTGCGGCGTTCATACAAGTTCATTGCCACAGACAAGTTCGGGGTTGCCTCGTATAAATTGCATAAGTTGGGAGATTAAAATACGCCGCACTTTTGTTTACATAACAACTTCTTTATCTGGAGCGTCTAACAGAATACATTGTAGCACGTGAGTAGCTAGAGATTAGTGGCATGATCTTCGCGTTTGTCATCACCGACCGAAGCAAACTGTCGTCAACGGTTGTTGCTTGTCGTTGGCGACCGACGACTAATCGCAGTCGCTAGCTACAAGCATTGATAGTCGACAACAGTCGTTAAAGTTCGCAGACAAAAGATTGTGACAATCGGTGAAGTCAGTGACGGTTGCTGACGACAGGCGACAACCATCGGCGATTGTTAGCAACAGTCGTCGACATGAAGAGCCATTCGTGTATTGGCTCACAATTGCTCCTATTTTACTTTTCTCAGAGGAGATCAGTAATGAAACAGTAATAAGTTAAAGACAATAACAACAATAACAAACACAGAACATAGTCAGCTATCCGTTATACCTTCACTTTATATGACGCTTTTTACTACCCACACCGTAGACCTACACTAGGATTTCCTTTGTCATGCCATGACCATCACATCAGACTATTATGATGATCGCCCCGCCACGCGTATAATCAATCCTTCCATTTTACCCTTTCTTCTTTCCATTCATTATAAATAACCCGTCTACCGATTTTCTCTGTTCATTGACAATATTTGTAATTCGTAACAACAAGTAGCAGTGGCTTGCCACCGCACATCTGGTTAGTATTACATTACGCTGAATCTAGACTGGAACAGTTTGCCCAACTAACGCTTCGGTGGGTACTGATACCCAATCCCAATCAACCTGATTTTGCCATGAATGTGCAAGTGCGATGTGCAATGCATATGCATATAGTTCACCATGACCATTTTGTTACTTTTGATCCAGAAAATTGTATTCCACTCTCATAGACAGCATGAAAAAATAAAATATTAGTATCTATTTCATTTTTAAATTATTACATATTACATTTAATACATTACCACCATCAATACATAGTTAGGTACCTTCATAATAGTAGAAAGCATTTTTTTTATTTTTTAGCAATTTTAGGAATGCTACAACATTTGCTGACAATTTAGATTGAAATTATCTATGGAACTTCATGGCGACTAAATTTGGAAATAAACTTTTAATGTATATTAAATACCCTAACAATATCAATATTATTAAATATTAATTAAATTCTTTTTATAGCACTAACGACCTAGTTTGTTGTGCCGACGCTACCAACACGCCTTCGATCCGCATTCCGTTCGCCGCTGACTCACTCTCACTCATACATCACTACAACTACACATAACGTCACGACACGTCACGTTCATTCACCCGATGAGTACGATGCACAAACTGGTTCCATCCATAGATTAGCTTATGAATGAGGAGCCTTTGATAGCTTTGTAAACATTGACAATATACTAGGTGTGGAAAACTTTATTTGTTTAGTTCGATGGATAATTGTGTAAAAGTTTATTTGTTTAGTTAGTATCAGACGTTCGTCGTAGTCTACGAGTCGCAGTTGGCCAGCGCAGTGGGCTATAGCCTACACTTCTCTCAGTCTCAACACCTATTTCGGCCTATTAACGGTAGTGTTAAAGGCTGCTTTTTTTCTGGTCTGGTCTGCTGTGGTAAGGGAGACATACTTTACGCCACTTACCATCGGGGTGGACTACATGCTCCTCGGCTTCTCCTATATTATATAAAAAAACTAAGGGGTGACCGGTACCCAGCAGTAGGATAGAAATAGGTTCTCGTCGAATCCTTCGTTATATCATTAACAACGACATAATTATTAATGTTTTTTCTAAGACAGAAAGGGTCTGCGAAAATTTCAAAATATTTCATTAATAAATATTTCATCAAAATAAGCAATGCCTTTAAACACCCGCTCTTACTACTATTTACTGTGTTGTTGGGACGCCTTTTGTCTTTGGTATAAATATTCATTGCTTTAACAAGGATATTTATAACATACAAGCACCTGTGTCCAACAAAATTACAATGTCTAATTTACGTGTTTCCTTGGCGCACAAAATATACCGATGAGTGGTCTGTCAGTGAGGCTTCAGATAGTTAGGGGTAGGTAGGCCCCAGTTCTTTACATATAGATCCTATTACAGACAGCCAACGGGGGATTGACAACTAACCATTAGATGGACGTCATCTATTAATCCAATCTTAAAAAATAATTGGCACGTGTAAGTGACATGTAAATTTGCACCTAAAACCCGAGCAATGTAGCTTCCTGCATTATAAGTTAAGAGTAAACTTCCGGTATAAGACACCTCTAGCTTCCTGCATTGCAAGTTTACATCGAGAGATTCGAGAGTAAACTTACTGTACACGACACGACTAGCTTTCTACAATGCAAGTTTACATCGAGAGACTCGAGGGTAAACTTCTGGTAAGACACATCAGATGACGTCTCTTTCCATATCGATGACCATCGACGCCCCAACTCGTTTCAGTGTTTGAATATTAAAACATTTCCTACATTGTTTAGTAGAACATATTCGGAACTGGAATACATTTAGTAACAGGTTTTTTCTAGATATGGTCTAGTCGGTTTATAAATATAAATCTATGCACAGCTATTGAATATCTGTAGCCAACTTAAGCTGTATTGTGATAAAAAAAATCCGTCACATGACGATAAAGATGCTATAAGATAGTATACTGAAATATTTTTATAAGGAAATTTATGTAAAAGTTCCAACCAAATCGGTCCAATAGTCTCAAATAAAAACTTCTCCATAGTTGCAAGCAGAGAAAGAAAAAAAATAAGCTTTAGCAATGAATGTGAAAAACAAAAAGAAATGTTTCATTTCATTTATTAACATTTATGTATCAATTTGAAGGCTTTCGTCATTATATCTACAGCGTATACAGCAATGTTAATTACCAAAGGTGAAGTATAAGTGATGTTCTAGTTAAAAATCTAGGACAAAATTGCACGAACACCCTACCTAGGGGTGTAAGTCAAATAACATTTCGAGTTGATGTAAATATCCATGGACGACAGTAATTACTTATTACTCGTATGTTGACTTCCTATAATTTCATAAAACATACATTGTAAACCTACAAGCTATCCGGATGCGAACACATGAACAATAAAGACGTCAGTAAATATTTACGAACCAACTTTTAATATTCAATTCATTAATTTTCATACGCCATAGCCCTGCGGCGACAATATCAGCGCAATACGCCAGAGGTACCTACGAAAGTAAATGATCAAAACCTTTGGCATTTAACTATTCAACACATTTAGATCGCTATCTCGTTCTAGATCATTTTGCAGACTTCCTGTTGTATTCGAGGCATTTTAATATAACGCCGTGTCTGTTGTAAAAATGTTTAACTACAAGTTGCTGTATTATTGGTCATACAAATTTATGTACATATACATGTATCTTGGAGGTACATATGTTGGAGGAAACTTTTTGTGTTACCTGTAATTGTGTTACCCTTCAATAATAATATCAGGACACGATATTATACACGGTTTGTAATATATTGTTACATACACGTATACGTATACCTGTAATATTGATAAATACATGTAGATTCCTGGTTATACAAAATAAAGAACATAATTTATTAAAATAAATTTTCGTGGTTTAACAACGAAATATTTACCGTGCACGCCTTCTTCTCTATAATTATACAAAAACAATATTAGACTCTGTCTTTTGGATTAAACGGGGTGGGGGGAATACAGTTACACAAAGCACTGCTACTTAATACAATACACCTGCGATTAACGTCAAATAGTGGCAGGTGTCCATGGACCGTAATGATAATGTAATATCATAAGGGTAAAAACGGAACCCTATTACTAAGACTTCTCTGTCTGTCCGTCTGTCACAGGGTTATATCTTCGGAACCGTAATAAATAGACACTTGATTTTTTTTAAAGGATGCATAACGGTGGCCGTTATAACAACAAATACTAAAAATAAAATTAAGTTGAATATTAAAGGGGATCTCCATACAACAAACCGGTATTTTTCGGCATTTTTCGATCTAACTGTTAAACCGTACTACGAAGATAATTGACATTTTTACAATCCGTTTACTACTGTAATTGGTATTATAATAAATACAAATAAGAACCATAAAACATATTTTAATATAGTTACTTTAATTTTATTATACGTTATTTACGTATCATTCATCATCACTCCAACGCCATCTATTTTTGTGTTACATAACTAAGTATTATTGAAAAGGAGAATGCCCATTCTTGGTACTGATTTTTCTCATGCGTCAAAATGAAAGTGATATTAAAATTATTTTTTGATTTTTTTAAATAATTTGTCGATCAGAATAGTTTCTTTGAACAGGGGATTCCATTTAAGATAAAATAAGACGAAATGTTGATTGTTGTTCTTAAAAATTAAAATGGCGGAATTTTATACTCGGAATTCAATAAGATCTATTAGTGTTTTGACTAATGATTTTTCTCATGCATCAAAATGAAAGTAATATTAAAATTATTTTTTCATTTTTTTATATAGTTTGTCGATCAGAATAGTTTCTTTGAACAAGGGGCTTCCATTTAAGATAAAATAAGACGAAATGTTGATTGTTGTTCTTAAAAATTAAAATGGCGGTATTTTATACTCGGAATTCATTATTTAGGTTTTTAGGATTATTTTAGGTTTTTTTACCTACTACCTTTAAAAGTAACTGGAATATGTTAATCGAACTACATTATAGGTACCTACTATCAGTTAAACCGACCATCAATCTATCGTCGGATATATTCGATTTTGAGGTTATGTAACATTCCGGTAAATAACTTCAGAACCCGGGTGCTGATCTAAAAAATAATTATTGGTGGTAGTATTTGGTTAATTATACATCGTCCACAACAAGTTTCAATTTGATGCAACTCTGGACGGCGGTCCATACTTTCATGGGCATTGTCATTTACGTATCATTTATCATCGCCCCAACGCCATCTATTGTTGTGTCATATAACTAAGTATTGTTGAAAATAATAAAATGAATGAAAATAAGTAAAAAATAATGAACATTCGGTGGTACGGAAGCCTCCATGAATTTTATTTTGAATTCTCTTTTGTCACTTCCGTTACTCTAAAATATTATATACCGGTACGCAAAATATTAACTTATAATGTATAAAACCAGCGATTTTAAGTCTACGATTTTGTCATGTATAATAATTACTATACTATATTATAGTACCCATACAATGTATGTTATTTCTATACAATTATAATCCATTGCATACAAATGTTCAAATTCAAACTTCCGAGTTAATTTCGTTTGTCACGCTTTTTTACCCGTTTGACTACTGGAGTGACTTGCACTAAATCTAAACCAAGTTCACGGCCACCGAAACACCTAGCTATATTATTCTTTCTTTTTTTATTCTCTTAAAACATTCGTGCTTGTTCGTGTACATTTTATCTAGAATCTGATATGTGATGTAATAATCTGATCGTTAATCAATTTCAAATATTATGTCGTGTGAATATTGTAACAGCAGACAACATAAATGACGATGGATATAGATATAAAATAGTGTTAGTATGTGGTAACCATGATATTACCACCATGCATTGTAGAGAGGTAACCACTACAATACATTTTGTGGAGGATGCTTGAGGCGATTTATTTGTAGGACAGATATCCGATGAAGTAGAAA
Organism: Epargyreus clarus clarus; assembly: GCA_014595695.2. Taxonomy (NCBI): domain Eukaryota; kingdom Metazoa; phylum Arthropoda; class Insecta; order Lepidoptera; family Hesperiidae; genus Epargyreus; species Epargyreus clarus. The sequence continues at coordinate 2,781,204 of JACTTY020000022.1, read as the reverse complement.
GGTCTAAAAACTATAGTTAAGCCAGAAGTAGTATAAGGTTTCCCTCTGATGGAGTGATGACCAAATGAAAATAGAAACCGCTGGAGTCAGAAGGTAGAGAATCGTTAGGAGTGGTACAGGTTAGATGAGCCTATAAGCTATAGTCAGTAGTACATTTAAAGACTGATAGATAAATTCTAATAACTACAGTAGTAGTCTTTAAAAACTGCGTGTATGTATGGAAGCAAAATACAGACAAGCTATTATGCGATGTTTTACACACTTCAGCTGCTGGAAGTACGAGTATATTCAACGGGCGCACTTAGTCCTTAGGGTAATAACGTACATAATAACAATGTGATATTCAACGAAATTTAAATAGCTAATGCAATCGGACGGCTACGAACACTAAACCTAATATAAAGTAGGCGTTTGCTCATTACCAAAAACATTAAAGAAGGTACCAACCAATTGCGCTATGTCGCAAGCTTCAGAACATCTCCATACACCATTATAATTACAGTATGAATTAGTGGCCCCGAACTTGAGTTTGTAATAACGGGCGTCAGTTTTAATCATAGTATTCATCATCTGCGATGGAACGGTGTAATTACTCTAATTATGTTGATGTTCCTATTAGAGGTGTGGTGCAAGTAATGAGCTGATGCTGATGATGCAAGATGAGTAGATTAAACATGTAAGATTTCTGGGGTAGATCCGCAGGTCCACACCGTCTACATAGACAATACTTTACACATTATGTAGGAAAATTATACTGCAAAGTTGTTTAATAAAACATGTCAATTTGGATCTTAGGCATATTAATTGACCTGTATAGCAAAGACGCAAGCCGTACTTGGCATAGCTTATTCTAGAGAATTAAGTGTTGTTCTATCTGGGATTCGTAATATAATTGATCACGTATTATATTAAGTAAGCTACAGACTTGAGGAGATAAAAATCTTCATGATCGTCATTAAAACATATGTTTTTGATAATAATGGAACCTACTAAAGAACTCTTACTCATAAAATTAATGGATGAAATTCGGATCCTAGATTCTCAAAGAAGCAGCCAAAAATAAATCGACTGCGCGTTACTTTTCTGCAATCTTTTTTAACTCAGGTGTAGTATTGTAGGTAATACTTATATTTTTAATCGCTCTACACTTCTAACTTGTAGCGTATGGCGCCAATCTAAAACTTTATGTTCTCGCAGCTGAAACTACTCTAGGTACGCCATTATGTGCCTTATAACATTGTTATAAAAATTAGTTCGACTATTGTCTTCCAACTTGTTATGATCGTAAAATAATATTTAAAATAAATGTACGCATATTATTCGAGACGCTGATGCAACTCAAGTTCATTATCACGGCCATTTTGGTTTTGGCTTGAAGTTGGGCTTACGTCACAACTTGTTAAATATTGCATAAGGTTCAATGAGTTCACAGCATAACTCGTTTTAAAAGAAAGTAATTTAGGACAGAAATGTTTAAGATTAATGATACGATTAAGGTAATATAGTTAAGTGTATATACAATATGTGGATATATACAATATGTGATGTAGGACGTACATTTTGCTACAAGGGAATGTAATATACTACAGATCATTAATTTTCCAAAACATAAAGATACATATTGCTATAAAATACTTTGTTCTTTATTGTAATGGACGAAAGTTAAACTTAAAAGGTTTAAAAGTAGGCTAAATCATCACACTGTGTGTGTCATTTCAATTATTCAACATAAAAAATATTGAATAATATTTTACAAATATTTGTTTAAAATTTTATTCCAGAATTTGTAACGATGGAAGGCGACAGTAACAAATTTTAAGTAAAAACAAAACACCATCAAGTGTCACTTGAAGTAACATACTTTGACTTTGACAATCAGTTTTGACACTTCATTGACAACGGGACAGAGAATGTTATGCAACTACGGTCCGAGTACCAGGGTGCCATGAACGACAGAACATCAAGAAGAATGTAAGAATTTACTGTGGATTGGTAGGTATGTTGAAAAGAGCACGTTTTGCGCATGCGTGTAAATTGAGCGTCGGGGCGCCTACCGTTGCTAAGCAACGGTTTCAAGCGTCACGCCGTAAACCAAGTGTAATCAACGCTACATAGGATTCGAGTCCTACTTATGTTGACCTATAGATGAATTGCTCCTCCTGAGGACTAAGCTGGAATGCCCTAATTAAGAATCTTGAACGATTTTGAAGGTGGGGAACCCTTTATTGCTCCAGTGGCACCCGCCACACCCATTTCTACCTAATACAGCAGTGTTAATTTATTTATTTAATTATTATAAAATCCACAGCTCTTAATATCATACAAATATATTTCTTATATACCTACTATTTCTTACAACCAATTACGGATTTACAATTTTTTAAATAATGTGCTTATAAAATTTACAACCGTCACTTTAAACATTATAATAGTGACTTCATGAAAATTTGAAGGATTGTGGTAAGGGAGACATTCTCTTCCAAGTCGTTCCAGCTTAGTCCTCAAGGGCAGCGGAGCATCTGTGTCCGACCTCAGGTAGAAATATTTAATTCTCTCTGGGGTTGATGACCATGAGCGGCAGTAGCCACTTACCATCAGGTGGACTGCATGCTCGTCTCCTACTACTATATTATAAAAAAAAATGCTCCATTGAGGATTAGTAGAAAAGTGTCTTTGCCTTTATCAAAACCTAATTTCAAACTTCATCGCTTAAAGTTTGCTCAAAATATGCTCGTATTGAAGGTTATACATTACGCAACTCATCTTGCGGCGTTCATACAAGTTCATTGCCACAGACAAGTTCGGGGTTGCCTCGTATAAATTGCATAAGTTGGGAGATTAAAATACGCCGCACTTTTGTTTACATAACAACTTCTTTATCTGGAGCGTCTAACAGAATACATTGTAGCACGTGAGTAGCTAGAGATTAGTGGCATGATCTTCGCGTTTGTCATCACCGACCGAAGCAAACTGTCGTCAACGGTTGTTGCTTGTCGTTGGCGACCGACGACTAATCGCAGTCGCTAGCTACAAGCATTGATAGTCGACAACAGTCGTTAAAGTTCGCAGACAAAAGATTGTGACAATCGGTGAAGTCAGTGACGGTTGCTGACGACAGGCGACAACCATCGGCGATTGTTAGCAACAGTCGTCGACATGAAGAGCCATTCGTGTATTGGCTCACAATTGCTCCTTATTTACTTTTCTCAGAGGAGATCAGTAATGAAACAGTAATAAGTTAAAGACAATAACAACAATAACAAACACAGAACATAGTCAGCTATCCGTACATTACCTTCTAACACTTTATATGACGCTTTTTACTACCCACACCGTAGACCTACACTAGGATTTCCTTTGTCATGCCATGACCATCACATCAGACTATTATGATGATCGCCCCGCCACGCGTATAATCAATCCTTCCATTTTACCCTTTCTTCTTTCCATTCATTATAAATAACCCGTCTACCGATTTTCTCTGTTCATTGACAATATTTGTAATTCGTAACAACAGTAGCAGTGGCTTGCCACCGCACATCTGGTTAGTATTACATTACGCTGAATCTAGACTGGAACAGTTTGCCCAACTAACGCTTCGGTGGGTACTGATACCCAATCCTATTGCGAAATCGGGTGTTGTTTTTCATTTCTTCTCATATAAATTGTCAGGGCTCGGTCTGTAAGTCATTCCACATCTCAGTGTTTGAAGCAACAGTCAACAAACAACATTCAACATGTTCCAAAAGGTAATTCAAATTTTCATTAGAAGTTCCACTTCTTTCATTATTTGGAATTGTCAAAAAATTTCGCACAAAATTTTGACTCTAAAATAAATAACCCAAAGTGAAATTGTAAAAATAAGACGAACGCAATTTTGACCATTCAAAAGAAATTGCCGCCTCATGTCATAAATGATCTTATAAGATATGATATATCAAGAAGATTGATCATCTCTCCGACGCGATTTGAAGTGATTAATGTGATCATCGTTTTTAACACATTTACTGCCTTTTCTGTGGAAGGTCTCGTTGACTTAAAAGATGTCTTATGCCTTACATACTGTATTAATTGTTTCTTCTGATACATGTGGATAGTTCTTCTATCTATCTATGTAGTATTAGAAAACCCCAAAAGTTTTTTTTGAGATTACCAGTGTAAATAGCTTACACTGTTATAATATCCTATACTTCGAAATTTGTAGCGGTCATCAAAATCGCATTTCTAATATTATCTTGAGCAGCTAAATATTTCAATAAGGACTCAATATGAGCTTTAATTTCTTCAAAATTAATAACCGGTGTTCGAAAATGGCAACTATTTTGTAACAACACAAAAATATATTATTATGTATTCACTACAAAATGCCCGAATTATCCAAATAAGACACATGATGATAAGCGCCCAATCCTCACAAACTCCGTTCCCATCTCAAAGAGCAAAAACAAGAGAAATGATCGCCGTCAAATCCCGGACAGGAGACCTCTGTCATTAAGCCTCACGGGAGTGGCGTGCCTCGAAACAATTAATAAATTAATCCATAGGGCTCTATATCTGCCAATCGTAAAAGGCATCCCTACAAATAAGTGTCCACATTAATTCAGTGCCGTGTATTGCAAATCCAGCAGTAACTATCTCTCTGTTCTTCGAGCTTATATATAGCCCTTTTTGTATTGTCGAAAGCGAAAGGTCCGGATTAAAATAACGTATGTAAAGTATAATAAAATACGTTTGTTTATCTGTCATGATATAAATAGTTTTTTGTTTTTACGTTTTTACTTAACTAGGTTTGCCGCGATATTTTGCCTATTTTATTGTCATTAAATTTAACGTTCTATCTCTGTCGGGTTAATATTGTGAAGTTTTATCGATAATGGTCCGACAAGTTCTATGCCTTTACGTTAATGACATGTTTCTGTGATACTTTATTGATCCGCTATGACTGCATACATAAAATGATTATCATTTATTTCCCACGGTTGTGTCACAACAGAAAGAGATTTATTACTTGAGATGAGACCGCAGTTTGCGATGGAATTTGGAGGCTTATCATCACTTGTCCTTATTAAGATATTTCGCTTCAAAGCCTCCCCCAATGTGGGGACAAACCTGTGCCCAGCAGCGGGACATTAAAAGGTTTCTGGCCATATTGCAACATAATACCTATGTACTTACTACAAATTACTAAATATAGTGAATATTTTTACTTAATCAGCATATTTCAATCTAACACTTCAAAGTTTGAGGGGTTTCATAATATTGAAGAGTGTCTCAAGTTCTCTACACTATAAGATTTAAAGGCTAGATGCAATCGATTAATATTTAAGGTCATTGTTACTGAACGAATGCATCTTAATATACAAATAAGTTACATATAGGAATATATATTTTGCTTGAGGAATTTAATATTTTATTAATTTGAATGTAGAATTTTAATATGAATTCGGTTTTGTCTACAGCTGGTTGTCCTGTCTGCGCTGATCATATCGACCACGTGCATGGTACTCCATCAAGTGCCCGTGCCCATTTACATCGCCGCTCAGTACCCTGAACCAAACTACAACTTCGCTTACGAAGTAAATGACGCACACACAGGCGACATCAAGAGCCAGCACGAGAGCCGACGAGGAGACATCGTCCTCGGACAATACTCTCTAGTCCAACCCGATGGAGTGAGGCGAACCGTGGACTACAGGGCCGATGATCACTCTGGCTTTCTTGCGACCGTCAAGAACCAGAGACGCCCAGTGACCCAGCACTCGAACAATCAGTACAACATTCACGAAGAAACCACCAGGACTCCCAACACGGGAGCCCCAGCCACTCAAGGATGGCCCCAAACTACCTCGACCACAACCGCGCGACCGGTTGCCGTCTCCCGAACCTCGGTCATCCACCAGTCGTTCTCCAACATCCACAATCCATGGATCTAACTCTGATTCTACCAATATTCCGCTTGATGCGGAAAGAAGAACACGACGAAACGGACACCGAATTGAATTTCGATAAGATTCAATTTGCATTTATATCGTAAGCGGTTAGTTAGTACCTGTACTACATAGTAGGTGAATAATAAGACGTAATTGGTGACCGGACCAGACAGCCTTGTTGATCGGAGCCGATTATAACTAATAGCAGGGGAAATTGACTTAGTAGTTCGACGAATGCAATCCGGTTCCATGACATAACTAATGTTTTTATGTAGGTAGCTATTTTTATTATTTGGTATGTATCAATAAATGTGAGCAATGGAATTCTCTTTTTATTTCCTTTATTCCTCTAAATCACACCATTGTCCAATTGTACTAACAGCGTGAATGTTCAATGTCGTGTAATATTTTAGTATTGGTTGGTTGTGGTTACTTATTCTGAAGGTCGCGAGTTTATCCGGCAATCAATTAAGGCATTACGGAGAGCGTTGAGTAGTAAAGATACAATCGATATTACAGGACGACATTTCGCTCGGTGCATCGCCCTTACGAACTTGACTTTTAGACGTTTCCTGAATTTCTTCGCAAAGAAACGAGTTAAAGTAGAACTGGAACATTATTCGATGATATAAAAACTGAGTGAAGCTCTCAGTGGAGCATCAGATCCTCTAGTTCCATCGACGTAGTCACAACATCTCTTATCTCCCTTCAAAATGGTTGTGAAGGTAAATATAATATAATACCACGCAAAATAATATCTACTTCATTTATTTTTTTATTACAAATTAAATATGTTACAAAAAGTTGAAGTCCACAGAACGATATTCACAATTTTGAGAAAAAATTAAGCTTTCACATCCTTAAGAGTCACAAGTGCACTCCTATCAGATCATCATCATCATCTTTTATGTTTTTTTTAAATTTTCGATCTACTATTTTATAGCACTCAATCTAAATTTGTAGATATTAGTAATTCTTTCTGACATTTTGCATCATCAAATATCGTAATTGTAACTTTCTTTGTTTACTTATTTTCATCTCTTAAGAACACTCTGAAATTATGATTCATCTCATTTAATTTAGAACAAATCTTATACCTTTATCACTACAAAACGCATACCACGGTACATACCAACAACTTTCGTTATCAGCCCATTCCATTGTTTGTCAATGCAAATGGCTTTAATCGATAAATTCAATAGTTCAGGTGAGCCGATACTAACACTTGACATTCTCTAGCTGTGTACGCTCGTGTTGACCATTCCCATTTCATTATCATGCAATTCACATGACCTTTGCAATAAGTTCCAGTTAATACGTCTTATGTTTATAGTTCCATGTCAACATAAGTTAATCAACTTCACTCGGCTCGTAATTACTGGAATCATATAGACAAAGGAATCAAGTACATTGAACTAAAGTTTGTAAAAACATCAGGATTCGTTTCATTTTATTCAATACCAAATAGGATTGATGTGTTATAAAAGATTAATCGTAATTATGTTAATTACGATTAATAGATAACCGTAAAAACTAAGTTGAAATAGTTCTTTTTTCCTGTATTGATGTAGAAGTCGGAGCTGTGACACCGTCGCAATCTTATTACTAAGGCCTCTACTATCTTTACATCGCTTTTTTACAGTTCGTCGTCCTTTTCGCTTTCGTGGCCGCTGCCTGCGCCGCTGACTTCTCCAGCTTCTCCTACGGCGTAGCGGACCCCTACACCGGTGACTTCAAGCACCAGTTCGAGAGCCGTGCCGGGGACAACGTCAACGGCCAGTACTCACTGCTGGAGTCTGATGGCACCCGCCGCACCGTGGACTACGCCGCTGGAGCTGAGGGCTTCAACGCTATCGTACGCAAGGACCCCGCGCTGATCGCCGCACCCCTCGCATATGCTGCCCCTTACCCCTACACCCCCTACGCTCGGTTCGGCGCCTATGGATACGGTGCTCCCTACGTTTACCCTCGTTTCTACTAAATGACCACGGCCTTACCTACTTGTAAATAATGAGTCTGTAAATAAAGTATATCATACGTTTCAGTATTACTTGCTTTTCATTGTATGTATTCATGGTTAAACTCTTTTTTTATATCCACTACTCTCTGTTTAATTGAAAAATAGTCTAAATATCGTTTAAAATGCATTATACAAAATAGTACATGCATAATAATTACGGCAATTTATTACATTTAAAACTTTAATCATAACTTAAAGCTTAATCATAGATCGATTTGAGTACCTAAAATTCGTTGCAAAGAAAATAAATTCATTTTAACATTTAACTTTATTAGTTACGATATATTTAGGTATCGTATGATTTTTGGCAAGTCACCTGTTGACATTTATAAATTGCACGTTGTATGATTCATATTCGCATCTCGCGAATATATTACTGCATAATTCAAACCAGTTTCTAACCTTCGTGCGTGGTCTAGACAGGATCGGATTTAGAAGAGGACAAGTGAGGCTACTGACTGTGCCTTCACATGAGAGGAGCCCCTAAAATAGAGAAGAAAATATGCAATGTAGACGGGTCAGCTTATAAGAAAGTCTTTTAAGAATTTTTTCAAACAAATTTAAGTGTGTTTTTTACACAGTGTTGAAATAATTTTGTTTCTGGGCCATAAATTTTTGACGGAAAGCATGTTCCTTTTTATTCAGAAAATAATTTTGGGACTCCACACCTCCAAGTACGGCCCTGGGATAGACATTTGCTAACATTTCTTTCAATACATATAACATGTTTACACTAATTTGTTTACATTTAATTACCAGTAGCATATAACTGCTCTGTAATAATCAATTAGAGTGTATACTCTAATATTATTTACCTTCGACCGACGTAGGAAACGTGACAGAATTTGAATGTAAGTAAGGTCGAAACACAATTAAAAACGTATCGCTACTCTATACATATAAATGAAATTGAAATGTCTCGTATGAAACACTTTTTAAGCTTATTATGAGGCGCTTTTTAGTAAACACAAAAATCCAAAATGTCGTTTTGAATTCGAATAAGTCTTTATCTCGCCTAAAATGGGAAACGAACTTCGAATGGAACTTTTTTACAATGGAGTTCAACTTTGAAGGGAGACTTTATTCCAAAAATATTCAGGGTTCATGCGAAGCAATAGAAAATCCTTTAAGGGGCTAAGTTTATCAATTTTGGAACTGTAGATAAGCTCCCATTAACTGTATAATAATTGTAGAATAAAATATTTTCAAAAATTAAAAAATAGGTGACGCAGTCGGCGCGGCGCGCGGTACGTATTGACTACATTAGAATATTGTAAAATACGTAAATATAACATGAATTTAAAAGCCATAATAAAACAAATATTTATTAAGTTACGAAGCAAGGTCATATTACTTAACTAGCTATACACGTGTCTCCACTCGCGCAGAATGCGTCCTTATTGCCAATTTGTTAATATTCCTCCGTGTTTTATCGTAAATATCGTAGTGCATTGACATCACTACGTAGCGCATCGCCATTTTCCTTAAGAAAAAAATGTTACTGCTACTACTAGAGGTTTATGATTTTAAATTTATACTTATTACCTATTACGACATTGGATTTTTTTAAATGGGTATAAACAGTACGCGATTGTAAATTTCTTTATTGCCAATAATTCGACCCAGTCGAATGGGCACAGCTAAACTGCGAAATTTAAAACAGTATACTTATCGTGACTACCCGTTATATATAATATCGAAACTCGTATTATAATCGCACAAATACACAGACAGCGATATGTTATGTTACAATATGTAAAAACTCGTATGTATAGTAAGGTCGGCAGTGAAACTAGAGCTCCCTTTAACAATTATTTTAATAGTTTTGTATAAACTTACTCCACCAGATGTTTCTAATGATGCTTCAAGTACAATAGATACTATAGTAACATTTAAATTAAGTACTAACTAACTAAAATTAGTTGAAAACATTAAAACAAATGGTAACTATTATGAAATAGAGATACGATAAAGTTTTAGCTTTGTTATTAATAATATTATAGAAAACCTTAACTTATAGAAAGAAACCCTTGCCCAGCAGTGGGATATAAAAAGGGTTGCAGCTAAAGAAAATATGACTTGTATGACTCTTGATGACTAAAGCGCAAGTTCCGCCCGCCAGATCCCAAGCCAGTCAGATTTAAATAAATACTAGCTGACCCGACAAACGTCGTGTTGCCATATAAATAAAAAAATGTTAAGGGTGAACAACCCTTATCACTTAGGGGGATGAAAAATAGATGTTGGCCGATACCGGATAAGCACAAAAAATTTCATCAAAATCGGTCAAGCCGTTTCGGAGGAGTATGGCAACGAAAACTGTGACACGAGAATTTTATATATTAGACATACCTGCGTTTAGACATCCCGAGTTTGTGTTTATTGCCTTGCATCATACCATTATCGCTGAAAATCCTAGTGTGAACTTACCGAATCGTGAGAACAGACAAACAGAAAATTTTAGAACAGAATGGAAAGTATTCACATAATTCATGTCGTTAAACGCATTTTTCTGGAAGATTAAAGAAGAAATAAGCATGCAGTCCACTTGATGGTAAGTGATCAATGCCGCCTATGAACATAAACATTTTTCACACATACTGCTCGGCCTTACTTATAACATAGAAATATTCTATGCAAAGCCGATCTCAGATGCGTTCCTACTTTTGAGGTCTAAGATATTAGTCGGTACATCCACACCCTTGCTACTCCTGAAGTAGGCTTGCTGGTGGTACCTCATCGGCCGAACCATACTGCTTCCACTACATTTTAAAACACTATTATTCTCGCTAGTTAATAATTAAATTCAATTACACTTGCATTCGCCATATTTATAATTATGTGTTCTTCTCCTTTACCTAACATTTTCGATACTGCTGTTTTTAAAACTCCCTTTAACCTACGTTACACTAAATAAACACAACTTCAATGTCATATAAGTTAACTTACACATCTGGTAGGTACCTTTGGTCAGCCGCCGCAAGTTCCGCATTACTCTGAACTGTCGAGTTAACTAACGAAATTGAACTCTAAAAATCCCTTACCCGGCGTGACCTAGAGCGTTTACCTGTCATTTATTTCCTATTAATAGCGTGGAATAATTGTACAGGGCACCTATATAAAGCCCAGTTATAATCAGGGTTGGACATTCACAGTTCACTGTGCAGTTAAAACAAACCTATCGAAATGGCAGCTAAGGTTAGTTTAACCGTGGAGTTATTATTCAAGTTTAATCGAGCTTAGACGGTGGAATAACGCGTTGAAATTTAACCCGAAAAACACAATGTATTTTGATACAACGAATACATTCGGTGCCTCTGTGGTTGGTAAACGTCGAGCCCGGTCACTCTTTGGATGGGTGACCGTCGGTGAAAAGTTTTGTAAGCATTGCCGTTCAAAGGAGGTGTCAAAGTGGCGGTCTTAGTGGTTGTAACACGATGCTGTTGTAACTATCTTTTATAGGAGACCAGGGCAGATCGTAATATACACGATCTGCCCTGGAACAGAGTCGTGGACTAAGCGGACCTAACAAACCAGTGCATAGCATAGAAATATCAATAACATGGCTCAAACAAGGTTTGCACGAGAGATTATATTATAATTTGTTACACTCAAGATAAATGTGAAAAGCTGGAAGCTTTCCCACGACTGAGCTCACAGTTGCCGCTTTTAAACAGATTACGCGTCTTTTAAGCTCAGTGAGCACGATTCATCGCAGCCGAGTATCAGAGCAGAGAATAACAATGAATTTATTTTCACATAATAAATATCTACGTCTTTTTTTAAACTTACAGCTTAGCGCTTAGTAGGTATCTATTTTAATCCTCATTTTTTCTTCCAACAGTTCGTCGCTCTCGCTTTCTTGGTGGCGGCTGCTCACGGCAGCGCTATCCATGGTCACGGTGCTGACTACACCAGCTTCTCCTACGGAGTTGCTGACCCCCACACCGGCGATGTGAAGAGCCAGCATGAGACCCGCGTAGGCGGCAACGTGGTCGGCCAGTACTCTCTCCTGGAGTCCGACGGCTCCCGCCGCACTGTGGACTACGCCGCCAACGACCACACCGGCTTCAACGCCATCGTCCGCAAGGACCCCGCTCTCATCGGCCACGCCGCTCCCGTGATCGCCGCTCCCCTCGCGCACGCCGCTCCCGTGGTCGCCGCTCCCGTCGCGCACGCCGCTCCTCTGGCCTACGCCGCTCCTCTTGCCCACGCTGCGCCCGTGGCCGCGTACGCTGCGCATGCTCCCGCCGTCTCCTACTCTGCCCACTCCACCTCCGTTGCCCACGGCGGTATTGTTGCCCCCGTTGCCCACGCCATCGCCGCTCCTCTTGCCCACGCCGCTCCCCTAGCGCATGCCGCGTACGCAGCGCCCCTCGCCCACGGCCACCTTGCCGGCCCTCTTGCCCACGGTGCCATCGCCTACGGTGCCCACGGTATCTCACATTACGGCTATTAGGACCTGAAACTGAACTAGACAATAATTTATGTACCATAATATTTAGTTATTCTGACGTTGTCATGAATGATGTGTACTGTGATTGAGTTTATTAAATGAAAAGCGTTATACAACATTATTTTGTTTCATTTTCAATTTCTAAAACGAAAGCAATTCCTTTAAATATCATTAAAGCACTTCTTACTATATGTTTACATAGGTACCAAAAAGTAATATTAAATACAATAATAAGTGTAGTAATACTATACCAAGACATTCTTCTCCTTAAATTCATTCTGGATATTTTAAAATAATGATATTGTTTCATTTACATTTAATAGCGTAGTTTTGAAACAACAAGCTAAAATTCTTTAGATTCTTCACTTTTAGTTTATATTTGCAGATAAAATACCAACATAGCACTTCTGGTGTTACAACAAATTGTTGAACTAAACATTACTTTGTCCATATTCCAGTAACCAATATTCATTCCGTACAAATTTACCGGGAATGTGAATGTAATTATATCAAAACTAACCTTCTACTCACTTTGTGACGTCATTGTAGAGTTGTCGAGTTACAAAAACACAACGTGGTCAAAAGATTTAATTACAATTCACATTCAGTTATTTTAATTGTAATATTAAATTGCAATAGATGTTATCTTTGATCTTTATATTGAATAAAATACATTAAGATCACTCAGTTAAATTGTGGTCTGAAGTTATTAAGTTGGAGAGTTAAAGGGTTATTACTCGTATTGACTTTTGGTATAATAACTTATAGTATTGCAACTTATAAATTTTTACTTCATTTAATTTATTTACGAATCGATTTTATTAGGATTCTGCTAGAGATCCTAATCTATGAGAGTTATTCCTTATATTTACTTTTAACATAAAAAATATTGTTTCATGATTATTTTCATAATTACGCATCCTTAAACCGCTTTTATCAAACTAGTGAGCAATTCTCTTCCGTCGTCTATGTCATACTAATCCGTATTGAGAGTGATTACGTTTTAGGACTCTATTTCGTTAATTCGTCCACGTGTTTTACCATGATGGTAGACCGCAGTCTCGCAACTTGCATTATTATTCATAGTTCTCCGTTCTAAAGGATATTGGGGCGGAACTTACTTCAAGTTTGTTGGTAACTAATACACGAAATTAACTAGTATTATTGGATATCTTGTCATGACAGGATAATGGTAAAATTCACCCATCAAATTATAAAGTTCCGAGTTCGAATCCTAGGCAAAGATTGATAATAGGTTTGTCATTAAAGTTTGCATAAATTTAAATATATAACAATGTATATAACAATGTAAGCCTAATGTTTGGAAGCCTCTCAATCGGGGGGTCCGAGTTTTGAATCCCAGGGATGTCTGTTTTTTTAAAGTTACGTGCATATTTTAATTTATATTTATCTTTGCTTGGCATAACTTGAAGGAAAGAACGTGAGGAAAATTTGAGGATTTTTTTAAAGTTCTCTAATATGTGAAGTCTACCAATAAACCCCTTTCATTCTTTCACTGCTAGAGTCCTGACAATAACGAAAATGAAAATAATGTATTATTGTAAGAAACTCCTGCGTAAAATTTCATACTCCTAAAGTCACTTTTTAAACTGTGTGCATTAATTATTTTATCAAAATAATAAAATATGTACAGTTTAATATATACGAGTACATATACAGTTTATTAAACACATGTTGCTAATATTATTTGTTCGGCCTCTCAAAATTTCGAAGCTATGTGCGTTTGTGCATATTACTACAAATTAATCATAGATTAGTAAAGTACACTCGCTCCTAACAAGGAAATGTAACCTTTTAACACTTGTCACTGTCAATTATTTTCGAGTTTGAAAAATATTAAAAAAAAATGTAGTTTTAGGTCGTTTACCAATGAAACGATATTTCGTCGCACTTTTTCTTCGATTTCGTGTCTTAATGGCGCATGTCGGCATTATTCCGCGTAAAATACACCATGACAGCCATTAAACAGCTGACAGAAGTGTCAGCTGATTAAGTCATTGAATGGCTTCCTTTAATTACAAGGCGGTGAGATATCTATACTTATCTATGAAATTAATAATCACATACTTTAAAGTCAGAAATAATTGTAAGCAAGTTTCATCTTTCAGAGTTCTGTAAAAAAAGATGTGTATAAATCACAATCTATAGAAATTTGTATTTCAATAAGCTAGTGAACATACCCCTTTTCATAATAGAAGGAGATGGGTGCCCAGCAGTGGAACAATAAAGAGTCGATATTACATATTATCTTGTATATGATGCAAGTTTGAGAATGTTACGAGTAGCTTTAATCATAAGCGGTTACAAAACTTATCTACTTACCACCCATTAAACTTCTAGCTATATCCTTGTGGGTAGCAAAGTTTATACTCTGTGGAGTTGAGGATGGGTAAGATGTTCAATTAACCGGACTTATTATCGTGTAGTTACTATAGGTTCCCTGCGTTATGTGTATCAGATACATAAAGATAAGTATACTAACTAGTCCACTAAAATACATGTGAATTTATCATTCAATTGCCTGGATAGTAATCAAAACCAGAACCTTCCTCGTGATAACCCAGTATGTTCGTGAATGTCCATGAGCTTTGGTAATAATATCATTTAATTGATTAAAGTGTAATTATAACAAAAACAATAACCAATAATTTTTAAAACAGTGTTTTTTATTCATATATTTTTCAAACATTTTACAAAAACATCACAGCATCGAGTCGTAAATCCTATTATGGCAGCATAAATATGTTACGTCGTAAGTTATGCATAAATACGGCAAAATTACCAACCGAGACCGTGCACACCAGCACGGGCTACATTCCAGGCACCAGCACCATTCCAGGGAGCGGCGTGAGCGACGTTCCAGTTAGCGGCGTAGGCGAGGGGAGCGGCGGCAGCGACGGGGCCAGCGACCACAGCGGGGGCGGCGACTACAGCGGGAGCGGCACGGGCGACGTTCCAGGCACCGGCGTTCCAGGCACCAGCGTTCCAGGCACCAGCGTTCCAGGCACCGGCATTCCAGGCGGCAGCGGGGGCACCATTCCAGTTAGCGGCGTAGGCAAGAGGAGCGGCGGCGGCAACGGGCGCAGCGACCACGGAGTGAGCGGCAACGGGCGCAGCAACCACGGTGTGGGCAGCGACGAGGGCAGGGTCCTTGCGAACAACGGCGTTGAAACCGGTGTGGTCGTTCGCGGCGTAGTCCACAGTGCGGCGGGAGCCGTCGGACTCCAGCAGCGAGTACTGGCCCACCACGTTGCCGCCGCTGCGCGTCTCGCTCTGGCTCTTCACGTCGCCGGTGTGGGGGTCGGACACACCGTACGAGAAGCTGGTGTAGTCGGTAGCGCCGAGTCCGCTGCCTTGAGCAGCCGCCACCAACATAGCGAGGACAACAAACTGTGGAAAAAGACACATTTAAAATATTATGACATTATGGTACCTATGGTATGGTATGATGATATGCGATAACGCAAAAACAACACAACCATTGATTAAATTTGGCTAACTGATTTACCTTGAAGGCCATTTTTCGTGTGTTTAATTCGACTTCGGAATTCAACTGAATTAAAAGTCCTACACGTTAGTATTTATACTAGTTGCTATCAATGTTTGGGGAACAGGAACCTGTTTACGCATATATTCATGTACTTTCATTTGCAGAACTTAGTAGTGGGTAATAATGATCTAATATTTCGTCAGTCAAGATAAGCGTGTGATCTAGAATAAACTACATATTGTAGCTATCATAACAAATTCCGTAAGTCCGTAAGGACATAACAAATTAGGCTCTGAAATGTGACGTGTATTTCATTAAAAAATAAGGTTTAAGGCACAGACTTGTGGTATAAGTGATCCTTCAGATTTTGAGAAGTCGTTGCTGTTGTTATTTTTAGAGTAGAAATTAACTTTATAAAATATAGGAGTAGCAAACTAGCTTGCACTCCACCTAATGGTAAGTGACTACTCCCGCATTTGGAGATGTGTAATCAAGTACAGGTAAAATTAGATACAATGTTTGTAATTTGTAAACGAGATAATAAAAAACTTAAAACCGAAACAAGTAAAACCCTTTGTTATTCGATCCTAACCACAATACATTTCAATATCTAGGTAAACTTTATAAAATTGAAATAAAAAATAAGCATATGGTAAACCTAGATAATGGTAAATTATTATTACTGCTATGTAATGTACATGCGAAATTAATTCTATATAAGTTTTATCATTAAGTTTTATACACCAGTAGTCAGTCACTGATACACTCCTAAGAATTAAGATAGAACACGTCTGCTATTCTAAGATAAAGGTTCGCTTGTCCCTGTAGTACCGGGATCAGAATAGGGCTATGATATCCCCTGCCTGTCGTAGGAGGCGACTAAAAGGGGGCTTCCGGGGTTGCGGGCGACAAGAGTGGGAGCTCGAACCGTCCAGCAAGCGACCCCGGGAAGGACGGTGGTATGTGTGGACGCATACCGTCGTAAACACCAGACGGTGTGGAGAGCGCCTGGGCTCACCTGGGCGAAGCCTTATGGGGCAACTCGTTCAGAGGATTCCGGTTGCGTTCCGTTGGAGATCCCGGAGTTCTCTTCGCAGCGCTGAAGTTGGCCACCAGGGAATTTTAGTGCGGTAAAAATCCCACATAACCCCGTGTCGCTCCCAAAACACTGGATACCTTTTGTAGGTTTCTCCCCCCCCCCCCAGGTTCGCTAGTAATGCTTCCTGATTCGGATCGCGGTAAGTTCTACCATGGCATGCGTGGCATGTCGTTGTCGTCAATCCATTATTGTTCCAGGGCCCTTCTCTCATTCCAAATTGAGAGTGGCTTAAACCAGAGTTCACTGAAGTGAACAAGTGCGAATTGATAACTTTAAACCTAATGGATATTTTTGTGACCAGACCTGTGATTGATAATAAATTGCTATTATACTTTAATATTTGCAGCTTCGATAGAATATAGATCCAATTGTCATCAATATTCCAATAAATAGTCTTCTTGACATACAAAAGACGATACAACATATTGTTTGTATGTGATACATAATACTCTTATAATATTATAATTATGACATGGAAGTATAGTCCGCGCCAAACTTCTAGTCTGCTCTGAAGTTGTTGCGCCTAGGTTTAGTAAGCATATACTCCGTAACGTAAGGGCTCACTAACTGCGCTATTTATGTACCCGCGGGCGAAAGCAGGTAGCGGAGGGTGCCGGGGGGCCCGCGATTCTTCGTCCCGCTAATATCTAATATTTGCTGGTGCTATGCGACTCGTCTCTATATTCGGAGCGGACAAGCAGTTTGGCGCAGACTGTATATACCTAACTGTTCCCGTCATTAAAAATAAAAATAAAACCTAAATGCTGATACGCACACAGATATATTTTTAATACAGTATACATACATATATAACATGCACACATAAATTAAAACTGAAGCCGTTGTTATTCGTTCCGTCGTATAGAATTTAATATCTTAAATTTAAATATCGAATTGAATACCTAATAACCAGTCACAAGAGGATAAAAAATATTCTTTATAAACACTACGATATAATGCATGCACGTGGTAGAACAAGCTTAACAACTTTCAGTTTCGTACTAATGTTTTTGTTACTATAACAATAAACGCAAATGATTATTACGTACTGTAATTAAAACTATAATATACTGTTAGAATAATTTATTTAAATGAAATCCGTTGACATTTTGCGTTGCGGCATGCGACAGTTTAAAGTTATGTTTATTTTTCGCCGACTGTGGAGGGTAATGTTATCTGAGTGTATGTATGTGTGTACATACATATATTTGTTTATGTATGCTTGTATGTATACATGTTTATCTCATTCTTCGGTACACCCTGCAGCCCAGCCTGTTAAATTTTAACAAAGATAGGAGGTGTCATCGATTCGTCTAAATTATGGACGTGACGTGATTGTCTAGTACGAATCGAATCGAAGTTTCGATCTTCATTTAGTAAATAATAAAGAGCTCCTGACTACAAAAAAATTGGGAACTATTTGTTTAGAATTTTTACAGTTGTCAGATTTGACGACAGATACGACAGTATGAAAGATCCGTTTCATTTTTTGTGTATTTAAAAAAAATATATTTGTATAGGATTAGTAGTAGGTATAGAAGTAGGCAAGTATAATATTAACAATTGCTTCGTTAGAGAAGAAGCGTCCCTTATGGTCATTTACTAACGTCCTGTTTCATATAGGTATGTCGAGAGGTAGGTGTGACATATTAAATAAGAATCAGGTAAAAGATTTAGTGTGCAATATTAATGACCTGTATTTATTATTAACCTATCCCATGAATACTTACCGAAGATCGTGTAATATTTGTAGCAGGCAGAAATGGTAAAATCCTGATCTTTGGTCAGCAAACCATTGGGTTATATTTGTAGTAATATCGGGCGTTAATCGGAATCAATAATGCGTGTAGATTAGTAGCATTGTGTAGATTATTTTAATCCACACATAGATATCCTGCTTCGAGTTAACAGATTGTTTCCATCGAAATTTAAGAACGTGTATTAAATAACGCTTTATAAGATGTATTTCTTAAGATGGAATGCTACATTTCGTTTTACGACATAATAAATAATAATGCTACTACTGAAAAAGATATAAGTCAAGTTTAAGAAACATTTATTTACAAGTATTTACAATAAATCGCAGCATTGAGTCATAAGTTTTCACCATTTTTACCATCCGTGACCGTGAGCACCGACGACGGCGGCGTTGACGACGGGAGCGACGCGGGCTACGTTCCAGGCACCAGCGCCGGCAACGTTCCATGCATCAGCACCGGCGACGTTCCAGGGAGCAGCACGGGCGACGTTCCAGTTAGCGGCGTAGGCGAGGGGAGCGGCGGCAGCGACGGGGCCAGCGACCACAGCGGGGGCGGCGACTACAGCGGGAGCGGCACGGGCGACGTTCCATGCACCGGCGTTCCAGGCACCATTGTTCCAGGCAGCACCGTTCCAGGCACCGGCGTTCCAGGACGCAGCGGGGACACCATTCCAGTTAGCGGCGTAGGTTACAGGAACAGCGGCGGCGGCGACGGGCGCAGCGACCACGGAGTGGGCAGCCACGAGGGCGGGGTCCTTGCGGACGACGGCGTTGAAGCCGGTGTGGTCGTTGGCGGCGTAGTCCACAGTGCGGCGCGTACCGTCGGACTCCAGCAGCGAGTACTGGCCCACCACGTTGCCGCCGCTGCGCGTCTCGCTCTGGCTCTTCACGTCGCCGGTGTGGGGGTCGGACACGCCGTACGAGAAGCTGGTGTAGTCGGCAGCGCCGAGCCCGCTGCCGTGGGCAGCCGCCACCAACATAGCGAGTACAACAAACTGTGGAATAAAACACATATAAATAACATAGAACATTTGATATAATTATGACACTATGGTATTTCGTATGCGATAAGGCAAAGACAACACAACCATTGATATAATTTCGCTAAAAGTTTTACCTTGAAGGCCATTTTTCGTGTGTTTAGTTCGACTTCTAAATGCAAGTGAATAAAAAGCACAACTCGTTACTATTTATATTGCTTGCCATGTCAAAGTTTGGGGAACAGGAAACTATTTGTGCTAATATATTTTTGCATTAAAACTAGTAGTGGATTATAAATTAACATACTGTTCATTTCATCATCACAATTTTGAATGAAAGAATTAAATATATAATATCTATATGCTACGAGAATATTTTCGAGTTACTTTAAAATTTAAAATATCAATATAACATTTATTTTTTCTTGAATATTTTTCTTGATATTTTAAGAACAATTAAATTCGTTTTTTATAATTATTTTATTATTAACTGTAATAATTAACTTACACAGCAATGTGTGTACCTTTTTTTTCTTTACGAGGGGGAACCTTCAAAAGGTACCCGAAATCGTGGGAGCGACGCTTATTGGAAAACTCCGGGATCTCTGATGGAACATAACCAGAGTCCTCCAAACCCGATGCCTCGAACGGGCTCTGCCCTGGGGACAAGTTTTCGCTCCTCCTTCACCATCTGGTTCACGATGGTATGCAACCACACATACCGCCGTCCTTCCCGAAGTCGCTTACAGAACGGTTCGAGCTCCCATTCTAGCCGCCCGCAACCCCGGAAGCCCCCTTTTAATCGCCTATTACGACAGGCAGGAGATACCTAGCCATATTCTAGTCACAGAACTACAGGGCCAAGCAATGTGTGTACTTATAGTACTTTTTCACTAGCTTGAACCGATATATCAGTCCGATCCATACAATTATATGGAATAACTCAAAGATATGTTATGTAACTACATACTAACGCAAACTTAATAAACATACTTGCGCCAAAATATGACATGCATCATGCAGACTCATGATTTTTTTTTGCCATGAAAGGCTCCAATTTTTTGTTTAGTTTGTCACTGATCGTTATAAATATCACTACTAGGTACGTCGTCAGTAAATCAAACTACCAGTACTAAGTCACTGTGCTATAACGATATACCATTCGTCGCTATCGGCGAATGAAAACCCCTTATACACTTAATATACTATACCAGCTATTGACAAATAGTATCCTTTGTAAATAAATATGAATAAGTTGTGGCAAATAAACGTTGCCACATTACCTTAATTTATAGAATGTTAAATATATTATTGTTATAATGACTTCGAACCAATATATAAATTATTCCCAGATGAAAAATTGTACGTAAAGGAATTTTATTGGCAATAAAAAGTGTTTCTTTCGTGTACAGATAATGTTAATTCAAAACACTATCATTCAATAATAGCGTGATGCATGGTCATATTAATCCGCAACAATAACATTAGATCACTACAACTAGATTTAATAAATGAAAGTACATAAATATTTGCACAAACAGCTTCCTGTCCCCCAAATATTGGCATGCAAAATAGTATAAATAGTAACGATTAAATTTTTTAAGTCAGTTGAACTCGAAATTCGAACTAAACGCACAATGGCCTCCAAGGTAAAATCGCAGATGAAATTGTTATGAACGATTACATTGCTCTTAAAATGTTTCGTATTATCAAATACTACATGTAAAATATACTAAAAATTAAAATGTATTTGTTCCACAGTTTGTTGTACTCGCTATGTTGGTGGCGGCTGCCCACGGCAGCGGGCTCGGCGCTGCCGACTACACCAGCTTCTCGTACGGCGTGTCCGACCCCCACACCGGCGACGTGAAGAGCCAGAGCGAGACGCGCAGCGGCGGCAACGTGGTGGGCCAGTACTCGCTGCTGGAGTCCGACGGCACGCGCCGCACTGTGGACTACGCCGCCAACGACCACACCGGCTTCAACGCCGTCGTCCGCAAGGACCCCGCCCTCGTGGCTGCCCACTCCGTGGTCGCTGCGCCCATCGCCGCCGCCGCTGTTCCTGTCACCTACGCCGCTAACTGGAATGGTGCCCCCGCTGCGTCCTGGAACGCCGGTGCCTGGAACAATGGTGCCTGGAACGCCGGTGCATGGAACGTCGCCCGTGCCGCTCCCGCTGTAGTCGCCGCCCCCGCTGTGGTCGCTGGCCCCGTCGCTGCCACCGCTCCCCTCGCCTACGCCGCTAACTGGAACGTCGCCCGTGCTGCTCCCTGGAACGTCGCCGGTTCTGGTGCATGGAACGTTGCCGGCGCTGGTGCCTGGAACGTAGCCCGCGTCGCTCCCGTCGTCAACGCCGCCGTCGTCGGTGCTCACGGTCACGGATGGTAAAATTGGTGAAAACTTATAACAACTGAATGCTGTGATGTTTTGTAAATATAAATAAATGTTTGTTGAAATTAAACATATTCTTATTGAATATTAGTTTAGTGCCTACTTATTATATGTAATTCAACTAAATATGTTATCTAATGACCATCTAACAGTATTCTAACATTAGTTGGACTCAATTTTGTATTTATTGGTTATTATTTTTTTACTATCCTAGTCCTGAGAATGAGTTTTCTGACAGTAACAGAAGGGCTAAGGATCTAAAATATGTAGGTGTATTGTTGACACATGATAAGTCTGGAATTCTTGAGAGCTAATCATTAGAATATCTCACTACATACTTTTGAACCAAAGTACCAACTTCTCGATTACTTTATAACGCGTAGTTTATTTATACTATCAAATAGATAATGATTTTAACATAGTTATATAATTTCATTATATAAGATACTTATAATATTGTACATTAACTACGAAAAAGGTATATTACTACAACAACAATTGTATTCGATTACCAAAAGTATTCGATCGATACCAGAATCTTAAAAAATACGCTTTCTACACACACAGCCCCACATAAAGATTTCCTGCGCCGTGGATGCCATGGACACAGACAAATTCTAATACACAAAGACCTAGACCTAGACCAGATGAGATATCAAAGGTCATCATTCAGATGTCTGTCTGGCCAGGGATCGAACCCGAAACCCTCTGGACATCAGGCCGGTATGGTGGCCGCTTCGATATTATCATGATATCATAGTAAATACGCGCAATTGTAAACTAAGGAGGTCTTTTGAATATGGTCTTATTTCCGTTGTATAAAACCTGTTATACGCCACGAAGTCGCGTGTGGTGTTCGCCATTCACGTGTTTACTACACACGTGAATGGCTGTGTTAAGCGCGCAAGTGGCCGTGCAAGCAAGGTGATAGAACTTTTCACAGTGCAAATTCACTATTACCATTACGTCCCTAACATAAAATACGTTTAAATTCTTTTTTATCTTAGTTAAAAGGCGCAATAGTTTCAACTAAGCCCTGTGGATGTATAAATATTTTATTTGCAAATTTACGCATCATTCACGATGTCAGCCAGTGAAATGGTTATCATGAAAATTGTATTGCTTTTTTCTTTTTTGTTTTTCAAAGTATTCTTTGAGACAAAAAAGTATCTGTAATTTAAAAATAATTAGTTTTTACCTTAGGGAGCAAACACAGCGTGAGATCATATCGACGATGATGGCTGTCGGTCGCAGATTGTCGTCCCGAATCCTTAACGGTGATAGCCTAGTAGTTAAGAAACCCGGCCTCTTCATCGAGGTGTCCGAGGTTCAAATCCTAAGCACCTATGATTATTCAAAGTTATGTGCGTAGTAGAAATTAAGAATCACTTGCTTAAAAGGAGAATTTGTGATTTTTTACAAATCTTAAAAAAAGATTTAATAGGTATATGAAGTCACCAATTGGCACTTGGCCAGCGCGGTGGACTATAGCCTTATCCTTCTCGTGCTGAGAGGGTACCTGTTCCCAGCAGAAGGAAATAACGGGTTGGTAATGGTGATCCTTAGCGATGATGATCGTCACAATTGAGATCGACCTCCGGTGCCTGTTGTTAGTCTACATGTTGCATGTATGTAACTTCCCTTATACATATAATATTTCATATAATATGTTTTTTGGACGACAGTCATACATCCGCATATCAATCACTGACATCGACATGGTCACTGATTATGCGGATCAAATTCATGAATAAGCTCTTTGTACACTCTTAAAAATTTCGTAGCAATAGAAGTATCTCAATATAAAAAGTAGAGTAACTTATTATCGTAAAATTTTATTTTCCTTTAAATATTTTAATATTAATATTCACTTAATTTTTTGGACACTTTCCAAATGCAACATTATGAAATATAAAAAAAAATTGAAAGATTTCCTTGTAAGTATTTACTTGTTATCATTGCGTCCGTTATGCAAATGGAAAGACAACGTGTAATAGAGACTAATATATGTTAAAATAAATTTGTTCGTTAAGATTTAAATAACCGTTTATTTGTATTTACTAAGGATCACAGCATTCTGTTACACTATTGCACAATATTCACCAGCCCAAACGACCGTATCCAAGACCATTAGCACCAATCAGTGCGCTTTGTGCACCGTAGGTGACAGCGCCGTGAGCGACGGGAGCAGCTACAGCGACGTTGACGGCAGGAGCAGCGATGGCGGCGTTAACGATAGGAGCGGCAATAGCAGCGTTGTTCCAAGTAGCAACGTTGGCACCGTTCCAGTTGGCGGCATTGACTCCATTCCAAGAAGCAGCCAGAGGAGCGGCAGCAACAACAGGAGCAGCGACCACAGCGGGAGCAGCGCGAGCGACGTTCCATGAGGCGGCGTTCCAAGCCGCAGCATTAGCGCCATTCCAGTTAGCGGCGTAGCCGAGAGGAGCAGCGGCGGCGACGGGCGCAGCGACAACGGCGGGGGCAGCGACGATGGCGGGGTCCTTGCGGACGACGGCGTTGAAGCCGGTGTGAGCGTTAGCAGCGTAGTCCACAGTGCGGCGCGTGCCGTCGGACTCCAGCAGCGAGTACTGGCCCACCACGTTGCCGCCGCTGCGCGTCTCGCTCTGGCTCTTCACGTCGCCGGTGTGGGGGTCGGACACGCCGTACGAGAAGCTGGTGTAGTCGGCAGCGCCTAGCCCGCTGCCGTGGGCAGCCGCCACCAACAGAGCGAGGACAACAAACTGTAAAAACAAAGATTTTTTTATTGGTATATTACACGTAAAGTCTTTGATGACACTAAATTATATAAGAGCAATGCAATAGTTTATAACAGTTTCGTAAGCCATTTTACCTTCGAGGCCATTGTGTGTTTAGTTCGAATTTCGAGTTCAACTGACTTAAAAAAATGATTCGTTACTATATATACTATTTGGCATGCCAAAGTTTGGGGGACAGGAAGCTGTTTGTGCAAATATTTATGCATTAAAAGTAATAGTGGTTTGATTAGGTATTCTGTAAATTTCATTAACATAAATATAATTAAAAAGAAAGATTTAAATTGAATCCATCCTGAGGATATAATTTCCGTATCATTATTTTAGGCACGATCGTCATGAGGTTGCGGTCACATGGAAACAATAGTTATTTGGTTTTAAACATTATATATTGCGTTTTATTTTACCTTTTGTTTTTTTGCACGTGCAGTCTTGTTATAAACATGTATCACGTACTTTATTTAAATGTTAATAAGATAATAAATTATGTATACCCTATGACACCTAATACGTCTTGTTAACTGTAAGTAAGAACACATTTAATCTAAATTTTTATTATCAATATTTGACTATATTAGATACTTGATTCAGTACGTTCAAATTGTTCAATATTTACTTAAAAATTAAAGTAAAACAAATCGACAGCGGTGGCAATAGGTTCTTTCTACACATTTGTACAGATGGGTACAGATGGATGGTCGCACAGATGGGTTAAGTAAGTAGAAGTTTATTTATTGTGCAGTTAGATCGCATAAATACCGTAAAATAACTTCAAATTACAGAAGTAGATTCGATACAAACTATGCAGATAAAGATATATTTCACCGGTTTATGGGACACTATTAACTCATTAAGAAACTCGGCCTTTCAATCGAGGGGTCCGAGGTTCAAATCCTAGGCACGCACCTTTGATTTTTCAAAGGTGTGTGCCTAGGATGCGTATTAGAAATTAATTATTACTTTCTTAAACGGTGAAGGAAAACATCGTGAGGATACCCACACACCTGAGAGATGTGTCTTATATATAAAAATCTCGTGTCACAATGTTAGTTACCGTACTCCTCCGAAACGGCTACCTATTTTCACCAAATTTTATATGCATATTCAGTAGGTCTGAGAATCGGCTACTATCTATTTTTCATACCCCTATATGATAAGGGTTGTTCACCCTTAACATTTTTTATATTTATATGGCAACAAAACGTTTTCCGGGTCAGCTAGTATTAAAATAAAATCTCAAAGGTATGTGAAGCCTACCAATACGCACTTGGCCAGCGGGGGTGGGCTATGGCCTAATCCTTCTCGTTCAGAGAGGAGACCCGTGCCCAGAAATGGAACAATAATGGGTTGATGATGATGATGATGATGATTTACTTATGCTCAATTTTAATTTATATATTTTGAAAATGTTATATATAGTATACCTATGTATAATCTTGATTATTTAACACATATATGCAAATTAAAGCATTAAATAAAAATGCGTGAACCGATACAATATAAACGGATTATTCATTCGTCCTTACGTACATTTGTTATGTCATTCGTTTCTTGTCACGTCATCCCAATTTGTTATTCGATTCATCAATGAGACCGAAGTTCTGGTTTATCGCTGTTGGTGCCGTATCGGTGAATCAAACAGCTTCCAGATAACTTTGGTATTGCTCAGTGTATCAGCGATGTTTTTCGTCCTTATAAACGACACAATGTAGTAACTTATAATAATATTAAAGGGCGTGATTTTATTAAATGAAAAAATACATACTTTCTTTAAAAAAAAATACATACTCTGTCATTGCCTTATCTGATAAGCATAAGCATCTAACTGTGCGAAGTAATGATATTATATGACAAATTAAAGGAAACGCCCATTTTGTTTTAATATTTCCTTTTCGTAAATAATTCTTATTATTTTTATAAGGATATTTTAGTCAACCCACTGGCGATATATTTTTTTAACATACTCACTTTGATATAAAATACATTTCATACATTAAACGGATAGTGAAGGTCGTCCCTAATTTGAATCTAAGACCAAAAATAGATATTACATTCAGATAATGTTGAATATTTAAAACATTGTTCCTATTGCCAAGTAATGTAAACTTAAACCACTATCATTCAATAATAGCGTGATGTATGGTCATTGGTCACCTTTAAATCTGCAACGATAACATTAGATTTGACAGATGAAAGTACATAAATATTTGCACAAACAGCTTCCTGTCCCCCAAACTATAGCATGCCAAGTAGTATAAATAGTAACGAATCAATTTTTTAAGTCAGTTGAACTCTGTATTCAAACTAAACGCACAATGGCCTCCAAGGTAAAACGGCTTACGAAACTGTTATAAACGATGCATTGCTCTTATATAATTTAGTGTCATCAAACACATTACGTGTAATATACCAATAAAAAAATGTTTGTTTTTACAGTTTGTTGTCCTCGCTCTATTGGTGGCGGCTGCTCACGGCAGCGGGCTCGGCGCTGCCGACTACACCAGCTTCTCGTACGGCGTGTCCGACCCCCACACCGGCGACGTGAAGAGCCAGAGCGAGACGCGCAGCGGCGGCAACGTGGTGGGCCAGTACTCGCTGCTGGAATCCGACGGCACGCGCCGCACTGTGGACTACGCTGCTAATGCTCACACCGGTTTCAACGCCGTCGTCCGCAAGGACCCCGCCATCGTCGCCGCCCCCGCCGTTGTCGCTGCGCCCGTCGCCGCCGCTGCTCCTCTCGGCTACGCCGCTAACTGGAATGGCGCTAATGCTGCGGCTTGGAACGCCGCCTCATGGAACGTCGCTCGCGCTGCTCCCGCTGTGGTCGCTGCCCCTGCCGTGGTCGCCGCCCCTGCCGTGGTCTCTGCCCCTGTGGTTGCCGCTGCTCCCGTCGCCTACGCCGCTAACTGGAACGTAGCTGGCGCTGCTCCCTGGAACGCCGCCAACGTCGCCTCCTGGAATGTCGCCGGTGCTAATGCCTGGAATGTAGCCCGTGCTACTCCCGTCGTCAACACCGTCGTCGCCGCTCCCGTCGTCGGTGCTCACGGTCTCGGATGGTAAAATTGTTGCCAAATTATGAGTTGACGATTAATTCTTTTGTAAATATAAATAAATGTTTTTATAAACCGTATTGGTATACTGTATTTTTATTTTTCATTTTAATGCTCATTTAACTGATGAACACACGTTATGCCTAACATTCCAACGAAGTCACGTGAGGACGAGCTGAGGGAGTCACCGTTCTCGTGTCTTCTTTACTCTATGAATGGGAAATAAGGGGTTAAAGTTCAAGCGCAGCTAAGCTTTCGTCTCGTCTAATTGAACTTACCTTACAGCAACAATGGTATAGTAAATTAAGACACACAAGTTGTTGTAAGAGCTACCAAGGCGTTTGTAGATAAATAACTTCTAATCTATTTCGAGTTGAGTACGTAGACTTTATAACTTCTACTGCTTAAACATCATAAAATACGATATTGTTATCACTAGCATGCTATTAATCATACTCATAGTTTTGAGATGCAGTTGTATGCAGCTATGCAGTATACAATAATTTATCTTACACTTTATCCAATTCTATTACAAGCATCGATTGCCATTTTGGTACATTTTCGGTCTTATAATGCGTTAATGAGATATTTAATAGTCTCAATACAATAGAATAATATACAATAACAATAAATAAGTAATAATCTCAATAATTAACGTTGATGTTTTCCTTCACCGTTTAGCAAGTGATACTTAATTTCTAATACGCACATAACTTTGAAAAATCAAAGGTGCGTGCCTGGGATTTGAACCTCAGACCCCTCGATTGAGAGGCGGAGTTTCTTAACCACTAGGCTTACACTGCCTTCCTTGTTTGTTCCTTTCCTGACTCTACTCACAACGGAAGGAGGTATGAAGTCCACTAAGTAAAACGATAAGACTTAACAACTATCCAATGATAATAACCGTAACTCACAGTTTAGGGCACCTACACACTAGCGGTTTTCTAGCGTAGGCATTCCAGACACGTATGTGCAACGCAGACGCCAATGACGTCATGTCGCGTCCCGCGTACCTAAACGCGACACTCATAGCGCCATGTTGTGTTCAAATACCATGCACCGATACCCCCTAAATCGTTTAATAATAGATTTGGCATTATTCACAACATTTTATTAATTTGTGGCATTGAAATATGGATTACCGAATTCAAGTTTCGAATTCGGATTTTGGCATTAAAATTTCAAATTACAAAATTTATGATAAGTTCCATAGTCATTAGGAATAATATTCACGACGGTTATTTTGTTGTTTTCATTCTTTATATATATTTTTTGTATCATTTTGGTTTATTTTTTTCATAAGCAATAGTATTTTAGTCTGAAACTGTCGCGACGTCCGCGCTGATCGTCCATCGGACGCCTACGCTGAAGAAACGCTGGTATGCAGGAGCTCTTAGTGTGACGTTTGAAGTTTTTGCAAGTAACGATCAAGCATACAACTATTGACCACGCCCCAATGATCTTAACATTGTACCATATTCTCACTTCTATTAACTGAACACCATAAACACTGAATGTTATATTATATGTAAAATTGGCACTTGCTCGCACAATCAAAATCATATAAAAAATCCAAAATTATTTTTGTATTGTTCTTACGTTAAGGTTTCTTAGTTATGAGTAAATACGACGATATTAATAAATAAACACGCGTTATTCTCTATTTAATTTTTTCCTATGTTTTGTTCAGGACCTACATTGTTCGAAAGCCTAATGTTGTTTCTTTGATAGCATTGAGATAACGTTAAATAGCTGATTAACCTTAAACATTAACACTAAATTTCTATTATAGTTAAAATAATCAATACCTGACTCAATCTAACTCTTATGAAATGTCATATTTCTGTTGAACTCATTTCAAAATAAGGACTTCTATCTTCCGTGTAAATACTAAGTATTTTACGTTTTGTTTAGTACCAATGTGTAAATTGGTTGGTTAGTTTGATATTTGACACTAAACGCGTTTACTCTATGAAACATTTCCGCCTTATTATATACGAGCTTTTGCCCGCGGCTTCGCTCGCGTTACGAAGTAATATTTTCATCCCCTATTTTATCCCCTTGGGGGTAGAATTGATCAAAATCCTTTCTTAGCGGATGCCTACGTCATAACATCTACCTGCATGTCAAATTTCAGCCCGATCCATCCAGTGGTTTGGGCTTTGCGTTGATAGATCACTATGTCAGTCAGTCACCTTTAAGTTATATATATTTAGAAGATTATATTTTTCAAGTATTATTTGACAAAGTGAAACTTAGATTTATGTTTTTGGTTTTCATAACTTCTTTGAAGCCTGATTCCATAATTTAATAAAATATTATGCTTGACAATGCCTCAATTGATTTCCATGTTGAGCGGTTTTTTACGTAATTACTCGTAATTATGACAATTCAATTAATTTATTAAAATATAATGCCCCTTGATTCTTCTTTCCTATAAATTATAGAAATAGCAACTCTAAAATTTAAATTAAAAAACGAGAATAAGATTGTAACAATACGTTTATTTATATTTACAAAATATCACATCATATTAATAATCATTAAATAGTACTACGTCTGAAGATTATTACCAGCCCAAACCCGCGTATCCGAGACCGTGAGCTCCAATAAGGGCACCCTGGGCACCGTAGGCGACAGCGGCAGGAGCGGCGATGGCAGCGTTAATGATGGGAGCGGCGCCGTAAGCCAGAGGGGCGGCAATAGGAGAGGCATGGGCGATGTTCCAGGCCGCAGCATTAGCGCCATTCCAGTTAGCGGCGTAACCAAGAGGAGCAGCGGCGGCAATGGGAGCAGCGACAAGCGCGGGAGCGGCGATGAGGGCGGGGTCCTTACGGACGACGGCGTTGAAGCCGGTGTGGTCGTTGGCGGCGTAGTCCACAGTGCGGCGCGTGCCGTCGGACTCCAGCAGCGAGTACTGGCCCACCACGTTGCCGCCGCTGCGCGTCTCGCTCTGGCTCTTCACGTCGCCGGTGTGGGGGTCGGACACGCCGTACGAGAAGCTGGTGTAGTCGGCAGCGCCGAGCCCACTGCCGTGGGCAGCCGCCACCAACAGAGCGAGGACAACAAACTATGGAAAAATTGAAAATAATTAATTGAGATTATTTATTTAAATTTATTAATATTAATTAAAAACTAAATAGTGATGATTAACATATCCTTTCATTTCAATACCTTGGAGGCCATTGTGTGTGATGAAGTCGAGTTCGGATTACAACTGACTTTGCACAGTACATTTTTACTATTTATATTACTTCAAAAGTAAACATTTGACAGCTGAGTCGGAAGCTTACATACTGTTTATACTTTCAATTTAATAATAAATTCCAATGTTATATTATATTTTATAATACGATGAAATTTTTGGTTGAACGAGTATATTTTTTCTTGTACTCAAGGAATGAAGGAAGCATTCCAACTTGGATTAAGTTAGAATGCTTCCTTCATAAGTAAATAAGTCTCAGGGGTAGCAACATATTTATGATCGACCTAATTTAGAATTCGAATCCTGATTGCAGTGACCACTTACTTCTATATTTACTGCATGCTCGTTTGCTATATTTTTAAATAACAACAAATAAATAAAAGGTATGAAAATTCGCACAGTATTACGGACTTCGTGCATACAAAATATACCTCCTGTATCAAGATTCAGCTCTGTCACGCTCAACCTTGACACGAAGCAATGAACTCTGTTCGATGTTTGTCACTAATACTATTTCACGCCTAATGAAGAAATCCTTAAATAATACTCCAGTATAAAAATAAAGTGACTCATGAACGCCAGAAAAAGGGTAAAAATAACGAATAAAAACTTCAAAGGAAGTAAATTAGATGGATCAGTCGGCTGTTTTTACACGCTTTTTATTAGCTTCACCTGTATGTTTGTATGTTTGTTTGTATGTTTGTAACCGACTTCTTTGGGCGCGATTTTGACCCACTTTAAACGGCCAGATTTCGTTCAAACTTTGTAGATTTATTTCACAATTATACTATTTACTGTTCCTTAATTGATTCCTAGATTCATTTAGATTTTCTACTTTTTAGTTAATTTTATCATAAAAGCGTGTTTTTTAGTTTTTTGAACTATATTTATTAACACAATTTTTCGAAAAAAGGAGGTTCAATGATCGGTCAATATGTTATGCATCTATTACTCATTTATGAGTAAAAATATTGAATATACAACTAACTATATGTTAAATGAAAAAAAATGTGGATTATTTAACACAAATATCCAGAGATATGTTCTTTTTTCTTTTATGAAGTTTTTTTTTAGTAATAAAATAGCGGTCAAGCGTACAGTGAACCTGATGATTCTACTGAGATCTACTAAGATTAGATAGGAATTTGTGACCGAACTTAGGCAAGGACCTAAGTTCGGCCACAGGTGCGCCTCTATCCCTGAAGAAAAAGCTAAAATGCCTTGTAAAATATGTCTCCCTTACCACACCCTTCAAACCAGAACACAGCAACGCTTAACTCTGCTGTTACGAGGCAGAAATAGGTGTGGCAGTAGTGCCTACCTTTAGATTTTATTTAGTACTCTATGATTATTATATTTAAGCGGCTAAAACAGAAGCAACATAAATTTAATAATCATTCCGAATAACAATATAAATCTAAGCTATGAACTTAAGTAAATCATAATACATTTATCATAATAGAACAATTACATCAATCAGCAGCTGGAGTTCAAACAACTGCGAGAACTTAGAAAGTAGCGCGTAGTCTTGAAGGCCGTTGAGGTATGGTCACAGTGACAGCGGGTACAAAATCGGAAGATTAAATAATTTAACGTAAATTATCATCACATATTTATTTCGTTTATATAACGTAAGCGAGTTTATTTTTGGGTTAATAACGAAAGAATCCGAATCCGGTTAGAAGTTTTTGTGAGAATCGCATAGTGGTCGAATACAGAACCTCATTTTTTGAAGTTGGTTAAAAAATGTATTTTTAGACACATGCAAAGACTTAATATAAACCGACTTAAGTTAAGTTATTTTTTGTTACTTTTAGTTTAATTAATTACGTTTTTTACTTAAAATTGCATGTATTTAATATTTATAATTGTATATTAACCTGAAGTAAGTAATATCTCTTACCCCTAGCTTAAAATTTTGAAATAAAAAAAAAAATATTTAATGTACTTATGTTGTTGAAAAACACGATATATAAATTAAAATTCAATTATATATTATGTCATAACTTTAATCACTCGCTCAAACTGACACCACTGCCAGCCTACTTCCGTCAGTGACAGTGAGGTTCAAAGGAATTCAGTTTAGACATAACGATCAATGGACATCGGTGTTCTGTCATTTGGACTAACAATAATATGTCGTTACTGATCTAACAACATGGGGATAATTGTACAGGATTTTTTGTGTTACAGTATAGAGGCACGTGTAAAGGGCCGGCCTTTGGGCTGACTGGACCGAAAATTGGCTACTATCGTTTGAGCGATAATTTCGTAGAGCTTTTAATGTGAGGATACAATGCTTAATCTACTGACACTAATTGGTTGTTTAAACAACCGATCAGCGATACATGCTTGACTTTATTTCAAAAAATCTGTCAATAGGAGATTTTTTACGCGTTTGTATAGATCCATAACTTACTAAAACGTAAAGTAGTCTCCAAGCAATTTACCAGTAGTTTTGGCGATCACGTGTACCTCTGTAAATACTACGTTGCTTACAATTGCATAAGCGATACCTATATGTGGTCAGCCTTACGATTCAATACTTACATCCGATTTAAAAAAAATGTCAAATCTATTTCGTGTATGTATCTTACTACCTTACCATTCCATCTACCTTACTCATTTTTTATATATAGGACGCAATAAGTATCTATCAATATGGTACGTACTTTTAAAGAACAAGAGGATGCTTAAATTAATTAAATAAATTTTGATTTTAGTGTTATACGAGTATTTTGAGAAATAAATTAAAGAAATTATTATATGGATCTTTTAAATCTATCCGCAATCACCTGTAATATATAAATCTAAGTAGGTAACTATGGTGCAGGGTGACACATGATAGAGTATTGATCAATGAGTTTACAAAATTGAACCACATTCGAACAATTTCCGATTCGCTACTGTTGAGGAAAACTATCGCGAAATTTGGATTACAAGACCACCATTAGGTACATGTCGTTTTGTATAGCAGACTAGCTGTGAAAGTTAAGGTATATCTAAAACCAACAGTGAATTTGTAGAGGTAGACGAATAAAAGAAAGTAAAAATAAAATCTTAGTCTTAGCTAGCTTCTAACATTGCTGCATAAATCTTAAAAAAATACCTAACTACAAAAATAATCAGAATTTTTTTTGGAATACCTAGAATATTTTGGTTAAGTGGTATTGCTTTTTCGATCAGTTCAACTGTTCCAAGAATTAAAAGACAGGCAAAGAGACAGAAGTTCATTTACGTATTTTTATTAAGCGATGAGATCGTCATACACACAAGCAGTGCGGTGCGGTACCGCCAAAGTCGACAACGCCCTTCGCCACAACGCAAAAGCTTGCGTTGCGCAACGCGACGCGTATTCCGACATGCGTTTACTTGAAAAATTCACGACACGACGCAACGCTAATTTTGTTTTGTGGCTCCTATTTTGCGTTGCGTTGCGGCGCCGCATCGCAACGCTGGTCTATGTATATTGGGGCAAAATGAGCCTAACTACTGTAAGTCCATAAAATGGAAGAGATTAAAAAGTAATCAAATGTTTTTTTCACAGTTCAAAAACATACTTCTCTTAACTTTCCTTAAGCTACTTTCCTATTTACAACTAATAAAAATCTTAACCAACTGTAAGATAACCAGTTAAATTAATATTATGAAGGATTACGATAACTATAATGAATGAACAAAATGAAGGGATTCCCGTGTGAGCGTACGTAGGTCAGCGCTCACGTCTTTCAGTTCCTACTGCGTGTACGTTTATTCAAAATTAAACAGCTATATAAGGCTCGCATTGTTCTGTGTTCGTCAGTGTTCCATAGAAAGGAAAGCCAATATGTTCTCTAAGGTAATAAAGCTGAACAATGTTGGGTGCTCTCGCCATTTACTTATGTAGTGGTGAATAGAATAATTTCACGCTTGTTCCGTGACGAACCGCTTTTGCTAATTTTGTGGGATACCTTAATTAGTGGGTTATTTAGACTTTAAAAAAATTGAGTACCCGTCAAAATCTGAACTGAAATCTCACATGTAATTTAGATTTTCAGATTTATCTATTTCGAATTGGAATTCAGATTCGAAATTGGTTTAACAGTTTCTTTGATAATTTTGTGTGAACAGTTTGGATTTTTTTTTTATAAAAACCTAAATTATTTCGAACGTCAACAACATTCGACCGGTTAAAATGAAAAAGAAGTACCCAGTAAATACATTACAGAAAAATCGGCGACATTTTCAAAACGTAAAAGTTTGATTGCAAAATCTGTCAATAACGTTTATTGAGGAGCAAAGTTCGCAAAATGTGGTAACAAATTTCTGGAGCACGTCCGCTTGGAAATGCCAAAACTTTGGAGCCCATTCAGACCAAACTGTTCAATTATTTAACCGACTAAACTTTCATAACTGTACTGGCTGCTATTATTTTGTTTTTACACAAGGGCCTAGATTTTGCTTATGTATTTTATATTTTTTGATAGTATAAAGTTTCTCATTATTTGTGTTGTCTTATTTATATTTTATTATTGTCTGACTTATATGCAGAAGAAAGACGGATAGATTTTCTAAAGTTACATGTTTTATTTTTTTTCAGATTGCTATCTTCGCCCTTCTCGTAGCAGTTGCGCATAGCAGCGCAATCCATGGCGACTACACCAGCTTCTCGTACGGTGTGTCCGACCCCCACACCGGCGACGTGAAGAGCCAGAGCGAGACGCGCAGCGGCGGCAACGTGGTGGGCCAGTACTCGCTGCTGGAGTCCGACGGCACGCGCCGCACTGTGGACTACGCCGCCAACGACCACACCGGCTTCAACGCCGTCGTCCGCAAGGATCCCGCCCTTATTTCGTACGCCGCTCCCGTGATCGCCGCACCAATTGCACACGCCGCTCCCATCGCCTACGCTGCCCCTGTAGCGCACGCCGCATCCATAGCGTACTCTGCCCCTATCGTCCACGGTGCTGGTCTGGCGTACGGTGCTCACGCCGCTCCTCTGGCCTATAGTGCTTACTCCGCTCCTCTTGCCCATGGCGCTATTGCCTATGGCGCTCACGGCTATGGTGCCCATGGTCTCGGCGCTCGTCTGGGCTGGTAAAAAGCATATAGCAAATACGTGTGATTAAGGTCATTAGTTTTCATTTACGTAATTAAAATAGAGACTCTAAACCCAACGATAAAACCACAATGTAGTGGTTTTCAAGTCTAGTTATAATACTCACTAGAATAAAAAACACGAAATATTTATTATTTGGTTCGATGTAATGAAAATAAATATTACTTGCGTATAACACTATATTTTTATTTCTCTATAAATATCCTTGGTCGATACTTGTCTAACGTTTCTAATAGCGTAATAAGCGTTCAGGTTCTATAGATTTGTAATTAAACAATAACAATTATAATATATTTAATACTTACAATAAAATATTACTTTCTACAATATCATAATTTCTGTCAAGGAAATCATAAAGTCGAGGAAACTTTACTTTGAAATCTAAGCGAAAGTTAAAAGCTAACACATACACGTAACTATAATTTATAAATACTCAAGAATTTTTAAGCTAAAAAATCCCATCAATTATTATTAATAACCAATTAATTGGAACACAAATCGATAAACAAGACAAGCAATATTAAATTTAATGATATATTTCGATTACCTCAACACTAGGCGCAGGCGCACATACGTTTAATATGGTTTGAGCTTAAAATAAATGATTTTAGTACGTACATTATACTTCCTGTCCGACTGGTTTGCAAAACGGATCGCAAATCCAAGTGTATTGCTCCGACCTTGTCCTTGGGCAACAAGGATGTTATGCAATAATATTGGAGTAAACTTGAAGCATTTATAGCGACCGACTGCTTTTTATTAAATTGTGATAGCAATCGATCATACGCCCATCTGATGATGATTTGTCGTTGCCGCTAATGAATACCTGTAACTAACCGCAAATTGGATTGGTGTTTCATCTATCCAATATATATGAAACACGAATCCAATTTGCGGTTGCATAGATGCATCGCTATCTCTGATTTTTTAAGGAACGCTTCGTGAAGTATCAGCTTAATCACGCTCTTTTAGCCAGAACACAGTAGCGCTCTACACAACTGATAAAGTGGGGATAATTGTAGATACGAAGTAGTGGCGCTAAGCTCGAACCATGGCTTCAATATTTACAAGTGAATTCACATAAATCTATCGGGAAAATGTGAGTCGTGGTGCCATATCAAATTGCGATCCTACGGCGCTCTAATCGATGTATACAATAATACCATCTTCGCATAAAAAAGAAAGTAATTAATTTTGAGAATCAATTTCATTAAAAATCTCGAAAAGCTCGGCCGGCTCTTTAAAGTTGTTGTTACCTAAGTTCTAAGTAAGAATTTATTCTTAGCAAGTTTAAAAAAGAGTTTTACCTATGTGGTATTTCATATACTTAAATATGTCCTTAAAGACATACTTAAGTATATGAAATATCACATATTATGAATTAATATAAGTATCGTGAACAATTTATGATGCTTTACATTTCCACACCTTATTTGCTACTTAGTGTCAATAATTTTACAGTAGCGACAACCTTATCCTACCATTAAAACACCCAACTAAGTACTTGTATAAAACACAGACTAAGTTCAATCGGTATTGATATCGATTTAAGGATGAGTGTGGGTGGCACCGAAGGTAGTAAACACTAACCGCTCTACTAAAATGGTAGTGACTAATTTGGAATTATGTTCTGAAAACCCACTTTAAATAAATCATGCTTATTACATGACATGACAATCCACCTTATTCTTGTACTTAATGTCACCTTAAAAGTAGCGGAACTCTTCAAAATCTGCGACAGCGACGTCCAGATCTATTTCTACCATATGACAGTGTAACACAAGTTTCTGTCGTATTAAACGTAAATAGAATTTTTGTTCTGGCTTCAAGAGTAGTAATCAAATGTTGGAGGTGTTATTTCACTTAGTCCTCCGAAATACCCTTAGATGACTTTAGGTAAAGCAACAGTGATTACTAACCCTTGATATTAAGCCTAGTGGTTAAGAAACGCGGCCTCTTGATCGAGAGGTCTGAGGTTCAAATCCCAGGCACCTCTGATTTTTCAAAGTTATGTGCGTATTAAAATTTAATTATCACTTGCTGAAACAGTGAAGGAAAACATCGTGAGGAAACCTGCATACCTGAGAAATCTTAAAAAAAAAGTTTTCTAAGGTATGTGAAGTCTACAAATTCGCACTTGTCAGCGCGGTGGACTAAGTCCTAATCCTTCTCATTCAGAGAGAAGACCCGTGCCCAGCAGTCGGACAGTAAAGGGTTGATGATGACCACTTACCATAAGGTGTCCTGTACACTCGTTTGGTACTTCGATTTTACAAAACTGTAATTATTAAATCAAAAACCGACTGCGTTAAATAGATCTTATGTCACTCCTACAATTTAAGTCCAAGGACACCTTATGTGTTACAATCTAACAAGCCGTTAAGGCTATAAAGTGTGTTGCAGAAAGACATACATACATACATACACTCAAAAAATATTACCCTCCCCAATCGGATAAGAATACATAAACTCGAATGACGTTATCCTCCTCTGACACTAATGTATACATTCTATATAATCTAGATTAAGGAAAAGACTAGATTAAGACATTTAACGGTATCTAGGACACTACAAAAGGTTGCGGTCCGCGGTATGCTAAAATACTCGATACTTGTCAATGGCAAGAGTATTGGACTATTTAATAAATGTTATACGGCGCTATTTCTACATTTGGTACATTGTATACTTTGTAAAATACACTTTGTATACTTTGTAAAATATTGTCTTATGATTGAACGTATATAGTCTACATAAGATTACTTTGTCGTGGTTATGTGAATCTATTAAAATTTTGCCATTCCGAACTATAAGATTATTTCAGAGATATTTTTTTAAACTTATACAAAATACATTTACTCATACGACCCTATACTTTAGTAATGAAGATCATCAAGATTATAATTTTCTAGCTCATCAAGATCTTAATTCGGGGGTACAATATCAAGAGGACATAGGATAGTTTTTATCCCGGAAATCCCACGAGAACTAGGGATGGCGATCTATTAACCGGAGAATCCATCTTTTGGACCAACAAAAACTCGATTATTTTAATCGATATTAGTAAAGATTGAATCGTAAACTATGCATTTGATCAAGTGATGATCTTTAGCAAAGTTGTTGTCCATGAGCCCACGAAGGTTCCAGAGGTTGGTACGACCAATTTTCGCCAGATGGTGCCACTGTCGTTCCAATGAAGGTAAGAATTTTTAGTTTTATATATGTTAGTATGTCATATTATTTCTCTTAACACATTTAAAAAATAATGGCATTGGAATCGGATACCATTAACAACACAATTTTCAACAAAAACATATCATGTTGAAATCGTAACCTAATCCAGACTTGTTTCAGGTACTAAACTAACAAATATCAGTAACAAAATAAAATTCAAATAGG
The DNA here is from genome assembly GCA_014595695.2 of Epargyreus clarus clarus. Taxonomy (NCBI): domain Eukaryota; kingdom Metazoa; phylum Arthropoda; class Insecta; order Lepidoptera; family Hesperiidae; genus Epargyreus; species Epargyreus clarus. The sequence goes on along the minus strand of JACTTY020000022.1, from coordinate 2,741,535 downwards.
TAGTACTAGTGCGTAACAGAGTTCCACTACGAGCGATTAAGCTGAGCAAGCGAAAAACTGTCGTGTTCTTGTGTTCACTCAATCCTTACTCCTTACTAATATTATAAATCCGAAAGTAACTCTGTGTGTCTGTCTGTCTGTTTGTATCTTCTTCCCGCCTAAACCACTGAACCGATTTTAATGAAATTTTGTACAAAGATAGTGTAAAACCGGAGAAAGGACATAGGATAGTTTTTATCCCGGAATTTCCACGGGAACGAGGGATGGCGATATAAGATCCTCGCGAAGGCGAGGAGAATCGATCTTTTGGTCCAAAAAGGCGATTATTTTAATCGATTTTAATAAGGATTGAATCATAAACTATGCATTTGATCAAGTGATGATCTTTAGCAAGGTTGTTGTCCATGAGCCCACGAAGGTTTCAGAGTTGGTACGACCAATTTTCGCCATGAAGGTATGAATTTTCAGTTTTATGTATGTTAGTATGTCATATTATTTTCTTTGTATCTTTGTATTTACATCGTATACTTATCGAAGTGTACGGAATGCGGCAAGACCAAATTGCGACAAAACCATACATTATACAAAACTTTTCAATCTCTCTTAAGTTCCCATTATAATAAACATTTCACCTAATATTTATTATTTAGAAATAACTAGATTTCATGAACCAATTTGTTTATTTGATGTCAAAATTAAAAAAAAAACGGCCGGCCCAATATAAAATGTACTATCACGTTAAGTTGATTTAGTGAGTCTGTGATTATTTTATACTCTGAAAATATTTAGAGCTACATATCGATACCTTAATTCGCAAATGAGCCAACTGCACTTTTAGTCAAAATGTTTTTTTATTTATTTTGATTTCGTTCAACACCATTTACTATCAAAATAAATAAAAAATACATTTAAAAAAAAGTGGAGTTGGCTGATTTGCGAATTAAGGTATCGATATATAGAACTTAAACCTATCAAAATAGGATTACATAATGTAACGATAAATATTTTATAGTAAGTGAAATAAATACGCATAGGTAAATCTAATGAAAAAATAAAACTTCTTACACTACATTGCACTATTATTCGCTACTCGCCTTTGGTAATCTACTGCCTTATTCTGGGATTACCTTGAAATGAGATTGTGGACTAGCGTAATTAGAGAAATACTAAGAATATAATTTCTATACTCTTTGCATGTATAAATATTAGCATTTGAGGCTGTCGTCCTGATTCTGTTATTATAATACCAATTTAAAAGGAAAGATAAGATAAGTGGGGGACTATATGGTAACATGTTTTGATATAGTTATAGAAGTAAATGTTTATATAATCTATCTGTTTATCTTTATATATATATTTCTTATGTGCGTGTGTATGTCACTGAACTCCTCCTAAACGACAGGACTGATTTTGATGAAATTTGTTGTGTGTGTTCAAGGGGACTTTAAAATGGTTTAGATTCACAATTTAGTCTGTGGGAAAAGGTTTTTTTAATTAATTTTTAATTCGTAAGTAGTTATAGAATCGGAAACTATGCATTTGATCAAGACGTGATGATCTTTAGCAAAGTTGTTGTCCAAGAGCCCACGAGGGTTTGGGAGTTGGTAAGACCAATTTTCGACAGATGGCACCACTGTCATTCCAATGCAGATACAAATTTTCCGTTTTATGTATGTCATATTATTTCTTTAAAATGCGGGCGAATCCGCGGGCACCACTAGTATAGTATATAAATCATCACAATATAATAACACATGGCCAATTATGATAGCATCACCCATAAAATACCAACTTATGCTGTATGACATTTTCAACCCTGTTATTCAATATTTCACTCTAACGACATCTACATTTTGGAAATAGATCCGTCTGCACCTCCTTCAGAGGGTTGTTGTTCCCTATTAAAAATATTCTTGGTGATATCGGTAGATGGCATGTGCAGTCTTCTGAATCACGCTAGCGAATGTACGCTGAAGAATCTATATGAGTCAGAAATATTGTGATGGCAGCAGAAGATATTAAGTAGTTTCACAGTTTTGTATTTTTGGACGGGATCGCACTTTTTGCTGATCCTTATTATAAGGCCTTGCTTACTGGTAGCTCAGCTCAATGCATCAACTGCAGCCAATGTTGCTCTATAACAATCCTGCCGAACAAAAGAGCAGGAGATTAAAAAAAAACGTAAAACTCGACAAATCTCTTAAAATTTGATTAATGTGTATTACGATTAATGTATGTACACGTTGAAATTACAAATAGTCGACGAAAAATCAAAATCAGATAAGAACAGAATCGTGAAAACTGCTGTTACAGTGTACAAATAAAGAGCGTTAAAACCAATACCTTAAATATTTCACGGCTTGGATTTTTTTATAATATAAGAGTAGCTGACGAGCATACAGTCCACCTGATGGAAAGTGGCTACTGCCGCCCATGGACATCTGTAATCAACTCCATATAAAATTAGATATTCCTACCTGAGGTCGACCAAACATGCGCCGCTACCCCTGAGGACTAAGCTGGAACGCCTCGGAAAAGTCTGTCTCCCTTCCCACAACCTTCAAACCGGAACACAGCAGCGCCTTACACTGCTGTTATTAGGTAGAAATAGGTGTGGCGGTGGTGCCGCCGGAGTCGAACCACAAAGGGTTCTAACACCTTCAAATATCGATATTCTAAGTATATACAGACTTAGTACATCAGCTCGACATCACAACAACTGGATATGCTATTAACATAATATGAAGTATTTATACTGTCTTCGGAGGAAACATTAACCACAGACTGGTATAATTTCCTTTGTGACATTTAAAGTTCTCTAGTCCGCCCATGGCCATGGATTAATCGTTTTGATGTTGGTATGTAAAATTTAGCAAATTAGGCTATTAACACTTTGATTGCTTATAAAGTGTAATTAATGTACAAAATAAAATTTGTCTGTGTATATTATATTTTTGTAGCAAACAAGCGGTAGTGCTTTATTTTACTCATCAATTATAACCTCTTAATTTTTATATAATGTAAATAAAAATGGCACTAATAATTATAATTTTATATGATATTTTTTACAATTGACCTTAAAGATATTGAATACACGTAAATCTGTGTAACTGAGATATGTTTTTGTACAATTTATTTCCAGAAAACGAGCATGCAATCCACCTGTTGGTCAGTGGCCACTGTCGCCCATTGACAAGTATTATCAACCCCAGATAAGATTAGCGTCCTACTCGAGGCCACAGATGTGGCTACCCTTGAGGGCTAAGTTGGAAGGCCTTGGGTAGTTCGTCTTCTTTACTACACCCTTCAAAGCAAAACACAGCAGCGCGCCACTGCTGTTATAACTCAAAAGTAGAAATTGCGGTAGTACCTCCAAACTCGAACCAATAAGGGATACCTTCTATTCACACGAGTATGAATCAAATTAACGGAAGACAGCAATCTGAATTATTTATCAATTTTATTGGCAATTTCCGTAAAGACCGTTCGATTTAAAATAGATATGAGTAGGTACAGTTGAGGATAAATTGACAAAGTTGTACTCAATTGTTCACATTTATACACATCAACATAATAAATATTATATGATTTATTTAGTCAAATAGCCAAATCATCGCTGAATTAATTATGTACGAACAGGAAATAAAGCAGTAAAATATAGCTTTTTGTTATTATTTTTATTTGATAATTTTATTTCGATCTCATATTTTTAAATATTGTTAAATATAATTTGCGTCTGGTGTCTGGAACCGATTACTCTATTAACGTTTAATCAAATTAGTTATACTCGTATATATACAGGGTGAATTTTTAAAATGGGCCTTCAGGGCCAAATCCGAAACTATAAGGATGAGCGAAAAATACTGAAAGGAGTTACGAGGCCGATTTTGATAAAAACTAAAACTGCATCATTACTTTTTTAAAATAACGTTTTCCCTAGCCGGGAATCGAACGAGTTCATTTTGAAAAAAAAATGCACCCTCTATATTATTCCACTATCTGATAGTGTTGCTTATAAGGATCAAAATCTGGAAAGTAATGATAAATGACGAACTAAAGGAAAAGCCTCATTTTAAGAAAATACATATTTTTTCATATTAATTTGGCAGTTAAGTTCCCGCCATTCATTACTTTAAACATTTTTTTGGCTCAATGTTTCTAATCATTCGAAATGGACGTTTTGTTTCCCAATAATTTATATTTTTTATGTCCGACTTAGCTAAGGTTATTTTTAGGACCATTAAAATAGATTTACTTGCTATGGGCGGAGTTTCGTTTAATACAGATGTAAAGTTGACAATTTGCAAGAATTACTTTTTAGAGTCAAATCCGAGTGATTACTTAAAAAAAGAGATATAGAAAATCATATTTAACGTTGAAACGAAGTTGTAAACAACAAACAATAGGAATTTACTATTTAATAAGTTATCTATTTTCATTAAAAAATAAATCCCAAAAACGGCGGTAACTTATTTGCCAAACTATTACTTTCTCATACTAAGCCGTATGTCATAGTCATAACATCGAATAATTAGTTGATTAACCAACAAATTTTTCAATGGTATGACTTAAGTCTGTTTCTAAAGAATTATACATAAATTATTTGTTATGTATAATCCTTAAGGATTAATATGCCAATGTATGGAAAAATACGTATTTTCTTCAAAATTTTCCATTTCCTTTAATTTGTCACATAACATTACTTCCCAGAATTTGATCCTCATAAGCGACACTATCAGATAGTGGAATAATATAGAGGTGTAATTTTTTTCAAAATGAACTCGTTCGATTCCCGGCTAAGGAAAAAAATATTTTAAAAAACGAATGATGCAGTTTTAGTTTTTATCAAAATCGGCCTCGTAACTCCTTTCAGCATTTTTCGCTAATCCTTATGGTTTCGAATTTGGCCCTGAAGGCCCGTTTTAAAAATTCACCCTGTATATTTATGTAGGTCTCCTATCAGAGTGAAGGAGGTAAGCGATAGTGGGCACGCAACACAAATCTTTGAGATAATTTTAAAGACCTCTCAGGCACGGTGTCCTCACGATGTTATGGCTCACAGTTATTGCAAAGAATAATTAATTTCTAATACGCACATAACTCTGAAAAATCAAAACAGTGTGGCAGGAATTCGTACCCCCCGACTGTGACTCCACTACTAAGTTATCACTACTTACACGTACTTAATCTTACCCGTATGAATCTGTATCGTATTTACAATGTTCCAAGACATTTTCCCCGGCTATCCTTGCTAAGTGCCAGTGGTTGAATCAGTCCGCACTCGTCGACCTCGCGCTTATTTTCTTGATACAACATTATACTCCATTTATTCATTTTTATAGAATTTTATTAGAAGATATTTACATAATATTTCCTTTCCGTCAACTCGTTTTTTTATTTGTCAATATTTTTGACTCACTTCCGAAAACGTTATCAATTTATCATGTCTCATAAATTAGATGAGCAAGTTTATTTTTTTTATTTTTGACTTCGCTATTCTGACCTATCCCTTTGAAGTTTGATTTATAGAATAAAGGCCTCCCAAGGTAAGTGGAATTACATTAATCATCCTCCTTAGTAACTTATCTGTGCATGTTGTGCATTAGATAAATAGTTTCTTTGGTAAACGCACGAATTTGTAAAAAATAGTGGTAGGTTGTTCTTTTTTTAAGATCTCTTAGGTACCCTGGTTTCCGCACAATATCTTTCCTTTGATAATTAATTTCTACTACGCACATAACTTTGAAATATCGGAAGAGCGTGTTTGATTTGAACCTTGGACTGTTACTGGAATGTCGTAAGTGTCAATATCGTATTAGTGTACAGTCTGACTCCGACTCATCCTCATCGTATCTCCAGTCACGTCCAGCAGAGTAATGTTACACGGTTACACATGAAGCTATTATCAAAACTAACACGTTACTTTTGTTCAACATACAAAAAGCTTCTGAGAAGTTGTCATTGTCATAATTGTTGTGGTTTTCCTAAAGAAATTCTATAATGAGACTGGTTGCGATATTTACTTTTACAAGCTTTTAAGGACCTACATTCAGTGCAGTTACAACTTTTTAGGAAGTCTCCGAAATTCTTAGTCGCTTAATACATAACCCATGTGCAAAGAGTTGAAATAATTTTAGAATACCAAGCGACAGCTTGTTGTATAGGCACGAGTCTATAAACATTCTTCCATTATTCTTCGATATTCTTCATTAGACAGTCTCCACAACAGGGGAAGGCTTGAAGCTTATTCCACCACACTGTTCCACTTCTCCTTTACTCACTTCGAGTGGATTTTTTTTGATTGGTCATCCGGCCTCCGAGGATTTCGTTGTCGTTACCGTCAACCCGTTACCGTCCCACTGCTGGGCAAGAGTCTCAAATTGTAAGGAGCTTAGATCATAACTTGGAAAATTAGAAGTGCATGCCTACGATTCGAACCTCGAACTTTCCGATTGAGAGGGCTAGTTTTAAACCACTAGGCTATCACCGCCTACGATTTGATTTAACGACTGTTTTCAAAATTTTGCTATTAACGATCACCTTTCAAACTTTTAGCCGCGCCCTATGTCATTTAGCTTAGTAGAATGGTAATCTACACAAACTGCGCGAATGTGCGTTTACGCAAGTACTTTAACATTTCTTAATTAGGATCAATTTGAAGTCGGACCTTAGGTGTGATTAAAATTCATACGGCTAAGCTATGCTGTATTGAATACTATTTTTGGCAGCAGTCAGCATACATTACGTGACTTGACAACAAATGTATGAAATCCAAAAAAACTTTTTTAACTTTTAAATGAACTCCTTTTTTGGAGGCACGATACGAGTACAATGATATCTCAATCTTAATGCCTGTTTAGTTTTTATAAGATCCCTTACTGAGTGGGTTTTATAGGTTTCTTTAATATGTCTAGAGCTTGAGATAATTTCTTTGCGAAAACATGTCGCTCTATTTATGGTGACGTGATATTCATGCTGAATTTATTATATGCATTCTAATGTGACCTTTTTGATTTGTGATTACAGTGTGGTTTAAAAGTCTTTCTCTTAAATGTAGTTAAGGAAGTACTCACGCAATGCGCTGAATTGACTGAAGGTACCAGGTTCGATACCGGTGGAAACATATTTTTTTGTCTTGCTCTTTTCTAATTATTTTTGAGTGTGTTTGAATGTGGTCTCCATGGATTATTTTACAATACTTGGATGTCGAATTTTAAAATATGCATAAAAAACGTCTATCTCCTACGCAACGAAGCCTTAAAGAGCAGATACAGGAAGAGAATAGTACATTTTTTTGCTAAATTACATTTTTTTATTTTAAAATTAAAAGCCCTAGGTATTTTTTGAGTTTTTTAACACCAAGTAGATACATCTATTCTGTCCATCCATGTGGTAATATACATTTTGGCATAACACACAATCACACATATTTTTACCGTTGTATAGTTTCATTGCAATTATACTTAGAACATCAAATCAAATCACAGCAATCTAACCAGAACAAACAAATTTCTTTTCCACAAACAATTTGGCAAACCATTAAACCTCAATGCCACACATCAACCTTAATAAATTCCCACACGGAACCTCACATTTTTCGCAACCCATCTGATCAGTGTAGATAAATCTATCAATTTCTTCAAGTGCTACAGTTAACGGCCTTGCGTTTCCGGATCCACCGTACCATAATGACTCGTACGCGCATTTTTAAAGAGCAACGGGTGTCGCCACACCCACTCAACCTGTATAAAAACTGTACGCGACGCGATTCTGCACTCATTCAAAGAGATCCTCTTGACTAAGCAGCAATGGCATCTAAGGTGATTATTAGTGATGTGTAGTGTTCGTAGCTACCGAACCACGGGAGTACAGTAGTGGTACGGTGGTTAATTCGCCATAGTGGTGGCCTAGTGTGAATTTTTCTCTCTTATTTTAACGAGTATCCTTAAGTAATTTTAATATTGCGAATTCGATATCCTTAACGTAATCGAAAAGTTTAACGAATACGTCATATTACAATATCGATGTGTGATTTTAATTTTTAATTTCCTTATAAAATTCTTTAAATTTTAATTTGCTTTATTATATTAAAAAATAATCATAATTAAACTCGGCTTAAGTATAATTATTAGTGTTTCCACTGTCTATCTTTTTTCAACGTTTTAGATTTAAAACTATTCTTAATTTCTCAAAAATAACATCATAATGTTAAAACTTTGCAAATAGTTACATCTTAACGTTTTTTTCCAGTTGATCGTATTACTCGCTCTCGTCGCCGCGGCCCACTGCTCAGTGGTGCCAGTAGCGCATGCCGACAACGACTACACGAGCTTCGCGTACGACGTGGCCGACCCCAACACCGGCGACTACAAGAGCCAGGTGGAGACCCGCGTCGGTGGTGTCGTGCGTGGCCAGTACTCCCTCCTTGACGCTGACGGCACCAAGCGCACCGTCGACTACGCCGCCGATGACGTGAACGGTTTCAACGCGGTCGTGCGCAAGGACCCCGTGGCTGTAGCCGCCGCTCCCGCCGTAGTTTCCGCCGCCCCTGCGGTCGTCGCTGCCCGCACCTACGCCGCGCCTACAGTGGTCGCATCTGCCCCCGCGGTTGTTGCTGCCCGCACCGTTTCCGCTAACACTGTGGTGGCCTCTTCTCCTGCTGTGTACGCTGCCCGCGCTTACGCTCCTACAGTGGTCTCCTCATCTCCCACTGTGTACGCCGCGCACTCCTACGCCCCCACGGTGGTTGCCTCCGCTCCCGCTGTGTACGCCGCCCGTACCTACGCTCCCAGTGTGTACGCCGCCCGCACCTATGCTCCCAGTGTCTACGCCGCCTCTGCCCCAGTAGTCGCTGCCCGCTCCTACGCCGCTCCCGTCTACACTACCGGCCACTCAGTGGTCGCTCCTAGTGTGTACGCGCGCTCTTACGCCACTCCGTACTACACCTCCTCTCCATACACCTACTCCGCCTACTCCGCTCCCGTCTCTTACTGGTAAACGCTATAAACCCTAGGTTAGTGATAAGGATCTACGAAATGTTCGACTTCTTAACTTGTAAATATTGTTGATTTGTACATATGCATATGTATTAAATTAAATACGATTATTAAACTTAGCCCAAATGTTTTTTTTTTTTACCATATTATAATAAAACTACAGTACTAAAGACTGCACCAGAGCGATTACATAAAATATAGTACGCAATAACACACGAGAAATAAATAACTAGTATAATTACTTACAATGTAATATTATTCTATAGGCCACACAAGTATAACTTAATTAAATGTAGATGGCATCTCTACGAAAATAATGAGCGGTAGTCTCGAACATACATTAAATGTTGAATTAAAACACGATGATGAATGAATGGGTCCGTAACACAGCTGCGCTATATTTTTTGTGAGTACACATTTTAAATCAATACTTTGAAAATAGTTCACAATAACTGCACATACCTATAACTAAGCTACTGCATCAAAATAACCAAACTAAGTATCCAAATGAGCTTTTATGTATGTATTATGTAGGTATTTAAAGTGAATGTCTATTTTTAAAGTAATTCCGTCAACCTTATTATAAATGCCTATTGGCTCCCATAAATTCTTATAATCACTTCATATAGATTTGGAATCATACCTGAAGATGACCACAGATGCGCTGCTAATCTGGGGATATGGTAGAAATGCCTCGTAAAATACCTATCCCAACCATCTTTTCTTCTTCTATCTTCTTCTTTTATCTTTGAACCAGTATAAAGCAGCGTATAACATTACTGTTATAAGGCAGAAGTAGGCATGACGATGATGAAGCAGTGGTCGAACAAATAAAGATTCTATCAACTCTTAATTTCATGCCGCATGGTTTTTATGCATGTGAAATTAATCAGTAATATCCTGTAAATTTAAATTTGCCAGTCTTGTTTTTGTAGCCTCTTCATTTATTTTATCTTGCAATGTTTATTACAACATTTTCAACTCTATTTTTGTCGACCGGCGTCGCGGAGCGGTCACCATACCGGCCTTACGCGCAAAGGGTTTCGAGTTCGATCCCCGGCTAGACAGGTATCTGAATAATGAATTTAGATACCCGTTCTGAGTCTGGGAGTATTTGTATTCATCTTTGTGTTGTTTGTGTTGTGTTGTGTCGTCTTATGAGTTGGTGTTGGAGCATCCTTTTAAGGAAATATAATACCTGTGCCAGGATGCCCCGCTCTTCCTTATTTTACTTACTATTAAAAGTTGCTTTTATAAACAGAATATTAGTTTTAGTTATAGTACTAAATTTAACATTAACATTTCTAATATTACGCGTGTGTGTATGCACTTGTGTGTGTGTGCGAATGTGTGTGTGTGAATGTGTGCGTGTGAATGTGTGTATGCGTGTGTGTGTAATTTAGTTTGCATGTACGTGACTAAGCATGACATCACATTTAACAGGGCTTCAATTTCACTATAGTGAAGTTTAGTTAGCCAATCAACCACAGTTTTCTTGATGGTCCGTTTACGCATAGTAATAATGTTTAATATATTGTTCACTTTATTGTATACCAGTACAGATTGTTTCATATATTGATGACTAGCAAACTAAGTTTTAACACCAGCTGAATGAATTTTTAATCTTCTCATATTCTTATTTGATTCAAATATTGAGTTTTTATGTTTTTCTAATATTATGTGTAGTATATATAACTTTCTCACACTCAGTAGTTGACTAATTTGGTATAATTCTTGTGTCGGAAATCTGTAGGGTTTACTATACATGACTTTTATTAACGATCGTTGGGCTCGTTCAAGCTCAAGAAACTTCATTTTAGAGGTTCCACCCCACACTGGGATGCAGTACCTATGACAATATTGACTGGGCAAGAGCAATACACTTGATTTAAAATTTTATTTGATGCTACGTATCTAAGGTATTTGAACATTGAAATTATTTTACGAATTCTACCAGTTGTTACTTCCAGATGAGTGTGCCAGGAAAGTCTTCGATCGATCATGATACCCAAATACTTGATAGAATCTACTTTTCCGATTACAGGACAAGTGCAAAGTGCAAAGTGCAAGTGCAGTTGTTTTGCTGTGGGTCACAAGTGTGAATTTTAAGAGTTTCTACTCTTAGGTTGTTACGTTTGTTGATAGAAAAACATATGGCTAACTAAGCCTTGGTAGGATTAAGAGACAGTAAATTTTGCTTAAGCCTCTCTGGATAGGATATCTCTTTTTTTTACTTATTCCTTTAACCTCCGTTGTCGTCTTCATCAAGCCTCTATTGTCCAACTACTGGGCACTGGTCTCTCCTCAGAGAGAAATGGTCTAGATCCACCGGGCTGGCCAAGTGCGAATTGATAGTTTTCAAACACCTTTCGAAATTATTTTTAAGGAACTCTCAGGCGTGTAAATTGCCTCATCATATTTTCAATCAACATTACTGCAAGTGATTATTAATTTACACAAGTAACTTTAAAAAATCAGAAGTTAACCTTCACTGGAAGTGGTAATTAATTTCAAAAATCCAAAGTGAATATATTTTTATTTCTAACTACTCATTATATTTTATCTAAGACAGGCGTGCAGTAGTAACCAACTTCAACTCCGAAGAATTCTAGCTCAAATAGAGTTTTACTGAATTAAGATTTCTCTGTATTGATTCTAAATCTTCTTGTATTTCTGTTACAACCACAATACAGAGAAAACACAATAAATATAACATTATTTCGTGTTTTTGTTTTATGGGTAGTATGAACCTATCTTTTTTACATAATAAATAATGGTTTTTTGAGTAACCAGTTCAGATAAGTTAATATTATATAAATTTCTTGCTAGTTTACTGCTTTCATTAAAGGGTGAAATTAAATGATACAGGACAAAATCGGAAGTAAAGTGAAGTGGAATAAAACTAAGTCATTAATGTAGTTTCATTTGTAATTTATAAATACATATTTACAATGGTGCACTTCGGGAATATTTTTGTTCGTTGTATAAGAAAATTACCAGACAAGACCAGTATGGTAGGGAGCAGAGTAGTAAGAAGGAGCAAGGACGGAGCCAGTGGAGTAGACGGTAGGAGCGTAGGCGCGAGCGAAGACAGCTGGGGCGCCGGCAGCGTACACAGAGGGAGCAGCGACCGCGCCGGTGGCGTACACAGCAGGAGCGGCGAGCGTGCGGGCGGCGACGACAGCAGGGGCGGAGGCAACCACAGCAGGAGCAGAGGCGACCACGGCGGGAGCAGCGGCTACTACAGCAGGGTCTTTACGCACAACCGCGTTGAAACCGTTTACGTCATCAGCAGCGTAATCGACGGTGCGCTTGGTGCCGTCAGATTCAAGAAGGGAGTATTGGCCTTGGACGACGCCTCCAGAGCGGGTCTCCACCTGGCTCTTGTAGTCGCCGGTGTTGGGGTCAGCCACGTCGTACGCGAAGCTGGTGTAGTCGGCGCCTGTTCGCACTACTGGCACCACTGAGCAGTGGGCCACGGCGGCAAGAGCGAGGAATACAACAAGCTGTAAAAAAATAAAAATATTAAATTTTAGTCACATCAATAGTACATTACAATACGAGGACGAAAAATTTTTTTCTGACAAGTGTGAGTTTGCAGGCCGAGCCGCAGGCGAGGACTGCAATCACACGAGTCAGAAAAACATTTTTCGTCCGCGTGTTGTATAAAATTTTATATTACGGGGTCGGAAATGGGGGTTTTGCGCACGCGAAGCGTGCGTAAAACGTCAATTTACGCACGCCGTGATATAAAATATATTTTGACCATTTTAATATTGAATGGTCAAAATATATTAGTAGATCAAATTAACACAAATTTTCAAGCTACGCACACGCACAATGTTAAATACCTACATTTTAACTTTTACTTTTTTAAACATTTACTATCATAGAATCAAAGAGAACACTAGCAACACAGTTTTACCCTATACCTTATGAAGATTGGTTCTGAGGAAAAGTTTGTCCTAATAAGGAACCTGTTACAAACCTAGTAAAATGTAAAAGAAAAGTTACCAGAAATTGCGCTTTTAACTAAACTTCAATAGCTTACACCAAGAGACTTAATTAAAAATTAAGGAGAAATTAAACCAAGGTTCGAAAATATTCTAAAATTATTCCACCTACCTTAGCTGCCATTGCTGTGTTTAAGATAATCACTCAATGAATGAATGCCCACTAGAGATGCTGCGAGCTTATATACTCCTCCGCCACATAGCGGTCACTTGACGAACTTGAAAATGGGTCGGAGTCAGTCCATTGTGTCGACATTAATAGCGAGCAGTGAAATTATTAGTGATGTGCCGCATTCCAGAAGCTCTCCTGATGTTTATGCTTCAACTACATTTAACATTTAAAGAGGCATATTATTTGTAATGGCCTTTGACGACGACCGACGAGTTATCTGGTCATTCTTACGGTTAAGGAAAGGATGTAAGACGTTTTTATGGTTACAGTAAGTAGTTCATTATTTAAAGAATATTTTTCTACACTAACTTGATGTCTCCTGTCTGATATCTTCAAGTCGTTATTATTAATTTACCTACATATTTAATAATTATTTCAATATGATTGTAGCATTTTTATGTTTGCTTTTAATGCAATGTTAATAATCTCTTGTAAATGAAGTTATAACTTTGATCAGAATCAATATTTAGGTGTTTATACAACAATATTTGGCAAATAAAGTATTTTAAAGGTCTAGGTAGATTAGAATTTAATTAAAATATTGTACATTTTTAATTTATACTTTAAAATTAACATTTCATTGTTTTAAGTGCATTATTTTGATGGGCGGTGAATTCCGAATAATTTGAAGATTGACATAAGTTGACATTTCATCAGTTAAAACAAAGCAAACTATATCCTTTTAATTAGCATACAATAGTAGTTTATCGATATTTATGACGTTAACAAAGTTTAAACTATTGAACATAATAATTTTGATATTGAGATTACCCCACGCCTTCTGCAAATGCAATTTGACTTATTGATTTACCACTAAATATATTAAATAGGTACCTACAATTTGTTTCAATTCGTAATGAAAATGGAAAGAACCGTTTACAGCAGTACCTACTTACTTATATATTTTTTCATTTTATTGTTATTACGTATGTACGTATATTATCGAGATTTAACATTTATCGATATCGACAGATAATCGATTATGTATTGCAAAGCGTCCTTCGCTTGTTCAATAAAATTATCTGTCATCTAACTTCAAGTTACTAAAATGTATTTTTTCCTTAATGATTATTTATAACATAATGTATGTAAGGTATTTCAAAGCTCTTTATACGTCTAATGTAATAAATCCTCAACCCGTTTGGTAAAATGCTAACAAAAAACAGTATCAAATGGTAACGAGTGGCTAAGTACCTGCTCTGATTTATTATTATCAGTCACACGACAACTAGGAGTTAATTCATACTAATATTAAAAATAGAACACTCACTCGTCTGTTTGTTAGGTTTCCCAGTAAACCACTGATTTAAAATGATTTAAAATTTTATAAAGATAAATTTTAACCTATTTCTAACGTGTAGTAGTTCTTCGTGTCTGTGGAAGAGTATGGAACTATGGATGCTGATTGACTTACATATAAGGGGACGATCTTAGTCCTCAGGATTGGCAACGCTTCTCGATTCGACCAGAATGGAGTTTGTTACTGATGTCAGATGGACTTCATGCTCGTTCGCTACTTCAAAGGTAAAGAAAAAATCTAGCTTTAATGAGAAATGACACAATCTTATGTTTCGAAAATCAACTAGCCGATTAGATATGTCAAATATTGCGTTAAGGGTTGTGAGTAAGGTTACAGTTATTCTTAATGTAATAAATATGAATCTTGTTCTCCATAAAATTACTGGAAAGTAAAAACTTTTTTTGAAAGTGGTAGAACCGATTTATGGTTCGACTCTGGCGACACCATCGCTTTACCTATTTCTGTCTAATAACAGCAGTGTTAGGCGCTGGTGTGTTCCGTTTTGAAGGGTGTGGTAAGGGAGACATACTTTTCCGAGGCGTTCCAGCTTAGTCTTCAGAGGGGTATCGGCGCATCTGTGGCCGACCTCGGGTAGGAATATCTAATCCTATCTGGGATTGATAACAGATGTCCATGTGGTGGCAGTAGCCACTTACCATCAGGTGGACTGCATGCTCGTCTGCTACTCCTATATTATAAAAAAAAAACTTAATAAAAATTAACAACGAAAATTCATCTCTTTAGGTTCACGCGGATGAAGCCGCGGGTACAACTAGTGTTGTATAAATGTCATCAAACATGTTTGCATATAATTAGATCGCGACCTTTCTACATAGTTCCAAAGTTTAGTTGATTGACAGACAGTTTACGTCACTGTTTTTTTTATAATTGAAACGAACAAGCTGTTTAAACAAATTAAAGTAATGGATTAAAGCCTTCAATTAGATTTAAATAAGATCAATCAAAATATGATCATCATCGAATAATTATTTGTCATTGCTTAACATATGTTTTCTAGATATGTTTAAGCCAGAGTCCACCACACCGACCAAATTTAGGTTAGTGGAGACAATGATAGAGAACATCGTGGAAAAATCACTCTATTATATCAAAAATAAATATGAAGAAAACTCAAAGCTATCGAGTTATACATTCTTATTCTACCTACGTCAATTTCACACGTAATTCCAAGTACGTAAGTACAAATTTTGAGCTTCAATTACCTTCAGTTTTAGTTTCGCTTTACTATCATACAGATGTTTATTTGAAAAATGTCAAAACGAAAGCTACAATCGTTATCATTACGTGGAAAACAGTTGTATAACTGAAATAACCTGTATTCTCACCTCTATTAATGGAACCCTCTGTAAATGAGACAGATATTTATTTATACCTGTATATCTGAGACACTGGTTAAGTGGAATACCTCTATAAGTGACTCGACATTGCAGGTCCCTTGATGTCTCACTTAACCAGGTTTCACTGTAATAAAAGGTTAGATAATAGGTCAAAGGTGCCTTGGATTTGAGACTATCCATATAAACTATCGTAAACAGTTACGCCTGGAATAACAACAAGTATATAATTTTATCAGCACATAAGTATATATTCCACAGTAGAAATCAGTCATCTGGGATCACCCCGTGATTTATATAACATCTTATCATACTCTTCATGGGACAGAAGTAGTTGTGAATTGACTTTGAAGTTTACTTTCCATCTATCATCTTTTACGTACAAACACCTTCTAAGTATAGCGTAACTATTATCTACTCACTGCATTTCGTTACTCAAACAATAGGGCTGGACCTAGGTCAATGTGCGCTGATTTAGAGTGCAAAAGTATTGCATCAGACTCAAACATTTGTATCGAAATTGCATCAGCTGCGTCCCTCACCTTGCGTTGCGAACGGACCTAGGAACTGAAAGTTCCTATGACAGATATTATGCAACTAAGTAATTTGGTAACAAGTAAACAATGCTTTGTCTACCAATTCGCACTTGGCCAGCGCGGTAGACTATGGCCTTATCCTTCTTATTTTGAGAGGAGACCCGTGCCGAGCTGTGAGACAGTAATGAGTTGATGATGAATCCTGATTACGATTACCTGTGACGTGATTGCCGTAGTGTACTCACATTATATTTTGTCTATACTTACGGTCCACGCTCGGCCGAATTCAAATTTCGAATATCAATCGTCCATCCTACTTAGCTGTCACCACTAAACGGGGATGATACGAATTTGACATTCCGTGTGTAACTCGCCGCCATTACAGTTTTGAAAAATATATTTCACTAAAGTTATAATCGCAAAATGAAAACAAATAAACAAATTAGTGTTTCAATAACTCAATTATCGTTTTAATAATTAATTATAAACGAGGACGTAGAAATACCGTCGTTTCCAATACCGATAATACCGAAAACGCAGCGCAAATTCAAGTTCATCTATGTCTTCTCCTGAGAGTGAGAGACCTTCTTACAAGAGAAGATAATACCAGACAGCCAATCTAAGGATCGATGCTTAATAACTCAGGTAAGCTACCTTTCTTACGCTTGTTGAATTTTCACAACCTAATCTCCTACTAATAACACAAATGAAATTTCTACAAGTTTTATTGCAAATCCCAATGAAGACAGGAGGATACTGGATTTAGGTATAATCGAGACAGATTTTAAAAAGTCAAAACTAATCAAGACTGCTTCGCATCATAAAGTCCTGATAAAGTAAGTTAAAGGATAAGCTTATTAAAAAAATAAAACACTTCGAAGATCCTCTCTGGAGACCCGTTTTAGACATTCCAAGGCTTTACAGTGCTTTGCTGTGTTATAAATATATTCAAAATATTTAATTATAGTATTATTTTTATTCATTTTTTTGTGTCATTTCCATGATGTGTTATTTTTATAATAATAAGTTCCCATTTGTATAGTCACTGGCTGGTGCCTGGTACGATTGAATGAGTTAGCACAAAAAAGAAAAATAACACTCTTGACGTTTGAGTTGTATTTTGCGCGGGAATATTAATAGTTGTAAATTGATCTAAGAAAAAATTTATTCTACGACTTTTAGCTACAACATCAGCTTTTGTATTTGTTGAATTGTTGAATTATGTCATCTCAATAAATATAGAGATTTCTTAGCCGGAACTGAGGCTGTTGTAGTCGCATTGTTAAAAGCTGTATTGGAACAAGAGATCTTTTACGTTAGAGGCTTTCCAGTCTCCTCAAGAACTAGGTGTTCAAAGTATTTTTAATAAAATTTCTACCTATTTTGACGGTAATCCGGAGATTTATAAAAAAATAGAAGAAACTCGTCAACTTATCTGCGGTAAGAGAGTTTATTATCGTTTCATTGTAGTGTAAAACAGTTAAGCTTAAGCTTAATAAGCTTGCAGCCCATCAAATAGATAACTAGGTATTTGGTCGTCAGGACTCCGGTTGCGTTCCTTTGGAGATCCCGCAGCCCTCTACGCAGCGCAGAGGACGGCCACCGGGGGGGGGTTTTAGTGCGGGTACCTTTTGAAGGTTTCCCCCTCGTAAACAAAAAAAAAGATATTTCGTCGTTCCTCCACCTCACAACCTTCAAACCAGCTTAAAGTAAATAAACATTCTTAATGTTATTACCAGTAACGTAAACACAACAAACGTTATATTTAAATAATTTGCTACTTTCTATAATTTTGCACGCTATCTTAGTGTGATATTAAAATGTAGGCATCGCCGCGGGCGAAATGAGGCGATAACAAAAAATACAAGGTAGACAACAAGCCGGTATAAGGTTTGATTCCGTGTTTTTTGCATATCTAACTTTAGTTAAATTACAGGACATATAAATAAAACAACATGTACATATTTTAGCAACATTTTTTTATTAATTTAAGAATTCCACAGTGGAACAAATTTTCTTCCATATAATATCTATACCTAAGTCAGATTGTAGGTACATGGTAGGGGAGTCATAGTTTATTTATAGAACTATTTATATATTAGTGCACACGGAAATTTACCTGTATCAAAGATTAAACACACATTAACTTAATTATATCGGACATACGCGATGTTGTATGGTTACTTGACATAAATGTAACATATATACTGACGGACAACTAGACATAAGTTATTATAGTTAGCACTTAATGTGTGTACTTGAAGCTACGAGTGGTGACAATATATACAACAACATACACAAAACATTTATTTTTATATTATGAAAATTACTATATATTAAACATATCTAGTACCGATTGAGATATCAATATTTAAACTTATTTTATAAATTTTATTATGAACCGTCTTGAAAAATACAATTACCTACTTTAATAACTTTTAAGTTAGTGATACCTCTTGTCTGTGGATACCTCGTTTATTCGATCAGCTAAATATATTTAACACGAATAAATTGATACACTATTAAGATTTATATCGGTTAACCTATTTTTAATAAACGCTAAACATATGAATAGAGTTCATCATCAACATTTCCTGTACAAGTAACCATCACAATACAGATATATAAACACCACGTATGCCCAAGCCTGGGATAGTGAACAAAATGCTAAACACAGAACATTTAGTCAGAGCCCTTAGAATAGCGATAAACTATACTAAGTCACTCCGATACATCAACTTATCATACACATAATGTTGCCCGATTCAAAGCAAACATAACATTTACGCACTACATTTTCCACATTAAACTAACAAAAATCGCGTATGTTACCACACTAAAAAATTCGCTAGAACGAGGTAAATTATCAATGTTACCATATACAATAAATTAATTTGCTAAGTTAACGAGCCGCGCGTCACTCGTAGTAAATTCGTATGAGCCTTCGAAATTTGAATTCCGGGCCGGTATCGGAGTACCCGCGACTCGGTACTAACACAAAGCGCACTGGTCATACCATTTGCCAAACAGGTTACACAAATCTGTCGTATGCCAATTTATTTGTACATTATGTACATTCAACCCGCGTCACTCACTCGCCGCACCGCCCACTACTTTATCCTATACCGTATAGTACAAAAAATGAAATCAACTAATAAATATCTAATGTAAAATCACAAGTAGTGCTATTCTTACTGTTAAGGAATTTATATTTTTTCCATATATATAAAAAAGTCGCTTAAAAAAATCACAGACAATCACTTTCCCATTTACAGACACATACCACCAACGACCGGTTACCCCTCACTAAGCATTAGTTAGCTACGTACAAAAACCTACTTAGTTTTACAACCATGGTGGTTTACATTACATTCTTACAGTCGATCTTATTCTCACGTTTCGTCATTCTATGCCATCCCCAAAGCCGGTTCGGAACGCTAATCAACGCAAAAATCTTATATTTGTCAAGTTTGTTAAAGCCAACCACATTAGGCCAGCGAAGGCCAATGTTCCATCCGTATCGATGATATGAAATATGACAAGTTATTAGTAAATTCAGACGTTGATTAAAGTTCCTGATACCGGCTGTTCGACGTGTACCTTTTGTATACCTACCCTTCGCTACAACCGAACAAAATATTTAGACAAATCATACAACATATAATTATCCTTTGTTGAGGTTTCATACTTTGGAGTACAATAAAAGAGAATGCTACACTTCGAAATAAATCCATAGTTTATCTTCCCAAAGTCCATATTATAGAAAGCCTAAAAGAATACAATAGCAAAAAATACATAAAATAACTCGCGGAATATAACTGCCAGGCGTTGAGTTCAAAGAATAAGCATCCCGTGTAACCATATAAGAAACCCCAACACATGATAAGATACATACAATAATTACAGGTTAAAGTAATTAAATACAATATTTGCACAACATCCGATCCAACAATGCGGGCTGCCGTACATAAGCATCATAATTAGGTACATTTTTCACACATAATTTGTACTTTCCTCAAGGTACCTACGTAAATAAAGATTATTGCATGCTCCAAAAAATACGATTTTGGCAACATTTACATTTATTCTCACATCATAATCTCTTTAATTAAATTTGTACTGACAGTAATTTTAAGACTTGATTTGTACTTTAGTTCTTGAAGAAATACAGTGCTCCTTGTTATTTGCTATGTTTACAGTTAATATTAATAGATTTAGTGGAGATTACTCGCACAAATCGACACCAAGAACATATTAAAGTGACACCGAGACATCCTCCGAACATAATAAGAGAACTTTAACGTTATCTTAAATTTATAATAAACTTCATGCACTATGATTTTATATTTACATACATGAAAATGACATTAATTCGTACGGCGCGATTCGACGAGAGCTGGGATTAAGATACTGTATTAAAATTATTGACAACGTTATTTGCTACGGAATAACATACTTACAAATAGGTAGGTACATCGTAGACTTATTACGCGATATATTATTAAAAATTAAACTATCCACGCTTTGGTACAAAATGTTAAGAAAGTACATTATTTCTTAAGGAGTAGTTCTAGCCTATTTCTGGCTTCACTGTTTTAGCCACAATTATACTTAATTATGCATAGATTACTCTGACAAAATTCTTAATATCTATAATATTAACAAATAAAAGCCGTCAATAATTTCTACACAGCTACAATAATCTAAAAATTAATGCTATTGTTCATCTTAACTCGGGTAAAAAACTTCATTATAATTTAAACAGTTTTTTTTTCAAATTTTATTTTAATATAAATACGTGGCAGATATTATAACGTATAGCGAAAACGTGGATATATTATGGCAAATGTGTTGCTGTTCAGTTCAGAATCGTTGGGTTCGATTTGTTGAGATTATATCAATATTAGGTAAAATAATTACGTCATTAATATAGTTATTGGTCTGGAATAATTGGTATTAGTCAAAATAAGCGAAAATCATTACTGTAGCAAAGAATAATACTAAGAGACATAGTCCATATATTATGTAGACGATGTATCGAATAGAGACATTGCAGTTGTACTTTTGTCAGGCGTCATACATAGATTCTCCATAAATCAACTCTATATATTACTAGCTGACCCGACAAACGTCGTGTTGTCATATAAATAAAAAAATGTTAAGGGTGAACAACCCTTATCACTTAGGGGGATGAAAAATAGATGTTGGCCGATTCTCATAGATACCGGATAAGCACAAAAAATTTCATCAAAATCGGTCAAGCCGTTTCGGAGGAGTATGGCAACGAAAACTGTGACACGAGAATTTTATATATTAGATTGAACGTGGTATGTTTTAAAATCAATATCTGCACATAGGTTATGTGATCCCGCCAACGCCGCCTGATAGATTGCATAGAAATACCTCATATTGCATGCTCCGCTCCATGTCTGTAGATGTAAAAGAACCACTGTGTCATACCCGTAATCCTCTTTGTCACACTTCGCGTTAATAGTGTAGACAATTATTCAAATATTATCTAATATAAAATATTAAAATATTCAAAGGAATGTCGTCAGAACTTGTAAAATACATTGTTGTCATCGATCCAACCAAAGAGATCACCTTATTTATATTTCCCTGAATTTATGTAACTCTACATTTTAGAATTACCTAGAACAAAATCAGTAGCAACTTGACTGACACATATTTGCGCCTTGCTATAAAGTTTATGGCAGGCGTTTTTCAGTTGTACACGAACAAAAAAGCACCGAAACATTCACCATAATATTACCACGTTTAACAATACGTATATTTTATAAATGATATATCTTATCTTGCCACTTTTCAATTCCACATATACACAGATGTTACAATGTATCTAGCCGTAAATTCCTAGTAACGTGAATTATTCTAGTGATCAGTTAGTAAATGAGCGTAACATTACCATTTAATTTATACTTAAATAACATTAAATGCGAGAACATCTATAATCTTAATCAAATTCGTAGAGTTGAGTCGCCGAGACAAACTCGCGCCCCAACGCTAGTGCATCTTAAAATATAAAAACACCGAATGATTACTTAAACAAATACCTGTTCGAGTAGTGCAACTATATGATTATTTGAATGTCAATTCCTTAAATAATGTACTTAAAATTACAATAAACATTAAACACGATGGACGGGTGTAACTTGTCGAGATAAACGGAATATAAAAAGGAAACAAAGGAAAACAAAAAATAACAAAACAAAAAAGTTTTACATTTTTTAATTCGCAGAAACCTAACAAACAATAGTTCTTCATTATTCATCTCCTTAAAACATAGTAACATCTATGCAACACAAAAAGTAACTGGGAAAAAATAATAATAATAAAATTACGATTAAAAAAAATGTTTTATACTCCGCGGAGTGAAGAAAGGTACAATTAGATTACGCTGATTGACTCGGTCGATCTCCCAACACAACGTGTTGTTTGAATGAGGTAGAACATCAATGAGATTATTAAAAACTAGCCTAATTAACACTTACGTACTAGGATTGTATTGGGCTGGCAACTCGGGTCCAAAACGTGTATTTACTGAGCAACAAATGTCTTTCACAAAACAAAAATTTCGATAACTTTAATGAATTTTGTGCGTGCCAAATCGAGAAGCACGGAGTGTGTTACCAAATTCCTGTAATAGACGTAATTCCTGTAAATATACGCAGTACTATTTATCTTTTAAATTAGTGCTTTGAACCTAAGCATTCGTATTCGTATCAGACGAATCGTATCAAACGGATGGATTTCTTCATAGCTACGTCGACCCGTGGTGCTATTACTGATCTGAAGCGGACGGAACGCACGCATTAACCATGGTAATGTGAATCTAGAACTGGTAACTCAATGGAAATCGATGACATCATACGGAATAACTGGAACCTAGTTTCCAGTAGTCTACTCTGTGAAAATCCGAATACCTAGTATTGAAAAGTCAATTACAAATTGTCATTGTTATAACCTGATTGCTAAAGTATCAGACGCGCTACAAACCAGTCCGTTTGATAATTCCGCCTGATGTAAGCATGTCGACGTCTGCTTTCATAGCACTTAACCAATGAACCGAAAGTTCAGTCAGACATCTGTCACCTAAATACCGTCGAAAGTCATATTTTGGGTCACTTTTGAGCACTTTTTGACCCGATAGCACGACACTGACCCCGAGTTGGCAGCTCCGAACTACCATGCAGAGATTCATTTATAATGTGCTTTTTACGTTTAATCTGAACGCCAAACGATTAAATACAATTTTTCCTCAACATTACATCGAATTGTTCCGCAAAACGCTCAGGTCCCAACATATATTTGCATTCCCGTGATTTTAATAAGAAATATGTATCTTTCTACGCTATATCAGAAAACTAATTTTATGTTATTGGTTAGTCATTAGTCACTACAGCTTTCGTATAAAAATGAAAAGTTTAACCATTACATCGTGTAGTAAATAATAAAATGTAAGAAAACAAATGAAATAAAACGAAAACCCGTCAACGTAGTTGTGAAAAAAAGAAACATTTATTTTTTAATGTTAACCGAGAAATTGGTATTAGGTATGTGTCAAGAAATAAATCTGCTGTAAACGGCAAAAAGTTGGAAGAAGATTGAAGAATGTTTCCGATATTATCTCTAGGGCTAGAAATCAATTTTTACCACCTTTTATGCTCCTTAGTGAAAAGATACATATTTCTTATTAAAACACATTCATACTCTTTCACGTACGGCACGTGACAATCTTGGACAACGAATCACCAATTTGAATCCTGAGGTAGTATATTTGTACTTTTTTTTTAATTTTCTCATCCCCTTACGTGCTACGTTACATTATTTTCCATATAAAAATCTATTTAAAAGCTTACGTAGATCTAACTTATACTTCTCGAGGTAGTTTAACTTATGAACTAAGAAGGCCGTGCAGTGAAGTTGATTCAGTAGATTGAAGCTCGACTCGACCAGCGAATTATATTCCATACTGAATACAACAGAACACGGCCTTGTGACGGCAGAGGGTCACCATACCCGTAACAATCTTTGGCTTTACCATCACGACATCTCGCGATATACATTAACTTAAACTAAACACAACTTACAACAAATGAACCCGAATGGAGCCAAAGTAATGATTAAGCAAATAAATGCATAAATGCAGTTTGCGCTCGAAAGCAGTGGCTACGCGTAGGAATGGATGATATTGTCAAAAGCGAAAATGTGATTAACAAAAATATAATCGAAATTTTGTAAAGAACTACGAACCATTTGCTATAGCGGCCATTGATTTAAATCAAAATGGCGTTAACGTTTTTGGCTAAATTTGATCGTAATCGTAGTTGTTTATACTTTATATCACTGGTGAATTGTAGAGTTTAATGGGACATGTAAATATAAAAATAATAATAAATTAATAAATTCTGATGACACAAAGACGAAGATAAAATTAAAAAAAAATTGGTTACTTTAAATCACAAATTGAGTTTTTAATTGAAGTAGCCGGTTTTTGTTAGATGTATACCAAAAGATCCGCAGTCCTTTCTACATAATTTAAAATTGAAATTAAATTTTGAAATTTCGATCATGTCACCTAAACATATACTTAAAGATTTGCATACCTTAGCCACTCTAGTCAAATGACAATACGACAAACCTTAGCTTACTAGCAAACACACAGTAGGGAGACCGAGCCGAGTGCGAAGGGACACATGGACTAAATGTGAATGACTTATCACATCAATACAATACAACTAATTTGGGGACCACTAGTTACTCGTCCACTAATATTAGTTATAACGACAACTTAATTTAGACATGTATGCCAATGTTAGTAGGTATATCGAATTTCGTAATCAAAATAAGTAATAACAGGTTCCACAAATAGGTATTGGTTTCAAGCAAACCAATTGACGTGCTTGTAATCCTTACTTGTACCTTATAAATTTACAAAGCGAATCTGATTAATGCGATCCCTTAGTGTCAAACGCTCATAAACCGCCTAGACCCCTCGAATAAACAAAACTAATCGAATTAAAAAGACAGTAAAAACTTGATGCATTAATGCAATTCTTTTTACGTATCACAAAAAACATTAAATGTCAAAAAGAAATCACAATATGAATTTAAAATTCATAAGAAAACGAAAGGACAAAACAGAACAATATTATTTTCCTCTAATTAATTTCCAAATATAATCAAAAATAATGTTAACAATATATAATTGAAATAGCGAAACACTATCTTAAAAGTATACCTAAAGAAATCCAGAATGAAAAACAAAATAATTTTATGGTATTTTACAATAATGAACGTGATAAATATAAACATAACATACTTTTACGCCAAACAAATCCCCGACCGTCAAATTTCCAACTAGAGAATAATGATACTCAAAATTGTATTGAATCAAGAGCAAAATTGGTATGGCCATTGCAAATTATTTGTAAAAGAAGCCGTGTCTTCTCATGCGATTAGTTAAAAAGATGGTTTTGATATTTAATAATTGCAATGATAAAAATTAATGTATCGTAAATTACTATCATACATTACATCAACCTAATCAAACTATGGCAATATTTTCGTACACTGTAACTCTATTATACGGTAACTTAACATTCCTAGTTGGAGAACTTACTAAACACTTACTTAACCAAATCCACGAAGCCACAAAAAACTTACAATCATCTGTGCGATAATTAAAGAATTACATGAATGAACGATCTTTATACATTCGACCCTCCACGCTTATGATGCACTGCCGTTGCCTTCGCAAAACCCCTTCGATTCCCAGGTGAGGCTGTTTTGTGGATCCAAGAAGTATGGAAACAAATCCAATAATCAAATTCGTGTATATTCGTAAAGTTTATGAAGATAACTTCAATAAACTTAATCGTAAAACGTCAATTTATAAATGATTTTCGATCAAGTCGTATTTTACTAACAAAACGGTAACTAAAATAGGTACCCCAAATGTGATGATGCGTAACTTACCCATCATGTATAATATTCAGAAGTTTGTGCTGACTAGCAAAATACGACCTAAGATACAATTTAAAGTAAGCAGAGTGAAGGCTGAAGAATTCAGACTTTTAAAAGAAAATTGTATAAGTGATTTTTTATAATATAGTGGTTTACTGTGAGGATGTTAACTAATAACTTTACAGAAACATGTTTCACTCCGCTTGCTTTTGTCTGATCCAAATCATTTTTCACCCAAGCCTAAATAATATGGCTATATCGATATGGTTAAATCGATACATTATATAGAATTATTTATACGAACAGTGAATGTCTTATACGAGTAATATCAAACAAACGTAATTAATATTTGCTCTGCTAACAAGATTTACATAATCTATCGTATTGTATTAAAGGTCTAGTGACTTAGTA
The DNA here is from genome assembly GCA_014595695.2 of Epargyreus clarus clarus. Taxonomy (NCBI): domain Eukaryota; kingdom Metazoa; phylum Arthropoda; class Insecta; order Lepidoptera; family Hesperiidae; genus Epargyreus; species Epargyreus clarus. Next base: position 2,714,765 of record JACTTY020000022.1, on the reverse strand, counting down.
CAGAAAATAGTCATTATTGTAAAAGAAGTAACAAAATATTGCTTATTTTACAAAATTTACGACAGTAGGTTAAATTGTTTAGTATAACATAAAATATAAATGTACAGTTGTAAAAAATAGCGTCTAAAAGTTGAGGAAAAAAATAAATATAGTATTTGTTAAAATGGTCAAAGTTTAGCTTCCAAAGTGATTAAAAATCTTTGTTATAATTACCCTTCTATAAACTCTACCTTAACTAACTGACACTTAAGGGACTGAAGTTACTTTATAATGTTAATAGATCTTACGCATTAAGAACAGTGAGGTATAACTGACTGCTCCCATACAATTCTGCCCCGACACAGAATCACGTAATAAGAAAAACAGAACCTATTATAATATTTAAAAAAATCACTGAGCCTTCATAAAGCATCTCCTTAATAAAAATATAATTCAGTGTATCCTAAAATATAAATATAATAATAAATATGAATGCAACTCATTCCTAAATATCAGGAATAGCACACAGTCGCTACATTCACACTTAACAAAAAATAAATATAAATAAAAAAAATGTGAACAATTGAGGATATTTGGCACTGTCCCATTTGCTTCGAGTTTGTATAACTTAAAGAAAAATTATAGCACGGAAACTAAATGTTATTCAAATAGGTAGGACGCCGTCGACGCGCACACAACACGATTATAATACAACAGCGCGACAACAGAGCCCCATCTTAAAAAGTTACTCTTTAAATCTCAACTGAAATGACTAGGTAACAAAAGGTAAAAAATGAAAAAAAAATAACATCATAACGGAATGTTAAAATCGACACCATCGCGTAAAAACATATAATTATTTGGTCTCAATAGTAACATCCGCGCAGGCGAGCCTGTGATGAACGACAGTACGGACATTCACGCCTCCATTCTTACATGCAAAATTTTTAACACGTTTTTCACCTAACTACTTATGTATCTAGGGCAAATTGTACTTTGTACAAACTAAAACCGTTCATATTCACCGTATAGTAAAAAACTGCTATTAATCCCGCTTTGCTATCGCGCAACGTGAGTTCCATACGACAAAGTGGCACTACATTCGAAATCATAATAATCAGAGCCTGTTCAATATTGTATCACAGATGGGTTAAATTATGAAACTAAATCCAGTATACAGTCTATTGCGTAGAGAAAATATAGTTTATAGATTATAAAAGTAAATAAAATAGTATCGGTTACAGATGCATGCCACAATGTTCCATCATTCTTGTCTGAACCGAGGCCAAGGCGATTTACAACATTCTCCTATTATTTACATACACTAAGCCTATGACCATCAGTCTCAACATCATTTATAGATTCCCTAGCTGAGGTAATATAATAAAAGCTATGTCATACTCGACCGAGAGCTCAAAATAAATCGTCTATAAAGGTAACTTCAATTCACAGTCAAATAAGGTACGAAAACGCGACGAGGGTGCAATTATTAGGTACAATATGTTTAAAACACGGTACCAGATACGGAGACGACACCGAGCAACCACGAAGTCACACGTGATAATTAAATTAAGTAAGTAAGTAACAATTATCGCACAATTTCAAAACCTTATAAAATCTAAGATCAAATTCTGAGGTAGATTACTGTTTACATAATATGCATCAATGAGGTAATATATTGTACGCATGTTACAAGAGTTTCGGACGCGACGCGGGCGACCGAGGGATGGGACCGAGCGGAGCGGCCGGACAATGAACGAAATGAGTGACGAACGCGTGGTGAGTCGCCCGCGCCGGTCAGAAGAGCAGAGGTAGATCGGTTGATAGAAGAAGGGGCCGCTCCCGTTCACTGCGTGTGATTGGGGAGCGGGGGATGGGGCGGGTGCTGGGTGTCTTGCGTGCGGTGCTCGCGCGCGATGTGGCGGCGCACGGTGTTGTTGCGCGTGAACGTGCGGCTGCAGTGCGGGCACGGCACGCGGATGCCCTGGTGCCGCTGGCGGATGTGCGCGCGCAGGTTCGTCTCGTAGCCGTACAGTCGCTCGCAGTATGGACACTTCAGTTTCTTACCTGCAATTTATACGTCAATATATTAACCTCATAAGTTCCTACATAACGTTTTTAAGTTAAAGAAACGTCAAAAGTTAAGAGACGATCCACGTGGCATCCCCTTATAATTATAAATTAATCACTTCTTCAATACTTTTAAACCACTAGAATAATTCAACTAAGTAATTTAGGAAGAGAAAAATCCATTGAAGACAAAGTTTTTACAAATTAGTAAATCAACATATTTCTTACCGTCAGGAGTAGCAATACCGCCAGATTTGCTCGTAATGATCTTCGCGGGCCAGAGGTCGGGGCTAGGTTTCGGTGGCACTGGTGAGGTCTCGTGAGGCTTGTCGTGGAAGTTGCTCGGCTGGATTGTGCCCGGCGGCGGCGAGTTGTTGTATCCGGTCGCGTGGAAGTCGTTCTCACTCTTCACCCGTAAATCTGGAGAGAACCCAACATTAACATTTGCAACCTTCGTTCATGCTGCTACACAACGCATGCCTATCACACTGCTAAACTACTCACTCTTTAACTAACTCCAGTTTTTGTTTAATTCTGAAGTACATGCATAGATAAAATCAATATTATTTCTACAGGATATGATTCAAGTTAAGTTATACACTTTTATTTTCGTAATAACAGGATTTTCAAACAATAAGAAAATTATCTTGATAATGTCTATTCTACAATCTTATTAATTAATCAAGTACATGTAAAGACTAGAAATTATGGAAGAATCAAGACTATAATCAAATCTACAAGCAAGAAAGTAAGATACACTTAGATGTGTAGGCACTACCCCTCTGCTACATCTTTTGTCAGTATAAGATGTTAGCAGAGACTGGAGTACTACACATCTCCACTGCGCGCAGCAGTGTTAGTTTGGTCTCATCTAGCAAGAATCTCATTCAACCGTGATCAATAAGTTCTTTTCCCCACTGAAAATGCCTTGGATCAGGTCCTAGGAGGCTACGGTGTTTTCATATCTTAGCCAATCACCTCATTTTCCTTTTTTGATCAGTCGACAAGATTTCAGAAAGCACTTAAAGACCATTTGGTACAGTGATATTGATGTCGCCAAAATCTTTAGTGCCATCATCAGTTTCATTTCTTCAAAGATATGCTCTTCAAAGATGAGAATCTCACTAGATAGGACCTATCTTACTTTAAGATGACAAACCTTCAGCACCCTGATCGTTGGAGACGCGGTCCATCATTTCGTCGTTGTTGGAAGCGGTGCGTTCGTATCCGTTGTTCTTGATCGGCGGTGCAGTTGAGGTACAGTCGGGCTGGTTCTCTTCGTAACGCGTGCCAGCGCTTGGCGACGACCGAGTGTCCGGCTCGTCAGCAACGCTGCCGCAGTGCGAGGACGATGAACTTTGTCTGGAAATTGTATAAACACATGGTTAACAAAAGAATAAGAAGAAGAAAAAATACAAGAAAGACCAACTAACAATACTAACCTACATCTCAATTGAGTTATAGAGTTCATGTTCGTAGTATATGAGTATGGTTATGATGGAAATCGTATTTATAAGACAATGTCGAATTAAGTCCCAAATTGGTCATAACACATTTATAAATAATCAGCCCAGAAAAAGAAAAATCTCTCTAAACAGCTGTTATAAGCAGGTGTGGCGATAATGTCTTCGTAGTGTACCCATCAAGGATTCTATCACCACGGCTGGTTATAAACATGGATTATGTTCTTAAATAATTAAGATAGATTAGATTTACCTGTAATTTCGTGCGTGAGGACTCTGTGACGGTGACGGCTTGGGCGGAGCAGGTCGGCGGTGGGCGGGCTGGTGCATCGGTACGTGAGACGGTGGCGCATAGCGGCCTATGTTTCCGCTACCACCGTGAATCGGCAATCCATACTGGGGCATAATCGGTGCGAACGTTGTTGGGTGAGACGGGGGCGGGCCCGCCTCGTGGACCTCACAGTTTCCGGACCCGGACACCGGGCTCGTCTTGATGCGAGCCTGGTGACGGTCCGAAGCCTGTTGGGTCTGCTGCTTCACCCAAGCGTCTTGGGACATCTCCATGGATAGTCCCTTAACCTGCAATCATCGAAATAACCATAACGTTAATCTTGGCTGTAATTTGCAGTTGTCGTTAACCGTACCGCTTATGAATAAACTCCTTGTTGATGAGATAACAGATTTTGTTTGACACTTGTCGTAAAACGCGGCTACACCTGATTGTTACTGGTGATAAGATCTCCATTCAGATCATAAAATGCTCACTCGTATAATAACAAAAAATGTGACAAACGTAATTTATATCTTTACTCTAATGACAACTTTTATAAACACAAATTAATAATTCCTACACGTGATCGATATAACAATGATATTCATCGTCAATCAATTTGATCTTGTCAAGAGGGCAATAATTCTCATACAGACAAGACGTCATACTTTGCCTAATGTACTCACGGACCTACCGAAATATGTACTCACAGTTCACTATTGAAATGTCAATTTTCATTACCACAAGAGGCAGCCTGTTTTATAGGTTTACGATTAGTTATTATCGATATAAATAAATGATATAGTTTCAATATCATTGTAACAGACGAAATGTAGTAGAGAAGAAAAATATCTAGAGAAAATAATAGTTACCTAAACGTTCTCAAGATAAACTTTCGACATATAATTACCACAATGGGATACACACCTGCAAATTCTCCCCACTCTTGAGGAAGCTGGAGAGCGCATCCTGGCTGACGTGTACCTCTCCCTTATACATGAACTCGAGGAGCGCTTGCATGTTGTCAGCGGAGGTGGCCTCCAGGATGACGTAGCAGGCGCCCGCGTGGCTCGGCGGGGCCGTATCGAACAGCTCCTGGAAGTGCTTGCTGCATGCTGCCAAGATCACCTTGTGTGCTTTGAACTGGCGACCTAGGAACAAGAGAAAAAGATGTTTAGACTTTGTGTACAAGAAACACGCTGTTCATCCACATAACTATGTCACATGGTCGAGAAAGGCTTAAAACCGATGTTTAATGCATTGCAGATGAACTGGGAATACATTTTAATATGAAGAACGTTTGCTTGATTATCCACTCTTCAAAGTATATATTTTTGCCATTACTCCCATTTTTATAAGACAATGAGTGTACCAGGGCAGATCTTGTTGTGCCACAAATATTTATGTAACAAAATTTTCTTCTTACCACTGATCAACTTAGTATGAATTTGTGTTTATATATTGTTCTTACTTTACAATAGATTTCTTATCATAAATCTACCATATTATTTAAGGTTAACTATACATTTTATATTATAATATTTAGTAATCAAATGATTATTTAATTTAATTATTAAATTTTACATACGAAATATGACCCGCAGGCAATGGAAGTAATGGATTAAACTTCCTTTACTATTCATAATTGAACTACTAACTTAATTTAATGTTGGTATACTAATTATTGATATTCGTGACAATGTTAATCATAGACTTATCATGCGTAGCCTTGACAAATTGACTATTTCCTTATATTATAACAATGTATGTATGACGCGATTATACATAAATATTTTACAATACCTATTTTCTGAAGTATAATGCTTTCAGAACCAAACATACTCGTACTATGGCATGTTTGAACTTTTTTACTGCGTAAGTAATTTTCTCATTTTGCATATTAATGTCTCATTATTAGGCATATTCTATTTAGCCATATTCTATTAGCCCAAACAGTTTGATGGATTTTAATTATATAAGGTATCATTGAATTCGTCTAAATTGTGGGTATGACATAGGCTGTATATTTAAACATTAAGCTTTCGTTTTTATTAGCTACTTAAGAATTATGTCATATATTGTCATATGAGATCCATAGTATTTTTAAGTTAATGGAAATAGAACACAATAATAGAATGATTTTCTCGTGTTATACGAGATCATTCTCTCTTACCATAAATGTCATATGAAACAACTAACGTATTAGATTCAGTTTACGGTAGAGGCTAGGAAGTCATTAAAATGCCAAAACTGGTGACTATAAAAAAATCTATTTCTAAAAGAGGTTAAGGTCTAGCAATATGTGCGATAATAGCAACTATGGAAGCTGATACGAAGAATATCATAATTTATACATTTTTTCGAAACCACATAAAGGCGCTTGTAAATATTTTTAAGTATATCTATAAATATAAATTCCAAACACTCCACTTCTTATTTATTTCGTTTATGCAACTAGCTCCCAACGTATCGTATCTGCGCATTGATAACAAAGTGTACATCTGGTGTGACGTCACCACACAGAGTACGGGTAGCCTTGGACTGCGGTCGCATGCAGCTGATATTCATACGACTAGAAACCGCGATTATGCGGCTAATAATCGTACCTCTGAATATTAATGCCTACGCGGTACTTAAAAAACATATTTATGTTTAGGATTAAAAAAATAAGAATAAAATAAATATATCCTCAAAAAGGGTACAGTGAATGTACTCGTAACACATTACAGAAAATACGGTCAATTTATGCAACTCATTCGCTTTTGATTTTATTTAAAAATGTATATTCTGTAAAAAAAGAATATTTTAGAAGCCGATGCTTTTTCCAGTAACATTATTATTGTGTGGTAATACGGAAAATACTAAAACAAAGATATTCGGACACGCAGCTGGCAAAATGCCGACCGCTCTCAGTGTTACATCAACACTTTTAAATATGTGCCCTTTAGAGAACTTAGTAATATATTACCGCCTACATCTGTCTCTCAATTGGACCAAGACACTTTTACGATTAAGAAAAATATTTTAAAGTGTTTTACCGGACACTAAAAGTGCATATGTTCTAAGTTCTAAGGATGACAATAACAAAAAGAAGGAACTTTTAAGTCGAAACCCACCTGTAAGTTTAAGGAGTATAAATGTTTTCATAGTATAACGCTGTATTATAAGGTCTTTATGTAGAGGAGGAAGCTCTACATTTTGATTATTAATTTCCAATTTTTTCTCCCTTTTACGGGGTTAATCCTTCAGATACACGGGTTTTTCACCAAGTGCATCTGAGTGGTTTATAAAGCGGGTAAGTCAGTCATGTCTGTCATTTCGTCATCATTATTTGTTAGGAACTTGCGTACTATTCGACAAGTGTTGAGTATGGCGGTTTTTAGCATTGTATAATATGTTTGTGGTGGAAGGTTAAGGATTTTTAAACTATTTGAAATTATTATTAACATTATTATTTATTTAATTAAATATTTAGACTTTCAAAATACTGGTTAATCTTATTGGTAATTGATATAGTCTAACATGTAAAGTCGCGAGGTTTTTGTATTATGTTGTTAAAGTTTAGATTGAATAAAACTTTATCACACCTAGCTTATGAAGTAAGCAAAAATTATACCCCGCAGCGCGTAAAAACTCACATAATAACATACGGTCGTCCAAGTGCGGTCAGCCTAAAACCGTTCCGCTCTGAGTCCTCCTCCCACGGATTAGGACGGACACTTCCTCGTTTGCCACGTTTTGTTAACTGATACTTGCACTTGACTGTATTGAACTATCATTACCTACGACGGTCGCACAGTAGAGCCGAGACGTTTCTGCTAGACACTTCAATTTTATTATGAGCGTCACATAGATTATTTAACTCTTACCTACTTAAGTTAAATAATACATACGGTCTTAAAATACATTTTAATACAGCCACTATCATATAGAACAAAATATATACTAGGCATTTGAAATATTTATTTTAAATATTATTTGTCTATATGGGCGGATTGCAAAAATAACTGAATCAACTTAGACGTAACATTCAAGCAAATATTTTTAGTCCTTTGTATTTGTAGTGTTCCCGACTCAACGTCGGGATAGTAGTATCACTTAAACCCCATTTGGCTCGCTCACGCACCAACACGCCCGTACTCACCGACGGTCTAGCATGACTGCCCCCACACAGTCCGCTCTCATTCCGTGTCGTATGCGCTCGAGACAAACTACCCACAATATGATACACTACATCTCTCCCCTTCTTTTCATTTTTTTTTAATATAATGTATGTGCCAACGTAATTGACTAACGCAATTTAATGCAAACGCAATTAATAGCTCACAGAGAGAATGCCGCGATTGGATGTAAACAATTCTTCTTCTTAAGCTCTTGTCCCAGTGGTCGTCGTCATTATGTGGTCCTAGTGGCACGCTTAACAATACGCCACTGTTTTCTCTCGTTTCCGCCTTCCTGGTGCATTATTGTAGTGGGGCATTCACTATAATCTTAATCTGATCTTGATCTACGACTTGACAATGTAAACACAATTTAATACAAATAGGCTTGACACAAACTACCCCAAGTTCATATACTACATCTCTCCCCTTCTTTATTTTAACACAATTTATTGCATAATTAATTCTTTTTTTTTTTTTTTTTTTTATCTAACACAACATCGTCATCTACGCCGTTCCTTTGCTACGTGGAGAGAGTGTCGAGTGATGCTCGGATTTAGTCAGACCATCTTAGTATACGGCCTTTTGGGCGCTTACCTTGCCAGTAATCTTCAGTTCTTCCAGGTTGTTTCAGTCTTTTCCGGAAATGTGACCAAATAACTCCAGTACTTTTTAAAAATATATGGAAGAGAGTCTGGTATGCACATTAAGCTCTCAAAGAATGGAATTGTTGATACAGGATGCAGTCCAAGGTATATCCAACCAGTTCAGGGAATGCAGGGAATATGCAACCGTCCATGTCTCTGATGGTTTCTGAACCGTAGTTAAATATGGAGAATACTACTGAATTCACCCATGTCATTTTGGTTTCCGTCTCCAATTTTTCCATATTCTTTGTAGCAGAGTCATCCTACGTATTTCCTTTTCACAAAAGCCTGTATTGCTAATATTTGAGTCCAGATAGATACAATTACTGTAACTTAATGCCAATGCAGTCGAATGCCACCGCAATTCAATATCAACGCAATTTAATGCCAATACAATTTAATCCCAACGCATTTTCAAGCCAACGCCATTTAATGTCAACGCATTCTTATGCCAACCCAAACACAATTTAATGTCCACGCCATCTAATGTCAACGCATTGTAATGCCAACCCAAACACAATTTAATGTCCAAGCCGTCTAATGTCAACGCATTGTAATGCCAACCCAAACACAATTTAATGTTCACGCCATCTAATGTCAACGCATTCTTTTGCAACGCATTCATTATCACCGCAATTTAATGCCACCGCAATTGCATGTTGGGATTAAGATCAATTTATATCGCAAGTCAATGCAGCGTCAGCATACCTTTCTTCTCTCTTCCTGCTTTTTGTTATTATTATTTTTTTTTCCGAACCAAAACTTCCGTCTTTTTTTCCGACTGGTCCTTGATTTTTTTTTTTTTTTTTTTTTTTTTTTTTTTTTTTTTTTTTTTTTTTTTTTTTTTTTTTTTTTTTTTTTACAAGGTATAAGTCAACTGTCGATCGTTTCTTGTGCTTGTACCTCTAGCTTAAAGTATGACTGATAGCAGCTGTCTCACTGCACGTATTATAACAATTTACCATTGAAAAGGAAGTAAGAAACCTAAAGTGTTCTCATTTATATTAACTACACTTAACCATATAGCAAAATGAGTTCAAAGAACTCTGAGCGCAGCTGACCAAGTTTATCTGTTTACACGATGAGACCGAATAAATGCCCTAAACATAATTATAATTTGTAAGTAATATAAACTTATAAGTGCACAATGTCACTCACCGAAAAGCCACTCGTTAATTCCAATGTACATAGTCTCTTTAAGATTTCCATTTAGGAGGTAACTTTTGAACAATTTTTTCAAATCAATGGGGAACAACTCAAAAGTAATAATTATTTAAACTTAACCTGTTCATACAACGTGACAAAGCAGCTAACACGGCGAATGTCATATGTCTGACACAAAAGGGTAACTACGCGGTAAATATACTGATACACATTACACACCTACCCCACGCACTGGGCTGTGCTGGGCTGTGGGCCGGGCTGTGTGGGTGTGTACGACTACCACTATGGTTTACTCATGGTTTACTGTAAAAGTTTTACCTCTTTCAAATTACATTATTCAAGTAACGTATATAATTTACTAAACTATCAATTAAGTTTTATCTAATGACGTATGAAGTATTATGTTCTCAATGTATTACTTCCTCCCCCATTGATTAAAAAATAAACATTCTACTTACAGTCAAGTGATTCAGTTTTATCCTCGTCGCCATTATGTAGTGTTCCCGACTCAACGTCGGGATAGTAGTATCACTTAAACCCCATTTGGCTCGCTCACGCACCAACACGCCCGTACTCACCGACGGTCTAGCATGACTGCCCCCACACAGTCCGCTCTCATTCCGTGTCGTATGCGCTCGAGACAAACTACCCACAATATGATACACTACAGTATTCTATAATGCCCCGAACTACCCGAAATTGAAATAAGATACACAGGGTAGGACGCGTCAATCGCACAGAATTCTCATCGGCAATTAGAAACGTGTTTATGAATGTACTTGTATCTAGCTCGTACATTCCGAATCCAACCGGTCTTTCAAACATCGTAGAAAAAAGCAATTATTATCGCACTCAGATTAGGTATTATAGAGAATGACTAGTTTTTATAGCCCACACGCAGTGTTAATGACCTGTGCTAGAATGTTAGCGAAACATTTTGTCAATAACTTTCAGTCTTAACCTATTATTTTTTGTTTATTTGGTTGCAATACAGCTAACAGCTAATATTTGATGGTTACTGCAAGCATAATCTTTTTGGCTAGAGTACAATTTAGGAAGTATATACTTCTACATCTAGGTAAAACTGTAGCCTATTTTTCGTAACTGTTCTAATAGGTAAAATGACTTTTGGACTAACCCATATTATTTCACTCTTCTCACACCCGTTCTTAACGGACATAGCTAGTAGTGAAGTTACGAATTTCGTGTGAAAAGAGTAGACTCTCAACCTACAGAAGATGTTGTTACAAAGGAAAAAAATCTAGCACAATCTATTTTCCGCGAGTAACTTCTTTCTTTTTTTCTTGAACTTTATACATACTATAACAGCAATTGCGTTGGAAGGACATCAAGGTAATTTTTTATTCCGCTAATTAGGAATAGGTAGCGGATTTTTTTCAAATTATATAAAACATATTTTAGCTGCGCTTCTAATGGCCCTAAGTAGCACAGGATAGATTGATGGGCATCTTTAGAGAAGGATGCATAGTCAGCTATTGCTTAATTTTATAATAAAAAAGTATAAATACATATAGATCATCTATAAATTTATATTATCAATAATTAAATTTAATATTGACAAATAAGAACATGAAAAGCCAATCAAAACGAGAAAAAATCTTGGTAACCGTTAATATAAATAATATTTTAATTAACACTAGTTTAATCAATCCGTAGTACCAGCTGCTGGTGGCAACTTATTAAGATTTTTTACATCTGCTGAGAGAAACATCTGTATCTTATCGCCTCAGATTATATAAAAAGCCAGAAAGAGTAGATCTTTTGTGCAAAGGAAGCCAAAATCGCTATATATTAGAAAAAGGATATTTCTAATTGTAATAGTAAGAATATATATCATGAGAGTTACATTGCTGAAAGATTTGATTTCCTAGCAAATGGATTATATGAAGGAATTCGTAAGTAACTAAACGCATAGAGATTCATTATTGATTTTAATGTTGTGTTTATCTTTCAATTTTGTGCACTATTTATTTGGCGTAATCTGTTATTTTCTATAATCCGAGATCGCAGTATCCATTACTTCTGCACCCAACAGGTGTATACAAATATTATTTATCGATATGCGGTATTTTAATTGGTTCATTAACCATCGACATTTTCTTTTAATATTAAGTATTCGTTATGAATTTTCAAGTAAGATTTTTTGATTCATAAAAATAAAATAAAATGCTATTTTGATGGCGATTTCTTCAATGTTTATATAATTACGTGTAAAGGATTACCTACTTAAAAAATAGTGTTAACACTATTTGACTCTATCTTAGACATTATCTTTAGCATAGACTTAGATTTGTTTCGCAATCTTAACTTAGATTTAAATATTTGTAACATGACGACTGTTCGAAACGCAACAGTTTTTGCGTTCCGAAAGGAAATGAGGCGAACATTTTACCTAAATCTTATACAAAACCTTAAAATTGAATCCTTGCCGGAGTATAATAAAAATAAAAATTAAACTATGTGCCAAGTGCACTACAAAAGGACAATTCCATGACAATGTTTGAGATAGAATTCTCACAAACGATTCTAATGATTTCGGTGACATGTTCTATTTAGATAACGTTTCACTTCCAAAGCTTATCTTGACAGGTGTCAAAAATGCAGTCATTTTCACCCAGATTCTTAAAATCATTGTTCGGCGCCATCTGGCGGAAAATATTTAGATATCAACCAAGTCGCCATGGTAGCTGCTTACAATAAAGTTAGAGTCAAAATATATATTTTATAGTAGATAAAACACTTTAACCACATAAACTGCGCAAGTAATGTAAAAAAATATTATAATGAGATTCAAAGTACATCAGTATAATTAATTATATAAATACACAAATTATACACATAAAAAATGTTTATTATTGCAAATTGTTGCAAATTAATACCGTTTTTATGTACCACGGAAGACATCGTTTAAAACATTTAGAATCATTTAAGTAAATAATACCTCATAATTATCACCTACTTATAGATCGAGTTATTTATTGACGTGCTTCGTAATTTATATTAACAAATGTGAACGCATTAAATTATACTTGTTTCTAACATAATATGAATACATAATCAAAATAAAGCTTCAGTCGTGACCATGAAAAATAAATAAAAACAATGGTACACCTTGATTCGATAAAGGTTGTATTGCAAAATGGCGGCGTTTCTATTTTTGCTTCTCACTCTATCTGTATAATGTGTAATCTTGAAGCATAATACTAATTCTTTATAAAACATCTTATTTTACGTTGAGTTAAGGCTTTTTTGTCCACCCAACATTACAAAAAAATATATATTAATTAGGTGCAAACGAACGAAAAGACACACGAGTCATTCGATGAAGATTCCGTTTTTTGTTTTGTTTTTTATCAATTAAACCCCGAAACCTATGATGTATTAGTATAACAATAAATTGTTGCTATTTTTTCACATTTCACCATAATTTCATTTCTGATCTCTTCGAAATACATAAGTGAAATCCCTTATAAGTTTCTACGACTAAAAGGCACTACAAAAATAATCTATTTATCTTCCTTCAAACTCCGATACGATAACACCTTAACAATCAAATAGTTAGGGCTATTACATCACAATAAGGAAGCGTACGTAATATTGATATGCAAATTAACTGCGTGTCCATGAACGGTAACAAACAACTAACAGTTAAAGGTGAACCTCATTTGAGACACGACCTACGACAGCACACAAATAGTTTTCTTGTGGTAGCTAATGGATTCAGACTCTGATATAATGATAGGTACTGTATTCAAATGGTAATCGAAACTTAGTAGTGGTTATACTTGGGAGAACTTGTAAGAACAGTTTTAAAAGCCTGTGTCAATTTTATATGCCAAATTAGAAAACGACTACTTGGCCATGTGGTCTTAATTCGACCATGAAAATATTTTTTCAAAATTTATATTAATAAAATTAAAATTCGTCAACTATCAAACAAAAACTGGAATAGGGTCAATATACTCATATCTCGTTTATAACAACAGTTGTTAAATCTTGCTGTGTTTTAGTTTAAACAAGGCGGTAAGGGTCTAAAAAAGCGTTCTCGTTTAGTCCTCGAGAGAGCTTACGACTAGCAGTGACCTCTTAACATAAAGTGATTAGTTTGTTCTATTACACAAAAGTTCATATCGTAACAGAACAATTACTTTACTGACGCTTAAATAATATTATAACAATTTATGTATTTGGCCTCCAGTACTAACTGAATTTTTAAAATAGGTATAATTTCAGAATTTCAAGATCTTGTGTTTGGTGGATTATTTTATCAAAACAAATACATGTATGCACAGATACACTTAGAGCTATTTTATTTAAAATATGTATTGACTGAAAAATAACTCATTTTTACTACCGAATTCAATCCATAATAACTACAAAGATACCATTTAATTACCTCAGCGATTTTCGCGCCATCTGCCATAATCGTTGTGTGAAAATACACTTATACAGAGACTTATTACGCTAATTACACTAGTAAATTAATTGCCCGCAATTATTCAGTCAACATTTCAATTTAATAGTTACATAAAAAGTTTTACGTAAATTAAAATAAAATTCATTTAAATTTAAAGATATCTTTAATTAATTAAAGTTTGTTTTTTACTTAGTAAGTGCAGCAAAAAATATTCGGCGATTTCCGGTTTCACGGCTTATTAAAAACTTTTATAGACGTTAATTAATTAAAGTCTCTAATAGATGAAATTAATAAGTAATTATAATAAAATTTGCATTCTTGAGAATTTTGTTACATTTTTTTACATCTATTTCATATAAAATGCTCTAGATTTCTGACTAACGCGATTGGTTCAACTAATTTTAGACTTTAACAGTAAAACACGAAATATTAGTATAACGAGTAAAAGTAACAATATAATTAAAAAGTAACATAATAACAACAAACAATAAATATACAAAACATATATAAAAAATAAAAATATTAAGCATTTAGAAAATCGTAGTCTTTTGCCTCTACGCGAATTACTATCAATTCACCTTACACAACTTGCTACTAGATGGCGCTACGTGTACTACTTCGAGCTTTAATGTGCCAGAATTATGTGCAATTTTCTATTTTTCCCTATAAATATTACTAATATTTCATTATAAATATATTTTTATATTTCAAACAAATTCAGTTATTTGTAATACAATCATTTTCAAAACAATTTCCAAGTTACGAGTACACTCGCTATAAGCCAGCGTTAATGACCAAACAATAAGAAACCATGACATAATTCCATTATTTTACACAACCCAACCAATGCGTTATTCAACAAAATTGTTGACAGTAATAATGTTGCTTGTAAACCAATAAATCAAAAAGCAAAATTCCACTTGTTCGCATGTAACGGATACATTAATGCATCGCATTGCGCCATGCAGGTCGCATGTTACGCGCCCACCGACAACGAGGAAATGAGCGAACGACATTGGTCGGCGCGGACGCAGCTTGCAACACCGACATTGGCCCCATTCGGAGACCTACTAACGCTTATCTAGCCTGTGCGTTGGGATATTTTTATTTTTAAATCGAACACGCTGCGCTCCGTTTGAATGTGGAACTGTTTGTTTTGAATTTGGAAGTTATCCGTCTGTTATTTTTATTATTGCTTTATGAGAGTATAAATTACAAGCCAGTTAAAAATCACCAATAGTAATTTAACTTTTTCATACAAAATACGTTTACGTTATATGATCCATAACAACGTAGTCATATTATCATAGCATATTATTTACCAGATTAGTTTCTTCAATCAACATTTAGCGACATATTATATTATTACTTAATTGGCCGAAATTCTAAAATGAATAACCTGTAAGAATAAATTCAAATTTTCATATTTGACGTTTCGAACTTAAGATGCAGTCAGTCATAAAAGAAATAGATGTGACAATAGCGCTGCCAAAATTAAACTAGTAAAAGTTCTGCTACCTTAGAACATTTTAGCAACTTCAGTAACACATAATAGGCGTTAAAATAAAGTGAGCATCAAATGCCGCAAACAGGAAAAAATAACTGTTTCTAATTATTTATAGAAGTAGGTATGCATAGAAAAGATAATTCGGAATTGTAGCCAATAGGTCAAATAATACGTATTATGTATATATTTTCCTACTAACATTAAAAGTGATAGAACCCACTGTGTTTCGATTCCGGCGGCATCACCGCCACAATTATTTCTGCCTAATAACGGCAGTGTTAAGCGCTGCTGTGTTGATATTTTCCGAAGTATTCCAACTTAGTCCTCAGGGGCAGCGGCACAACTGTAGCCGACCTCAGGTAGGTACCTAATCATATTTGGAGTTGATTACAGATGTCCATGGGCGGCAGTAGCCACTTACCATCAGGTGGGCTTGATGCTTATCGCTACTCCTATATTATAAAAAAATATGTGCAATTATTTCTGCCTATAATTAAATACAGCTGGATTTGAAAATTAGCACTGTTATATAAGACGTTGTTTTTAAATAGGAAGTTATAAATTTTTTTGAATGGTCGATTATGTTATTATTGGAGACAGTTTACCTCTTGAACCAACGACCTCTATGACAACATTTCAACTTATCACGTAAGATATTATATAGTTTTGTAACGAAACGTTTTGTATTAACTAAGATTTATTTCTTATCTTAGAAAACATAGTCCCTATTAATGATATTGAACAAAGTTGATATGTCTCTCTTACCACACCCTTCAAACCGTAACAGAAGAGCTTAACACTGATGTTATTACCACACCACTAGAACCACAGAGGGTTATCCCACTTTCATCCTTGGTGAAATTTAAAACGTTTTATTCTTATTACTTCTAAAACATTTACAATGCTACCTTCTTTCCTCCAAATATTATTATACAAACACATACATTATTAATTAATTCATATTATTACATTAATTTCCCATTATGTTACCCACTTATTAAATGCACAACTTCGAGCACTTTGAAATTAAAACAAATGAACACTACTAAATTAGTTTAACACGCTATAATCAAAGCGATCGTTAAAATGCTATAAAGCTATTTTAAACTACGAGTAGCTATCCTCACGCGACTAAAGTTTAAGATAGTAAAACAGTATAACATCTCGTGTGTAATCTGCTTTTTATACCGTTACGTTAGTACAACAACAGATCATTAAAGAACATCCATACAGACTATACATTTTTGGGGACTAGAGTTATTTGAGATTTGGTGACGGTTTCACAGGGTAATACTCGTACATGGAGATTTTGGATAGAATTAATGTTGATTAAGAGACTTCTTACAATAAATATCTGACACTGTCTTTCGAACTCAGAAAATATTATTCTTCAGAAACAGAGATGAACACTCCATTGACGGAAACTAAAAGTAATGCAATGGCACCAGATCTCCTATTTATTTTTGTTATTATATGTAATGTTTTTGCCTATAAAACTTCTTTATTGTCTATATATAACTATGTGTGTTATGTTTACACACATGTGTGCAAGTCTGCTGGTCTCTCATATAAATTAAGTATACTTTTCGGTTCTCAAAGGTAAATTTAAAATCTGTATTTAAGTCATTTAACCCTCACTTAAATAAATTAGCAACATTACGCTGATCGGTATAAATGGTATATTACTTAAATAATAATCATTATAAATGCTACATTTGTCAAATGCTTAAACAGCCATTTACTAAACACTATTTGTCAAAACATAATATCTACTACAACTTAAACTCCGTAATCCATAAATTTGTCAACTTTATCACCGCGGGCACATCTGTTCTGTTCACATTTCTGGAAATGGCTACTTTGCAACTAAATATACGTAAAATTATATAAAACAGCACTTATTAAAATGTATCTATCCCATTAGCTGATTATAAGTCGTAGTTTTGTTGTATGCAGGTACCACCGCTTCTGCCCTATATCAGCAGTGTTAAACGCTGCTGTATTCTAGTTTGATGTGTCCGGTAAGGAGGACAGTTTTGGAGTGCCTCGTGTTACGCATTCCAGCTTAGTTATTACGGGATATCCATTTGCACTTATACTAGTTACACTTGATCACCAACAGACCACTGTAGATACGTTGGCTACCTAAATTACATAAAAAAATATTAACCACAGCGGTTACAATAACTACTATCAATTAAAATTTACAGTGTGTAATTTGATGACAATTTTTTCTCAACTCTGATATTTCAAAACTAATTTCAAAAACTATTTGTTTTATAAGTTGTAACCAAATGGTTTCAATTCCAAGTAGAATGTTTCAATTCGAATAAGACATCAGGTTGTCGGCAAATTTCAAAGAAAACTAAAGTAATCAATAAATAATTGATTCATGCAAGTAAAGGTTTATCTCGCTTAAAAGCTATCATTATAATCTCCAATTCCATGTAATCGTTTTTTAATGGAAGTCACAAATAATTTGTTACTATTGTGCTATTTTATCTTACATAAGATCTTACTTGTCATATACAAATATGACGTGTAAGATCTTACTAAAAATAGACTTTTTTATACGAAAACTCATTCATTCAGTCATTCTAATCAATTATTAGTGACGGTAATAAAAATATTACTTTGTTGGTTCCTGACTCTGTCAAAATCTTAGCTCTACTTGGTCTTGGTCTTGCCTCATTGCCTCAGAGCAAGTATTTTTATTAGTTCCAATATTTTTAAGACCTACCTGATACGTAGTAGTCGTCAGAACTTCAGCACTTTCACTCGTATATGCACTTGTGCAATTTTGTGCGTTTATAGAACGCTTTATACCCGTAATATTTCAAGACGAAGTTTGTTCCACATCTTGCCTCATCATCGTCTACTCATATTGAGCATATGTTACTTCTGAGCACAGTTTTATCCCCAGAACTGGGGGGTGGAACCTCTATTCTACCACGTATTTCCAATATGGCTGGTATAAATCTCCGGCAAGGTTCAACTGTTGTCTGCTGTTCAGTGATAACAACTGGAACCGTATTACGTGACCTTCGAAGCTCAATATTACGATGCAAAGCTTCTTATCTCACTCAAGCTGATTCCGCATCTGCATAAGGACTGTGAGACCTTTAGAGTAGAAATGAAGTACCGCTCCATAGTGTAAATATATATTTATTTTGAATAATTAAACTTAAAGATAAAAAGGGCTACCTGAAACAAAGCAGGCACCTCCGCCTATGGATATTTGCAACACCACATGAGTCGCTAAAGCAAGACTTTGATTGAGAGCCCATTTGCAGCTTTTTTTAAGAAACCTATGTCATAATGCTGGGGGAATATATTATAACCGATCATGCAATCCGAACTAAATATAGTGTGTTAATATTTGTACCTATAATACAGCTTCTGTATATGTACAGTGATAGCTATGTATGTATATTGGTACAGTCATAGCCTATAGCTATACATACATCGATAGGGCCCGAGGATGCAAGTGAAGGCGCCGTCGACGGGGGAGCTCGACTAACCCCGTTTCAACCGCCCACGCCGCCCGCCCGCGTACACACGCACCGACGGAATAGGGCTGCCACCGTTTTAAATGTTAATTCTGTTTTATTTTAATGTTAAAATATGAAATTTGTGTGGCTTTCTTGTGAATAAACATGACTTAATTACACATTTCACCCGTATGAACAACGATTAATAATTTAAGGAATTTTCAAAGAAATAAATAGGCAGTAAATTGCTATCTTCCTACCTAACTTCATTCCAGTTTTGCGTAAATTTAACGAAAAATCCATGCAGTTATTTCGAGAAATTATAGCAACATTCAGAAGTTTTGAAAATAATAGAAACATTTATGAGACATTAACAATTCACATACATACTGCGTTACAACTTGTAACAATGTATATAAAACGCAATACGATTCTATGTCTATATTAAAATAAATAAAATTGTACAAATTTCAAAAAGGGCAAAGTTAATACTACTGTAACCGATCGCCAACCCTGCTTCAGCCAGACGCGTGCGCCCCCATTTCAAGGTCGGGTGGTGGCGTCACGCGCGAGCGAGACAGAACATCCCGGACGAGTGCAAGGGAGAGAGACAGCGCGCCCCCGGGAAAGTGCAAGCGAAATGCGTGAGAGAAAATCAATCTTGCAGGGTGGGGGGTGAAAACTAGGTGAGCCGTTCGGACGTTGGGCGAATACAAATAATAATGACAGGAGTGTGCAACGGAGCCTACGCTTCATAATTGATTTGTTTGGAATTGGGATTTTATGGGGTGTTATACAGCGGTTGCTATACCGATCGCTCATGGTGCCGGATGAGATCGGACATGTGGGTAACTTAAATTATTTGAATTCCATTGTGATTAGGTGTTTTTGGATCCATAGCGACACTGCGGTTATGGTGTGGAACGCGGTAGGTATACTTTTATATCACTTAGAACCCTTAAATATTTTAAGGCGAATAAATACGATATGCGTTATAAAAAGATACCGACTTTCAAGAAGCTGATAATACCCTATTAGTACCATGTAGGTACTAGTATAATGCCTCATAAACATAATACGAAAAGCGCAGTAGGTGTCGATATATTTTAGTCTGACGATGATGAAATTTGAAATTTATTGTGAATATCGTAAGACACGTGCTATACATATGTGTGTTTCTAACGAGACGATCCGTCAACGTACTCCCGTACGTATCGATTTCTAATTAGTACACATACGACAGTTATGTTTTTGGAACGTCGATTGGTGGAATTAATTGGAATCCGTATATGATCTTAGGTGTTACATAATAATAAACTTGAACATAGTGTTATGAATTCAAGTACAAGGGTGCGGTCAGGTGGTAAAAAGTTTATTCCTGCCCATGAATATTGAATTTGATCTATTAAGACTAGATGCCTATCTCAGTTTGACCTGAGATTTGTACCACTCTACATTAAGTTAGAATACTATATGCAAGTGTGTGTAGATACACTTTCCATGTCACTTAAATCGGAAGCCAATCAATCGGAAGCATTCATGTTATAAAGATGTAAATAGTTTAGATATAGTGCCGCCCTCATTGAATTATCAAAAGTTCTGTATTTGAAACCAATATTATAAATCCCAGATTAACAATATCATCATAAGTAATCTATCCAATCTATAATCTCAAAAACAATTTACTAAAAATATCCCAAAAAGTGAAATTAAATTCAAACTAATTAAGCCAGAGATGAATTAACAACGGCATTCATGCATGAAAACGTTCACATACTGGTACCTACAAACAGCATCAGACGAGCCCTTATTACGTACTAACAAACAAGATCACATCCACATTACCTACATTATAAAATGAACTCAAACCCAACGGCTTTAAATCTATTCCACGTAACGATAATAGTGACGTTACATACCAAATTTGCATAGCAAAACATCAAAGACATGTGAATATATGTAACCCTTTCGGCGACCCAATCAATAGTTACAGCCCTGCACCCCCGCTGGGGTAGATTAGGCCTAAATGCACAACTACGGGCACGGGGTAAATTCCACCCCGGGTGGTTTTGTTTTACGTATAATGCATTCGAGTATAGCTGGGGGGTTGGGTGGAGGGGGAGCTCCCCATGCGGCCACAGGCACCTTGATTTTTTGATGGTAGCAGCCTGTTCGATAAACTCTTGTAAAGGTAGCCTTTGTACAGAACAAAAGCCTTAATAGTACTGAAAATTTATGAAAAGGTCGCAAGGTCGCGAAGTAATTACGGGGAAAATTCTTTATAAAAGCTAACACTAAGACCTGAAGGTGTTAGTGCGTGTTTATTAGCGAATGAAACATGACGACGCAATCCTTGACGTCAAGTATGGCAACGTATTGACGTGAATATCACCTTTATGTAAAACTTGGTATTAATTTCATCATAAAAGACATTACACTCCCACTGGGCCGGTTACAAAAATGAGGACAGTTAAGGTTGTATCTCATTTCAGAAAACCATTTTCATTGAAGCCAGTATCTTTACTGTTCGCATTTTAACTGCAACAGCCACTTTTAAATTAGTTCACTATTTTTTGCGTGATTTTGAAAAACAAGAAAAACGCCCTACAATTTTATAATCGTAACACATAAAAGAATCATTTTTATCATGAGAATAGATATATTACCGTGGGAACTACGTAGATAGATTAATCTAAAACTAAGGGTAGTAAAACCCTTCATGGTTCAACCCTGATATCACTTCTACTTTACAACAGTCTACTGTGCGCTGGCTTAAATATTGTGGTAACGAAGATATGCTGACACAAGTTATTCCACAACAAAATATTCTTTGTAACTGAGCCGTCAAGTGCTCATATAGGATTTTAATCCAATGTGGAATTTATTGCAAATGTACTTACCATCAGGTATGCTGGCTCGTTTTCTACTTCGGTTTTAAAGGACAAGTTTCAACCCTACCATTATACACTCAATAAATACATAATTTCGCACTAGTAATTAAACTACTACATTATCCCCGATATTCGCGACCACTTCTATCATTTAACCACCAATTCCCCGAATTCATTATAAACTCGGGATATCTCTAGATCGATGTAGCGCTAACGCTATAAATAGGACATAAAACCGTTTATTGGGCGTAAATCGAAATTCGGGTGTCTTATCGAGTTTTCATTATCCATCGGATTATTGAAGCTTTCAGTTAAGTAATTTTGATCGTAACATTAATAGTTTTATATTTGGTAGGAACTATTTGACGCTCGCCTGCGGGCGGTATGGTGATATCTTTTAACCCGACTACAGAGGGTAATGTTATTGAGCGTGTACCTATGTATGTATGTCTCATTTTTGCAAGCCCTGCAGTGCAAATGGCTTAACGGATTTTAACATATGTTCGGTGATAAAGTTCAAGTATAGCTCTTATTGTGTATGGATGACTTGACATCAAATGCAAATTTTAATTTAGTGCTTCTATGAAAAATATGGAATAAAACAGTAGAATTATAATGTAGAATACTACGACTTGCTATAGAGTTTAAAGTCGATTTCTTTGTTTCAAATCGTAAAATACGCGTATCCGCTGCTAATGGTCCGCTTCTAATTTTGAAATTATAAACATACTTTGTTTTTATTTATTTATATAAACTATGATGACTGTTATTGCTAAATTTCATCGTGCAGAAACACATAGTTTAAACCCTTAGTTACCCTCTGAGTTGTAGGGATGAGCTTATACTCACGTATGTTTTGGCAAAATATCTACCTCAAAGACGGCACCATAAATAATTACGAAAATTTAATGGAGAAGCGTTCCGGGGATTACAACCCTTAAAAATACATCCCCTATCGAACATGCGCTCAGGTGATACAACCCTCGGGGTCTTGTTAGCTTCGTGATTAAGTTACCCCTTAAAATGAACAAAGCAATACCAATTATCTAACATCACACAAGCAACCAACTATTGTGGTAGAATACTTAGGAAGATTTACATGTGCTACGATCTTATTAATATCTATTCACAGACTTTAGAATTTCAACGCTTTACTCGTATATATGTATTAAAAGTAGGGTTTGCCGTAGTTTCTGCGCTTGTCTGTTTTGGTAAATGCTGTAGCTGTAGTCTGCAAAAGATGTTTTTGTCACCCTGGAGTTTATCTCTTAATTACCTCACCGTCACAACAGCCAAGGCAAGACTTAAGAAAGACTTTGGAGACTATTTTTGACATAACCTAATATTTATTTTAATGAAACTGAAAAAGCAAAGGATCTTAGAATTCATCTTATAATTATTTCTTAACCCATGGATATTAGTAATCAACCTCAAATGTTTTGCTACCGGTAAGGACTTTAGAACCCTTAGCATGCCTTGCTGCAAAAATCCTTAACACTGCAGTTATTATAAATCCAAAGAAGATAAAAGATCATAAAACGTACCAATATTAAAGATTCCCCACTGAAATATCATACGCAGCTCGTTTTACGTATGAAATCCAATATGCCACCTGAAACGTGCCCTATTATTGAATTGCACGAAATTCACACCGACGCGAAGCCGTAACGATGCAAAAGAGGCCCAAACACCAAAAACATCTCACGGAGCATGTACAGTAGCCTTACCATGAGTTTTTACGTTTTGACAAATATGACTGTTTTGGTATTTGTTTACGTATTGGCCCATACGATTTCCAAGTTCTGATACAATCCACTAGGGATGGTGATTGGAAATTGTATGGGAAAATACGTAAACAAATACCAAAACAGTCATATTTGTCAAAACGTAAAACTCATGGTAGGGGGTACAGGTGTTTTATAGACGGCCCACGTGGCGTGCTTACCGCACTAGTCTGTTAAGATGGTGTACCAGGTTCGTTTCCCGGTTAGGTATCTAAATTACGAATTTGGATGTCTGATTTGGGTCTGGGTGTTCACACTTCACTAGTGTTTGTGTGTGTTCATAACACACAACACAGGTAATTTTATCGTCAGATATTTAACGGATTAACTCATTATTTTCTAACCGCTGATGTTTTCAGAATGTGATAATCCATAATTCACTAAGTGACGAATTGGCAGACTTTAGAATAAATTATACCTTTAATTTAGGGGTAAGCAAATAAAGTACAGAACTGTAACTAATACTTTTAAATCCCTATTTCAATTTGATTCGGCGGGCGTAACCAGTTCTTCATAATAAACAAATTTTAAAAGACTAAAAATTATTGTTAGCCAAAAACATCGAAAGCCAAGCGAAATTGCAACTGACATCTCGTTAATAGATAGCCAAAAATCAAGGCAGAGTATCCTGTATCAGCTGGGGTGGGTGGGGGCGGTTGCCGCGCGACACACATAGTGCCGGTCGATAAGGCGATGCGCCCCCCGACGCACTCAATGCGGCCTCGGGCGGTGAAAGTGAAAATTCGGGCGAAATTTCGGGTAACGGGAACGCCGTCCTTTGTTTAGCACGCGAAATAGAATGCAGGCTGGCTTTGGCTTACATTTTAAGTTTAAAAGGATTCGCAATTTTGCGTATTTTTAATTCAAAGGCTTTCTTTTTGAATAATTGTCTCGTGAAAAATACCTGAGAGGTATCTCTATTATGTTGAAGGGGAAAGAAAGTTACCATTTGGTGAATCAATGAAAAAAATAAAACACAGAAGATGGTCACCATTTTTACGATATTGAAGTAACAATGAAGCAAACAATCTACCTGGTAACTCAATACATATATATGTATTGCCCATGGACAGTGGACACCTGTAGCAACAAATATAGTTACGTCCGTTATCAATACTCTATCTATCCAAATATTTCCTGCCAAAAATTGAAAATTGACAATTTCTAGTCTGAAGTAATTATCAAACATCGATCTTTAGTAGACATAACATTGGATAGATTATTATTAACAGGCTTTAGTTCTCTATGGTAAATCATAACTACGTTTTACTTTTACTCTTGAACTAAGAAACGCCCGATGTAGTACTATAGATTCTACCATATTGATATTGAAACTGTATTGAGTCCGTATTAGTTTCAAGAACCATTATATATCAGCCAGCAGGGCGGGGGGTGGCGGCGGTCGATAACGCGATGCTTCTAACGCACCGAAATTTGGAGCAGAATTTTCGGAAACACATTACACATTCAAGTTTTAATGGAAACGATCTTGAAAAATTGATTTGCTACCAAAACGCACAATGTAATGAGGGTAATAAAGAAAGGAGATTGTTACATAATCAATTTTGAATTAAAAATTAATTAATGATTAAATTTATTTATAGCTTATCATCAAGCTACGAACCAAAGTTACGCTTAAGTTATAGTTATTTCATATGGAAATAAAACAATTCACTTACTTTGGCGAAATTGAAAGTTCCCCAATATGTTTGCCAAATAAACGTTATAGCCAACGTTCTGCACTCATTTGTTATAGAAAATTAAATTCCTTAGGACAAGATTTCAATTTACATTTAAACGACTTTATAGTATTAAAATTCCTACTTTAAAATCTTGATTTTTATGTACACGGCTATAATGTTCTTCAGTAATATAATAAGTTAAATTAAAAATGCTTTATATATTCGTCATATTATGAGAAAAAATCAAATAATGTTGATTTTGTATTAGTCGGTAACAATATGTAACGCACTAATAAGTTTCTAAGCAAGACGTAAAAAAAAACAATTATATAAATGGAGACCTTAATTTCTCGCACCACCTTCAAGGCTTAGCAAATAATAGTGTAGTATTTAGTATTTGTAGTGCAATTGCATTCGATACGAAATCACTCAACCGTTATTTTCAGTCATTGTAGTACTTTTTTGGCGTTCAAAAAAGTAGCGGAAAGCGAATGTATAATATTCTGGAATCTAAACAAGGACAGGTTATTGACCCGGGAAGCAGATTTAAGAGATCCACTTAACCAATGTCGAGGCAACGACGCATAAAACAAGGTACGCCCTAACCGTATCGTGAGGTGACATTAATGATATCTACGCTTTTGATTTTCTTATGCTTTTATCTATACCGAAAGATACATTTAATAGACAGATCATTATATTGATGGTTGAGGCAATGGTGCAAAATGATTTCGATAACAAATCAGGTAAATACCTTAGTATTTAAGGCGCTTTCCCAGTCGCGCGTGTATACGCCCACACCTACGTTCCACTAACGCAAATTCGGTGAAGTCTACGTCATATGAAATGACAGGACACGATAAGTGGCACACTAGCGCATATAACGCGCGTATCGCTTTCACGCGCGACATACTGTATAAAGCGCACTAATCACGAGTAATATCTGCACCTTGTAGTTTGCTTATTATTTTGTTTGGTGGATAAAATCTAAACAAAATGATCATAATGAAGACACTAAGTCTGAAGTTGGAGTTGAGTGATATTTGCAATAATTACAATTGCAATTGTTTATGTTAGCTAGTTTTAACACAAGATCAAATACGCTTTTTAAATCTATTTGTTTACACAATACTAGAATTTTAATAAGGAAATCTGAAATATAATTTGTTAAACTACACATGCGTTCAGTTTTTCCGCGAAGTAACCAGTGAGTCATCAATGTTCATGTTGTCGTCATTTAATCAGTCGTAGGTCACAGTTCAAAAGCTGCAATTGATAAGCATTCCCTACTTTAATGATGATTGTAGGTAAACCAAAGTTTTCCTACACTAAAACATTCCAATTCCTAAATAAGCAACCATATAATAAAATACCATTGAAACAACGCTATTAATCAATATTCTAGCGTTAACCCAACTCTATTTGATTGTAATTCACCGAGCAATCAATACCCTTTTCAGGCGATAACTAAATTTGTATAGGCTTTAACCGAATTTCCACCGAACACTCCAAAGCTCTCACAATTCCAACAATAAATGGCCAAGACTAGATGATATTATGCTAGATAACTATTTGTGACCCACGGTTTTATCCCAGCTGGAATAATTACTTGTATATTTTTTACATAATTATAGGACTCAAAGGATAAGGTCCCGTCTTACAGCTCATCTATATTATACAAAATGCTATTAATGTTAAATCTAAAATGTATGTACAAAACTATTACCTAATAATAGGACACAAATATATTATACTCTATAGTTATTTATTAAATCTGCGGCTATTTTATCCGCATGTATAAATTATTTTCAATCTGATGTTTTAAAAAATCTGACTTGGTTATTGTAATTGATAAGGCGCTAAGAAATTAAGGTTAATAATAATCTTCTAATAATAATCTCGTAGATTTAGTTGAGAATAAAATATTGTATGAATTATTACAATTACACACCCCTTCTGGGACATGATCAAAAATGAATCTCTGAATTGATACAATTGATTGAAATTTTAAAACCATCCTGCATGTACGTACAGTTTCATTTTATTCTATGTATTTATTGTTTCAATAACAAATTGTTAGAATTATCTCAAGATCCCGAAAACGTGGCAGGACTTTAAGGGTATTTCGGTATCGGAATTACTAAATATTCTCAATTACTGACCTATCGGTAATATTGTCCGTCACGTGCCTGGCACGTGAAGAAACTACCCTTCATTTATCACAGAAATGTCACGTTTTCAATATTTATAGTAATAGGTTATTATAATACGAGAGTCGACTACGTGATTTCGATGTTTATCTGTTTTAAATAGATATTGTTTATAGTTAATTAGTATTTATTTCCCGGATTGCCTATGAACTTAGTATATGAGAATTTTAAAATACAAAAATTACCCTAAATAACAATTAAAGAATTAAAATTTGTTTTTTTCATTATTACACTATTTTTGTTAGCTCATATAAATTAAGTTAAAAAAGATATATTACCTACTTATCATTAAAATATTTATACAAACATAAAACATTATCAGTATTTTTTTGTATATAAAAGTACTATTAATATACTCGTATTAAATTGAAAAGATGTTACGATAGTTTTAACATTACTTATAACGTATTTTATTTCATCGTAAGCAGAGATAAATCGAAATATACGAGGGTATCAAACATGAACGGGGCCTCAGGCGGCAATACTAACTTAAAAATATATTTTAGAGAAAATAGTAATAAAAATCTCAGTTACGTTTATTAATTTCCCTTCAAACATAATGATAACTCGATTTTATATACATTAGATAGGTTAATACAATTTTGAAATATTTACTCTGTTTTCTTTACTGGATCTCCATAACCAAAAGTTACCTTTAAAGATGCAATGTTAAGAATACTAAAACACATAATAATGCAGACGATGTAAAATTTATTCTACCTCTAAAGACATTTCAACCCATAAACCCTTACATAAAACGTGACACAAAATCCACAGTAGAAACCGAAAAATACAATGGAATACCAAAGCATCTGCATCCCCACCAATAATGGGGTAAGCAAGCAATTTTCAAAAATCGAAGCTCCATGTGCAAACTTCCTGAATCCCGGGTTCTCACGCACCGACGGGAGGCGCAACCCCCAGCCACCCCTCGCCCGGTACGTCTAGCTCGCTACGACCTCGAAACTTGAAATTCAAAGATAAATGGTATTGCAGAATCAATCGGCAATTTACAGGTACCTTTATGTTATAATATATTTCATAAAGTTAGAAGAATTGTTCCTAAAATGATATTATTATACTAAGGTTAAAGGGTCACGTTTTAGAAGATATGCAAAAGAAAGGTTTGACATTTTCTAATTACAGTATTAGAGCTACTGTTTTCTGGTAATAGTGTAAATTAGATCTAAATAAGCCCTTCTAAATTACCGATAATTCCATAGGATTTATAATGCATATGCTATAATTTTATATCCTAATCTGAAATTAATATTATAGGAATGATTATTATAAGAATGTGTGTATTGATCAACATGTTTAGTTTGTACTAAACATTTTTACAAAGATACTCAACACGAAATAATAAGACGAATGAAAAGGAGATTATGCGTTCAGCAAAACTGAACGCCGAACGTTCAGAAAATCGAACACATTGCAAGCTTCCTGAAGGCCCGGTTCTCACGCGCCCTCGAGCCTCCCCCTCCCCCGCCCCCTACGTCTAGCTCAATACGACCTCGAAAAGTTGAGACTTAAGGAAAAACTCCCACTGAAGCAGGTTAATGAGTCGCAATTAGACTACATTGTTAACTTTCTGATAAGGTTACAAATCTCACCGTGTTATATTTTCAATAAAATGTCATTGTTGAAATGTTGGAAGATGTTTCGCTAATTGTTGTATTTGGAAACTGTTTTTTTTTTTCATTTTGGTATAACTTTTTTTAGGATTTATGCAGTGATATTAACTTAAAATGTTAATATTTAAATTCTTACTTACAAGAATACGAAAATACTTAATCGTTATATTGATATAATTAATAGTTTGAAGTGCCTTAAAAGTCATTGTACAACATTGTCCATTTTTTACACAAATATAACAAAACGCCGCGCATAGGAATTACACATGCATTTTCGTGAACTTTCAATTAACAAATTACCTGAAACAATACGTGGATAACAAAACATACTCTTTCAAATTATTTAAAACATTTGTAGATATGACAATATACGAATAGTATGAAATATACTTTACAAATTTAAATCAAACGAATTGGCGCTAATAAATATCACAACATAAAACTTTTTATATACTCGTATAAGGCATTAAAAAAAACGCATATAATTTGATGTAATTTGTGAATAAGTTGTTATATACTAATTTAACAAGAACATTATAAATTTAAAATTTTAAATAGCTACATTGACCTGCTGTTGACGTTTAACTTTGGATTTAATGATAATTTTATTCAAACGCATTAAAAAAGTTGAAAAATAATTGTATTTATTATTTTCTAACGCATTTCAAATACATTTTTTTATTCAATTATACATTTCAATGTTAAATAATGGCAAACACAATTTTCGCATTCAGCTGACCATTAAAATATTTTGTTTCCGTCAAGTTAATGTGAATTTGCAATTACGCCATTATTAAAATTAATTAGACATATATTTGTGCGTGGCGGATGTTTTGCAATACCATAAGACACTTGTGTGACCTTGTAATGCGTAATTAGTGATTTAATACTTATTAATTTCAGAAAAAAATAGTAAATGTATTTATGATATAGTTCCTATACTTATTATATTCTAGGATTTCCTGTGTTTTCTATTTTCACTTCTGAGCACCAATCTTACTCGAAATTTTGGCTCCATGAATTATATACGTATGTACATCATATGCATATAATTTAACCGCCATGATGTGATAATGTGCCTGTTTTAATGTGTATTGTCTGCAAATTAAACAGTGTTTTTTATAAGTATAATACAATATGTACTAATTTTCCTTCGTATATCGTTTAAGTGGTGTCGGTCGACTTCCTTATCCTTACTAATATTATAAATCCGGAAGTAACTCTGTCTGTCTGTCTGTCTGGTTGTCTCTTCTCCACGCTTAAACCACTGAACCGATTTTATTGAAATTTTGTAGAAAGATAGTCTGATACCCGAGAAAGGACATAGGATAGTTTTTATCCCGGAAATCCCGCGGGAACTAAGGATGGCGATCTAAGATCGATTAATCGGAGAATCCATCTTTTGGACCCAAAACATCGATTATTTTAATCGATATTAGTAAGGATTGAATCGTAAACTATTCATTTGATCAAGTGATGATCTTTAGCAAAGTTGTAGGTACGAATTTACAGTTTTATGTATGTTAGTATGGTATATTATTTTCTTTTAAACGCGTGCGAAGCCGCGGACAAAAACTAGTATAACATAATTTATTACCAGCACTCAAACTTGCCGAGAGATAAGAAGTGCATCGTCATATGTTTTCAGAAATATTCGAATTAAACGATTAGATAACTTGATATAATGTAAACAATACTCATTGTAGCCGGCACGTGTAAGTTATTTACGTTCCAAGATATGCAAGTGCATTGGAGATAAACAGTTTTTTTCCGGGAACTCGTTTGCAAAACATTGCGATTTCGGGTATGACGCGCATTGGTTCAAGGTTTACTGCGGAAAAATGTTATGATTCACTGTTTTTGTAATACATTGTTTTGTATAATTTAATTTTACGCAGTTTGCAGTTCACTTGATGATAAGTTGTCATTAAGTGCAAGGACAACTTTAACCAATGATTCCTAACGAAAGCAACTCACTGCGAACGAGAACGGGGCTTGGTGGTTATGTAAGTTAGCCCGCATATATTCTTTGACCAAAACACAACTGCTTCATGCTAACAATAGCAATTTGTTGCTATCTATAAGAATAAGTTAGAAATCCTCACGTGTTAAGTACTTATCCGACCACACTCCACACATAACCGTGCGTCGCTCCCACGGCGCCGGGTATCTTTTGAAGGTTTCCCCCTCGTAAACAAAAAAAAACCTGGATTATTATTATTATAAGAACCATTATCACTGAGTCTTTGATCAAAATAGAAAGCATAAAATTTGTTATTTAATTAAAATTACCAAAATATATTTATTATCTGCACATCCTTAAGGTTGACTGGTAGTAAATGCTACTTAGCATTACGTCCGCCTATTGTACGACTTGTTTTTATTGGTCAATAAAGTGTACTAAAAAAAATATAGTAGGTATATGCAAATACATTTATATTTGAGCAATTAGGTTACTTTTAAACAAAGTGAAAACCGATGTAATTTGCATACATTTCTAAGCATAATCCGCAATTCTTATGTATCTGCCTGAATTTATGCAGGTAATTATTAGTAAAAAAATATTCAACTCGTTCCTAATCAAACTCGAACTCGTTAGAACTGAATGGAATTAACGAATTAATTGAATAAACATAATTAAATTGAATTCTACCGGTTCGTGTATAATCATGAAGTACCTTATTGTTACAAAATGAACATGATAGTGGTAGCCTATTGTTCGAATTTGTAACAAATAAAATATTTTGTCTTCATAGGCTAATTGAAAATAGATATACAGATACTCACAGGAAAATGTACCTATTATATAATACGAATAAATGTACGTATTGAATTATTAAATAT
Source organism: Epargyreus clarus clarus (assembly GCA_014595695.2). Classification (NCBI taxonomy): domain Eukaryota; kingdom Metazoa; phylum Arthropoda; class Insecta; order Lepidoptera; family Hesperiidae; genus Epargyreus; species Epargyreus clarus. The sequence continues at coordinate 2,682,530 of JACTTY020000022.1, read as the reverse complement.
TTAATTTAATAGAACCAATTAAAAAGTAAAGTTCCCTTACATGTAATAGGATTACATTGCTAGATGTATGATATGTGTACATATACGTAAATATAACTGAGGTGTTTCTCTAATATAATAAAATCATCAAGTGACCATACGTAAATCTATTTTGAAGATACCACCATGACAACTATTTTTGCTATATAACAGCAGTGTTAAGCGCTGTTTTTTATCATTATATAGGTATCACGTTTTAGTCGGCAAAGCCTCAACAAGTCAAAATAATTTACATTCTATTATGTAGCACAGTTTCAAAACAATCTATTTAATGAACATCCAATTTAAATTGTTTTCTTCTTTATACTGAGTTTTTGAATTTGGTTGACTTTTTTGTTCAAAAGATTTTTGTCCGCACAAACCAACGGTCAGCCTTATTAGTGTGCGAATAAAATGGGATTCTTAATTGATGTGGGATCCAATTTTGCATAGTTCATCCTATTGAGGTTAAGGCCACATAGAGATTGTACGTTCGCATTTTTAAGTTGGTTTAGTCATATTTTAGACCTTTGAAATTTGGAATAAATAAAAGAAATAATCATCTAGTTGTCTATCTTTACATAAGTAGAGCAACTGTAAAGTTATATTGCTTTTTCAATTTAATAATCAGTTGCGTCATAGATTCGTTTATTTTGAAGGCGCGTGGATCGACGCAAATAATATCTATAAGAAATCTCTCGAATGCTGTGTAGGCGCACCTTTAGCCAAAAATACTAAAATTATCATTCGCCAATGTCAACGACCCCTTTATCAATTCGCAAGATTTGGACGTACGAGCTCGTATGAGTGTGATCGTATTGACGCGATAAGTGTTAATGTGATTGTTACACTTGGGATTGGGCGCTTCTTTATTGGGATGACAACGGCACGGCACCGATGCTGTCAGAACTTCTGTCATTTTTGCCAATGCTGTCCATAGACACAAATGTAAATGGATACACGCGCTATATTCTTGATTAAGCAACGTTGGACGCAGACAGTTGAAATGGGTGACCTGTAGTGGCTACATTTTTCATTTGATAACAGTGTAGTTGTTCTTAGTTCAAGGCTTTATGGGCAGTTTGGTAAGATCCCACGGGTAGTACACTAAGCGTTACCAATGCTATTGGACTTTGGTGGAATACCGTCAAGGCCTTTTTAAATCGATTAATTATATTCAACAACTTAACTCCAGAAGCCCATAAACGTTTCCTTGCATTAATTAATTAGATAAATATTACTATTAACAGCCATAATAACATTTTTCTAGTAATATATACAGCGTACGGTCCATGGAATCAGTATTTTATATAAGAGATACATGAACAATAAATAAATAAATGTAAGGAAAACAATATCATAATTAGTGACTAAGATACAATAATGATAAGTAATATCAGATATCACTATGGTAAGTAAGACAGGTTGCCATGAAAAGGATAAAGGTCATACGTAGCCGTTGACAACATCAATATATGTCATGTTATCACCAAGCAAAATATCTATTATCCAAAAATAGTCACAGATTATAGACATAATGTGTTCAATCATAGTCCTAAAATGTAGTCTTCTTTTTCCTCAACTGTTAGGGAATTGTATCATATTTATATCAAACAGTAGAGAGTAGGAATTTTGACAGCACACTTCGAAAGTCTGAGGTTGAAATCACAAGCATGCACTAATTTGTCGAAACTTTGTGTGAATAGTTAATTTTATCAGTAATTTTAAGAATAAAAAACCTCAATATTTTTTTTTGGATTTTCACTATCATCTAGAGTTGAATATGACAAATGTCATTACTATGCGTTAAGTTTACTCCTAAAAAGGAAAAAGGTAAATTAAAATACTAAAAAACTTATTGTACATAGGTATATAGTACATATAGTATATAACTCAAGGAAAGCTATATCCACGTTTATCGTGGCGGATTGTGACCCAAATCTACAAAAAATACATACAAACACTCCAAATGACTAGTTCCAAACAAAGTTAACATACGGAGCGAATATAATCCATAAAACCATTCGAGGTACAAGCATTAGCAATGTACGATCGATGGCGTTGCCTCATAAATTATTGAGACTCCTTTCGGGGACACGCGGGGGGCCGCAACAGTGAACCCCCAATAATTTCAATCAGGTGCCCAATTACCGTTCTGGATATGCTACAAATATTTTTAAAGTCTAAGGTAGGTAACTCATGATTTGAATGCTACGATATTATTTTTACTTTAAAATATCGTAAATTTGAAGGTACCAGAATATTCTGTAGTTCGTCTGTAAGAGCACAAATTCTACATTTATTTGCCTTTTAGTAACATTCAGGTCAGGTCAGTGGCTACTTTACATCAGATGCACTGCAAGCTCGTTTTATTTCCGGTCCATAAATAGATGTATATTTTAAAGTTTAATAATAATCAAGTTTTCAGAGAATGATAATTTTAAACATTCTTAGTACCTAATTAATATTGATAATTATAATAATCTGCTATATACTCTTATATTATACAAACGTATATTCTTTATTACGTTTATTAGGTGTAAGAGTGTTTACACAATAATTAATATACACATTACATGGGATTAAAAAAAAAATAACTCCATTTAAATTTGTTAAATACAAAAAAAAATTTTAACAAAAAAATAAAACCGACTTCTATGTCACTACAAAGTAAAAAATAATTGAAATAAATGTTGGTTTAGTACATATTTCTGAAGTCGGCGCTCAATATATTTCGTTTGATAACAGCGTGTCCAATATGAGCGCCGACTTCAGAAATATGTACTAAACCAACATTTATTTCAATTATTTTTTACTTTGTAGTGACATAGAAGTCGGTTTTATTTTTAACCGACTTCGAAAAAGGAGGAGGTTACTCAATTCGACCGTATATATATTTTTTTTTTTTTTTTTTTTTTTTATGTTTGTTCGGCGATTTTTTTCGCGATGCCGCGACCGATCGACATGATTCATACACCATTGTATGCGGCTAGTTTCACAGGGGGTCCCATTTCGAGGAAATTTGAAAATTTCCGCCAGTTTTCCGGAAAATTGGAAAAACCCGATTTCATATAAACTTGAATAAGTCGAGTATTTCTTAACCAATTTTAATTTTCTTTTTTTCATATGAAAGGGTGTTTCGTTGCAGTACTTTCCTACCTTAACATTAGTACGCTCTGATGATTAGAATTTAAGTTATGGGGTGGAACTCATCATCACTACCCCTGCTTTTTACATGTTTTATGACAACTTACCTTCTGCCCACTTAATTCTCATGAAACTTAAAATGAACATTGAGTGTCTAGGTTATCATGATATGATGGAAAATTTGACCTTCAACTCTTCAACCCTGGTAATGCAGAAGTGCCTCCTGCCTCAACCATACAAGTTAGGCATTTGGAACTTATGGATATTTAATAAAGTCGATAAGTTGAGATATATGATGGAAAATTTGACCTTCCACTCTTCAACTCTGATAATGCAGAGGTGCCTCCTGCCTCAGCCATACAAGTTAGGCATTTGATGCTTATGAATATTCAATAAGGTTGATAGGTAGAGATATATGATGGAAAATTTGACCTTCTACTCTTCAACTCTGATAATGCAGAAGTGCCTCCTGCCTCAACCATACAACTTAGGCATTTGGAGCTTACGAATATATGATAAGGTCTTTGAGTAGAGGACATATGATGGAAGATATGACCTTCAATTCTTCAATCCTGATGATGCAGAGGTGCCTCCCATGTAAAGTATATAGATTAGACATTTGTTGTAATGAAGTAGCTAGACAGAGATATATGATGAAAAATTTGACCATCAACTCCTTTATCTTTTCTTAACTATTGAATTAAGGTAAATTGGACCGGTTCGCTCGCAGAGTTTTACCACCTAGTTTGATTTATTTACTTATCTGTTACTACCTAACCTAGCCAATAATTAGTATCTCATAAAGCTTCGCCTATAGTGTTTCGTATTGAATTGGTTAGGTTAGGTTGGAACATATAAGACAATATAAAACTAAGCGAGAAGGGCGCGGCAGCGCCCTGCGAGCGGGTGGGTCCAATCCGTATCTATTCAGACCTTACCTTTATTCATGATCACATTTATACAATTTTACATAATATAAATACAAACGTTAGCATATCATCACTAAAAAGGGTGAAAAAAAAAATTTTTAACAAAAAAATAAAACCGACTTCTATGTCACTACAAAGTAAAAAATAATTGAAATAAATGTTGGTTTAGTACATATTTCTGAAGTCAGCGCTCAATATATTTCGTTTGATAACAGCGTGTCCAATATGAGCGCCGACTTTTTTCACCCTTTTTAGTGATGATATGCTAACGTTTGTATTTATATTATGTAAAATTGTATAAATGTGATCATGAATAAAGGTAAGGTCTGAATAGATACGGATTGGACCCACCCGCTCGCAGGGCGCTGCCGCGCCCTTCTCGCTTAGTTTTATATTGTCTTATATGTTCCAACCTAACCTAACCAATTCAATACGAAACACTATAGGCGAAGCTTTATGAGATACTAATTATTGGCTAGGTTAGGTAGTAACAGATAAGTAAATAAATCAAACTAGGTGGTAAAACTCTGCGAGCGAACCGGTCCAATTTACCTTAATTCAATAGTTAAGAAAAGATAAAGGAGTTGATGGTCAAATTTTTCATCATATATCTCTGTCTAGCTACTTCATTACAACAAATGTCTAATCTATATACTTTACATGGGAGGCACCTCTGCATCATCAGGATTGAAGAATTGAAGGTCATATCTTCCATCATATGTCTCTACTCAAAGACCTTATCATATATTCGTAAGCTCCAAATGCCTAAGTTGTATGGTTGAGGCAGGAGGCACTTCTGCATTATCAGAGTTGAAGAGTAGAAGGTCAAATTTTCCATCATATATCTCTACCTATCAACCTTATTGAATATTCATAAGCATCAAATGCCTAACTTGTATGGCTGAGGCAGGAGGCACCTCTGCATTATCAGAGTTGAAGAGTGGAAGGTCAAATTTTCCATCATATATCTCAACTTATCGACTTTATTAAATATCCATAAGTTCCAAATGCCTAACTTGTATGGTTGAGGCAGGAGGCACTTCTGCATTACCAGGGTTGAAGAGTTGAAGGTCAAATTTTCCATCATATCATGATAACCTAGACACTCAATGTTCATTTTAAGTTTCATGAGAATTAAGTGGGCAGAAGGTAAGTTGTCATAAAACATGTAAAAAGCAGGGGTAGTGATGATGAGTTCCACCCCATAACTTAAATTCTAATCATCAGAGCGTACTAATGTTAAGGTAGGAAAGTACTGCAACGAAACACCCTTTCAAGCACCGTATTTTAAAATGTTTTAAAAATCACAAATGTAATATACCGCTGTTAAAACAGTATAATTGAACGTATAGTGGACCAAATAGTGAGTGACAGTGTTTGCAAACATTAAGAAAGCCGATAAATATAATAAACTGAATAGCAATAGTACGGAGTGAATACATCAATCTAAAGTTAAAATTGTAATATAGGAATTATATTAAATAGTAATCTCATTGCCTGACTAAGTTATAGTGTGTGACGTAAATAACAGGTGTTTAATACAATAATACAAGGGATCAAAATAATATACCCAAAACTAATGAAAAACATTTTATAAGTGCCAGTGAATCAAGTGCTAGTTGGGGTATCATTAAAAAGTTAAAACAAAGTACCGACATATATTGACAATCAGCTGTGATTCAGCTGATCAAACAAGCACATACGGATTACAAAATTCATCCATCTGGTTAATACGTACTGTGGTGTAAAGGCGCCGGTACGAGGACCAAAACGTTCATAGTGCTCGGCAAGGCGTGGGTTCGAGACCCGTGGATTTGAAATTATTTTTAACAAATATCTTTGAAACAAATTTTTTTCTACATAAAATTGCAAGACAAGATGGATAATATTACAAGACGCAAAAAATTCAACGCTCAAATTCGGAAGTAAACATTTCAACGTTAAATAATAGCAACGACGATATAAACTCATGTCTAAACTCAACAATAATAAGTTTACACAGTGAAACTCAGAATAGCCCACAATCTACAATATACAACGACCTAATAACAGAGTTAGAAACCACACGCCAGAAACTAATAAGCGCGGACTTAGAAATTGATAACCTTAATAGTGAAAATAACCAGTTAAAACACACTATCCAAGAACAAGCGAAGCAAATAGACCTGTTAAAGAAACTCACAAAAGAATTCTCACCAGCCACTAATAGTTCAACAACTCCAATTAGTAGACGGTTACTTAATATTAAAATGAGAACTCCGAGAGTATCGCCGGTACATTTAGCAAAGAGTGAGTTAGCTAAGCTCTACACTACACCAAATAAGACATCTGAATTAACAAGCAATCCTCAAGCTAAAGGAACGATTTGCGAATTAAATGAAACGTCTCGTAATAAACCTGATGCAAGCTCTAAAAACATATGCGACGTAAAAAATGAATTTAGCAAACAATTACCTACAAACGTACTAAATTGCCGTGTTATCATAATAGGTGACAATCAAGCACGCAATCTCCGACCACATCTTCAGAAACTTTTAGGGTCAAAATACACTGTAACTAGCTTTATAAAACCGTACGCGACGCTAGGAGAAGTTGTGTCATCAATGAAAGAAGAGATAGAATGTTTAACAATGAACGACTGTGTCATATTGCTAGCAGGCAGTAACGATAAAATCCTTTTGAATTTTCTTCAAAACTTGACAGTTGGCTATCATCAGTCACTAACACGAATATAATTGTCGGTGAAGTTCCTAAAAATTATTACTTGCATGAAATAAACTAAATTATAATCTGAAATTCTACTGCAGTAAATATAAGAATGTTGTGTATACTGATCTAAATTATAGTAGAGTAATACCTAGGTATAGTTTTTTCACTATTCATTTGGCTAGATCGATGTTAAAGAGATTCTTTGTATCTCTTATAAGCAAAATATGAAAGAATATTTATTATCATGCAAAAAGAACAACTCTCAAAAAAATGCTAGCTCGCAAACAGAAATGTATAATTGTTTTGTCTGTCACTTATGCAATAAAAATATAAATACTGATTCGGCCATAAATGTTGACATAAATCCAATATGTACAATTGACAATTCTGTAAACAAGGACAATTTATTTCGTGTTTAATTATATTAATGTACTTCATCAAAACATCAATGGACTTGTAAACAAATCGGACTTGCTCACTGTGGCTCTTGAGGAACTTAATAATGACCGTTTAGATATTGATATAGTATGTATAACTGAACACAATATGATTAGTGGTGATGAGTACTGCTTAACAGTACCAAATTATACCTTAGCATCCTCTTGCATGCGTAATAATAGACATGGAGGTTGTTGCATATTAATCAAAACTCTAATTAAATATAAAGAATTAAATGAAATAAATAATTTATCAATATTGGGCGTGATAGAATGTGCTGCGATAGAACTCTTAGAATATCAGATGTTTGTAATTTGTATATACAGATCTCCGAATAACAATGTAAGGAAAATCGAATTATTTTTTAATAGGCTTGACGACATTTTATCAAAATTTGATTTAAAAAAGAAGTTCTTAGTGATGTGTGGTGATTTTAATATTGACATGTTAAGAAAAGATAATGTACCTAAAGAATTTAAGAAATTAATGTTAAGCCATAATTTGCGAATAGAATTTAATCAACCAACGCGCTTAATTAGTAATTCTTGTATTGATAACATTATACATAATATGAGAGGTTGTAAAAGTGAAATAAGAGAGTTTGCTTTATCCGATCACACCACACAAGTAATTAGTTGCCCTATTAAGAAAAAATGTAAAGTAAGTTTTTGGTACATACATAAACGTGATTATTCATTACAAAACTTAGAAAAATTCACTAAATATATAAAACAACTAACATTTAGCGAAATTTATGAGACAGAAGATCCAAATAATGCATTCGATAGTTTTCATGATCTATTCAAATTGATATATGATTTATGTTTCCCAAATAAAAAAGTTAAAATATCGGTTAAATCCAAACCGAAATGGATATCACGTGGAATTAAAGTATGCAGCAAACGCAAACGTGAATTACTTTGGACGTATAGACGTTGTCGCAATGAAACAAATTATCACAATCTAAAAGTATATACTAAGCGATTTAAACATATCATTAAACAAACCCAGAAATCCCAAAATAATTTTTATATCAATTCTGCTCTCAATAAATCAAAAGCAACATGGGCAATTATTAACAGCACCAAAATAAAACATCCAAAAAATGAAGTAAGACAACTAGATATTAACGGAAAACAACTTATTCAGGTTAAAGAAATAGCAACAGCATTCAACAATCATTTTGTAGACATCATTCAGAATCAAAGAAATAATGTGTGTAAAGCATCTTTGTCTAACTACACAAATATCAATTCAATGTTTATGCCTCCAGCACAGCCGAAAGATATTCACATAATAATCAATGAGTTAAAAAATGCAAAAAGCGTAGGTTATGACGGTATTCTAACAAAGATTATTAAAAGAGTATCAGATACAATAGCACCGGTACTAAGTCATATTCTTAATATGTGTATGCAAAAAGGTATATTTCCTAATAAATTGAAGAAAGCTATAATAAAACCGTTGTTAAAAAAGGGAGATCCATCAAATATCAATAACTACAGACCAGTTTGCACTTCTACCAGCATTCTCGAAAGTATTTGAAAAATACATTTATAATGCCATTTATAATTTCTTAGAAGCAAATTCTATTTTATGCCACCAACAGTATGGTTTTAGGAAAAATAAAAACATCAACATGGCAATCTATAACTTGTTGCTATCCGTTATGACGAACATTGACAAGAAGCAACCAACGGTTGCGCTATTCATGGATATCACTAAAGCTTTTGATCACGTAAATCATAAAACTCTATTAAATAAAATGTACAATTACGGTTTAAGAGGGCTAGTTTATGATCTCATGAAATCCTATCTAACAGGAAGAGAACAGTATACAGCGATATCTAATACATGTATTAAGACAAAAACAGTAAAGTACCACGAATCAGATTGTAGAGCGGTAACGTACGGCGTTCCACAAGGCAGTATTCTGGGACCTTTGATGTTTTTGATCTACATCAATGACCTACCAAAAACGGTCAGCCATGAAATGACTCTATTTGCAGATGACAGTACTGTTTTATTTACCAACAATGATGAAAAGAATTTAGAAAATGATGTTAATAGGTCACTAACTCAAATAATACAATGGTTCGACCAAAATAATTTAACAATAAATTTGAATAAAACTAAAATTTTAACATTTAAGAATAAAAACAAATTAAATATTAATTATAATGGAATTCCAATTGACGACACAGAGGAAATAAAATTTTTAGGTTTAAACATTGACAATAAAATGAATTGGAAATCTCACATTGACGCTGTATGCAAAAAATTAAGTAAATATTCATATATGCTACGTAAACTACGAAATTTAGTTAATGAGTCAACTGTATTAACGGCTTACCATGGTTTCGTTGCTACTACTTTAAGATACGGAGTTATATTTTGGGGAAACTCTACCAATAAAGAGCTTGTGTTCAAAGCCCAAAAAAGATGTATCAGAGCAATATGTAATCTAAACCAAAGAGATTCTTGCAAACCTTATTTTAAAAAATTGCAGATACTTACTCTACCTTCACTTTACATATATGAATGTGCAGTTTTTGTGAAAACAAATATTAATATGTTTCAGTTCCGTTCAGGGCCACGGCATAAAGATAAACTAGCGTCACTTCCCAGTCATACACGCCTGTTTAGTCAAAGTTTTTACGGAAGAGCTCCAATTATATATAATAATATACCAGAGTCTATACGATGTTGCAAGAATATTAATATATTTAAAAGTAATTTAAAAACATATTTATTAAACAAATGTTATTACAGTTTAAATACGTTCTTAAGTGACAACAGTAGCCGTTCCGATTTGTAACGAAGTGCATGGTTTTACTTTTAATCATTATTTAATTTACCTTGACGATATTCCCATTGACATATATTACATGACATATTTTAATTGTTTGGAATTTATTATAATGAAAATACGAATTTTAAATTTTAAATTAGATTGTTCAACCTACATATATATATTTGTAAGCCACTCAGTGGTAGAATAAGCGATCGTCCAAAATTGTTTTGACACCCAACAGCCATTATATTATGTTTACCTTATTCACAAATAAACTGATTTGAATTTGAATTTCATATGAAAAAAAGAAAATTAAAATTGGTTAAGAAATACTCGACTTATTCAAGTTTATATGAAATCGGGTTTTTCCAATTTTCCGGGAAAACTGGCGGAAATTTTCAAATTTCCTCGAAATGGGACCCCCTGTGAAACTAGCCGCATACAATGGTGTATGAATCATGTCGATCGGTCGCGGCATCGCGAAAAAATCGCCGAACAAACATAAAAAAAAAAAAAAAAAAAAAAAAATATATATACGGTCGAATTGAGTAACCTCCTCCTTTTTCGAAGTCGGTTAAAAAGGTATTACCATACGATCTTTAAATCTAACCTTCACAACACATTTCCAAGACTACTGTTAACAGTTGGCTTAATATTGTAAATTATTCACAACGTTACCTTAACATTAATAAGGACGCTTCACAATATGAATATTTAAAAAAGCGGATTCGCTATTTCTAGGCAAAGTCGTTTATTCACCGACATAAAATTGAATAAGTATTCCATAAAATATCTTTATTAACTGACAACATATTTTTATACAAATTTATGGGTTTTACTACATTTTAGGCTCTGCGGTCCCGGTAACGATGATTCCGATAACGAAAACGATAGTTCCGGGATCAATTCCCGACCGAAACAGACGTCTAAATGTCGTTTTTAAGTTCTTATTCTAGGTCTGGGTCTTATCAGGGTTTTATGACACCCATTACGCAAGAAATCCTAGTACTAGGGAACCATGGGTGTAGAGAACGGTATGTTTCTATCCCTTATACTTAGACAAGTACATATCGATAATCCCCGTAGACTGCTAATTACGAAATAAGGATGAATAAAGAAAACAAAATATGATTTTTTTTTTTTTTACTACAAATATTCAAAATACTGCCCTAAGTAACCTAGAAAATCTTAAACGGATAGTTACTAGTAGGAGTCTAGTCAGTTCGTTCGATAGCTAGCTAGAAGCCTTCAAATAATGCGTTTCGGGTCTAATTAGCATCACATTACCATTTGGCATCTCGCGTGGCCTCGGCAATGGCTCCGATTGATATCAGCGGTGCATGTTAACACAATGTTCAGTATATCTGTTGAATCATTTTTTTTACTTGTTGCTAAAGTACATTTTTTCAAATGGATGTGTATGTTCCCATAAGTGGTTAATATAGTTGTATACGTAGGTAATTATTTTGTAGGTACTTATTTACATAATTAAGCTTATATGTAAAAGAATATATTAAATTAATGAATACAACACAAAATCATATTTATTTCTATACAAGTTTTGATAGATACAGCTTTGTTCATGAAGTACACATTGTATAGCAGAATACTTTGGTCTGCCAGGGCACGCGTCTGACACGTTCTATGTCTGTAACGCTCGTTGTTAATAATAAATCTATCCAACGTTTTGCTTACGACATTTGATAATTGACCTACTAAAAGTTGTCAAATTTTAATCTTCAGTAGGCAAAAATTGATAGATTGACGGACATAGATGTATGTATATGAACGTGATATGAACCTGGTGAAATTCCGAAAAGTCCTCCTGTCCAGTAAAATAATCAGTGACCAAAGAAAATGGAGTGTAGCTTATTCTACGCGAAACACGTCCGATACAAAGATTACCGCTACGATGTAGCACTTTTACGATCTTACTGTATGCGAAACGACCAATTTCCTTATCAGTTTAACATTTTGTCAGGTTAGGAAGACGTGTTAGAAGTAGAAATTTTGACCGAAGATCTATTATTTATAATCATCTACCAAAAAATATTAGCGGGAGAAACTTTGGGATTGCCAAAATTTTAAATTTTAAAGTATGAACGCAATTTTGAAAATCATTCATTCCACCCACAATAATCATGTAAACAAATAAATAAATATTTTAATTCCACTAAAGAATTATAAATTTTTAGATATAAATGTCATATTAAATAATTGTGCAATAAATATTAATTTTCATTTTCTTAAATCACGTTCTATTTTTATATGATTAGTTTACAAATCCAAAAGCAGACTAAACAATAGTTTATATTTAGTTTTGGCACAGAACTCGTACGCGCTACGCAGTTATCAATCAAATCTAAAAGATAAGAGATAGCGCTTATCTTTTACTACATTTTGTTCAGTAACTTGCTAGATGGAGTGCAAAGATTACTTTATTATTATTATATTGCTGATTTTACTTGAACATCTTCAAAGTAGTGTATTAACTTTAATAGTTAAACTTTGACATGGTAGACAGGCTACAAACTACAAGGCAGATACCGACACCAGAGTACCCTTACCAGGAGTTTTTACGTTTCGACAAATATGACTGTTTTGGTATTTGTTTACGTATTGGCCCATACGATTTCCTAGTTCTGACGCAATCCGCTAGGGGCGCTGATTGGAACTTGTATGGGCAAACAAGTAAACAAATACCAAAACAGTCATATTTGTCGAAACGTAAAAACTCCTGGTAAGGGTACAGTGGAGATTTGCAATCCGAAATAATTCGCCAATTTACGGCCCCATGTCATAGCGTTCCAGAAATACTTTAAGTTATGTTATAATCAATATTTATGACCATTCAATTGTCTCAAAACCTTTACGCAATGAAACAATTTATTGTTGAAGTATTGTTATTGACTTAAGTTGAATACACAATTACACAACTTACTTAAATTGCTTAGTTTATAAAATGTACAAAATCTATCAAAGAGTGAAAATAAGTTTGTCAGTGAGTAGTTTAACAACCATTAAGTGAGGTAGATATCCAATTCTCCGAGGATTACTATAACATCATTAATATTCTCCTTTTTTCAAACTAATCTGAAGATTTCATTGATCAATTTGTTCATGAAAAAATGAAATGTACAAATAAAACTTTAAAATGTGTTGAACATTTTTGGCATTACAGACTTGTAAATATGTTAGTAGTGCAGTTCTAAACAATGTTATCAGTGTAACGTGAATCACATGTAGATTATGAATATTTTATCAAATGTGTCTAATCTTTACTGATTGCGTAGGTATTTCTATCATATTTAGCAAGGTTTCTGAGTACTGGAAAATTTTGATGATCTTTAAGGGCCCTTGCAAACTTTAGAATTCACCCACATTTTAAAGAATTATAATTTTCCTTACATTTCATCTGCTTATAATCCTCATGAAAATTAAAAACCTCTTATATATATCCACGGAAAATTGTGTTTTGTATTTTTTTAAGAAGTACTAAAAAACTTTTAAGAATTAAAATGAAATATTATTTTAGAAGCTAGCTGGCTAGCTAGCTAAAGGGGCTTCATTCTGAAGCCCCCACCATGAAACTCTTAGGGATAAGAAGATTCTGTTATTACTCATGTTCATATTTTTATTTTTTTTTAATTCTTGTTTATCCATTTATATATGTTTTTAAATTTTGGTAAACAGTATGAATGTTTTTACAAACGTTTATATTATTATGTTTTTATCATAGATTAAAAATTTAGTGCGTAAATATAAATGTTCCGTTGAAATTATCTACAAATTATTCTGTTCCACTTCATTGATAAAAGTATACAATTACCAAACAAACTAAACACCCAAACTTACCTTCGCAGTACAGTGTGACGTCAGCGAGACTCTCCGAGTTCCAGAGGTTCGCGAACGAGGTGGCCAGGTTGGATCCGAAGCTGTTCCACTTGAGGCAGTACTGCTGCTGTTGGGAGTCCATACCCGGGCCGCCTCGGATACCTGCCCTGTTGGAACAGACAAGGTAAGGTTAGATAAGTTGTTTAACTATAATAATTATAAACAATATATCGGCCAAGCGTAGGTTGTGTACTACCAAATTTTTAACTATACATATACTTAGCTGATATATGATTACATCCCTTGTGTAAATTCCAAGTTTCCATCTATCACGGTTCAGGAGATAGAGCTCAGCCAAATGTTAAACCTTTAGAAACGGTACAATAGATACGAAACACTATGAAATTAAATCAATCGATAGATGGCGCTATTGTTGAGATTAAAAAACTATTTTATATAAGGGCAACATACTCTTAGTTTACCTAATTAGTACAATTATTAAATAGTGCATACTTTTGTAGTTTCTGTTATGTTACAGAGTTGTTACACGCAGATATGTTGCAGAGTCGAAAAAAAACAATTACGCAATTTAAAACTAAATTAATGATAATTATGTCATCCCTAACGCAATAACCAAGAAACGGTATAAATAAGAAAGCCAGTAACTAAATTATGAACTTAGATTTAAGTTTACATCTTCTACGATTCAAAATTTAAAATAGTAGGTATGATATTTTAAAATCATTTGACAATGAAATTATCGTGTGTTCATTGATCATTTGTATGTTTGTATATAAATATAAATTTACTCGATTGTCAATTATTTAAAATTTGTACAGGTATTTTTTTTATATTAGTAGAAGTATCAGGTGTTAAGTCGTTAATTATTTCTACTCATGAAAATTTATAATTAGCGTTTCAAGTGCTATCAGTACTTGTTGAAAATTGATTGCCTTGTCATATTGTAAAATTTAAGAATATAATATTTTTTCATGTCATCATTTAAGCACTTCTACAGTTTTTGTCTTTTTTCTTGTGTATTTCTAAGTAACTAAGAATTTTAAATAATATCTCTACCGCTTAAATATCAACAATAAGGCCGTGTTATTTTTAAGATTAATTGGTTCTAAATTGAATAATTGCATTTAAAAAATACTTAAGTCTCTAAACATTTTTCTTGCAAAAGCTTTAAATATTAAGTTATAAGTATAATACATACGTATGGACATTGAGAAGAGGGGTTTGATCACGTGGTCACGTGTAGGCCAGAAGGAATATAAAAGAAATAAATATAGAACTGAGTAATAGGAAAAGAAGGGTAAATTTTAATATTATGCTTTTATAGATACTCATTAAAGTTTAAAATATTGCGACAAAAAGCCTTTCTTTAAAACGTCACTGAATTATATTTATGGAGTTAAGAGGTCGCGTATGTATAATTTGAGAAACAGTGATCTATAGTGCGTCGCAGTTTATTTCACGTAATTAATTAATGTTCTGACACATCACTTTAATTCAAATGAATGGAGTTGTTGTGTAAAGTACGTATGTAAATTCAAATTAATAAATCAAACAAGATCATACGATATTAACGATGACCACTAGGCATGCCTAAATCGATATTTTAAAATAAGAATAATTTGTATTAAAAGATTGAAAATATTCAGGAATATTCAATATACAGTTCTTCTGCACTCACCATGCACTAACGATAAATCGTTAAATATATAATTATTCACTTTCTAAAACATTCATGCTACAAACTCAATACTACGACATAATCATCAACTACGTGCCGTGGCTATTATTTATTTAAAATGCAGTATTGGTTTTCGGTGTATACCGTACACCTGAATAGCCCGCCATGAATTTATTATGCGGACACCAATGGTGGTATTTCCCACGTTATAGTATTGACAGGTGATGGCGGGTAATTTAGGCGTCACCCTTCGAAAAATCGACCAAAGAAACTAAAAATACTCCACAAAGACAGAAAAAATCAGGAAGTGGACAATGCGAGGTGTAGGAAAAGCATCAAAATAGAGATAATAAAGGAAAAAACTATTTAATACGACATTAACAAATAGGCTTGGGCGTGCACCTTGCGACGTCATCACGTTACGTAACAGCGACATTTAAAGCAACAGGTCACAAACGAAAATGTACAACAACAACAACCTTACGGCATTACAACGGCTCCGTTTAAACCCCATTCCGACGAAATACCACAAATATAGGCGAACTTCGAGAATGAGAGCAATTAATCAACGGTGCCACAGCGAGAGCGTAGGACCGAATGCGAGTGCAGGGCCGATACGGTATCGATTTGATTCCCAGGCGCTCCGTTACAGCCTAACTGTACATTTGCATGCGTGCACGTATACACGACCAGGCTAGCGAGAGCCCCCGTGGGTCTACGATCCGCCCTACGGCTACGGGTGGCTCGTTGTCGGCGGGGAGGGCGGTAGGTCCGTGTATACTGGAGGCCGCGGCGTTTCGGCTGCGACCCGGTTCCGGAATGCAGCACACGCGCAAGCGTAGTAGTGCTGCGGAGAGCGGGGGCGGCGGGGCGGTGCATCGAGTTGCGCAAAGCGGTCACTCGGCGCATCAATAGATGCAGCCGTCTACCAACAAAATGGCCGACCTAAGCCTACGATGCGCAGTAGGCTCTATGTTTGACGGATCAATTTATATTTCTGATTTATTGCCGATATCCATTCAACAGAATCAGAGTTGTTTGTCAATATATCTATTATAAACATAGACTAGTAAAGGTGGAAGTAGTTCTATGTACTGAAAACCGAAAGATGTTACGCGTTTTTTCCGAAAGGAAAAATAATATACATTATTATACGATGATACATTGGAAGGCAAAAATAATCGTCTCATTTATCTTAATGGCCGAACATGCAATTTAATATCAGCATCTAAGGTACATTTCTTGCACATTTTGAGAACATTGCTGGAACTGCATACTAAAATACAACGTCCAAATTAAATCAGCAGCTAAAGAACGTTCCTTGTACCTCTTAACGTCGTTTAACTTAAACTAATTAGCAATTTTAAGTCCGTACCAATAGTATAATCTTTGCACTTCTAAGGTACATTATTTGACATCGGTATTGGTTCATAGTACCAAGAATTAAGCCATAAATCTTGTGGATGTAGACGACCGATTTATAGGTGAACGTAAAACAATTTCTGCGGTTAGTCACCGATATCCGCCCCCATTCAGGTTAGCATGCTTAATGAAGCGTTTCTTAATTTTCTTTTATTGTAAGAAGCATGCAGAAGTACAAATAGATTTAGCACCATAATAATTTATTGCTTTATGTTTATTGTATGCATCGAAAAATCGCTTGCATCGTGTAAATAAGCTTTGGAACCGTCGTAACAAACTTTTACTAGTTAAACGTTCATTTTTAACCGACTTCAAAAAGGAGGTGGTTATCAATTCGGCCGGTATCTTTTTTTTTGTTTTTCTTACTTATAGATTTCTACGATTTACGTTTTCATAATGTTCCTTAACATTACACAGACGCAGTTTAGATGACTCTAGAGTACTTATTTAAAGTTTTCTTAAGTAAAAGACGTAGGTCAGCCTGAAATGAAGTTATATGGACAATCCTAACCATGTCACCGACGACACGTGGGTCTTAGGACTAAAATGTAATGCCTTATCAACTTGTTCAAGCTTGGTTCAAGCACGTTCTATGTAGGTACTGCCTTAAGAAAATCACGTATGGTACTAGTATCCTATTTCTAACTTTTCTCACGCAATTTCTTGAATTTCAATGGTAATAATATGTAGATTTTACGCGACAACAATATTTTGTTACCGGCTAAGCCCTTTTAAAACTTTTTATTAACAAGTTATTTTTTTTACTATGAAATTGAAATAGCTCTATGAAAAAAACAATTAATTAAAATCGTTATTAAAATGCATTAAAATTAAAACAATCGGCTGATATAGTAAAAATACAATAGAGATTATTTTTAGGTTATTTTGCATACGACCTTATACACTTACAAAGCTAGGTCGTCACCCAGTTTCCGTTAGACCTGGAAACTGAAAATCTAGGTCTAGGCGAGTTTAAGTTCCGGTTTTTGTAAGTGAGTTACTTTAACGGTTTTATGGTGTAGTAAAGTTTAGTTTATGAAAATGAATGCAAGTCATTACCATAATGTGTTTTATGACGAATAATGAAGGGTTTTCTGAAAACGACTATTTGAGTAACGCTATTTGAAAAAAAAACTACTAGAATGCTACATCTAATGTTTTTGCCATAATATTTATTTATTTACTGTATAACTGTTTAAATAGTACAAGTCTATACATTAATCGGATAACCGATTAATTTGCGACTATCGACTATTATATGATTTAAAGAAATGATATGCAATTTAAGATTTTTTTTGCAACTGAAGTTGGCTACAAATGTATTGCTACCCTTGAGTTAAAGCACCTTACATAAGTACATCTCCCTTACCTCACCTGTCAAAGGGCAACACAGCAGCTTAACACTGTTGTTACTAAGCAGACATAATAGTGCAGCGGTGGTGCCGAAGTTGACTGACAAAGGATTCTTCAGACTAAAATTAATTATAAAATCTTAATTGTAATTAAATCATGTCATAGAACAATTCCCACGGCGGCTATAAACAGATAGAGCAAACACGCGTTGCATTTGACCTAATTTTTTTGTCCGGCGCGTCCCCAACGATAACTGCGTTCAGCCACAGCGGAGTTTAACCGGAGTTTTATTACCGACTCGTTGAACCCACGTTTTACGACTTTACTATTGTCTTCAGAGTGTCTCGACTATATTAATTTGAACTCCTACGCTAAATGTAAGAATAAAGATCAAGTATACGCATTTGACGAAAAACTATCTATCATACGTACTTTGTAATGTAAGGTTACTGTAAAGTTGGATTTCTATTTATATCTACAATCATTAAATATGTCAGAACTGTGTCTGAGAGGAAAAAAATATTTTTTAAACATTATTCTAACAGGTATGGCCCATACATTCGTCGTAAAAATACGTTAAAACACGTTTTATAAGAGAATACTATTTTGCCTGTTATGGCACGGTCTATGTATGAGAGGTAAATAAACCCTTATTTCTCGTGCTTGATATGTGGCTACAGATTTACGGCCGGTTTATTAATAATAATTGGCGTTAACGACATAAAACATTGCACTGGAAGCTACTATCAGTAAATGACCACAACGAGACCTATTTTCCAACCACATGATTAGGTAAATAATTATAATTGTTTAATGTTATACACTGTGTCACTATCGGTACTTATTGTATGGACCCCTGAAAGAAAACAACAGTCCTTCCTGAAGCCTAATACACATGTCATCACTAAAGTAGTAAGACCTTCGACTTCAGAGAGGCCACCGCTATGTATAATTGTGCCTTATAATAGTATAAGCGTCCAAGTTCTGAGGGACGTTCTAATGTCCTCAGTGATTGTAACGCATCTGTGGTAGGCAGAATTCAATCCGATCTGAGATGGATTACAGAATGCAGCGTTTACTGCTTGAAATGCTCACTATGTTATAAAAAAGTTTCTAAATGTTTGCATAACTACCCATCACACCAGAACACAGTAATCATACAACTATAGATCGGCCTGCGATTAAGATAAGTTTAAAGACTATTAAAACTCACGACAGAATAAAAGCCGTTTACATAATTTGCAATGGCGATTAAGAAATTTCTAAAGACTATTATTACGTAACAAAATGATAACGAAATTAGCTTAAACGGTTATAACAGAACTTAAATGCAAAATAGAATTGCTAATTAAGAAGAAGGAGTTTGCGTAGCAAAGCTTAAAATATTAAATACTCGTAAAGAAAAGTCTATTTTTTTTTTTCTTAAAATAGTATTAAATATGCAATATATCTGATGGTAAACGATCGATGCCAACATTTTTGTAATTCATTACATAAAATTACGGTTATCATTACTAATGTTGGTCATAAATGCGTTCCTATCTCTGACGCCTAATTTAGAACGCCTCATGATTACTACCATACCCTTCGAATTACAACATAACAGCTTTCAATACCTGTTCAAACGCATTAGGAAAACTGTAGAAAAACACGTAAAAGAATCTTTTAGAACTAAAATTATATTTTTCGGAAAATTTTATATGTAGACCACGCAAAAGGCAAAACATTATAAAATCTACGATTTACTTAAAAACCTTCAAAATACAATATTCTCAAAGATTACCAATCCCACTTAGCCAGTCTAATACTATTGTAAAGGATATCTAAGCAATTAGAGTATCAATGGAGTGTAACAATAATATAAACGCTATCAATAAACTGAAGGCACATGCGGACACGTGTAAAACGATTTACCTCATAGTGATTCACGTTTACTAAAACACAAAGTCGAAATTATGCATAATATGAATTATTTTCCCAACCACATTTGCAGTGTACGACATCCAAACAATGAGGTTATCAATGCAACATAACAATAACAAATGCTGTCAATAAACTGTAATATGCACGCACGTGTAAGATTTTCCTTATTGTGAATCACGTGTGCGAAAATAACGTGTCAAAATAAACCATGAGGTTATTTTCTGTAAAATTTAATAACTTAAATACTTCTCGAGTAGCTGTCCTTAAGTGTTTTATGTTAAGAAGAATTTAAAGTTATAATAGTGTAAGAGTAATTTTAAAGTATCTAATGAGTTAATTTTATAGTTTTAATATGTATATGAATGTTAACGATGTATGTGTAATATTATTGTTATAAAAAAATAGTTATACATTAATTTTAAGTTTCAGTCACACAAATTCATACAAAGATGAATACTTAAAACCATAAGAAAAAATCTTAACGCATTATTTGCTTTTCTGCTTAGTCGTGATTGAACCGGAACTCACCGCATATGAAACTATGTATTATTTTTTATAAAATAAAAGAAGCAAAATTTTCTTTTGCTTCTTTTATTTTATAAAAGCAGTCCATCCAAGTAAGTCGCTAAAGCCGCTCTTTCACATCTGTAATCAACCCCAGAAAAGAATAGATTCCTACCTGAATATAGAGACTGATACAAGAATTAAATTTAATATTTGCTACTGTACTTAGTAATGTCTATAAATTCATAGGGATATTATGAAACTAACGATGTCGTAAATATTTAGAAATAAAAATAATAAATATTTTTTTATCAAAATATGCGTAGAACTTGAGAATCGCGAAACGAGTACAGTTGAGTAAATTTATGCAAAATCTTTCTTGTACAAATTAGCACAAAGCCAAAAACTTGAGGCGAGTATAAATATTGTTTCTTTGTTTCCGCGGGTAGGAAGTGAACCAACTTAAGAAGGCTGTATTCCGCAGTGATTTGTAAGAACTTGGAATTATTTGTAGAGCTTTAACTCGCAGTCTTACTTGTATATTAACTAAGAAATATGAGATAAAAAAGTAAAAACTTGTTGGATCAACTATAGAGGGAACATAACCCATAAATAATATATAACGTTGCTGTATTCTCAATTGAAGGGTGTAGTAGTGTATGGATATACGAGGCGTCCCAACTTAGTCCTCAGGAATAGGACTGCATCTATAGCCGACTTCGGCTAAGACTACAATCGAAAATCCTACCATTACATTACTAATTACAGATCATCATCATCATCATCAACCCATTACTGTCCCACTGCTGGGCACGGGTCTCCTCTCATAATGAGAACGATTAGGCCATAGTCTACCGCGCTGGCCAAGTGCGTATTAGTAGACTTCACATACCTTTGAGATTTTTTTTTTTTTATAAATCTCTCTCTCAGGTATGCAGGTTTCCTCACGATGTTTTCCTTCACCGTTTAGCAAGTGATAATTAATTTCTAATACGCACATAATTTTGAAAAATCAGAGGTGCGTGCCGGGGATTTGATCGGACCCCTCGATTGAGAGACCGCGTTTCTTAACCACTAGGCTATCACTGCCAACTAATTACAGATGTAAATTTGAATCTATATTCGAACCAAGTTTTGTTTCAGACCTTTAAAGTGGAGGAAATATTGAGAAAACAGAACAACTATGTTTGTCACCATGCAATCAAGCTACAGTGATATCTACCACAAAATAAAACAACATCGTACATTAACATATAAACAAATACAAGCAAAACATTTTATTGAGTGTTTCGTATGAAGTGTCGTTTTACGATCTGCTCGAGCAGCGAGCAACAGGTTACTAAACAGCCCTGATTTACGACTTATCGGGTTACAACTGTGTGATGGCACCGAGTAGCTCTTCATTGGATCTTGTAGGACGATTAAGGAATTATATCCAGAAGATGTAGGAGTCATGTTTGAAAGGAGAACTAGTTTGTTTAAATCGGCGAAGTACTAACGTCTCCACATTTATTTTAGTCTGAAACTGTTTTTGCGTTTTGGGTGTAAGGGTCCGGTTACTAACTTATGGAAGTCATACAAGGAGGTGGTATTTCAGTAGTCAGGGGTGATTAGGGTTCTGTACCCTTATCATGAGTTTTCTAAACATCCCACAATTTTACTATACGGTTACTCAATCTATTATTCTGTTCCGTTTGCTTCAGTAGACTGAGTAAACGTAACAATAAGTGCTCAAGTATTTTTGTCTGCCTCACATGTTCGCAAAAAAGAGAAACAAAACATAAAGCGTCATTTTGTCAATTTAGACATTTATTGTTACGTTACTGACACTATTGATCAAAAAATTTCAAACTATGACTAAGGAACAAAAATTAAAATGGACATGTCAGGAATGCCATATTAAGCCACAAAAAAAAGGACAAATGAGTAAAGTCATGAATACAAGTAATGCTTCCTCTCCTTTAAACACCCAAGACACCTGCGTAAATCTATCACCCGACAGAATAACTGTAAGAACACGCAGAGGTACTCCGCCCATATCACAGTATCACTCTTATAATGTAGAAGACTCTTTTACCTCAAACGACTTTAACATAAGAAGGAGCTTACCAGATCTGTCCACCATTGTTACAGAGGACATATTAGAGTTAAAACAAAAAATTGAAGAACTTACTGTACAATTAAAAAGTGCCCACTTAGAAATAGAAAATTTAACCTTAGAAAAAAACATTTTGTTACAAAAACTGTCTCGGCAAGATTTAAAACTGAATGCACTCTCAGCAGTTGCGTCCCCCTCCACACCAGTGACTGTCGCAAAAAAGAAGAGAAAATTAATTTCTACTCCAACTCAAACACAACTGATTTGTGATCCATGCCCCATAACACAAAACAAAGGGTCACAAAACTATGAAGGCTCTTCAAGTGAGTCACTAGTACAGTCTCATCCTCATACCTTATCAGTACAAGTATGCACATCAGAAGACCTTGAACCCGCAACTGAACCACAAAACACCAACAAAATATGGATATATGGATCTCAACAGTGCTCGGGGTTGGCTGTAGCACTTTTAAAATCAAGAGAAAAAACTAGGTATGAAAAATATAGTGTAACATCAGTTACAAAACCATTTGCAAGCAGTGAGGAGATTCTAAAGGGTTGTACTATCGACTATAATAGAATAACAGAATCAAATAAAGTTATTATTTGTGTCGGTGAAAATGACACAAATCCGCTAAAGACTATTACAGAACTGGGTGCTACTTTGAAAAATCTTAATAAATGTCCAGTATTCATACTAAATGTTTTGAAAAATGTTACGCTCAACGAACAGTTACTTAATTCAAAAATAAAGTTACTTTGTAATGTATATAAAAATTGTCAATTTATAGAGAGTAATACGTGTTATAATTACTTGTTTGAAATTTGTAAAAAAATTAACTTTAACATTGATTGTATAGACTACGAACGATCCTATCTCGATGTTAAGTCTATAAAAAGACGCTTGCAATTAATTCGACTTCAATCATCGTACCGGCACATCCCTACCCCAGTTACCCGTATTTCTCACTTGAGGCAAAAACGTATCCCAGATTACTTTTCAATAAAGCCGAGACAACCACATTTATCAGCATCTGCTGACACTAATATAAATAATGATACATTTTTTCGTTAATACTGACAATAAACTACTAATACTACATCAGAACATTGCTGGATATTTAAGTAAAAAAGATATTCTCGAAGTTACACTACAGAATCTTAAGGAGTGTAATAAGCCTATAGACATAATCTGCCTTTCGGAAACTTTCATAATACAAGGCGATGAATTAAACTTAAAATTATCAGGATTCTTGCTGGCAGATAGTTTTTCAAGAACTAAACACCGCCGTGGTGGAGTATGCATCTTCTGTAGAGATAACATAGCTTTTAGAAAAATATCTTGTTTGAATTGTTTAAGCCAAGACTTTTGTTTTGAGCTATGTGGTATAGAGCTCTCAGACATAAAATGCACCATAATATGCATTTACCGTACACCTAATAGCAATCCATTGACATTTCTTGAACAGTTGGAAAAGCTATTATTTAATCTACGTCGTAAAATAAATTCGAATATCATTATAACAGGAGACTTTAACATAAACTTATTGAAAAATACTAACATAAAAACCAATTTCATTAGGATAACAGAAATTTTTAACTTTATCATTCATATACGAGAACCTACACGAGGAAATTCATGTCTAGACCAAATATTAAGTAACATTCCCCAGGCGACAGGTGAAATATTAAACCTGAACTTGTCAGACCACAACACAGGACAACTGTTAACGGTACCTTTACAAAAAAAACATATACTTCCTAAAGCAAAATATATAATGCGTAGAGACTATAACTCAGATAACATATTAAAATTTTGTAACTGCATTTCACAATTATCGTGGTCTGAAGTATATACCGAAAACGATGCTGATAAAGCCTTTACTACTTTCCATGAACTTCTTAATTTGTTTTATAACCTCTGCTTTCCTCTTGTAGATTATGGGTTTTCAAATAAAACTCCAACTTGAATCTTCAGTTCTTTTCTTCTTGTTTTTATTCCGAGGCGTACACATTTTTCCATACAAAAAGGCGAGCTTAAGTACTTATTTTGGGTACCGCAACAGGCGCAGGCTCAGTCAGCAACCGCGTCCTATTGCCGTCCCTTTCTAACATAGCCTGTCTTACTCTTACAATTCTATGCTTACACTCTATTGCTATCCTACTCTTACATATCTATTCTTATTACGTAGGACTTATATCTATTGCAATAAAATGTCTTATTTACATAGTCTTAATTACATACACAAGTTACATTAATCAACATTTACATTTAAATTCTTAGGCCGTTGTCGTCCGTAATATTCTCCCCCCGGCGTAGATTCTTCGAAGCCTCCTCCATCTGAAGGACGGCAAGCTTCGTCGCTGGCCTCTGGAACACACCTCCCTTTGTGCGGACGTCTGCAGACCGGACGATGCCATCAGGTCCCGGGTGAACTCGCTCGACGACTCCTCTCGGCCAGGTATTGCGGGGTAAGGCGTAGTCGACCACAATTACGAGATCGCCTTCCCGCAGTTGTGACGCCTGTGCGTTGGACGGCCCCCGCGGAATGAGCGTAGGCAGGTACTCTCGCAGCCATCGCTGCCAGAACTGGTCCGCCAGTGCCTGCGCCCTTCTCCACGTGCTGCGGTCCGCCTCGGTGCATGGCCCCGTCCGCGGTAGCCCCGTCGATGAGCCGATGAGGAAGTGATTCGGCGTTAGTGCTTCCTCGTCCTCGGGGTCCACGGAGACGTGCGTGAGCGGTCGCGCGTTCACGCTGTACTCGGCCTCGGTGATTAACGTCTGCAGTACCTCTTCTTTTGGCGACTTTTCTTTGAGCGTGGTGCTTAGTGCGGTTTTTACTGAACGCACTAAGCGCTCCCAGGCTCCTCCCATGTGTGGCGCCCCCGGCGGTATGAAACGCCAGTCGGTGTTGTACTGCAGACCGTAGTCCCGTAGTGCTGCGATCCATGCTCCGTATGTATTTCTCAGTTCGACGTCGGCCCCTCTAAAGTTAGTGGCGTTGTCGGAGTATATGACGCGCGGCCAACCCCTTCTGGCGGCCATCCTTCGCAGCGCCACAACAGCTGAGTCCGTAGAGAGCGACTGGACGATCTCTAAATGAATGGCCCTTGTGGTGAGACAGGTAAATAGTGCACACCACCTCTTTTCGTGTCTTCGTCCGATAGTCACCGTTAGGGGCCCGAAATAGTCCACGCCACAATAGGTGAAGGCGCGGTGCCCCGAGTCCAACCTCACTTTAGGTAGGTCTCCTTTCGGTGGTGTCGTCGGAGTCGCCTTGTACACGCGACAGTATTGACACGCTCGTGCTACTTTCTTGACTGTAGGCCTCAAGCGCAGTATGATGAATCGTTGACGGAGCTCGTTGACGACTCGTTCGTTATTCGCGTGTCCCGCCCGGCGATGATAATGCTCGACAAGCAGGTGAGTAAAGGGATGCTGCCCGTCGAGTATTACCGGCTCATTAGAGTGCGTTGTAGAATAGAGCGCACCTATACGGCCTCTTGCGGTTATTAGCCCGTCGTTCAATACTGCGTCGAGCCTTTTAAATTTGCTGTGTCGTTGTAGCGGCTGGTTGTGACTTAACCGCGCTAAGTCTTCGCTGAAGGAGTCCCGCTGCGCGCGTTGAAACCACCGTCGTTCGGCCGCTTCTAAGTGTGACACTTCTAAGTGTAGAGTCTTGTCTCTAGATCGAAGCTTCTCGACGAATAGCTGAGTAAGTGCCGTCGCCCTTATAAGCTTCAGGTAACTGGAGAACCTTCTAATGTCGGGTAATGAGTCGTTGCGGTCCGAGTCCTCTTCTGAGACGGTGTAACACGTCTCCCCGGTCTCTTCACCTTCCCCGTTCTCCGTAGGCCAGTGCTCTTCTGTGGCTCGTAGGAATTGCGGTCCCGTGAACCACCGGTCCCGGCTGTCGATCCCGTCGGTTTGAAGCCTGGTCGCATCGTCGGCTACGTTGAGTGTTGTAGGCACCCATCGCCAATCCTCTGTATGTGTGAGCTCGGCGATCTCAGCTAGGCGATGTGAGACGAACGGCGTGTATTTTTTCGTCTCGTTTCTTATCCACTGAAGGACGGTGCGGGAGTCACTCCAGTATATGACTCGTTTGGGTTTCCAACAGCTGTGCTCCCTGACTATAGTGTTAGCCATTCGTGCCCCGATTAACGCAGCTTGGAGCTCCAGTCTCGGAATGGTTAGTAACTTCAGTGGAGCCACCTTCGCCTTGGCCATTACTTGTATTGTTTCTATGTGATCGCCGTGTGCGATCCTCCAGTAGGCCACCGTAGCGTAGGCTTGCTCGCTTGCGTCGACAAACACGTGTAACTCGATGTGAGTTTCCGGCGTTACGTTGTAGCTATAGCACCGCGGTATTGCTAGTGCTGAGACATCTGGGAGTCGCCTTATCCACTCGTCGAATAGGTTAGCGTCTTCAGATGGCAATTCCTGGTCCCAATCAACCTTCTTGAGCCACAAGCGTTGTAATATCATCTTGCCGACGATCGTATATTGACTGATAAGCCCCAGTGGGTCGTACACCGACATAACCGCGCTTAGGGTTTCGCGTTTAGTCGGTGCTCTCAACCGCAGTCTGACCTCATCGGGAACCCTCTTGATGTCAGTGTTGAAAGTGAGGGTGTCGGAGCTCGGGTCCCAGCGCAGCCCCAATGTCTTTTCCTTCTGGTGTGCTGCTAACATTACATTCGCGCTTTCAGACTTCTTATCTTCGGGTATGCTAGCTAAAACTCTCTTGCTATTTGAGTTCCATCTTCTTAAGTTGAAGTCCGCTTGTTGATGGATGTAGGTAACTTCGTTCACCATTTTAATAGCCTCCTCTTCAGATGGGAAACTGTCTAGGTAATCGTCCATGTAGTGTCGCTCCTTGACCGCCGTGGCCGCCTCTGGGTATTTACTTTCATAGTCGACGGCGTTGCGGTTTCTTACGCTGTGAGCGAGGTATGGCGAACTGCTGGCTCCGAATATCATGGAGACCATTTTAAATCTTCTCGGAGGGTCCGTAGGCTTGTCCCTCCATAAAAACATCTGTGCCGGTTGGTCCTCGGGTCTGATTTTAACCCTAAGGAACATTTCTTCGATGTCCGCTGTGACGGCGATTCTCTTTTCTCTGAACCCGAACAATATTCTTGTGAGTGAAGCTAGTAGGTCGGGTCCTTCTAGTAGGAAGTCATTGAGACAGACTCCCTTCACCTTAGCCGCCGCGTCGAAGACCATTCTAACTTTTCCCGGCTTGTTGTGATTGGTGACGGCGAAGTGCGGCAGGAACCATTTTACGTTGCTATCCCTTTCGCTGCCGTCGCATTGCACCGCGTAACCCTTTTGTATAAGGTTAGCGATCTGAGCCGCGTATTCCTTTTTAAACGCCGGCTCCTTAGTCATCCTCTTCTCGAGCGTGTGTAGTCTCTTAAGGGCAGACTCGTAGCTATCTGGGAACGTGGGGTTATCTATCTTCCAGGGCAGACCCACTTCGAAGTGGCCGTCCTTTCTTGTGGCGGTCGCTTCGAAAATGTCGTTGGCTCTCTTCTCATGCTTATTAATTTTTTCTTTAGTCGATACGCCAAGCGAGTCCACGTCGAAATGTGACTCGACGAGCTTCTGTAGTTGGACGTCGCTCGCGCAGATGTGAAGTACGGCCGCCTGGTCTTGATAAATCGATTTCCTGGGTACCGACCCGTGCAGTACCCATCCCAACTTCGTTCTCGACGCGGCGGGTTCATTTCTCTTGCCGGCGCGCAGCTGTCGCGATATTATTAGATGCCAGTTGTCGGCACCTATCAATATGCGAGGTCGAGCTTCTCCCTTACTGATGCTATCTTGTACAACTCGCAGGTGCTTGTACCGTTCTAAGTTGTGCGGTACGCGTTGGTGATGTAGCTGTAGTCCTTTTACTGTGCGGGCTGTCACTAAGTAGGCTTCTTGTTCGTGTACCCCTTTGACACGAACCTTGACCGCTTCGCTGTCGATCCTTCTCTGATCGTTAATACCCCTTATGTTCAGAGGTCGATTCGGTCCGCCGTTAGTGAGTTGCTTCGCTAATTCTTCGTCTATTAGCGTCACAGTAGACCCTTCGTCTAGGAGGGCGTACGTATTTACCTCCCCCCGTGGACCGCTGAGTTTCACCTCGCAGGTTTTGAGCAGTACTGATGCAATAGGCGACCTCCTTGTCGTGACGCTCATTACTAGCGCGGCTGCTTCGTCTTCCCTGCCGTCGTCCGGAGTGCTCACTGTAGTCGTAGACTCCGTTACTTTTTCTTTATGTAGTAGCGCGTGATGTTGGTAGGTACATCCGTGGACTCCGCAGGCCTTGGCTTTGCATGTGAACCTGCTGTGCTTCCTTTTCATGCATTTGAAGCACATCTTGTTGTCCTTTGCCCACTTCCATCGCTCGTTGACGTCGAGTGCTTTGAGTTTATCGCACTCAGTAGTGTAGTGTCCCCCAGTTGGACACATGAAGCATTTTCTTTCTTCCGGTTGACTTTCCCCCGCAGTGTATACGCCCTTGGTAGCAACCCGCTTTGGTGCTACTTCTCTTCTGACGGGTACCGGAACGCTTCGCTTCGTTGTGTGGGTGTACCTTATCATAAGGTCCGCTTCGGCCATTAAAAACTCGGAGAGTACTATCATTTCATTATCTTCCATGATGCGTGCTTCGTTATTGGCTGCGTACTCCGCCCATTTGCTTATGAGATGAGGACTCAGTTTGTCCATTACGTCTCGAACGAGTAGCGGGTTTCGTAGGTAGCCTCTTCTATCTATACTTTTTATCGTATAGACAATATTTTGAATCTTCACCGCGAACTCATACAGATCGGTGCTCGCGCTCCCTAATTTCGGGATCTTTTTGAGCTCTTCCATGGCCCGATCTATTATGAATTCCGGTCTTCCATATTTCATCTCTAATGTGCGCATGATGATATCTGGGTTAGATGCGGTGAATAGCTGTGACAGCACGGTTTCTCTCGCTTCCCCTCGCAGGCTGTTTCGCAGTCGAAGGAGATTTTCCGTTGGAGAGAACTTAAAGAGTCTTGTAGAATCTTCCATGGCGGCCTTATACGGTAGCCACTCGGCGACGGCTCCCGTGAATATAGGTAGTTCCGCTGTTTGGCGAGGCAACGGTCTTGAGGCGACTAGTTTTTCTAAGGTGTCGGCTAGCCGTTGAATGCCTTGGACTTTCGCGTTCTCCCCCCGTTGCTTACTAACGGGAGGGCGAACCTCTTCCGGTTCTTCCCTGTATTTCGTCGCCGTTGGTTGTTCCATGCTTCTATCCACCCAGTCTTGTACCCTTTCGTTGCATGAGCTCGCCGCATATTCAGATTCGGCTTCGATTGCAGTCATTTCGGCGGCTAATCTCGATTTGATTAGCTTTTCTTTCATAAGTAGCCGCTTCTCTTCTATAGCCGCGAGTTCTTTCTCCGCTTCGTATTGTGCCATCTTCATACGTGCGTCGATGCTTCGCTTTGAAGTGTTACTGCGAGCGGTGTGTGCCGGCGACGTAGGTCTCCGCACCGGCGATGTAGGTCTCCGCACCGGCGATGAAGTTTCACGCCTTGGTGGCGTGCTAGCTGGTCGTGCAGGTGGCCCCATGACGGACGTCCGCGTTGACGTCGCTGGTGCTGTCTCTCTCGCCCCTTCTGGCGGAGAGTGCTCCATCCTTTTTTCTTGGGAATTTCCTGCGACCGTCGACGGCGACTGCGGAGAATCTTCATAAATTCGGTGTAGCGATGGCCCTGGCGCACCCTTAGCGCCCGGGGCTGCTTCTGACTCGCTGTACCCCGATTCGGAGCGAACACGACCCCTTGTGTTCATTGCGATCGGCGTATTCATCTTGAGTCTTCTTTAAATCCGGCTTCTCGAAGGACCAATGTAGATTATGGGTTTTCAAATAAAACTCCAACTTAAATCTTCAGTTCTTTTCTTCTTGTTTTTATTCCGAGGCGTACACATTTTTCCATACAAAAAGGCGAGCTTAAGTACTTATTTTGGGTACCGCAACAGGCGCAGGCTCAGTCAGCAACCGCGTCCTATTGCCGTCCCTTTCTAACATAGCCTGTCTTACTCTTACAATTCTATGCTTACACTCTATTGCTATCCTACTCTTACATATCTATTCTTATTACGTAGGACTTATATCTATTGCAATAAAATGTCTTATTTACATAGTCTTAATTACATACACAAGTTACATTAATCAACATTTACATTTAAATTCTTAGGCCGTTGTCGTCCGTAATACCTCTGATGAAAATTAAACTAAAAGTAAAAAGTAATAAATCTTGGATTAGCAAAGGTTTAAAAATCTCATCAAAAACTCAGCGTAAATTAAGATACACTTACTATAAATACAAGAAGGTAGAACTAAAATTTCGGTATAAAAAATACAACAAAACTTTTAAAAAATGTCTGTCTGCGGGACAAAAAATAAATAATCAAAAAATCATGGAAAATTCTAAAAATAAGTGTAAAGCGACGTGGAATCTTATAAAAGACAACACGACTGTAAAAAATAATAATACATTTATAAATACAATTAATTACAATAACATAAATTATAATAATCCAATTGACATTGCGAACATTTTTAATAATTATTTTATCGACTTGACTACTAAAAATACAATCATAAATTTGAATTATAAATACAAAATAGACATTAATTATTCAACTATATTTTTGACTCCTACAAACGACACAGAAGTTTTTAAAATTATAATGAATCTTAAAAATACCACCTCTGTGGGGTATGATCAAATAACGACTAAAATTATAAAAAAATCATCAAAATTTATTGCACATATACTAAGCCATTTAATAAATTCATCATTTTTATCTGGTGTATTCCCAACTAAACTGAAAACGTCGGTAATAAGACCTATTTACAAAAAAGGCGATAAAACGCTATTAAATAATTATAGGCCTATTGCCCTCATACCCATACTCTCTAAAGTATTTGAAAGGGCAGTATATACACGAATACTCAACTTCATTGAGAAGCATAGTATATTAACACCAGATCAAAATGGATTTAGGAAAAATAAATCTACGTCATTAGCTGCCTTTAATCTTATTAACAACATTTTAGAAAACGTGGATAATAGACTTAGTACAGTTGGGGTATTTTTTGATATGAGTAGGGCATTTGATTTTGTTTCTCATGAACTACTTTTATGGAAATGTGAAAGGTATGGCATACGTGGTCGTCCACTTGAATGGCTACATAGTTACCTAACAAACCGGAGCCAGTACGTAGAAATAAATAGCATAAACACTACAACTCAAGAAGAAGAATTCGTCAAATCAAACATAAAATATAATAAAGTAGGCGTACCCCAAGGAAGTATCCTGGGACCCCTCCTATTTATTTTATATATAAACGACATTACACAAATAACAAACTGCCGTTGTTCCCTATTTGCAGACGACATTGCTATAGTCATTCCAGATAATTTCACTGACAATTACAATAATAAAATAAATCTAAATATTGACAAAATAGTTATATGGCTGAGAGATAATAACCTAGAAATAAATCTATCAAAAACAAAATATATCCAATTTGGTAACAGAGGGACAAAAAAGCTTGACCTAAATGTTCGTTATAAAAACGAGCCCATCACTGAAACGGAGTCAACTAAATTTCTAGGTATACAACTAGATCGCTGGTTCACTTGGAACGAACATATAGAAAACCTATGCTCGAAAATTAGTCGTTTTGTCTATCCATTATGGCGTTTACCGAAAATTTGCAATTTAACAACAGCATTAAAAGCATATCATGGGTACGTTGCTTCTAATTTAAGGTATGGAATATTACTATGGGGAAATTCAGTGCATGTAAGCAAAATCTTCATTGCTCAGAAGCGCTGCATACGAGCTTTATATGGTGTTTCCCCGCATATAAGTTGCAAGCCTCTTTTTAAAGAACTGAAACTGCTCACATTGACGAGTATATACATATTCGAAGTATGTGTTTTTGTCAAAACACACATGCATCTTTTTGAGAAAAAGGGTGAAAAATGTAAATTCGCAACTCGGTATCCTGAGAGACTATGCTTGCCACCCTCTAGAACAGCTATGCGGTCTAAAAACGCATATCATATGTGTGTTACTATATACAACAAAATACCAAATAAATTTAAAAGTTTAACTATAAATAAATTTAAAAAACAATTGCACGAGTGGCTCCTTGAAAAATGTTTCTATACTCTAAAAGAATTTATGCCCTAATCATAATTTTATTCTATTAATGTAATGACATAATTTTAATTAATAAATTAATATAATGACATAATTGACATAAATTAAACAATGCTGTATCTACTAACACTATAAAAATATAATATAAAAATGTAAAATGAATATAATATAAAAATGTATTTTGCACGCCAAATATGGCAAATGTGAGAAACTCTCTAACTCTGTACAACCTACTAACCACATTTATGCAAATAAATAATTATGAATTATGAATTATGAATTATAGTTCTGATATAATCCGCTAGGGGAACTGATTGGAAATTGTATGGGCAAATACGTAAACAAATACCAAAACAGTCATATTTTTCAAAACGTAAAACCTTATGGGTACAGGTAGAAATGCTATTCTGTATGTGTCTGTATGTATTTTTAATTCGTAAGTAGTTATAGAATTGGAAACTATGCATTTGATCAAGTGATCATCTTTAGCAAAGTTGTTGTCCAAGAGCCCACGAGGGTTTGAGAGTTGGTAAGACCAATTTTCGACAGATGGCACCACTGTCATTCCAATGCATATTATTTATTTAAAATGCGGGCGAAGCCGCGGGCACCACTAGTATATATATATAAAGAAAGTTAAAAAACTGTAGTTTTGTAAACATATTAAGTAACTATGTACTATTTATATTCCAATGATAAATATTTTTATTCGTGGATTTCAATATATTAAATTATTTCTGTAGATTGCGTAGCACCACGTAGCGACATGAAACCATTAGAATTACATAATATGATGATACATGCACGTCTTCCGTTGACCTCCAGTTAACAAGTGCACTCACGCGACCGTTGCAGCAACGCAACGGGACTAAATTATACTTCACATAATGGTACACGTTATTTTTCTATTAGACACGCTTCGGAGTTCCAAACTTGCTTTGTGAGCCACAAATGTATCATGTATGTGTTTTCGTGTATTTTGTGAAGGTAATTGAGATAGCTAACGAACATACATTTTAGTTTCGTGTTAAGTAGTTTAAAAGGTGTTGGAACGTTTTTTGTTTTGACTCCGGAGGCAGTACCGCCACACCAATTTCTGCATAATAATTATAGTTTTAAGCGCTGCTGTGTTTTTGTTTTAAAGGTCTGGTTGTCAAATACGCAAAGTGCCTTAAAGTTTTTATTGCCTTTAATTTTCAATTCAAAAACATAAGCGCTATTACCTAAGTTCTTACTATAATAGAGAAATATGGCTAGACGACATAATTAAAACAATTTTTGGAAATATTTTAGTGTAACTCAAGTACCATAACAAGATGCAAATAACCATCTGATACAAAAGCGCCTACAAGAACCCAGGTTCTTTATTTTTCATCGTTTTCAAAATGTCTCAAGTGCGCACACGTTCCACGACGCAGCGGTGCGCGTGCGCATTGCAACGCGCAACTTTCTATTTGGAACCACCGAGTCATGTTGTCTGGAAGTGGCATAAAGTAGGCTAGAATAATACAAAAAAAAATAGAATAACTTTTTTTAATTGTGAAAATTAAATAAAGAGGAACATACAGACAGGAACCTAAAGGTGCCTATCCACCACACATGTCACAGGTAGCTAAGTTATGGATTCAATAACGTAATTTTTGTTGAATGACAATCAAGCAATCCTATTGATTATCACGCATCCATAGCTTAGCTAATTCACAAATATCTGAAGGCACAACAACAAACAACAGTAACAAACTAATCAGATGTCTAATAGCAGGGAATAAGATAGATTAGAAGCTTCTATAGATTAGAAGCTCGGTTTGCAATTCTATTATATAAAATAGTAATAGGCTCACTTCCATTAGACATTGATTCGTGTTCAGAACCTTCCTACGGGCCGGAAAAGCGCTGCAGTAGAAAGTGACGCGCATACGTTTTGCTTGTGTAGTTGGAGCTTAGCCTAATTTCCCTTTTCGAAGCTACATCTACCTAACTTTACTAGCTTAAGAATAGATAAATTATTCATCTTCTGGACATAAATGTTTGTACACATATCATGTAAAAGGAAATTCTTTTGTGCAGCTGTAATTGTAGTTAGCTATCTACACTTTTTCAATTATAATAGGTGAAATAAATATTGCGACATATTTTTAACATGAATATTAAATATATGAAGCGTTTGTACAAAATATTACGCAAATTTCTCAGAACCAGATTATTATTGTTTGCTACGCTTTAGTGATATACCTATCTCTGACCTTGTATTTGACCTGATGGTAAGTGACTAGGTACTATTGTCTATTGTCCCTGTAGTCCCGGGACTAGAATAGGGCTACGCTATCCCCTGCCTGTCGTAAAAGGTGACTAAAAGGGGCTCTCGGGATTGCGGGCGGCAAAAGCGGGAGCTCGAACCGTCCAAAAAGCAACCCCGGGAAAGACGGCGTTGTGTGTGGCCGCATATCATCGTAAACACGAGATGTGCGGGAGGAGCGTAAACTGCTGCCCCAAGGGCAGAGCCCGATAGGGCCATCGCGCTCGGAGGACCCCGGTTGCGTTCCATCGGAGATCCCGGAGTTCACCACCAAGCGCTGAGGACGGCTACCGGGGGGTTTTAGTGCGTTAAAAGTCCCACATAACCCGGCATCGCTCCCACGTCGTCAGGTACCTTTCGAAGGGTTCCCCCCCTCGTAAACAAAAAAAAGGTACTACTGTCCATAGATATCTGTATCGGTGGCTCTCGAGTCGATCAGCAAAAGGTTCTACCACCTCCTGATCTGATATTAAATGGAATAAACATCTCGCATTTATTACGTAACATTAACGTTTTGAAAATCCTTAATAAGCATCTGGAAAGATTGCCTTAAATGTTATCCACGCAAACCTTCGATAATTTTTGAATTGAAGTACAAAGTTAACCTACAATAAAAATCACTTTACACATTCTCAGCTATTTAAATAAAGACTTATGATAAAACAAAATAACCACGCTAAATATTTTCATCATACTAACATTTAAGTAATCAAAACTTCACCCATAAAAAATCTTGACACTCATTGTATAACATCAGCAATTCAAATCATAAAAATAATCACGAGTTAACAAACCTATGATTAATTTTCGGCAATTCCAACGCACAACATTAATTAAATGCATCTGAGCATTCGAAATTTAGAAAACTGGTCCGCTAACGCACTGAGATGTCGACACCACTTACGCAACGTGCGGATAGACAATAGTCCCACGCATATGCAACTATAGCTCTTACATGCATGGCACTGCGACCAAAATGGCACGCATGCACGCACCGCACCTTTCCCAAAGATTGCGCTATGCGGAAATGAACCAGCGTTCGTAAATTTGAAAAATTATTCCGCCAAAAATCGAATGCCTTGACGAAATTTAAATTAATTCTACGACCTAGTATCTATCTTATTTGCAATGGAACCGGTATTTTCAAAACGCATTTCTAACGGCATAGGCATAGGCCGTCAATTTAAAAAATATTCATTCTTTTATAGCCTGTGTTTATTTTACGAGGTCAATGAAATATATTTCACAAACGAACTTATATTTCTCAACTAACTGTATGTAATGCATATCTCTGTACAGCTTTTAAAGTTTCAAAAAATTATCCTGATTCACTATGTCAAGTATACAAGGATAGGTATAAATTGTTTCCTCTACATTTACCGTTCCCAAAATGACGCTGACTCATTCCTGCGCAAGCGCATCCCAATTGTAATGGTGAGCGTGAGCGAGTGCATTTTTAAACGCGTAACTACGCCTCTTGACTTGTAGGTACCACAATGAACTCGTACTATTAACGGTAAACGATTTTTTAATATGAAATACAAGAAGCTAACGAGTTTGCAATCCACCTGATAGTTAGCCTTTGCCGCCTTTGGACGGCTGTAATGTACTACATATAAAATAAGAGTTATATCTGATGTCGAACACAGATGCGTTGTTACAGTTGTTACAGATGTGTTGTTCTGATATAAGTTGGAATGCCTTGTGTAATTGTATCTCCCTGACACACCCTTTAAACAAGAATACTGCAGCGCTGCACTGCTTTTCTAAGTTAGAAATAGGTAAAGCGGTAGGTAGTGCCTTCGAAGTCAAACCACGACACACACTTACTCGACAAAAATTGATATTCGATTATAAAAACTGAAATAGCGCAAGCAAGAATATCTTATAATGATTGATAGTTTCAATATATTTGTTGCTAGTTAATTATTTCGCGCTCTGTACAACAAATGCCTTATGTCACGTACCAACCCAGTATGTGTATGTATTTTTAACAAAATGAATACATTACGTACTGTATGACACGCCTAAAACAATGGCTTCTAAAATGTGGAACTCGGTTTAAACTATTACCGTTTATTTTAAATTACCGGTAATTTTAATTAAATTTTAAGTAGATAACTTTACTTTTGGTACATGGACAACATTAGATATAGGTACGTGTAACGTTGTAAAAATTTTGTGAATCTCAAACCTAACCTAACCTAACTAGGTACTGTATATGTACTGCTCGTAGTAATGTCATTTTTGTATTTAAAACCAAAAATAACTAATACGCATTATACTGTTTTGTATATAAGGAAAACCAATGAATTAAATAACTTGAAACTTAAGTACATTTCTGCATACTCTATCGGGTAATACCGTGCTTTAGTTTCTATAAAGAA
The DNA here is from genome assembly GCA_014595695.2 of Epargyreus clarus clarus. NCBI lineage: Eukaryota > Metazoa > Arthropoda > Insecta > Lepidoptera > Hesperiidae > Epargyreus > Epargyreus clarus. Next base: position 2,644,769 of record JACTTY020000022.1, on the reverse strand, counting down.
ATATCTTATGAATTATAAATAATGTTCACCCTGTTTTTCAAAATCGACTATAATCATAAATTTTACTAAAGAAAAAAGTTTAATATTTAAAGTAATGCGGTCCATTCAAACATGGTTGATTTTCAACAGACTGCAAGAGGATAAACATTTTTGAGCGCATTTAATGTATAGATAGAGCACTATATTTCTCATTCTGTTTGCCCGTTTAACAGTCCAAATCCGTCAAAACGCATTTTAACATAATTACGAGGTGTCGTTGGTTTCGTATAGAGTGTGAGTTTGACCTAAGTCTTACTAATAAGATGTGAGGTATTTTTAGCATAATATAGTAATTAGTGACTTTTTGTACTATAACACGAACAAGGAATAAAATGTACCATTTATGCTATATACATGTTTTAAGAAAAGATGTCTACCACATTTCAAATACATTACATTCCCACATTTGAAATACGGATCTCTACGACGAAATACCTTCGGCGATTTCTTTGCCGAACTATTTATTCCTATTATAACATTTTTTATCCATTTTATTGACACAACTTTTCCAATTCCCGGTATATTTAACCTCCCTCGAATTTTAATTCGGCGGAAACTTTTCATATAGCCCCGATGTTTACTTCCACTACGGCATGCTGGCGCCACGAAGTTTTAGTTTGGTATTCTTAAAACTGGAGTCACAAGTAACTTAAGTAGTTAATTTATGATATCATGTTTTTGAAGCACGAACGGTATCTAATATCTATTCGTTCATAATTTTTTTATATATAAACTTTATGTGTATAATATGATAATATTAAAAAACAACTTTTCTTACATATCTACTTACGACATGTATTTTTGAATTTAATAGCATTCAACTTATATATTTCGTTATATATTTATCGGATACTTTCTTGCATATTAACTTAGTATTTACTACCACACTTTTAAAATTGAATTGAAGCCAGAACAGCATTAAAACGAATTGTATTTTTTTTTTCAAAATGTCTATTTAAAAATATTTACATCATTTATATACAATCTTAAATTTTTATGTCTATATGGCATGTACCCGAATGGATATCTCTAAGTTTTGTCCCGTGAAATATCTTACTTCTATGTAAAGATATCTAGACATGGATATAAAGAATTAATATTTTAGATTAGAGAAACACAGTTAGAAAGTAACAAACCAAACGCACAGACAGCAACAAAGGCACAAACAAACGTGGGAACATTAGAGCCCAATTGGACAATTCGAAACGCAATAACGCATACGCACGGTGCCCACTGCGTGCACTATGCCTTTCACTCGCTGCATTTGAAAGCTGCCTTACATAACGGTTCACCCATTGCTGTGACATTCAGAATGAAACAACTGCGGATAGAGGTCGGCGCAGTGGATTTTATGTGACCTAGGAAAATATTTGACATACAAAACCACGTTTAGGGTTCTTAGGGATTTATATAAAAGTATAATAAAGTTCAAATTTGTTACAAGACTGTAGTATAGAACGGTGAATGGAATAGATAACATGGATATAAAAAATAAAGATGACCTTACATTTAAGGTTTGTTTAAGTCATTTCCCAGGAATTCAATGAGGAGTTAAAGAAATTTTCTGATATATTACACGTAGAAGTAGAGTTGAAGCGATTTTCCTAAACTCCTATTTTTTAGGCTTTAGAAGTTGGAAGGTGGAAGGTGGAAAGAATTTATGGTAATGATTTATTCATTACATTAGGTGCATTTACACAGTATTGTTTTTTGCATTATATTTTGTTATAGAGTTCTTTTCGAAGAACTTAGTCATACATTTATGATATTTAATATCGTTTTATATGGTCTAACAGACGTATTATGATCTTTTCAATCCAGTTTTAATCAAAACAACGAAATGAAAGCAAACATAAAAAATATATAAAAACTAGTGTGTTGCCGCTAAGACAAAATGTCTTCAAGATAGGCACTGCCTTGAAAGTTTGGGCACATGTTGACAACGAACCACGCATACAGAACGAGTTACAAAGATCAGAGAGATGTCGCTGAAGTGTTTAGCCGTATTTATATTACACGAGGCCTTTTCAAGGGCTCTAGCCTATTTCAATGTCATAAGGGTAAAGGAATTAGAAAATACAATATACCACACAATAGATACAACAAAAATAACTGAAAAATCTGAGGAGTAATCAGCCAGGTGCGAGTCGATTTCGCTCACAATTGGGTTCCATCAAATTTTCATTATTCTTTATTTTTAGTTTTTGTTGTCATAGCTGCTATAAAACTAAATGCATTGTGAACATTTGAACGGTTTGCCTATTCTGGTTTAATATAAAAAGCGAAAAACGCCGAAAAGTAGCGGTTTGTTGTATGGATGACAGACGGACACACAGGCAGACAGCGGAGCTTAATAACTGGATGCCTTTTTTACCCTTTAAGTAAGGAACCCTAAAAAGTATGTTTATGCGTGTAACATTTAATTTCTAAATTTAATTAAAATATTTCCTAATTTGCTTAAAAAGTACGTCACAAAATTCTATATTACGCATTTAGTCAAAAATTGATTTTCCTTTTTCAGTTAATTATTTTATGCGTTCGGGTATTTTGTTTTTGCAATAATTAGTTTTTGATAACGTCCAAACTTATTAGGAAAGTAATATCGACAATTACGTAAATTGTAAATTGAAACAATGTGTTTTATATAGGTACGTGATATAGTCTTTCAATTAAAAAATCACACTTCCTGCTTACACTAAGATATCGTTTACGGTGTATAAGCACCAGATAACTACAATCGCATTATAAAAAGTGGGTACAGTCTCGGATTTAACATTATTTTTAAATAAAATAGATGTCGCTACTTACATGTCTTTTACGTAGGCCGAAGAACGTTCTTCAAAGATTCTTGTGAGCTAATAGCTTATGTAACCTAGGTAATTACTTAGAAAAGTAAGGTGATCCCTGGTAAGGGCAGCGAAAGACAGAGACAAAATAATCTTTCTAGTTCTCTCTGTCTAGTTTACAACGTGATTTGGTCACACTCGCAGTGTTGAGTCGTGCGTCTCAATTAGCGTACTAATATAAATATTGTCAAGTGTGAGACGGTTCCGTGTACTATGGGTTCCGTGCTCTACGTGGTTATTTTGTACAACATTGGTACATTTACCAACAAACAAATTAACAAATAAATGTGCAAGTCCGACTCTTACTTGCCTCTACTAAGTATAATAAATATAAAAGTTACTGTATAATAACAATATTTACAACATTGACATTGTTTTAGCGTTGTTACGATAGAAAAAAAATCGGTACATTAAAAACAGTTTATAAAATCCTCTTATTTTTTAATATTGTTTTTATTTCTTTTCATTCTATATCAAAAAGCTTTATTAAAGATAAATTTCTTTAGAAACGTCAAAAGTAGAGTAAACAGTTAACTCGAGCTAACCGTCACTAAAAACTGACATGTTCGAAATTTGTTTATTTATTTACACGCATCATAATCTACTGACGTACGGTTAGCAAATGAACCGCCAAGAAGACAGCGGTCCGTTTGGTGGGCAATTAAAAAAGATGTAGTAATAAATTGTAGTCATAAAAAGTTGCGTGCTCATTACTCATGCTCATGACCATGGATGACAACTTTCAACGGTTTGCATATTGAGGCAATCGGTTTCAATTAGACGGACTGCGTAGTTTACCTACTGACATTTGTCTAGCGTTTTTAAGGAAATATAGCGAGATCGCAGTTCGCATGGCAATAGTCACTACCGACCGTAAATAAACTATTTTTATATTATAGGAGTAGCAGACGAGCATGCAGTCCACCTGATGGTAAGTAGCTACTGCCGCCCATGGACGGCGGCCACAGGTGTGCCGCTACCTTTGAGGACTAAGCTGGAACGCCTCGGAAAAGTATGTCTCCCTTACCACACTCTTCAAACCGGAACACAGTAGCGTTTAACACTGCTTTAACAGGCAGAAATAAGAGTGGCGGTTGTGCCACCGGAGTCGGAGCACAAAGGGTTCTACCACCTTCTTAACTTCACATGTTCATAGTACGGAAACGTTCTTTTACTTGTCGTTGTCAGTGGTCACCCATAAAACGGACTACGTTACTTAATTTTATAGATTGTTTATGATGGATGCAAGCTAAGGATGTGCAATTTATTTTACAAGATTTAATTTGAATTTATAAGATTTAAGTGGCATCTGTCCACCTGGTGTTAAGTGCTCGCTATCGATCATGGACATCTGTAACCGACTGTATCTAGAATATGAGTTCTACTTCACTCCAAATAACCAAGACGGTCGTATCACCGAAATGCAAGAAGTGCTTCCGCAAGAAGTAAAAAAACATCTAATTTTCTAACTAAGTACTTCACCATGTTTATATTTACATTCAATGCATGTTGTGATTACCTGTAATAGTAAGAACAGTTACTCACTAAGATAATAGACATAATTGTACTGTATATGTCAGTCACTGCTGTGTCTTACGTTGGTAGTCCTGAATAAATAAAAAAACAAAAAATAGGTGTGGTGATAATACGATTCAGCGTGGAAACTAAATAAAATTTATGACAGTAAGTCTACCAAAAAACAATTTTGATTTCAGGTCATAATATGAAGTTTATTTACAAAATATCTTCATTTCGAAAGAGTCATAAAACGAATTTATTTTTAAACTAATGTTCGCAATCAGTCTTACTGCTATAACTTCATTAACCTTGACAATGTTCTATCAACGAGATAGTTAAAGTAATTTAATTTCCTAATGTTTTTAAACACGCGTGGAAATACGTGTGCACACGAAATACTATAATAATTATAAAATATTTAAGTAAATTTGTCACTTTTCATTCCTATTAAATAACTCCTTTTTAAAATATACACCACACATACCCTTAAATTTCGGCAGTAATATCCTAGTTGTTTGAAACTCGACCTCTCTATAGATGGGTCCGAGGTTCAAATCCCAGGCATGCATCTCTGATTTTTTTAATTAAATGCGTATTAGAAATTAATTAGCACTTGCTTAACGGCGGAGGAAAACAACATTAAACCTGCACACCTGAGATTTATAAAAACAAAATCTTAAAGGTATGTAAAGGCTACCAATACGCACTTGGCTAGCATGGTGGACTATGGGATAAAATCCTTCTCAATCTGAGAGGAGACCGGTGCCCAGAAGTGGAACAGTAATGTGTTGACGACGATATTATACATTTATTTGGTTAAGCATATTTCTTAATTATGTTGACATTAAATAAATTCTACTTATAAAAATCTGGTATCGATAAAAACTTGCGTACAAAAACATATCGATAGAAACCAGTTATGTCTCAAGTAACAATAATAACAGCATAACAAAGGACAGTTCCGCGTGGGGTGACCAGGAATAAAGCGGCGACCAGACTCTGTGGCGTTTTGGTCAAAGACATAATCCTTGACCCAAATAAATAAAAAACCGGTCAAGTGGCTATTGGAATAAATAGAGAGTTCCGTACACAATTTAGTGTAAGGCACGTAACATTTTTATTGTTTGTCAAACTTTATTATGGGTGAGTTAAAAATGTATTAATAAAATAAAAACATATCTTTATTCTATCTCACTATCAACTCATTATTGGATCTTCTGATTATGAGAATTCTTCTGGAATCAGAAAAGTTAAGATCTTGTAGTAGTTCAGATAGTCAAAGCGCGCTGAAAAACTTAACACACCTCTGAAAACATTACGGAGGAAATTTCTAATTTATTTCGCTGTTAAAGCAAATATTCAGTTGAATTTGAAATGTTGAAATGCACAAAGAAATAATTAAATAAGCTTATTCCTTAAAAGTAAAAAATACATATGTACATAAAAACTATCGAAGCAAAATCTAAATCTAAAATTATGTATGTTGCTTCTTTCAGGTATCGTTTAAACCTTATTTCTTCATAAAATTCTTGTTTTACGCATACTTTAAACGTTATTTCCGTATTAAATGCCCACTGAACCCAAATATTCCCGAACTTAAACCAGTTTGGATGTCCCGAACTGTCCCACACAGGTTAAATTACGTATTGTTGTCCCACCATACGCATATATTTAGGCAACTCGTATGTCCGTATGTTGCAACCTTTTGTTCGGGATTTGACGATGACGTAAAAGGAATTTATAATTAATTAGCTACTAATAAGGTAAATTCTGCTGCATTTTAGAATTAATTTGCTATTGTAGGAATCTTATATAATTATGTGTGCATGTGGAATAGTGCAATGTGTGTGTGGGTAACTCATTCGCAGTAACAAACTTGTCATATTTTTTGTTTAAATTAATTACCAGTCCAAATATTGCATAAAAAGGTGAATTAAAAGCTAAATCAAATGTGACAATGCTTAAGCTACTTATAATATCCGCGTGGTATAATGACCACCAAATCGGTACATTTCTAAGTAACACTTTTAATCACCAATAAGAAATACGAGTATATTCATAATTCATAATACCATATTAAAATTATTGTATGCGCGTTTGTTTATTTGTATCTTACCTATTTGGACCGACACGCATTCAAAAATACAATGCTAGCGGAGCTGTGCAGGTATATTTTTTTTAAGTATAAATATTATTTTTATTATTTACATAATGAAATCCTAACACTGTCTTACACGGGTTCTTTAATATAAAGATGTGCATTATGAAAGAATTTTAAAACTTAGTCCCCTACGGGGCTAAATTGAGAATGAAAGCTTGTTATTTATGATATGTCGTTTTCTATAGCCAACCGATCAATGCGCCGTGTAATCGCGTAATACGGGAGCTCCTATTCCTCCGGGATCCTGAAATCTCCTAATCCTCAGAAAATCGTCAACATCACGTATCTTCTAAAACTCGGGAAAAATAAGCGGTAAGTTTAAAGACACCCACGGTAACACCTACTTGTTGTCTTGTAATACCATGTAGTTAAACAGTGATAGAGATATTATATAAGTGTCTGGCATGGAACCGTCTGGCATTGTATTTATTATAATAAGAAAGCGATAAAATTATAATGTAATATATCAATTCATACATCGTAAATGTGGTTGTTAATATGTTTGTAACTCTTTTACAACTATACCGCGGAACCGGACCATATTTAATGTGAAATTAAGGAAGGACAAAGGCCTCTATTTCGACAGAACACTATGGCGACTTCGCCAGCGACGTATCCAAACAAAACATATTGAATGATATGTTAAGGGTCCCGGGTTCGATCCCCGGCCAGACAGCTATCTGAATGATGAATTTAGATTTCTGTTTCTGGGTCTGGGTGTTTGTGTATTTGTCTATGTGTGTGTCCATGGCACCCACGACACAGGGAATCCTAGTGTGGGGCTGTGAGTGTAGAAAGCGTTTAAGACGTTGCCAAATTATCGCCAAATGAAGTATCAGTAATAATGCCTCAATATGTTTTATCTGGATACATCGTTGGCGCTGTGGCCATAACATCCCGGTAAGATAGACGCATTATATTTTCCCAAAAGGACTACATAACAAAATACAAAAATCTATTCTTAACTCAGGTATATCAAGTACTTTGTAAAACATACTGTGTGTAGATTAATCTGCATCACGCAATGTAAACACGCCACTTTTAACTTACTCGTATGTTGTATGTAAGTTCGATAACTTTGTAAAAGCCTTTTGCTACTTTAAATTTTAGACCTTTTTTATACTGACGTCGGTTATACCACTTAAATGAGTATTTCCGGTAATACCTTCTTCATATTACGAATCAAGCTAATGAGCACACATCTGTATGATGGCAACTGCTGATGATCATCTATAATCTAAGAAGTTTACTGATGCATTCTACCCATGAAGACTAATATGGTATTCTTCGTGTATTATCATACCCTTGAGGCTAGAACACAGCAAAATTTAAAAACAATACTAGGCAGAAATATATTTGGCGGTAGTGCCTCCGAACCATGAATGGTTCCACCACCTTTAAACTTAACATGTGTTTTAGCAATCATGTGCTATTTGAAGTAAGGCAGATTTGCTTATCTCATTAGACTTCCAAATTAGTCTTTAGGTCAAACAACGTGTCTATGTTTTTAATGTGAAACACGCAAGGTTTATATTAGGGACTAGCATTTGCCCATAGCGGCAAAAACTAGGTCAAAAGCCTGATCTTTGCTGATTTTGACGACATCTATATAAGGTTCTTGCGAAAAAAACAATTGAAAAACCTTGATGAAGACTTGCCGAATATATTTTTTATGCATAAATAGTCTATAAATACTAATCTCTGAATTTACCTTTCAGAAGTAGAACATGAATTCCGGTTGACTTAAATATGAATTGACAATCCGAGTATTAGTTCTCGAGAGTGATGCTTCAGTCTTATAAAAATCTGAGAAATTCATATTCATCAGTTAACATCAACAATAAAAGTGTTTTTTTACAATAAAAAATATTTTTATCTTATTTACACTATTCTTAATTCAAATTTAAAAAAAAAAATATTTTCTATTTTTTAGTTGGATTTTCTATAAAAAGTGTATTTTTTTAGTTTTTTTAAACTATTATTTATTTTTCATTTTTTGGTCGATTTTTTTATAAAAGCGTATTTTTTAGTTTTTTTTAACTATTATTTATTTTTCATTTTTTAGTGATTATTTTAGCGATTATTTTAACGATTATTACGTAGCGTATTATCAAGTTTATCTTTCGAATCAGCATCAGCACCTTTGCTTAGCAGTGCAAAAATGAATATTAGGTCATTGTTTAACACAGCTGTATGAAGTGGTGTTTTACATTGGTGTTTATTTTTATTGTTAACGTGAAAATCCCAGAGGAGTTGTTGAATGACATCCGAATTGCCAATGCTAACTGCTTTCTTTCATAATTTATACCATATCCCAGGTCCTCTATCTTGGATAAAAGTAATCACGGAAAAAGGATGATAGAGCATCTTTTAAAAACAGGCGCTGATGGCAATACTCAAGAGAAAAACGGTCAACTGCTTTACATCTAGCCATTTCAAAAGGACGTCGTCCAATCATCGATTTAATATTACAGCATGATGATGTTAATATCAAAAATAATTCTAGAATTTCTTCTCTTTGTGTTGCTGCTGCCTGCAGAGATTTTAAAACTGTTAGTAGTTTAATTAATTTTACAGCTCGAGTTAATAATATAAGTTGTGACTATGACGATGAGCTGAAATCATATATGCCTTTACATTTGGCAGCAAGAAATGGGAACAATGAAATAGTGGAAATCTTGTTAAAGGAAGGTGCAGATGTTGAAGTGCTGAATGAATAAGGATGATGAGACACCGCTTCATGATGCTATTAACAACGGACGCGTCGAAGTTGAGGTCAGGTCAGGTCAGGTCAGGTCAGGTCAGGTCAGGTCAGGTCAGGTCAGGTCAGGTCAGATCAGGTTAGGTTAGGTTAGGTGATCGGCGCGCCTGGTAGATTCCTTTATTGGTCTTAACGCAGACCTTCCGGGTCTCAGGAAAACAAAAATCGCTGATCCTAATCATCCTAGTAAGGATAACGGGTCAGAATGTTTAAAATATTGAATTGTCATCGGTCCTTAATAAGTATGCCAAATTTCGAGTTAATCCGACGTTTTGAAGGGGGTTAAAATCATGTTCAAAGATTCCGTTACATACTAACATACCAACATACATACGTCTGAAGCTAATAAAAGCGTATTAAAAAGGTCCGTATTTACAATTTCGCTGACTACCCGACTATTATCATTTTCCTAAAGCGGCACATTTTCGCATTCCCGAATTATTATCACCGGGACAGAAAAAACAGGACATTTCCCATTTAAAACGGAACATATGGTGACCTTAGTAAAACTTAATATAATATTAACATATATGAACATATCGATGAATTTACAACAGGGGCAGCTCGAAGGCATCTCGGCCTTGGTTACGTAAGCGAGCTCAAAGGTCCTCCGTAATCGTCCTTGGCCCTAGCGTGAATCTTAAACGTAGTGCCAATACCTACGATAAATAATAGCTGTATTTGTACAAGCACGTTTATCGTGCATGTGTTAAAAAGCAGTTTTTTGCTTCATATGTGTCCTCATTATGTATATTAAATAGTTTGCCAAAATATTAGACTAGAATAATTGGTATGGTTTTCGGTACTGCATTGTGTACTATACCTATGTTTTGTTCATTCTGCGTTTTAGATATTTTGATGTAGGTTATATATAAGAACTAGTTTTTCATGTTTCCTTTAGATATGTACCTACTAGAAACATAATACTAAAAGTTTTTAATTTTAATAAGGCGGCTCAGCGATATATCCATTCACTACACTCATTGATGAATATAAACGGATACACTTAAATTAGATATCATTGTTTAAATGTTTACTTGATCAAGTATTAAATTCGGGACCTTGACTACGGTCATACGATGCAGCGAGCCGTCTAGTAAATCAAAAAACTATTACATCTGAACCCTAAGTAGTACATACTTTGGTTAAAAGGTCTGCCTAGCATCTAGCAACACGCAACGCTGTCACGCAAACTAGTACAAGGACCCGGGAATCCTGGCCCGCCCACTTCGAGCCTAGAAGGAGCGGACCAAAATAATCTCCGAAACTGGCATCCACGCGTAGGCTTGTTTATCGAAAAACGTGTGGTAGTCAAAGGGAAAAAAGGTTACTGATATTCTGATAACGAGCTCGATTAAAAATAGAAATCGTTTCTGGGACGTAATAAGGATCTTAAATCTATAATAGGTATTTTGAGAGCGGAGTCACCATGCTGATTGTTACGTAATGGTATCCGGGTTCGTTTGCTGATTATTTTGGTTTGGGTATTTGTGTATTCGTCATTATATGTGCTCATGACACCCACGATACATGAAAAATCCTACTGTGGGGACAAGATTTTGTATTTACAATCAGTTCCCTTAAAATCAAAGCTACTGTCGAAAATATTACACCCATTACGTGCATTGTAGGTATTTTACGATATCTAATATCCAATAACGAATCCATGCATTTAAATACCATTCGTCCCGTTATAGTTACAAGTTCAAGTAAAGTAACTAATCGACATTGCACGCACAACAAACATCTCGTTATAAATATAGGTACAAACAAAGTACTATAATTCTTATCAGACCTACATAGTTTTTATACAATTCTAATATACAAAAATATATTTAAAAAACGTTTTAAAAACAAACTATTGTATTCTTCCGTTTCACTTGATACCCATATATTCAACGCTGCACGCAGTAGGTACAAATATTTCCGGTTCGAATTATTCCAATATCTGAATTTCTAAAAAAAAATATAGTTATAGGCATCTGACCTCCAAATATTATTTTTTGGAATTTCTAACAAAAACTACAATCACTCCCGTTCCAGTTGAGACAATGTTACGGGTAGAGGCAATATATTCGTCGCTGCACGCACTACGAAGGCATCGTAGCTGTTACGCAACGGCGCCGCAGCTCCCGGGATGTCCTTGGGCCCACCCTCCCCAGACGCTGCGCAAGACGGGAATAATATCTCGGAAACGGAAAATCGGGACGTACTCACTGTTTATCGGGATGTAGATCGTAGGTTGTAAGTTTACTGATAAGTAGGGTGAATACGAGTACCTTGCTACGTCAATCATTTGAAGGATTATTTGAAGCTTATTAGGGTTTCAGAATTCTGATAATTATTCATTTATGAACTTTAATGAAAGCGTTTCTTAATAGGTAAAATTGCTTTTACACAAAGGATATTTTCTTATTATAAAATCAACCACGCAAATATAAGTATATTTTAACACCCGCACCCGAAAATAAAGAAAAGACCGATAGAATAACCGGCTGGCACGTGTTATCGTTACCACATAATTCATTATTTTTTCTTATGAAGCTTTGAAGACAGTATAGATCTAAAAACTTTAATAACGTCCTTCTAAAGTAAGAGGATCAATACTGATGATTGAGAAATAAAACATAATTACACCCGAAAGGTATGATATTAATTTCAGATGTCTCGATAACCGTTAAAGTGTGGTAACCATGGATCATATCACTGTGCCCTTACCATGAGTTTTCAAAACATCCCACAATTTTACGTTACGTTTACTCAATCCATTATTCTGTTCCGCTTGCTTCAGTAGACTGAGTAAACGTAGAATAAGTAAGTGCTCAAGTTTTTTTGTCTGCTTCACATGTTCGCAAAAAAGAGAGACAAAACATAAAGCGCCATTTTGTCAATTTAGACATTTAATGTTACGTTACTGACACTATAGCTCTGATACAATCCGCTAGGGGCGCTGATTGGAATTTGTATGGGCAAATACGTAAACAAATACCAAAACAGTCATATGTGTCAAAACGTAAAAACTCATGGTAGGGGTACTGTTTCCCAAAAACAAACTCTACCGTATAACAACTATTTAAGCCTACCAAACTCCCGACTCTATAGGCCGTATCAAATAAGAAACAGACAACCATAAGCAAGCTAAACAGATTAAGTCAGAAGGGCCCAATTAAGTTAGAAGGACCTTACTGAAACAGTAAGCCACGTTGCACGTTTACGCAGGGCGGCGTGGCCTTGGTTACAAGCGTCGCGCCAGCCCCCGGGGGGCGCCACCCCCACCCGGCGAGCCTAGACGCAGCGCGAACGAAAATATATCTCGGATACGGAATCTGGGCCTTCATGTTTATCGATGTCGATAATTAGTACGTCTAGTTTAAAACGTGAAAATAACTTATCTTGCTTAGGTCGTGTAAGTAAAGTTTGGTAAGGGAGATATACTCTTCCGAGGCGTTCCAGCTTACTCAAGCTTAGTCCTAGGTCCTAGCGGCGCATCCGTGGCCGACCTTAGGTAGGAATATGTAATCCAATCTGGGGTTACAGATACACATGGGCGGCAGTAGCCAATTACCATCAGGACGATTGCATGCTCGTCTGCTACTCTTATATTATATGTATAAAAAAGAGAGATTATGTAGAATAGTCGAAGATATAAATGATTAAAACCAAGTACTCCAGGTCAGTATACTTTAAACATATTTTTATAAAATTGCAGTAGCAAATGAGTATGTAGTTCGGCTCATTAAGAATACACTGCCGCTCATCGAAATCTACAACCTACTTCTAGAACAGTGGTTCTATCTGAAACCGAAAACATATGCGTTACCGCTCCTGAGAACTAAAATGATCGCGCCATATGTAAAAAAGTTACTATCCCAGGATAAGGTATGTAGAATCGTATATACATTTGCTATGCCTTACTATGTAAATCAGTTCGCAAACTTACGCATATCAGTGCTTTAGTGCCCAAACTCTACTTTTCGTGTCTTAAGGAAAAAACATCTCAAGAAAACTCTTAGTTTTCAACGCCGTATTTTTATTTGCAATACCAAACATAAATACTGAACTGATTTTGCCTGTATTTTCACACGAATTTATAGTATTACTAGCTGACCCGGCAAACGGTGTGTTGCCATATAAATAAAAAAATATTACGGGTGAACAACTTATCACTCAGGGGTATGAAAAATAAATAGTAGCCGATTCTCAGACCTAATGAATATGCATATAAAATTTGGTGAAAATCGTTAAAACCGTTTCGGAGGAGTACGGTAACTGAGATTGCGACACGAGAATTTTACATATAAGAGCAACGTTAACTACTGTTTATTTTAAAATCTTAGTGTTTTGCATACATTTTACGGAAGTGTACCCACAGCATCATTAAAAGAAACAAACATTACTTATATCGACCGTTTTCTTTTATTATATGAAGTATTCTAATAATCCTTATCAATGCGGTAGGCCGACAAATTTTAAGGTTATCTTTCATTGCAAAGATAGCACGCGTTAACTCACAAACCAATTCTAATCTTTAATTACAATGTTTATCTACGTATTTAGTTAGTATTTACGATAAACAACTGATGAGCGGTATTTCCATATTCAACCCATGTGATTCCTAGAATCGATTTTATTTTTGAGTCATGTTAGTCAGCTGGCACTTATTATTTCATGATTGTAATTATATTAGTTGAAAAAACATATTCAATAAAGCGTATCAATGGTTGTACGCTACTTTATGTAATGTGCACTTTTGTTATGAATGAAACTTTCAACCCCTAATAGGAATTTATACCCTTGCTATAATGGGCAAAGAAAATTTTCTAAAACATTCGTAACTGCAAATTCGCTACTAAAATGTTTCGTGAATTACATTCAGGGATCAAGGCAGCATTTTGAACTAGATCTTAGATCGTTTAATTTAGAAAGGAGACCTTAGAAATGAACTTCGTCCCAAAGATGAGATAATCCAAATAGGAAAAATCCCAAACGACAATTAAGATCTATAGATTTGAAAGGTCTAATTAAGATGGATCGATTCGTTTTAATTGCTTTAAAACATAATAATACAGATATTATGGCTAAATACTGATAAAATATGTGCATAAGAGGCATATTTTTGCAGCGAAAGCTTCTGCAAAAGATAAAAGATTATTATTAAGGATAAAACTAGACCAGAAGTTTTATAAAGATATTTCAAATACCATGTGTCATTTTCAAAGGTCATTATTATAATTTGGGTTACACATTCTCAACATTTTTAATTAAATCAGTATGTAGAGAAATACTTGTACAAAAACATTGAAAAAGTTCGCTTACAAACTATTTGTTCTACATAAAAGTATAATGTGCAAACATATTAGCCTCGAGCTCTACATTATTGTTTCTATTTCCTTTGCAAAAACTTTCATTTCCTCTTGGGTATTATGTCAATATTTCCAGTCGGGCTATTGACCCGAACATGAAAAAATGGGTCGATATTAATAATAGAGTCCACATTCAAAGAAATGCTGTAACAATGTTATAAAAAATAATAAGTACCGTCAAGTAATGAAGTGTAACAAAAAACATACACCTGATTGATAAGTCAGAATCGGGACTTCATCTGAATTAATGTTTTTTAACTCTGCGGAAAGAGATCAATCGAATCATCGGAATAGATCTGTTGAGAATATTATAGACCTTTAAGAGTATCTGAATACTTAACCAGACACATGTTAATACTCCTAAGTTGGATTGTCTTATGCTGTCTCCCTTACCACGCCCATCGTATATAGAAATAGGTGTCATGGTTGCATTACAATCAAATTGCTTAACAACTACTATATAACCAATTAAAAAACAAAAATCATTGACATTCAAACCTGTATGCAAAAAAATTAAAACGACTTAAACATAAAAAAGTTAATTAACATAAAAGCCCCCCCCCCCCCCCATTTTTATTTCAAAATATATTAGGTGAATATTCCCAATGCTAACGTTGTATTTTTTTCTTGCTTAAAGTGTCTCTATCAGTGTCGTAACTCGAACTATCTTGTACAATAGTTGGTACCTTGAACTTGGTTTTTTCATTGTAAAAACCTACACAATGTAGAACCATTATGCATGTAATACATTCAGTACGTTTAAGAATCTGTAGTAGTGTCATCTTATCTGTATCTCTAGATCGATGGCCATGGAAACATGAATGGTAACACGGGGCGTTCCGATATAGTATTACGAGTACTTCTGCTTAGCAATACGGACGGTATGGACTGCTTAATATCGGGCTGCATGTTAAAAATATTAAAGCAACATGTAGTATGATTTTCAACTCATTATTGACTCGATTTTTGGTAGAGGTTTCTTCTGAGATAAAAATGTGGACCATCAACTGGCTGATGCAGATTACTAGACTTCAAACACCTTTGAGAATGATAGAGCATTTTCAGGGCACAATTCAACAATTTATACAAGTCACTATAAGTTACTGCAAGTATAACTAAACAATCCTAAATGCCAACTAATATAACTCGGTAACACTGATATCATCGGCAACCCATTACTGTCCCACTGCTGGGCACGGGTCTTCTCTCAAAATGAGAAGGATTAAGCCATAGTCCACCACGCTGGTCAAGTGCGTATTGGTAGACTTCACATACCTTTGAGATTTTTTTTTTATAAATCTCTCAGGTATGCAGGTTTCCTCACTATGTTTACCTTCACCGTTTTAGCAAGTGATAATTAATTTCTAATACGCACATAAATTCGAAAAATCAGTGGTGCGTGCCTGGGATTTGAACCTCGGACCCCTCGATCGACAGGCCGAGTTTCTTAACCACTAGGCTATCACTGCCATAACACTGATAGCTAAGTACTAAAGCTAAATATTTAATTAGGTATGCACTAAATTAGATTTAGGTCATTACACTTAGCAGTAATTTTTAAGACTATTCAATAGCAAAGTACTACAGACTAACACATCATACTTTTTGTAAAGCCTATTACAAGGTTACAGTGACGTAGGTCTGGCTTGCCAACACGTATTTTTGTCAATAATAACAGTGGTATTTATACAGATGTGACGTCACGTATAAATACTAATAAATATAAAAATATACTGTAGTATAGATTATTATAAACCCTTAAAACAAAAACAAAAGTACTAAGTAATAAAGTTAACGTCATTTTATTTAAAATACGATAAATTTTTTTTTCGTATTTTACGGCGAGTTATTCAGTTGAATGACTTAATTAATAATGAGATCAACAAAAATACATTCAATATTATAATATACGACATATGGATTGAACTAAGCTATTTGGTATGTAAATCGTGTGATTATTTGAGAAATGTGGATAGTTATAAGAAAATTCTTGTCTATTCCAGAAAAAAATTGATTACATATTAAAATAATGTATCAATTACCGAAAATCTTGCGTTAATGACACGCACATATTCGTTAATTATAATGCAAAGTAAGTAATTGTACTAAGTTTCAGCGCGTTACGCTTATAGTTCGTAGCACGTACTTAATAATGCTGCATTCTGCAAAAATATTCCATACACAGAGCAAGTTGCGAGCGCGCATACACAAACGGGGAACAATGGGTAGTAAATAACACGATTCGTGAATTACAACAGTAAATAATTGTAATTACATTATCATTGTAATACGTTGACGGTTCGGAGAGCGACTCCTCGTGCGCTAGCGGCGGCCTACTGGTAACAGACAAACGCGTGCAGGCCGCGGGCCCAGTACAACGTACAAGGCGAGCGTTGCCGCCACAGCCGGTAGGTGCTAATAGCCGACCGCGGGGCCACTTTGACAGTTTCTATGCAAATGTTAATGCGTCGCGAGACCAGTTTTCGCCTCAGCGGTTCCGGGCCTACCTACTTGCGCTCGATCTATTCACGCCCATAATTATTACCGAACGTACGCTCTAAACTGGATTTGACGAATTCATTAAGCATTTTGAACCAGGATCGAATTCGACGGTCGTTGAAATGGGAATCCATTATCTAACGAGTACGCCCCGCGAACGTATCGCGAGTGAAAACTTACGAATCGGTCGATGCCGGAACGTGCAAAAAATGTAGTGATGCAATAACAAAGTGCAAAAAAGCGGAGATACGGTTGTCTCATTATCAAGTTCAATAGCCCCAAAGCGACAGCACGTGTATGCAAAACCTGGGAGGCGGATGGAGTCTGAGCAAAAATATCCTCTCCATGAAACATTTTAAGGCGCAAACTGCTCTACGACTTCAGTCACTTAAAATTTATCGCATGCTGCGGGGTGTCAACACTTATTTATCTATGACTTTGTATCGCGATACATATTTTGGTAAATTGACTCGCAGATGAGGCCAGACGATTTTCCGCCCGCACTCTGCTACGAATCGGTAATCTTAAGTACTAAACGTAACAAAAAAGGGACGATACTTTCCTCGATTCCATGAATATCAGTAGTTCCACAGTCCTTGTATCGTTACTAGAAAACCATCAGAGCTCTGTCGAGCCGTGCACAAATATCATAGTTCGTATCACTGAATGTGCGTTCACTGCGTATCACTGGCGTAACACTAGCACCGTACCGGGCGATGTCCGTACTCACTTCCGCATATTGCAGCGCGCGCTGGCGCCGATCGCCGCAGTGCGCAGTATCTAGGTACCGCCGCGTCGCTCCTAACAGGCGGGAGCCTCGCTCGCGAATGCGACCGCCGAAAACTCCTCACGCCGTCCGAATGCAGAAAATTCGGACGCGTCGAGTGGGGGACGCTCTACGACTATCCGAAACTTGCGCGCGTACGTGCAGCGCTTCGGTATGAAAAAATCCAAGGTTAACGCGCGATGCCAAAAAAAGACGCACGCAAAATGAAAAAAAGACGGCTAGAGCGGCGCCCCCCGGCAGCCGTGACTGCAGCCTCTGCACGCGCGGCCGCATTCATAGTGCTTCTAGCTATGTGATCTACTCGTATGCTGCGCGGACCAACCAATCTACCATATTGTTTATGTTCAAGGCTTGTTAACTTTGTTTAATACGCTGCTCAATTTCGTTACGTTCACTAATCATACCAATCATAACTATTTTTATAAAATAAGTGTATGGTAGCAAAAAATACATATCACGATGTTTGTGTTATGAATAATACGTAATCTTAGTTGCTACCCAAAGGTATAGACCTTTAAATGCCGCAAACAGTCTGAAAAATGTCCGAACCCAGATAAAGCGCTCGATTACAACGGTACATATTTACATTTCGTCCTTATACTTTCATGAAGTTATTCAACTAAAATCTCCGGGTTTGGACTACACAAACTTTGAAATTAATTCAAACAATTTTCAGGGCTTAGGTCAATGGAAAATTCAATTTTAGAACTCTATTTCTCATAATTACAATTATGCTATTCATGTTTTATTGGTATTCAAATATATAACTTAAGTAATTACTTTTACCAAATATTATTGGAACAGTCAATAACGCTTTACTTATTTTTTGACAATACTCTCGAATTTCATACTCGTCAATTGGACTCATATTAAAATTTCGAATAAAAATTCATAAAATACATTCATAAAAAAAATCAAATAGGCTTTTAGCCTGAGACAAAACCTTAACATAGTCTTCATGCGTAGCAACAACCGATCTGGGGTTACACTTCGATCCTATTTCAAGTCGATGATAAATATTCTTTAATACTTTACATAGTTCAAATAAATCCAATAGTGTTCCACTGCTGGGAACGAATCTGATACCTTTATCTCTATTTTGAAAATCAGTCATCTATAATACTAAGTACGAGCTGATGACGACTTGTTGTAATTGATCGTGTGAAACATCCTTCTTTGGATATATTTTTTTCTTTCAATCATCACATAGACGAAAAAGTAAATAGATTCCTAATGGATAATAAATTATTTTTCGTACTATATCAGTTCAATGTAAATCACATCTATCAATTAGATCTTTTAAAATGTCGCGCTTATTTCAGTCAATTTCCGTAGGATATTATTATTTTCTGTACTATTTAGAACGCAGTCTAGGTCACTAATAGCTTCACTCTTATATATCACTGGTGGGTAAAAATGTATCTCAATACATTAACCATTAAATACTTTTTTTTTTAGCTATAATCTTACTGTCATTAATACTATAATCTTACTATCATTATCTCTATCCGTTTACACTCTACGCATTTTTGTGTTAAACAAAAGTTATGGGCATAGAAAAACGCAGTTTATTGCAATAACAGATAGATACTTCGATTCCATTATCTCAGTTTTACTCGTACATTAGAAGTCTATGTCATTCTTTCGTCGTGGTATCGTAGTAATCACTAATCATACAAGTGGATTAACCCGTAAAACCGCTCTTCGTTTTTATGGGCTCTACAAGACTCTACAATAAAAATTCTGCCGACTTCTCTTTATAAGAAATATTACCAGTAATAAGAATAAAAATTATCAATTACATTTGATTTATTGAAACGTTACGTTAATGATTGTGCGCTTTTTTAAGATTTTTTATTTACTTTAAGATACCAACATTTCTTTTTAAATGCGTATTAATATAAGAATTGTACCATTTTCAAAAATGGTGCCAATTGAACGGAACGTACATTAATATGTGACCTTTTATAGTTATCGCCAAACTGCTAGTCCGCTCTGAAGTTGTTTCGAGCAGGTGTAGTCATACAATTTGCTATGGCGACGCGATTCATTTCTATATTCCAAGCGGACTAGCAGTTGTACGCGGACTATAGTTTTGTGTCAAAATGGCAGACGTAATTTTCACCCAATTCATAGTACACTTATAAACAATAAATATGCAATGAGTTTTAAAATATTCAATCGATTGCTTCATAACAATGCAGCAGCGTCCAATTGAGCGGTCATAAAATTTGGGCGGCCTTGGCCACAAACATAACGTCTTAGGCGATGTGCTCATAGTCAGTTCATTCATTAATTTGTTTACTGACTTATGTTCTAAAAACGTTGTTGTTTAAAAGGTAGAACGTTATGTGATTTGACTCCGGTGGCACCACCGCCATACCTATTTCTGTCTTATAACGGCAGTGTTAAGGGCTGATGTGTTGCGGTTTGAAGGGTGTGGGAAGGGAGACATACTTTTCCGAGTTATTCCAGCTTAGTCCTCAGGATTAGCGGCGTATCTATGGCTGAGCTCAGAAATAAATCGAATGTAACTGTCAGACATGTATGTTACCTCGCCTTTTCGTTAATTTCATTTTACTCTTATTTTTATTAATTTTATTTCATCATGTTATTTTTGTTGACCGTTAAAGCAAGTGCGAATAAAAAGGTTGCATTAACCTCTGTGGTTCACATCTGAAGGCACCGCTGACATACCTATTTCTGTAATACCAGCCGTGTTATGCTGTAAATACCATACGTATTCTAGTTTGAAGGACGTGGTAAGCGTGAAATTGTTGACCAAGGCGTTCCAACATAGTCCGCAGTCGTAGCAAAGCCTCTGTGGCCGACCACAGGCAGGACTCTAATCTTATCTAGGGTTGATAAGTAAGATTGTACGCTCGTTTGCTACTTCTACATCGTAAAAAAGATGCGTTACCACCTCTGAAGATTTAGTAGAAACCCCCCGGGTAAATGTCTTTACCTTAGTCCTATCTAGATCAAATCACAGCAGCCCATAACGCTGCTGTTATCGGACTTTACATTTTTATTACATAAAAAGTTTTATATATTCACGTATATAGTCGACTAATCGCATTTTTAACGGTGTTATAGGACTTTATATTTGTATTACAAAAAAAGTTTTATACATTTACGAGTATACAAAGGATCAGCGAACCTTAATTTTTTTCTAACATGTGAAACGTCATGCTCCACCGTGTGCGCTAACCCTAAACACACGTATATGAAATGTGCATTGCTCAAAGAACAATAACAAATTTCAATAGAGACTCTGTTTTCTTATCAACGCTGGCAAGGCCACGTGAATTATGATAACGGTTCAGAATTAGAACACAGGATGTTGAAAATTACGCGCGATACAATTTTGGGAAAATATGTTTGAAATATTTTTTCGTTATTCATTTCTGCTACATTTCGTAAATGTTATGTCGTATAGTAGAACATAAATTTACACTGAGTCTTGCCACTTATTTTGTTCATATAATGTTATATATAAAATTCTCGTGTCACAGTGTTAGTTACCGAACTCCTTCGAAACGGCTTTTCCGATTTTCACCAAATTTTATATGCATATTCAGCAGGTCTGAGAATCGGCTACTATTTATTTTTCATACCCCTAAGTGATAAGGGTTGTTCATCCTTGATATTTTTTTATTTATATGGCAACACAACGTTTGCCGGGTCAGCTAATAATATTGAAAATGTTTAGAGAAACCTACGTAGCGTAAAACGTTTCGATTAATAGTTTATAAATAAAGTTAAGAGTAGTATTCTAAAAATAAAATCAGATTTCCTACTTCTTTTCCAATCGATTTTTGTTATAATACTACGAAACTTAAAAATATTTATTATATTATATATATATAATGAAATTAAATGTGTAAGTGTTACAAGGTTATCGTCAAAATATTCGGTTAGACCTAAGTTAAATTAATCATTAAAATAATGTTACCTATTGAGAATTTTTTCAACATCAATTTTTGCACAATACGCATAAATAGTAAACAAAAACTTATTCTTACTAACGCATAAGGAAGCTGAAGTTTCATAATTAGTGCTTAATAAAACTGAATAAAAACCTTAGCAATTAAAGCAACAAATTAAAGGAATGACGCAACAAGGCTGTTTTAAAATTATAATCCAATTATAAGTTGTAGTGTTTAAAGTTACATAGTTTTTCAGAAAATTAGTGCTTTTGTTTTTGTGATACAGAGTCATTACTCTGTAGAATAAGAATTATCAATTCTATATTAGACTTGTATTTAGACGGTTAAGTTTAAGTGTCAGTATATGTTATGTTATTTGATGTTCTTCATTCAACATATCAGTAAGATCTATACTAATATTATAAACAGGTAAAGTATGTAGCTTTGTTTGTTTGTAAGGGCTTATCTTCGGAAATACTGAACCGATCATAAAAATTCTTTCACAGTCAGACAGCTACACTATTCAGGAGTGCTATAAGCTATATTTTATTATGATTGAACAAAAAGCTAGCGAAGCCGCGGATACTGCTAGTATACTATAAAAACATAAAACTACCTTAATATGTATGCATACAATGTAATATATTTTGCAACTAAACGTAGTATGGGAATACACCCTCGTTTCCCACATGATGCATCTGAGGCATCTGAGATTAAATCCAGATGGCGGTACTGTCTTCATAGCAAATTATTCATCCACTGTATTCATCAACACGCAAGGCGTAGCGCGGCAAAACCTCCTCTTTAGGGGAGATAAGCACATGTATATGTCTTGCAGTGGACTTTGAGAGATAAATATATTTATACCTTTAGCTCCTGCGGTTCTTGAGGAATTAATTGTAAGTGATTACATGTTTACATGCAGATGGTAGATGATGTGCTGGTAAAAGCTTCAATGTATGACTTTGAGTTACATCTAAAGGTGTTTAAAACCAGGTCTTACACTTGGCTTACTATTTTAAACTAAAACCTGGAAATAAATCTATAAATAACATGAGCAAAAGCGAATTAAGTAAAAGCCATGTTGTGAGCAACTTTTATTTTATTCTGTTTTATTTCTTTTATTATTCTTGAAACGAAACACTAAAAGTCAAACAATAATGCACTTATGCTGTTTTTCATTCAATATTTGAAGAAAATAAGCCCAACATTGAAAAGTTTTAACCCTTTAAGTTTTTATAATATTAATGTTTATAACCTATTGACAATATTTAGCGGTAGATAGTACGTTTTGATTAAAAAGCATTATTGAAATTTATTTTTCATTAATATTAATTCGTTGTAATAAAAATTAAATACATAAAATTAAAATCAATATGTTTAGGTACTTCAATTACATATTTAGGAAATAGTAAAGTTATTCACTGATTATTACAATTTTGCAAGTAAAGTAAAATCAGCTTGTATTTATGAGGGCTTACAAAATTCTTATAGGGTTATCTAATCAGCGTTATCACGCTGCATCGTAGCATACTATCAATAGATTGACACATGTACCAAATATTCGTAGGCCCAGAAGCGCGAAGAATAGATTTTACGCAAAAAGTTGTGAAAATTTTATGGCCATTAAATTTTTTGGCGATCTTATTACATTGCGCTGATATTATCTATACTAATATTATAAAGATGAAAACTTTGTTTGTTTGTTTGATTGTAATGAATAAGCTCAAAAACTACTGGACCCATTTTAAAAATTCTATATATTTTATATGAAATATATTTGATAAATAGATTTTGAGGCGGTACAAAGTTTGCCGGGTCAGCTAGTTTTTTATATAGAGCAATTTAACCAAAATTAGCTTCCCGTATTTATGTAAAGTATAATGGAAAAAATATTTAACCTTCTTTGTTATTCGATTCCCTATTCGAAGGAACGAAAAGTAACCTGTATCATAATGTAAATTAAAGCACAAAATCTAAATTTGAAAAAAAAACTTAAAAATAAACAGAATGTAATCTTGAAAGTGTAGCATCTTAAACAATTACATTGTCTGTGTAAGAATTGCAAAACTTTATGTTGCTGCGATGGACCATTAAAATTGAAAACGATTATAATTTCTAAAATTTGTGTTAATTGTATCCTCAATAGTACACGACGAAACATTAACGACGGCTATAAAGTTTAACGCAGCCATTACTACAAGTGGCGCCAACTAGCGACGATATTTGTAAACGCTCCACGGCCTTCTGCACGTGGGAGTATAAGTACCTTCCCAATCGATATAATTAGGCACATAAAATATTTCTTACAGGCTACTAATACGTTATTGTTTTATCCAAAAAACGATACGCGAACAACTCTGTCAGAAAACATGAAAACTGTCCGTAGACAATTAAAAAGAAAACAAAAGTGACAGTTCGCGGTAACTGCGCGCCACAGATAACGCAAAAATCAGAAACCTATCACGAATGTAAGTGCGTTGACAAAATTAACCGCGCTCCGGCCGGCTTTCCAGCTCTACAGCTGGATAAACATTTGCGCATGCGTAAATACAGGCCGTTCAATGCCAAACTTCTGCATCTGACTTGTTAAATAGGCATAGTCGATAACAAAACTTAAACAGCGTCCAATTCATATCTATTCTATCTATGGCGTTAATTTCATCATTTTTATTTTTAAAACTGATTTTTGGGAACAATACCAAACAAAGTTTGAGCGACCTCATTACAAAACATGTTAATGATTTAATTAATAATATGATTTTATAAAAAATGCATGGTACGCAATTAAGTCCTAAAAATATTGATCATAATGCATGGTACGCCAGGAATATTTAATATATATACGTCTGATCGCATCCCCTAAAAACGACCTTTAACCTTTAGTTTGGGGTACCCGTCTATTTCGTGTGGCTCATTAATCATTCATTCGCCTGTTTCTCCGAATAAAAACAATTATGATTCAGAATTATTAGCTGAAATTTCGATTTCTACGCGCCTCTACTGAATATTTTTATACAACATATATAAACTAAATAATAGTTAATAATTTCTGTAACTGGTGTATGAAAGTGTAACAATAATACGCAAGCAAAGTAAAGTACAAAAATAAATAAAGTGTAAAAAATATGTTAATTTGCTATCTTCGTTCGGTAGTTTGTCACCGCGGTGCAACTTAATGTACAATTACACATTTACAATCTAAAAACTAAAATAAAATCTACGCTACTTACACAACAAGTATACTAAGTATAAAAACAAAGAAACACTGATTTTATTTCAAAACAAAATAATGATGCATCAATCATAACAACGAACACGAAAATTTTTACTTCACAACAATAGAAACAACACAAAACAAATCCAACAAACACGGAAACACTGCAAGACACTTGTCAAAATCTTGGAGCGGCCTACATTCGACGGAGCAGGCAAGGTGATTAAAGTGACCGAATTCTAGTTTCAAATTAGATCATGTGGCACCATCCAAGAATTCGATTAGGAGCACTATTCGGGGGTGAAGCGGCGTGTGCAGCGTCGCTTCTGTACTTACGTGTTAAGTGTTGTGTGATCAAGCGGCCATCGGCGGCGCCGTCGCTCAGCGTACAGTACACGAGTGCAGGTCGGCTGGCGGCCAGGCGCGGGACTCGGAGTGCCCGGGGTACAGCCGTGGACACGCGGTTTCGAGGAAGTAAGTCCGGACGAACTGTCAACGCTCGTGCGGAAATCGGGCGGCGGCGGGCGCTCGCTGCAAGGCGCACGCGCGGGGCGCCCGTCAACAGCCCTGCAGCCGCGGCCGGGGGAGCCCACCCCGGCCTACCCTTTAAATCGAACGTCATATCCCGCCGTTCGCACCCCTCTCCCGCCCGCTGTAATTTCTGAAAAGCGCTGACTACCCCCCTCCAGACCCTAAAAAATGCATTGCGTAACGGTTTCACCAAATTCCGCCGCCTCGCTGTTTGCCCGATCAATTATCCACCTGCGTTGGAAACTGGAAGACAATACGGTCTGATCGACGTAGATGGTGACCTTATTCGGCGCGTGTAAGGGCCATATTGTGAATTCGTGAATGCTTTCATGTAACTTTCCGTTAATTGCGTAGTTTCGTGAAACTTACTATAATATTAGGTATATGGTTCATTTATCGCAATAGAATGAAGGCTAATGATATTTTTAAGTACGAAAAAAGCCAAATAAGTAAACTGACTCATATGGGATCGTCATTTTTATTCGAATAAATATATCACCACGTCTATTCACAGAAGCATTCAAGGGCAAAGAATTGCATGTTTAGACAAAGATTAAAAACAACCTTTTGAATTAATAGGAAAATAATTTTAACCAGAATTAATAACTTAAAATATTTTAAATTAACTTTTTTTTATTTAAAATTTCTATGTATAAATTCAAATTATTCTTATGTAAAAGCAGTATAGTGATATTTAGAATTTGTGTCGGTAAATGGTTTTAAGATTTTAATTTTTTGTCACAAGATATTAAGGAGGACAATAAAGGTAATAAGGTAAATTTTGGGAGCGCCTTTTGAAATACGATGAATGTAATGTGTCAAAGCATATGTCTTGCATTAAGCGTCTTGTTTACTTGGTCCGTGTTTGCCATGTTTGCAAATTGGAAGGGGACATTAATTAAGCCGCAACGCAATATTAGCGTATGTCAAATATTACTCTACAACATCTATTTAATTCAAGGTATTACGCTTACAAGTAAATAGAGTCTTCAAGCTGTTATTTTTTGATATTATCTATATAAATGTTTAAATGATTAAAGATGGTAGAATACTTCGCGTAGCAAAGCCACTGTACCTGTTTTTACCTTAGCATAGCAGTATTAAGCGCTTCTATAATACCGCCTAAGACCCTAACCTTTTTTTAGTTTTATTAAAAATCTGTCGGATGGCACGTCCTTTCTGTTGTCGATAATAATAAATAATATTTGATATAAATACAAAAAAACATAAAAGTATAGCTTATCTTAGTCCCAAAAGTTAGAACCAACGACATAACGGATTTTAACATATAAGATATATGTTAAAATCCGTTAAGCCGTTTAGGCTGTAGGGTAATGAGACAAAAATACGCGGCATGCTCGGAAAACATTACCTTCCACACTCGAGTAAAAAGTAGTATCACTCTCTATTCTAACAAAATATTTTGTGAAAAATGCGATAAGTTACGATTTACGGGAAGACGCGACCCGTCTCCATAGCAAAGAATTCGATACCCAAAGCTTACTCGTGCGTGCCTCATATAAATATTCCGGGCGCTGATGGGTAAACAGTGCAAAGAAAAAATTAATGCTTCCAAACCAGTTGTGACATTCAAAGGTCCTACACATTGCAAATCAATGGCCGTGACATTTACGCGAAGTCTCAATGATGCTGGTAAAATGACAAAAACCTTAAAAGTTGCTTTACATATTGTAACGTGGAGAATTAATTCTAAACTTCGAAACGGCCGTAGACCAGTTTCAAGCATTCAAATTAATAACGCATCTATGTGCAAATTTATTGGAGCCGCTGAGAAGTAAATGAACAGACTCTTAATGTCTGTGAAAAATATGTAACCTTGGATATCTGTTTACTGTTAAAATATTGTAAGTTAAATGAAACACTATAACGATAATATATTTAAATGCGTTACAAATTCGTACTTACATTAAGATCGACATTCCTTTCATACCAAAAGAGATTAAAATTATTGTTACTTGTGATGGATAAGGCGGAATCTTTTCTTATTGTACTTTACACGTACCGACCATAAACACCAAATTTGAACCTCTACTTAAACTGGTCATCTGTACTCTTAATTCGTCTTATTAAATAGCCCACTTCTATTCAATCATCGTCGTTCTCCGCGCCAATCTCGGAAAACAAATGACTAGTAAATGGACTGACTTATCCTTATAAAAGTATTATTAATTTATGACTCTATTTGTATTATTCGTCTATCGCTGAAACTGTAATAGGAAAACTGTTCTGTGGCATGTGAGTGACATTAGCGCATCGAAATAGTTATTTAAGGAAGACTCGTATTACGTCAGCGTTGTAAATTTTTGACAAATATACACATCCTAGTGGAAAAACCATATACGATAATTGTAAACGATTATTAAGTATAAGAGCAATTGACATTCACTGTATTTCTTATTTAATTTATGATGTTCCACTTCTGGGGGAATGTTATCTTATATATAAAATTCTCGTGTCACAATGTTAGTTACCGTACTCCTCCGAAACGGCTTTACCGATTTTTACCCAATTTTATACGCATATTCAGTAGGTCTGAGAATCGGCTTGTATCTATTTTACTATCATACCCCTAAGTGACAAGGGTTGTTCACCCTTAACATTTTTTTATCTATATGGCAACACAACGTTTGCTGGGTCAGCTAGTTTTTTATAAAAATTAAGTAACTAACGAGTATGCAGCCCACGTAATGGCAGTTGACAACTGCTTCCCACGATGATCCAACTACCAACTTCGTATAGAAGTGAGATTCCATCTCAAGACAATTATCGATGCGTTACCATTCCGGAGTAGTAAAATGATCGCCTTATATAAATCAACTAGGCATCCACACCCTTCCACTGAAACGTAAGTACTGCTGCACACCCCGGGAAGGACGGCTGTATGTGTGGTCCCATACCGTCG
Source organism: Epargyreus clarus clarus (assembly GCA_014595695.2). NCBI lineage: Eukaryota > Metazoa > Arthropoda > Insecta > Lepidoptera > Hesperiidae > Epargyreus > Epargyreus clarus. The sequence goes on along the minus strand of JACTTY020000022.1, from coordinate 2,616,195 downwards.
TACCCACCAGACAATGTGGTGAGCGTGATGCTCACCTGGTTGGAGCTCGACGGGGCATCGCGCTAAGAGGACTCCGGTTGCGTTCGTTTGGAGATCCCGGAGTCCTCTACGCACCGGGGGGTTTTAGTACGGTAAGAATCCCACATAACCCCGTGTCGCTCCCACGACATTGGGTACCTTTTGAAGGTTTCCCCCTCGTAAACAAAAAAAAAGTACTGCTGCACACTTCACAGTGCCGCGGTGGTACATCTTCGGCCGAATTGTGGGGTAATCCTAAGGTAGTCGCCGTAGGTCTCTCCCTAGTGACTCAACCACTCTCTATCTAGTGCTAGGACCTGACAGTATGAACCTGCCAATCTTTTAAAATGCAAATATCACATTGTATCCCTTTAAAAATCTCGTAGAGGCGTAGGACTTTAATAATGATGTAATTAGATAGCAATTATAATATAAGTAATATACGTTATGTCGAGATAATAATTTTGTCCATTCCCTAGGCCTCTAGGACTAGCGATGTATTTAAATATCATTTAACTGAACGGCCTACCTAAGAGTTCTACATTAAGTCCTCAGAGATGTGTCTTTCATATACGGGGAATTGATCGACTATGGCATCATTTTGTAAATACTTTGTTCCCAGCAATGGGATAGGAATATTTGTCATATTAATGGTTTTAAACACTTAATTTTAAAATATATACTCGTAATTGAAAATTGGCGCTTTGGCAACTCGCCTAGTACCTGTTGCAAATGTCTACGGCAACCACTAAGCAGTCTCTGCTCTTTCTGTTACCATTATTATGCTCTTTGCTTTTTACTCGACTCCTATGCAAGAAGACTTGTATTTTTAAATATTAAGCTTACTTCTTTAACATGGACTATGGCCAGGGTTTAAAAAGAATTAAACAATGAAATGACGTTAGATTCGTCTTAGTAGCGCGACTGACGCCGAAATAATTAAAATTAAAAAAAAGTACGGCGCCCGGAATTTGCATTTTTCAACGTCATACGTAAAATATTATTTACTCAGCCGTGGTTTTGATTTTAGAAAACGTGGGACTTGTTATATAAGTACAAGCTTTAAGACACAACAAAGGAGGTCTTCAGAACAAAACGGGGTCACCATGGCTGGTGAAAACGAATGCAGTGGCTGTGCTCCTTTCCGAAATAGATCCCTGCCCGATATTTGGGTCAAACTATGCGTCTCAATTCATTTCGTTAATAGTAGATACCATGGATTAAAAAAAAACAGACGGCGCACAGTCAAACGAAGATTGAAGTCAAAGCAATGAAAAGTAACAGTAAACATTTGGCTCTTTGTAATAGTTTACGTAAAATAGTAATTGACACAAAGAAAAAAACCTGCGTACATTAAAACCAAACCTGAAGCTAGTCAACGAATTAAAAATAATATTTAATAGTCAAAAAAAAGAAAAATATCTATCCTCTATTAAAATTAATAGATAACAAAGTCTTTATAAGAAACTAATTTTTTTCTTAGAAGATAATGTTTTAATAACTACCAATTAACTCATGAAGCCTTTTAAAATATAGAAATAGCAAACGGGCATATAATCATACATAAATATATACCTGACAGAAAGTAGCTACTGCCTCGCATAGACACCTTTAACCATTCATCAATAAGATTAGAGTCCTACCTTCAACCGAAATTTGTAACCTATGATTTATAGCTATCTGTGGCTTTTTAAAGAATCCGCGGTTGATTTAGGACTCTTCGATTGGTCTCTCAATGCCGCCGCAGTCTGGACGGATATTTTTAAAGCGTACCTACTTTATGCATTTGTCTCGTGACCGGTACACGTGTAAACTTTTTATTAAAAGCTCAATGACGTTGACGCTGAAAAATAACAACACGTCTACATACTTATTTTTTGCGATCTTAGACTTGTTGAGTATCTATTGCAACCAATAATGGTTTGTGTAACTTTTTTTTAGATAGAAACCGTATTTTTTTGTAATATACGAGTAGCAGACGAACATACAGTCCACCTGATGGTAAGTGGCTACTGCCGCCCATGGACATCTGTAATGAACCCCAGATCCTATCTGACATTTCTACCTGAAGTCGGCCACAGGTGCGCCGTTACTCCTGAGGACTAAGCTGGAACGCCTCGGAAAAAAATGTCTCCCTTTCCGCAACCTTCAAACTAGAATACAGCAGCGTTTACCACTGCCTGTTTTAGGCAGAAATAGGCGTGGCGGTGGTGCCGCCGTAATCGAACGATAAAGGGTTCTAATACCTTTAAATATATATACCTTTAAGTATTAAGGTAAAATATCTGTTCATGGTTCGGCTGCAGCAGCGCTACACTTATTACTTTATAAAATAAGTCTGTTTTAAATTGTTTTGTAAGACGGATGAAAACAGACACACATACACAAACTTTCTCACTAGTCAGTATGGGATGCATTATCTGTAGCCCACCTCAGTTAGGTTAGGTTAGGTTAGTTACTGCATGGGTCGCCACGCTAGTCCTACTAGTGTGGCGACCCATGCAGTATGGTACCGTATTTTAGTAAAAAGAAATAGTTTTCCTCCTATTTAGAGTTAATTACAAGAGGTCCATGTGTGACAGTGACCATCAGTACCACCGCCAATATCTTTAGTTGGATTACATACTCAATTATTACTTTACTTTAATAAAAAAAGTTCTTAAAATATTAATATCGATTTATATATCGGCTCCTAATGTAATTTCAAATTACTATAGTCATATTTCATATCAAAACCCAATGTCACATAACTCAAATTTATTCCAAATTCTTTTGACCTGATTGCATCGTAAATCAGTTAAAATGCTAACGGAGGATGCATCTGCGAAACATCGATTTTGAAAATAGTCCACGCGGAAAGTAGGTCAGCTAAGGGTCTCCCCACACTGCTACGATACTTGAGGCGGATCGAAAAAGGTTTATCTCTACAATATAGGTGTAATTGATATATTCCCGGTAAAAACTATATTCTTTACGCTGCACTAATACTCGTATCTACGAGTATGTTTAAAATCGTAGATATTATTTATGACTGTATTTACAAATGAATACTTTTACTTACCCTGTAGCGTTTAAAAACCAATTTGAATATTTTCAAACTCCTTATAAGGCAAGGTTAAACAATTGCGCAGAACACAAAGAAAAGGAAAGTTAAAAAATGCACAAATGATCCCTAAACCAGCATTTCAATTAGATGATCCAACTGCGAGGTGTTTTAATGAGGTCGCAGGTGATTATGTACGTGTCGGACGCCTGTGCAAACACTGCAAGCGATTACTGGGTTTTGGAGGCGTTTTCTTTCGGAATAATAGGGATACAGTGGTTTTTACTCCTTTTATAGCTACCATAATATCTACCATTAAAAGCCTAGCGGTTCAAACTCGATATTCTGGGTGTTGGAGGTTCTAATCTCATCCTGCAAAGTTCCAAAAAGTTATGTGCCTATAAAAAATAATTATCACTTCCCATTGTAATTAAGGAAAACCTACACTCTGTGAAGAGACACGTGCTTAGCAGTAAGACAGTAATGGGTTGACGACTATTACAATGTCTAAAAATTACTAAGTGTTAACGTGTGAAAAATGGTATTCGAATTAAATATGACAGAACTGTAAGTACCCTTGGTATGAGTTTTTAGGTTTTTACAAAAAATACTGTTTTTATTTGCCCATACATTTACATTCAGCGCCCTTAGCGGACTGTATGAGAACTAACTGAACTAGAGACTGTATAGAAATGTATGGTAAACAAATACAAAAAAGATTTTTTTGTAAAAACCTAAAAAGTCATACTATGGGTACTGGTATGGTCCAACCGGGGAGGTACCACCGTGACACCTATTTCTTATTGAAGGTTCTAGTTTAGGTGATGTTAAGAACTAGATATTATCTAGATTGCCTTAATAAACTTTATAAGTAAATAAAGAGCTTTATCTGCAGAGCTTTTTACTGTTTCCTTTCACTACTAAAGCAAGTAATCAGGATTTTTTGAATTGCGCGTGTGTCTTAGAAAAGTCAAAGGTATCAAATCTAAGTCTAACTTAGATATATAACTAAGGAGCTACGAGAAATTGAGTTAAATTCTCTTTATTAACTCCTAAACTTTATCATGTGGTAACTTATTAGGATATATTTAATAAAAGCCGTAAAAGCCGCAAAACCAAATACAAAATATTATCTTCCAGGCATAACTGACCACTAACATTTCCATGGTGCAAAATTCATCGTGTAATCGGGAATTAATTACTTTATATGGAATAATTCTATAACATTATCCTTATACAGGCGGATGAAATAAATTTAGTGCGTATGTAGGGCATATTAATTATATTATTACCTACAGTGGTTTGAATTTCAGTATTTTATAAATTTCTCCGTGGTTATGATAATGTTAGGGAACACCGACTTACAGTTCACCTGACGGCAAGTGACTATGCCGCCCATGAATATTTGTAATACAAAACAAATAAGATTAGATTTCTACCTAAGGTTACCCACAGGTGCGTTAGTTCCCCTGAGGACTAAGTGAGAACACTTCGGATAAGTGTAAGGGAGACATTACAACAGAACACAAAGCGGAACACAGCAGCGCTTAACGTTACTATTATTGAACAGAAATAAGTGTGGTGGTAGGGCCGAAGTCTAAGTACGAGTACAAAGGGTTTTACCACGTGCAAAATACCGATCAATAATAACCTAATAGAATCGGATATTCGGATGCGTTGCTACTCGTACCAACACTAGCTACAAGCAGTGATAGCCTAGTGGTTAAGAAAGTCAGCCTCTCACTCGAGGGGTCCGAGGTTCAAATCCCAGGCACGCAACTAATTTTTTGGAAGTTATGTGCGTATTAGAAATTAATTATCACTTGCTTAAACGGTGAAGGAAAACATCGTGGGGAAACTTGCATTCCTGAGAAATCTTAAAAAAATTTCAAAGGTATGTCAAGTCTACCAACTCGCACTTGGCCAGCGCGGTGGACTATGGCCTAATCCTTCTCATTCTGAGAGGAGACCCGTGCCTAGAAGTGGGACAGTGATAGGTTGATGATGATGCTATAAATACTACCCTTGAAACCTGTTAATGCTTAACACTGAAGCTCTTAAATAGGTGTAATGGTAGTGCTTAGGCTCGACGTTTATTAACTTTTTCTTTTTTTTCTTTTCGAGGGGGAATCCTTCAAAAGGTTACCTAAGGTTTAAAATATTTTTAACCGACTTCAAAAAAGGAGGAGGTTTCTCAATTCGACCGTATATAAGTTTACTTTCCATAACAAAAACGGCTAAACTGAACAGTCAAAATGCTTTACCAGTGAAATTAAAATTAAGCTTCGTATACAACATTGCAATGTCTATAGATACAGACACTGAGCGTCTCAGGTACGTCCCGTGGCAGCCAAATATTTTTATATGCAATGTGTTTGTCGGCGCTAAACTGCCGGTGTATGCTAAATATAAATACGTATACACACATTTTATGGAAAAAATCTGCCACTGACTTTTAAACTCATTATTAATAATCAATCTATCTGATATTATCCCTTATTAGGATCATAATTTGAAAATTGCGGCCTATGCCTTTTACTTATTAATAATCAATTTTTCTTTTTTACTTGGAGAAGATCGAAATTTGATCGATTGTATGAATAATTATCAATTTTCAATTTTTGCCAAACAAAATTCTAATGATAGTAAATCTAATGATGATTGTAACATTTCAAACGTACTAAAATATTAGTCATGAGAAATACAAAAACGCAATCCAATACATCCCGTTGTCAAAATTCCCAATTGGAATGCTTATGCAATCGCGGACAACCTCTGGGTTATCTATGCGCGTGCAGAGTGGGGGGCCGGGGGGCCGAGGGGCCGGGGACCGCGAATACGCTGCATGCAATGATCGCATCCAGGGGACAACGCCGGCACGTGTAAGCTGCACAGGGACGGATTTGATGCTATTTATTCACTATGAGCTACAAAGAAGTTAGAACAATGTGCGACTCCGGAGGCGTCACAGCTGTAGCGATTTGTGTAATAGCAGGAGTGATAAGTGCTGGTGTGTTGTATGCACTACACACTACTACAACAACCATGAAAGTGAACAGATTGGACAGAACGTATTTTGCACTCTACGCCAGCGTAGCGCGTAAAAGCCCATCGCACACGCCCTTCAATGGTGCTCCTCGTACCTTTATCAATACTTAACCGTAGATTCGCGCCAATTTTAGCGGCCTCCCTTATACGAGCTACTTATCAAAAAAACCTCTTCTATACCTCGAATTATGTGGTCCAACATCGAGGCTTTAAGTCAAAGATAATTCATGCCCAAATATGCAATCATAATGGGTTCATTGTGCATATGCACTTTTCGTAAAACGAAAAAATAACTTTACTAAAACATAATTAATTAATTATCAAATCAAACGCAAAAATTCGACGTAATAATAAGATTGATGTATGCAGTACCCTTACCATGAGTTTTTACGTTTTGACAAATATGACTGTTTTGGTATTTGTTTACGTATTTGCCCATACAATTTCCGATCAGCGCCCTAGCGGATTGTATCAGAACTATAGTGTCAGTAACTCTCTCACTCATGGTAAGGATACAGGTCAATTAAAGGAAGGAAAAGAGCCCCCTTTACAGTATTGTCTTAACGAACCATGACTATCTTTAATGGTGTGATATGTACCTACTTAAATAATTAATTACACTTAGCAACTAATAATAAAACCAAACAAAAACAATGTTAAGTACAGCCCTGTAATCGCATTGTACGATAACGTCATTCACGCACACGCGCGCGCGGTTGCCGAAATTCGTGAATGTATTTTTCTAGGAGGTCTCGTTGTGTGCGTGAGCGCGCTCGTGCGAGCGAGACGAGGAGATGTGGCTTCGTATAAGTGCGAGCGAGAGGCGACGAACGTTATATAACGCATTATTTTTATAATTAACAAACAAAAATTGAGAGATACGGCCGTGTGGCCCTGGACGCGGCCAGCGACCTCAGTTCACAAAATTTGCACAGATCAAATGTGGGCGACCTCGGCCGCTAGTTGCACGGATCGCGCACACAAAAAACAAACGGCGCACACACTTGCATGCGGGAAAATTCTCGACTTCCGCGTAAGAGCGGGCGCACACGATAAACAATATATTGCGAAATATTTAATTGCTGAAATAATTATTTCATAGGAAAATGGTTTAAAATTGCACAATAATTTAACAATTTTAAACGTATCAGTACTTTTCTCGTAGCGCGTATGACGTCATAGATACGTACCACCGACTACTTTTTTATTTATATTAGAATTGTCCATCTAGTCATACAAAGACCCTTTAGGTTATCTGCGAAACATTTTACTACTTCTACTAAAATTCTGATATCATCTTAAGATATTTGGGAAAATGACTAGGGTTTGTATATTAGGTATTTCATCATGAAATATTTTATGATAATATATAATCTTGGCAACCCGCGTACTAAGTCATCAATCTGATCCAAATACAGTCGGTCCCGGATTCGATCTGTGGCCAGGTAGAAATTTTAACATTTTTTTAAGATTTCCATCTGAAATCTGAATGTTTATGTACGACACTTCAGTCATGACACTACCTTAGAGTGAGTGTAGAAATTTTACTTACTAATTCATCTTAAAATACATGAAGACGAAAATAAATCTTAAGATATCTTACGATAAAGTCTTTTGATATCTTCACCGTGTGTGCCAGCCCTGTACGTAGCGGCGCGACTAGGCTTCGCTTGCAACCTTTATCGATCTACCACCTGTGGCCAGCGAGCATTCAAGGGCGAACTGCGAGCGAATTAGGAATTCGTTAGACAAATGATAGGCCATTTGTTGCGATTCCTACTTACTTATTAGATGTACTAAACATGTTACACAATATTTATGGATTCAAATACGCAACGTACATATTTATTTCTAGATGTAAATACTAAAGGCGCGGTAAATTAAACTGTAAAGTATAACAAAATGATTTAATGATATAGAATTAAATATAATACTCGTATAAGGCTTTATTAAACTTGCAATAATAAATTATTATATTGAAACAATACATAACGAAGCACACAAAAATAAACATTTCCTTATTTCTACAGTGTAGCCACTGTGTACTAATTAGTGCGTTAGGCGCATGTTAGTGGAGAATTAAGGACACTTTCCCGAACTTTCCTCTCAGAATAGAAAAGTCCACTTAAAACAGTGTACGAAACAGTTAGCGGTTACTGCCGCCCATATACTCGTGTGACTCCATATAAAGGTAAAACTGAAGCCAATAACAGATACTCCTATGTAGTACTAACACAACATCAACGTAACCATGAGGCCATGAGATGCTGATAACCATACCGGAATAACACTCAAATAATTTTGGAATTCAATGCCTGGTATTTATTTTAATTTTGGCTTCTAGCTTTTTGTATAGCATTTAAAACACAAAAACCCAGTGTGGGACCACGACTGAAAAACTTTATTTACTGATCTAATTATGTATGTTTGCATGTCTGTGGATGTATTGAATGGGCAACGTGAGATGCAGCGAGTCTTCCGGGCGATCTAACCAATTTGACCAGTCATTGTTGTTTAGTTAAGCAACGTCCCGTTCACAGGTTGGAATACCTATTATATTATATCTTTCTACACATTTATATTAAACACGTGAGCTACTTCCAGAAACTCCAGAACTACCTCAGGTAGTAAATAAGATTTAGTGGGAATTTTTGCCCAAATGCATCGTTTATAATAAGCATGTATTCGGTAAGAAATTACTTATGAATATAGTTGCATACTTTAGGTAAGAAGTGGTTATAACTGCATTTGGTACAATTTTCGTAATTCATTCGATGTTGTGTGTATATGAAGATATCGCAAAAGCCTTGCATAACACCACAAAGGCCCACTACAACATTGTCATGGGGGACTTTAACGCTAAGGTGGGTATCCAGACTGGCGTCGAATCGTCTATCGGCGATCACGGTTTTGGCAGGAGAAACCACAGGGGACAAATGTTGGTTAATTTCCTTGAGAGCGAGGGGTTGTTCTTGATGAACTCCTTCTATAAGAGAAAACCTCAAAGGAAATGGACCTGGCGAAGCCCTGATGGTAAGTCAAAAAACGAAATTGGCTTCATCATATCGGACTATAAGCGCATATTTAGAGATGTCTCTGTGGTCAATAGGTTTAACACCGGAAGTGACCACCGACTTATACGAGGCTCTCTAAGTATCAATATCAAGCTTGAAAGAAGTCATATAGTGAAGTCTGCGCTCCGACCAACTCTCCAGCAAATCGACATGTGCTCCGACAAATTTCAGTTGGAGCTGAAAAACCGATTCGATGCCCTGGAACCCACCGTGGACATAGACGAGGATTTCGAAAGAGTGGTGAACACAATTAGGGCTGAGGGCAACAGGTTCTGTCGAACGAGGCATAAGGGCAAGAGGTCCAAGTTCTCAGACGAGACTCTGGAGCTTATGAAGAAAAGACGAGAGCAAATTAATCCCACACCGTCAGAACTTCAACGCCTTACAAGGGATGTGCGAAAATCGATACGTAAAGATCTTCGGCGCTCAAATGTTGAAGTCATACAAGAGGCAATTGAGCGTCACCGGGGGTCTAAAGTATTCGCACATCACCTTGGAAGGAGTAGTTTGACGAGGCTGAAGACCCGGGATGGTAGAACCGTCGCTTCTAAGCCCGAGTTACTCGCTGAAGTCGAAGATTTCTATGGCCGGTTATATGCCTCACGCACTCCACGACCAGAACCTCAAGCCACGGATCCTAGAGCCACCTTGACACGCCACTACACAGACGAGCTTCCTGAAGTCAGTCTTGGGGAGATCGTACTAGCCCTCGGGCAACTTAAAAACGGAAAAGCCCCTGGTGAGGACGGCATCCTCCCTCCTCCCGAACTCCGACGGCGTGGAACAGGAGCATCGTAGTTTTGTTGCATAAAAAGGGGGGGAAAACAATGCTAAAGAACAATCGTCCCATCTCGCTCCTGAGTCACGTCTACAAGCTGTTCTCGAGGGTTATTACGAATCGACTCGCACGAAGACTTGACTTATTCCAGCCACCAGAGCAGGCCGGGTTTCGTAGAGACTTTGCTACCATAGACCACATCCACACAGTGAGGCAGATTATACAGAAGACTGCAGAATATAATCAGCCCCTGTGTTTGGCGTTTGTGGACTATGAGAAAGCATTTGACTCGATCGAAACCTGGGCTGTTATGGAGTCCCTGCAGCGATGTCAGGTCGACTGGCGATACATCGATGTGCTGAGATGTCTCTACAATGCCGCCACTATGTCCGTCCAAATACAGAACGTCCAAACAAAACCTATCCAATTAAGCCGAGGCGTGAGACAGGGGGATATACTTTCCCCGAAACTGTTCACTGCTGCATTGGAGGATGTCTTCAAGGTATTGGACTGGCATGGACGGGGCACACGCTTAGACGGAGAATACATCTCGCACTTGCGTTTTGCCGATGATATTGTCATTATGGCAGAGTCGCTGCAAGAGCTGCAGGAAATGCTGAACAGCCTAAATGGTGCCTCCCGACGGGTGGGGCTGGGAATGAACTTGGACAAAACGAAAGTTATGTTCAATGAGCATGTTGCTCCTAGCCCTGTTACCATTGAGGGCATGACTCTCGAAGTTGTTCAGGAATATGTTTACCTCGGGCAAATCATGCAATTAGGTAAAAACAACTTTGGGAGGGAAGCCGATAGGAGGATCCAGTTGGGCTGGGCAGCATTCGGGAAGCTTCGTCACATCTTCTCGTCGCCTATACCGCAAAGCCTGAAGACCAAGGTTTTTGACCAGTGCGTCCTACCGGTGATGACCTACGGAGCCGAGACGTGGACACTTACAGTAGGGCTAGTCCATAAGTTGAAAGTCGCTCAACGCGCTATGGAGAGAGCTATGCTCGGTGTATCTTTGAGAGACAAGATCCATAACGATGAAATTCGCATGAGGACCAAAGTCCGACATAGCTCTGAAGGCTAGCAAGTTGAAGTGGCAATGGGCTGGCCACATCTGTCGAAGAGCCGACAACCGCTGGAGTAGACGGCTCTAGGAGTGGAGACCGCGTCTAGGCAAACGTAGTGTGGGACGCCCTCCTGCAAGGTGGCGCGACGAACTGCGCCGGGCGGCGGGAGCTAGTTGGATGAGAAGAGCCGAAGACCGGGCTCAGTGAGCCTTCAGTGACCTTGGGAGAGGCCTATGTCCAGCAGTGGACTAACGTGGGCTTAAGATGATGATGATTCGATGTTGTATCAAAACTACCGTATACATTTAAATTAAATTTTCCATCTGGTAAGCATTAACTATTTCTTTTGCTTATCACTATATTTAAGTTTAGAACATACTTAGATAACTACATTTAGGCCGAACTATAAAGTTTTTCAAGAGTTTTGCGTAATCAATCGCTTCAGATCCGCTTTGGAGTAGCAAACCGGAGCTCTTCTAATGAGACTAAATTCACTAAACATTATTGAATTTTGGTTAATGCATACCGTAGAATAACTTAATTAATGAACACACATATAAATAAACTGACTCCTTTAATTTATAACGCAGGCAAATTTCCATTGAATACACAAATTTGCAATTAATTTGTGTTCGCACTAAACATTCGCATATTTTAGCATTATTTTTATATTTGCGACCTCGTAACCGTCAAGCGTAAAATAGAATAATTACGTTTTTTATACAAAAATGATCATTCATCGGCACGTGTAGCTTTTTTTATAATCTAGGCATCTGTAATCAACCCCAGGTAGGATTAGATATTCCTACCTGAGGTCGGCCACATCTGCGCCGCTACTCCTGAGGCCTAAGCTGGAACGCCTTGGAAAAGTCTGTCTCCCTTACCACACCCTTCAAAACGGAACACAGCAGCGCCTCACACTGCTGTTATTAGGTAGAAATAGGTGTGGCGGTGGTGCTACCGGAGTCGAACCACAAACGGTTCTACCACCATCATACTATACTTCTCTTCATACCGTAGCTATACTTTAAATATAAAATTTTAATAATTTTTTCTTCATTTTAAAAATCATCACACTTTTTTGTAACAGCGGTGTTTATTAAATCAGTTTTAAATAATGTTGTTATAAAAATAAATAATCTTTAAAGACTAAGTTGAAACACTTCATGTGAGTAATGTGCCTTACCACATCCATCCATCCATCCATCGAAAAAATAGCATGATTATGCAACAGTTTTGCATTTTCACATAGCCCTTTGATAAAGATAATCTTAATTAAATACAAACACAAGGACTACAAAGACCATTGTACATTTAAGTGACATACAAATGCGTTTGATATAGATGGTCTGCAGAGATTTTAATATTAAGTAGAAATATTGCAGAAACATATTACGTTAACATTGGCAATAAAAAATATACTTCTACGTGTCAGGAGTCAATCCCATATAAAATAGGCTCTTTGCCCGTATTATTCCACGAAAAAATCTAATTATTTACTCCCACAATACATCAAGTTCGCACTCGTCTAATATTCTACCCGCTTCGCTACTCCAAAGCGGATCTGAAGCGATTGATTTCGCAAAACTCTTGAAAAAACTAATCTGCATACACTCCCGATGCAAACGTGGTCGCCGGTTGTAATTTTGGAAGATAGAGTGCGTATTTTATCAATCATGGCCGCCTCCGCACCGCTGTGACATCCAGAATGTTAATCACTCTACGGCAATACCGTTAGTGTTGCCACACGTGTAATAGTAAAAAGGACATGATACTAAGTGAACCCATTACTGTCCCACAGCTGGGAATGTCTAGACTAGACTAGTGTTGTAATATGTTGAAATGTTATTATAGGACTAAAGATCTGTTTTCTTAACACTTTCCTATAATGATAAGATAATGTGTTGTGAATGCGATGGGTATGGGTATATTAAAAAGTTATATTTATAATTAATTTAATAACTAATTCATTCTTTTATTCAATTTTTAACTTTTAAACAGTATTATTATAATATTAACCTTTATGCGTTTTGTTATATATCCATCTGGCTAGAAATAAAATTCAGAATGGCAGAAAAGACACCATTCACCTTCATTTCTTGTAATAATTAAATTGTCTTTACCCTCCTCTAAAGCAGAAATGAAACGAGGTATTCTGATTTTTTAAATGTTTCACTTAAATTAATTATCCTTTAGGATCCACAATGTTTGGTAACCCTACATGCTACGGGAGCGACACGCACATGCAAGCTAATTTGAAATTAAGTATAATTTCGTAGCACTGAAACCGAAGCTCGCTTGTTAAGTGTTTTTAGTAAAGTATAAAACGAGTTTGCACTACGCCTATTGTTAGTGGTCACTGCACTCGGGGTATTTGCAAACAATCTATACGAATAAAAAACGAGCTGTGATAGTGTCAAAGTATCACCAATTTTTAAGCTCTTGTTCTTATTTCCTGGATAACAAAACATAAGAGCAGTATTTTTATGGACTGAAAAGGGGTTTTTTCGTGTGTATGTATGTATTGTGTACGTATTCTCTGTCACGTCCAATCGGTTTAACGCATTTTAATATATGCGGTGTTGCGGTCAAATTCAATATTTCAAAGTAGTCGAGTGACATGTATCCTCTGAAATCCATAAATTATTCGAAAGTTATGCACATGACTTTTTATGTTCGATTCCTAGGCAGTGGGATTTTCCCATAACAAGGATTAGTGGAACAAAAGTCAGTCACTCGCATTTCCGTTTTAAAAGTAAATATCGCGAGAAAATGACTGTCTGAAAACAGCTTAAAAATGCAGGGAAAATAGCCACGAAACTATTTCGAGACTACCTAAAAATGTTAAAAATGTCTACTACGTAATGAATACTAATTAGACGTTTAAGAAGCTATTTTAATTACTTGATTTGTACGATATGAGATACCGGATTCTAATCTAACATGGACTGGAATCACAATTTGATTAAATATATTATTATTTATTCACGAACACATTTTTATCAGTCTTGAACAAAGATATGATTTGAAATGAATGAAATAGTAATACAACCACATCTACTTTACAATAAAATGTGTAAATATAATATAATACGTTCTGTAGTTTAATTTATGTTTATAACTATTTTCTATATTTACAATTTTATAGTCGCAACGACTTAATACATTTTTAGGATGGCCCAACGTGGAGCATATGTTAGGTTTTGTCTGTAAATAGTGTTTTTTTAATTCTAAATATTTTTATAATGCGTAGTCTTTTTTATATAATAATATTTACTTTGTTATTATGTACTTTGAAATCCTATTTTGAGTCTGACTGTTATTGTCGTAAGTGACGTAATCGTATTTAAAGCATTGCTGTATTTTGGTTTTTGAAATGCGTTGTAATGGAGAAAAGCTTATACGAGGCGTTTCAACTTAGTCCTTGGGGGTAGCTACGCATCCGTAGCCCACCACAGATAATTCTAACGGTTAATTATACGGTCTATGAGTGGCAGTTACAATTTACTGTCAGATGGACTGCATGCTTTGCTATTTCTATAAAAAAGTGTTTTGCTAAAAACCAACGCGTGTAATTGCTTCAAAATTATAAAATACAGACTGCATTGGTGCCTAAACATTCCTAAACATACAATATCACATGACGAGCAAAACTCGCTACATAGTATCAGTATGGCGATAAGATATCTACACATTTGCATCGTTAAAACAAATTGCGTCACATTCTCCGAAAAGCAGATTTAATGTTTGTCTTAATGAAATATTTTTCCTTTTCTTATTCATTCCCAGTATATTTATCTTTAATTTAATATACCTAGTTGTAGGAAGTTCATTGCCCGATTTTTAATATAGTCATTGTATGCAGTAGGTTTGTATTATATTTGCATTAATTCTAGATAGAATAGTAGACAAGGAGACATAGCCATTCAAGAACTTAGTCCTCAGGCGTAGCAGACCGATTTCAGGTAGGATTTTTTTCTTATCTGAGGAATATACATGTTCATGGACGCCAGTAGCCATGGCTACATGCTCGTTTGCTAACTCGAAGCGTTGCAACTTAATTATCAAAATTAGCAATAGTTGATTAGCAATTGAACTACTTTCTTGTTTTCTACATTATTTTATGAAAAAGAAAAAATAACCAGCGATACAGAACCTATTAAACATATATACATACACATAAATATAAAACAAAATTCCCAACGCGCTCGAAACTAAACATACTTTCTGCAACAAGACAAACAATACACATAACAAAACTTATAACATCAAATGACAATGAATGAAAACAAAACAGCGCATGCGGCGTTCTGAAGTAATCTATGAACTTGGCATTCGTCCGTGAACCTGCCACCTCCGTGCTGTTGACGTCACCTCATAGAAACGACGACCAATTGCATAATATTAACGCACGGCCCAACGCTCCACTATGATTCTTAACCGAAATTTGATATGTAATAAGTAATAACAATGTTATAAAGAAGCTTATGAGTGAACAAAAACTGAGTGGCTTTAATCGTCGTTTTGCTGTAACTATCGACGCACACTATTCAATAGCTTTATTTACACTATGATTGTCAACAGAAATTTGATATGTAATAAATAATAACAATGTTGTAAAGAAGTTTATGGATGAACAAAAACTGAGTGGCTTTAATCGTCGTAATGCTGTAACTATCGACGCGCATTATTCATTAGCTTTATTTTTTAAATATCACGGCCTGACTCTTCACTGTGATTGTTAACCGAAATTTTATATATAATAAGTAATAACAATGTTGTAAACAAGTTTATGGGGGAACAAAAACAGACTCTAATCGTCGTATATACGAGTATGTAGATATCGACGCACATTATTCGTTAGCGTTATTTCTTAAATATCACGGCCCAACGCTTACTGTGATTGAGAAACATTGCAATTTAGTCTCAATAAATAACAATGTATCGATATCCATCGTTAGATAATGCTCGCATCCTCTCTACTATTTATTTCACTTTTCCATGTATGACAAAGACCAATTGATTACCGTCAGGAGAGCGTATGCCTATTTACTTTTGGGTTTGCATATGCGTTAAAAAGAGTTCCCTATAAGTAATTAACAAAAATGTTAGTGCCCTTGTTCATATATTACTACTAATATTTATGCCTTCATTAGTCCCATATGTCATATTTGCGTGGACAGCCCCTTATTAATTCAATATGGTGATAACGAAGACTTCCTGTAATTTGGTCTACGATATCGTTTTCGTATGATAAATGACATAATTATTTATTTAATATGAAAGATAGAGACAAATACACGAAGCGTTTCTATTTAGACTTTAGGCTTTATGCAAGCGTGACCGATTTCAGATGTACGTACAGGACTGTTTGGAGGTGATTATCGATGTCCATAGATGCCATTCACCATTTATCAATAAAATGCATAGTTTTCATTATTCTAATTTTCCTTTCTTTCTTTCTTTTTATTTTCGAGAAAAAAATACAATATGGTAAATAGTATGATGAAACTCATCGGTTTTTTTTTTATTTTTCACAATACATAAATATGTATATACTTTTAAGATATAAAAATAGCAAAAAATAAACTACAGCAATGCATGACATCATGTTGATACTATTTAGTATAAATTGACAGTAAATTATATCATTTGCGCAAGAGTGCGAAAGATCTATATTACTATGCTTACTGCTTATTTCCAAGAGTAGAGTAATGCTTGTTTAAAAGAGTAAGATTCCAAGCGTTTAACGTCGTGTTATTGGAGTATAGTATATAGAATTATCAAGCTTCAATATGTATTTCGAAATAGTATGTCTATCTGTTTTTGTGTGCATCAAGGTGTAATTTTTCAGCAGGTAGTTTACTAAGAGATAAATTACTAAATTAGATAAGCATACTACGAATTCGTAATAATTTATGATTAGTCATCAAAATAGATTTACTTACTATTGATAATGCATAGTAATCAACATTATCAATATTTTGTTTTATTTCATATTTATGTATTATATATTATACGTTTGTCATGCAAAAATTGATTATTAGTAAAAGAATAAGTGTAGGGTAAAATCAGGATAGATGCCGAAGTTGGATAGTCTCGTCGTTTTTAATACCTAGTCTCAAAAATGGCTAACTGAGATCAGCAATGATAGCCTACCGACTGAAACTCGGTCTCTTAGTCGGGGATCCGTGGGTTGAAACCAAGGGACGCACAAAAGATTTTCAAAGTTTTGCATATTAAAAATGAGTTGTCAATTGCTCTAATGGTATAAGACAACAGCACGAGGAAACCTCCAAAGCTAAAAGTTTATAAAGCTGTGTCCAGGCTAGCAATTCGCACTTCAACGCGGTGAACTATCTACGATATACCCTCGCGATCTAAAATCTATGATTCAACCCCAATCTGATAGATTTAAGCCCAGTAGTGGGACAATGATGGCTTGACGACTACAAGGTGGAATTACGCAATAAGGGTTACATAACACGATTAATTATTTTATCATTAGATATATAAAAATGTGTTCTTTTTTATTCAGCACGGGGGCTTAGTGAGAATTTGACTCACAATAGGTCGAGATATAAAAAGGTTCTCAAAGGTGTAGGTCTACTAATTTATTCTGATAGGAAATCCGTGCCCAACAGTCAAACAGGGATTACTTGACAACTCATATCACTACTAATACTATACTACAACTACGCTACTAACCAAAAAGTACTTATAGGACAAAACAAGGAAAATGCCACTAAACAAGTTTCGTACATTATTATCACATTTATCTATTTCCTCAATAGATCATGCAGTTGCTATCGTGTTCCTCGAATGAATACTTAGCGATAAGTATCGCTAAACTTGACCTTTGAGAAACCATGACCGTGGTATCGAGTTCGTTATGTAACTCATCTCTCCGAGTGACGCGAGGCCGCCCACAGCGATACATCATGGCGACTACGAATTATTTGAGAGCAAAGATTTGGGTTTCTCTTGAATAACAGTTGTGTAAGCAGTCATAGCGTGGTTGATACGCCCTCTGATTTTTCAAAGTTTTGCGCGTATATATTATTGACTACTTGCTTTAATAATTATGGAAAACATCATGAAGAAAGTTATATACCTGCGTTCTGTGTAAAGTCCATCAATTCATATTTTGCTAGCGCGGTGAACTATGACCTATATCACTAACAAATGGCGTAACATAACGTAAGAACCCAGAAAAAACCAGCCCAGAACCGTGCCCAGCAGTGGGACATCGATGGTGTCACGATGACGAGTACGACGAAGGGTAACTGTAAAATACCCCTACATAAAATACTGTGTCAGTTTTAATAATTTATCCAATGTGCAAAATCAAAATGATAGATACTGATTATTATCAATAACGGTTGTTAGTCTTCTTGGCTAAAATCGAACCTCACATATCAGACCATATAGATTAATTTATTTTAGTTAAATTAATGATTAATTTAATGTTTTATTTGTACATATATTGTAAATAAAAACCGTCTATCAATCGTCATATCCTTATACAAAAATAGATATATTTGAAAATATTCCACACAAGGGCACCGCTTTCAGACACAAAAAGCTTACACGTGTTTCGTGAAAGGAACAACAAGAAATATCCTTCGCACAACTGGCAACAGGACCTTGTCTTTGAATCTAATATTCATTAAGATAAAAGCCTAAACGTTAATTTTCAGGTTACGTTTAACGAGCTTCTTCGAGTGGCTTCGTCTGGACAAGACGCCTATTACTAGGGTTAAAAGATATTTTAATTACCCCTTAACTATTCACTGTTGGACATCCGTCATTTTTTTACTTTTAGTTTCTCTGCGTTTCTAAACTGAGCCTACTAGAACCTTTTAATGGCCTACTAGAGAACCAGACAGAATCTAAGACTTCATAATGTTAGGCCTAAAATCAATTATCACTTCATTCAGTTGTTAAGGAAAACATCCTCAGGAAATCTACATAACTGAAAGTATTCCGTTCTCAAAGGTATGTTAAGCCTACCGCATTTACTACATATTTAAACAGCGTGGTAGAATAAAATTTAAACACTTGATATATATAAATGTTCTGAATTTTGGGAAAGTTTTAAGTTGACAATTATTATGACATGATATTAAAAATAAATAAATGTTGAAAATACAAACAGACACTACGATTTAAACTACTTATGTAATTACATAAACACCAGAACATTTCACGGAACCTGCCGTGTTAAATATACAAACGTTGAAATAATAATGATTTCTGTTTTCAACATTTTGATCCCTAATCAATAATAGGCTGTCGGCTGCGTTCCTATAGCAACGGCGTCCCGAGTTCCCAGGGACTCCCACTTCGCCTGAGGGATGAGGTACCCTGCCCTGTTTGTGCCTAGATCCCTGATCGCGGATACTCACGTTATCGATAAGGTTATTATATGAGTTGCGTCTAAATACGACATCGATGGGAGGTACGGGGACATATTTCCAATTTCCATTTTTTGTCGACAAATTGTGATAAAGAAATTTGGAAGTTGAAAACAATATCTATTTTTGGCACTAGGATATATAGAATCAATATGGGGAATGGGGATATGGGGAAGAAAAATGTTATACAAGAGATATTACAAATCGGTAAATAGATGTTTTGAAATATTCAAACGTGAGTCAATGAGATCGTGTCAATGTGAAGTATGAGTCTCTCTAAGTCTATGATTTTGGACCGATAACGTAACAATGACTTTTCTATGAGGTCTAAAATAAGACTAAATTTTGTCCAAAAAATCTAAATAAAATAAGTACGTAACCAATACACCCTCCTTGTATGTCGGTAATAAACCTGAGTACATTACTACCTACCCATTATGTGGATTCAATTAAAATATCAATTCTTACTGAAAATATAGAGTTACAGAACCTCTTAGTAACACCACTCTTAGTAATATTTATAATTATAGTGTGAATCAAAATAGATGCAAAACTAACTACTTCAATACTAACAAGGTCTTACAAATTACAACTAAGCTCGTAGTTGTTTCAGTTCTCCATTTCATCGAAACAATATCAGTGCCTACTTGCCTAGTTTAAGGGAACTGTCACATAATAAACACAGTTAAGGGCTTGTTACTCTTAAAGCTCTGTTCAAATCAAAGATTTATTTTCATAGCGGGCTGACTAACATAACTTAATAACGAATAGGGACTAGTCGATTTTTTAATTATTCACGTGACAAAAATATATTATTTCATTCGATCTTTTAATATAGACTCGCTTACGGTTCTGGTTCCCTTTGGTTTGGACATGGGTTTAAATGACTAATTTTTTTGTACTAAACAGTTACTATTTTACTAATTAATAAAGAAAGCCTAGAGGAAGTCTAGTGTTAATATTAATACCATGTTAAAATATACTAGCGAATAAAAAGAGAAATAATTTTATTGATTGACTTTCGGACTTTGTATTCTTTAAATTGGATATTAAATTATGGTAGGGACCTTAGCCCTTTCATGCTTAATGTTTTATATTTTTTTTACCAAAAAATCAAATAGGGCGTGGTGACAACAAGGGGACAATGTAAGACAAAAACTATTTGGGAACAAATTTTAGATGCTGGCTACAGTGGCCAAACAAATTCGATTAGAACTTCGGACGCAATCGTATTAGTAACCAAAGGGATTCTCCGTTGCCCTCAAAGGTCTCTATCTGGTACTAATTAGAGGGCATTAGTACTAGCATAATGGGAGAGGTTTTCTGCCTTACATTTCAGAGTATACAACTATAATATGTTAAGAAAATATGCAGTAATCTTGAAACTAATGGACATCTAATGAAATTCCTGTAATAAAATAAAACAAAAAAAAAATGATTAAATTAACTTTTTACTTAGTTGCTAATAACAAGTTTTTAATAAACAATAATGATCAATTGCCATGTAGCTAAACAACAGCTAATTTTGTAAATCGTGAATATATTACAAGTCATCCGTTTGTTGGTAAGTCTATTTTGCGCGAGTTTATTTTTAACGATTTTACACAAAGAACTTTGATCGATCTTCTGGAAATTTCCACTAGATATTCGACTTTTAGTAAAGAATAAAGTTTTTACAAAATTCCTAAGAGCTCTCGGTAATTAGATGTTCAAAGATTATGTGTTTGGTGTATTGAAATAAGCTAATACGGTTAATTTATCAAAGAAGGAAATGCGGACTTTTTCTACAACGTCAATAATACCAATTGTCAGATTTTTCTCAGTAGGTAATATAGAATATAGATTTTTCTCAGTAGATAATATAGACACATCACCACCACATCTATTTCTACGTACCTAAGTTATTAGGTGGCGCTGTAAGCGCTGCTGTGTTCCGGTTTGGAGGGTGTGGTAAGACATACTTATCCGCAGTGTTCCCGCTTAGTCCCCAGGAATAGCAAGGCATCTATAGCAGACCTCAGGTAAGGCTCTAGTCTAATATGAGATTGATTACAGAGCGGCAGTGGTCACTAACCATCAACTGGATTCGTTTGCAGCATACTCGTTCGGTATTTCTATATAATAAGTAGCTGACCCGGCAAATGTTGTGTATCTATATAAATAAAAAAATGTTAAGGGTGAACAATCCTTTAGAGGTATGAAAAATAGATAGTAACCAATACTCAGACCTACTGAATATGCATATAAAATTTGGTGAAAATCGGTAAAGCCGTTTCGGAGGAGTACGGTTACTAACATTGTGACACGAGAATTTTATATATGAGATAAATACAAACTTCTCAGGTAAAAGAACATTGGGTACATCTGTTTTATGTCTTCCCACCATTCTATGTGGTAACATAAACGAATTTATAAAGTTGTGTCATTCTGATTAATTTAAATTTTTGGCAGCTATTCAATGGTGCATGGTTTCGAATATCTCCCAAAATATAGGGTTGCCATTTTTCTGATATTCCCAGATTTACTCTAGTTATGTTATGTTTGGATGAGACCTTTCAAGGGAAACTTCTAAGCATTAGGTTTTTAGTATTTTGGTATCCAAATCTTTGTGAAACTAATTATAATGACAATGTGAAGTTGACACATAATATCGCAAATTAACTGATAAATTTTGGTTAACTAATAAACCACTTAAAGACTATCTGTAATGGGTCTACGAGTATTCCTTGGATTACATTTGATTGCTTCACCTTTTCCCAAGAAGTCGTTCAGCTCCGTATGAGGTCCCATTCATATCTCATATCAAAAGGTGGTAGAACACTTTATGGTTCGACTCCGGCAGCACTACCGCCACACCTATTTCTACCTCATAACAACAGTGTTAAACCCTGCTGTATTCTGGTTTAAAGGGTGTGGTAACGGAGACACACTCTCATGAGGCGCTCCAACTTAGTCCTCAGGTGTAGAAGCGCATCTGTGGCCGACATCAGAATATCTAATCCTATCTGGGGTTATTTACAGATGTCCATGGGCGGCAGTAGCACTTACCATCAGGTGGACTGCATGCTCGTCTGCTACTTCTATATTATAAAAAAATCTACAGACGTGGATGTATCAGATACGAGTCATGACTGACAAAATCATACTTTACTATACGATATTTTGACAGACGATAGATATAAATACTGCAATACTCAACGTATAGGAGAATTTTTCCCGCGACGGCACGCGTCCACTCTCTATAGTCGTATCCTCAGATGTAAATGAACCTTCAGTTAATAAACAATTTAATACACCAGTATCACGACAAACGTACTCACACCACATCAATGTTTTATCGATAATACACTCAGATGTGTTTAGTAGTCATGAAAGAATCTCGATCTCAAAGCGAATATCTTTTATACGAGTTGAATACGTACGGCGAACCATGAAGCAACGTGCCACCTTTCGCTCGAACACGACTTTAATCTTTCTATGTATGTGATAGAAGGTATATTCGCGTGGAAAACGCTGTGGGGTGACATTCATCATTTTCACATGTTCCCGTTTGCAAGTAGCGAACTTGGCTGAAGTAGGATCTAGGCCCTTCAGTATTCCTCGAGTTGCGTGTTCGCAATAAGATGCCCTGATTTTACTTTCGCTGGATTTATTTCTGCTTTCGGTTACGTTTGGTGCCGGCGCGTCTGTTACGTTGTCTTTTTTATTTGTAATTTTAATTTTTAAGTATTCTTCCTCTTACCCTATTAAGCAAAATTGCTTAAAACTACATACCCGCAACGAAGAAATGCGACTGGCCTTTATTAAGCCTTTAATTTAAGTCGGTTTTTTTTACCCGACTGCCAAGGAAGGGTTATGTTTTTCGCGCGTATCTTGTATGTTTGTCTTTCTTTATTTGATCCGATCTAACAAACGGCTGGATGAATTTCAACAGTTAAAGTGTCATTATATTTGTCTCAATGACCCGAGTGTCCTTAGATAGGTGTTAGTAAAAAAAAATCAAAATGGCGGATTTTTGGCGCGAAATAGTAACACATTTAAAAAAAAAGTTAACCGAACCTATCGAGTAGGGTATCAAATGGAAGGAAATTAAACGGAGAATATAAAAACATATTTGTATATATATAAAACAGTAAGGTGACTGACTGACAGACTAACTAAATGACTTTTTCATTTTTCAGAAATCAATGTACAGCCTAAACCAAGGACCTTACAGTTCTGAAATTTTGCACACAGGTTCTCTATATAGCTTGAATAAGTACTAAGAAAGGCCTTTTGGAAATTCTACCCTTAAGAGGGTAAAATAGGGGAAAACAGTTTTTTTGAAATCCTTTAATTTTGAAGCAACTACTATAAAATTTTGTATTTGGCTTTCTGGATAGGAACAAGGACGCTCTTATTTATCCCCCTCCGAAAAACCAACCCCGTAGAGGGTAAAATAAGGGTTAAAAGTTCATTTGAACAATCGTCAATTTTGAAGCAAACACTATAACATTTTTTATCAGGCTTGTTGGTTAAAAATAATGAAATGCTACCTCTAACAAGGTGAAATAATTACCGAAACTTTGATTTACTGAAGTTATATATTTTATAGACCGTAAATGGTGAATTTTTTCGCGAAATAGTAACACGTTTTAAAAAAAGTTAATCTATCGAGTAGGGTGTCAAAATAAAGGAAATTAAGAGAAGATTACACATACATTATATAATATATCTTATATATAAAATTCTCGTGTTAGTTACCGTACTCCTCCGAAACGGTTTCACCGATTTTCACCCAATTTTATATACATATTCAGTAGGTCTGAGAATCGGCCACTATCTATTTTTTTTTACACCTAAGTGATAAGGGTTTTTCATCCTTAACATTTTTTTTATTTATATGGCAACACAACGTTTGCCGGGTCAGCTAGTACATATATACTCGTATATACACATCGAGATGACTGTCTGACTATATGAGTGAGTTGCTGTGCCAGAGATCAACGCAAAGGGAAACCGCTGAACTTAAGCGTGCTGGAATTTTACACATAGGTTCTTTATATAGCGTAAATGAACACTACGAGGATAAAATAGGATAATATTGTTTGAACATGTTTTGTTTTTGAAGCAGACACCTACTATGAAACTTTATATTTGGCTTTCTGGATAAAAATAATGAAATGCCTATTTCACTGCTTTTGGAAATTCTACTTCAGCCTTTCTGGTGCAGTCGGGTTTTTGATTTTTTAAATTAATTATTTTAAATTCTGCAACATGTTTGTATGGTAGCCATGCTTGAAACCGAACACTACAGCGTTGGGCACTAAAATTATATAACTGTAATGTAACAATGATGACGTAACAGTTGAACCAAGAAAGGTCCTGCCACTTTTTTGAAATTTTATTTAAATTAGTGCCTTAGTAGTCAAATCAAGACGGTTTCCAGTTATATTTCAATATTGATAAAATTAATTCTATCCTATTCTCAACCATCCATATTGAGTGGGGTCATGTGATCCATCTACAAAAGAACCGATCGCTCACGAAATTCAGGTAGCCTGAAAGGCCTGATACTGTTTACGTTTTTAGATTTTTAGGTGTTTAGATTTTTACTGAACAGTCTAAAATGTTGTATCATAATAGTTTGTTGCTTTCATCGAATAATTAATTTCCGTAATACTTTTACGTTATAACAGATTAAATATTATTTATTACATTATGTCTGTAATGTACGGATGAGAAATAACACATTTATATTTCATCTTCATCAACCCATTACATTCCCACTGCTGGACACGGGTCTCCTCTCAGAATGAGATTTATTAACCATAGTTCACCGCGTTGGCCAAGTGCGAATTGATAGACTTTACATACCTTTGAAAACATTTTTTTAAAGATTTCTCAGGTATGCAGGTTTCCTCGCGATGTTTTCTTCACCGTTTAAGCGTGATAATTAATTTCTAATACGCAAATAACTTTAAAAAATCAGAGGTGCATGCCTGGAATTTGAAACCCGTACCCCTCGATAAATAGGCCGAGTTTCTTAACCACTAGGCTATCACTGCTTTTTTCAGATTTATTTTTCTATACTAATATTATAAAGAGGAAAACTTTGTTTGTTTGTTTGATTGTAATAAATAGGCACAAAAACTACTGGACCGATTTTATAAATTCTTTCACCATTCGAAAGCTACATTATCCACGAGTAACATAGGCTATATTTTATATGAAATATATATTTGATAACTAGATTTTGAGGCGGTACAAAGTTTTCCGGGTCAGCTAGTATTTTATATAAAGACCTGTTATAAAATCCATATCGATTAAGAAATACACCGGTTAATTGCTTCATTAATAATTGGTACAGTTTATTACGGTTAAAGGAGGACTACTTCACGTTCGATTGATTTTTTGCTCGTAAATAACTAACCGTCTACGCAACGTCCAGCCGTCTAGGTCTAGGTCACACAAAACCATGGACGTAGTTCTCAAATAGAGTCCTAACAGTAAAAGTAGCTCCAATCTTTAGAGGTTTGGCTGGTGTGAAGCTCTTAAGTAGTGTGGTGATACTGACGAACCGCGTGGCGAAGCGGTCACAATACCAGTCTTATACGCAAAGGGTTCGGGTTCGATCCTCGGCCAGACAGATCTGAATGATATATTTAGATATTTTTTCTGGGTGTTTATATCGTCTTTGTATATCCATGGCACCCACGATACAGGGAATCCTAGTATTAGGCTGTGAGTGTAGAAAGCGTTTATTTATTTTATATTGGCGCAATCTATGAAAAAATATCTCGATCTGCACTCTGATGCATACATCCGTTATTAATCTATATATATAAAACTCAAAGGTGACTGACTGACATAGTGATCTATCAACGCACAGCCCAAACCACTGGACGGATCGGGCTGAAATTTGGCATGCAGGTAGATGTTAAGACGTAGGCATCCGCTAAGAAAAGATATTGATCAATTCTACCCCCAAGGGGATAAAATATTACTTCGTAACGCGAGCGAAGCCGAAGGCAAAAGCTCGTAATCAATATATCCAATGTTTTTTCTGATGTACTGATATAGTATTAGAAATTGAATGTTGTTACCCTTAATGCTTTGTGCAAAACCAGTCAATCGTTACCAGTAGTTACTTGTGAGTTTTTATTTATTAATGCTTCATTATAAACAAAGGGCAAATTGAAACCTATTTGACTTATTCCGACAGTCAACCCTTGTTGATTGCGATAACCTACGGTAGCTGCTCGAAATCTCAATGATATCAAGTACTTATAGACGAATAAAAACAGGTTTCCTTTCCGTTCCCGTCCTTTCAGTTTCAATTTCATAATGAACAGTTCGTAGGCGAAATTATCGAGAAATATACGGATTTTCGGAGTGTATTGAGTACGGGGAGGCGGGAGGGGGTCGGCCCGGCGCAAATAGCTGCGACCACGGTGTCCCAGGGCCGCACTCGCTTGTCTAGGAATCGATAGACGTCGCTATCAATATATGTAGTATTGTCACAGTATAGTCCGCGCCAAACTGCTAGTCCGCTCTGAAGTTGTTGCGAGTTGTAGTCATACAATTTGCTATGGCGACGCGATTCATTTCTATATTCAGAGCGGACTAGCAGTTTTACGAGGACTATACATATACAGTCACAGCACATATAAATAAAGCATAATACGTATGTTACTAATGAGGAGTAATAGATACCTAAGTAGTAATAAATAAATAAGTGATGTTCCTGATAGCCAAATGGTTTAAAGTCGCCTTATCAATCGGGATATTCAAGGTTTGATTACCAGGCATGCTTTTCTAAATTTTCAAACTCATATGCCTATTAGAAATTAATTATCACTTAATATAGCATTGAAAGAAAACATAGCGAGGAAACATACAGACCTGAGAGTTTTTTTCAAAATGTTCTCGAAGCAGCAGTAGGACAATAATGGGTTGACGACGAAAAAGTAAATACGAGTAGTGAGTAAGGAGTAGTGATAGGTATTTAAGTCTCCAAGCCTATATAAAACTGTCATAAGTAATTTAATGTATGTGCATTTGTGTATGTTATGAAGTAATTCAGTAGGTATATGACAATGTATATCGGAGGAATTCAGGCATAAGTAGACAGAGACAAACTTCAGCGGTATGCTGCGCAAATATCTATATGTATTTCCCAGGGCCGCATTAACTGGGATTTTCCTCTAGGAATTTTAGTTAGTTATATTGATACTGAACATACTGACATAGTGTGTTTTTACTGCGACATAATTATGAATCATCGGATTGTACCGGATAGTGAGGGGGCGAGGGGAGGGGAGGGCGAAGTTTGAAGGGCCGGAAATTAGCGCTGCGTCTTGCTACTTTGTACTTTACAGGCCCGTATTGACTTGTCTACGAAGAAAATTTTAAATTAATATTTTACAAAATTGTTTTAAATTACAACGAAATCATGTACCTTGTGATTTATGCTATGAATGGGAAATAAAAGTCAGTTAATAAATTCATTATCTGTTTTCTATTTCAAATAAAATTTGCAGCTGAAACCGCTAAAAATTGAAACTACAACGCTTATTAAATAATTGTAAATAATACTTTAACCGTATCTTCTAATCTGAGGTCAAAGAGTATCTATGCATCGCTATATTTACTATTAGATAATGTGACAAAACTGTTTAGATGAATATTGAAGGGAATAGCACGTGTCGAGATGAGGACAAAGTTCAGAGGCCCGTTGCGCTAATGTCTACAGCGATATTCAGCAAATGTAGCACTCAGGGCCACATTATCTCTGGTATCCCTCTATTAACACTAACATAAATTTATCATCTATATTAACATATTAATTCAAAAAAACAACTCACTAACAAATAACTTGATTTCCGTAATCCTAAGTGTAATAAATATTGGTAGTTTTATTTTACTTAACATTTTTTTGCCTATACCTGCTTTAGTCAAGCGATTGAAGGTCGAGGTCAGCGAAAAAGAATTAGCATTGTTTATATATTATCGTGCTCACATTCTATTTAGAATTGCATTTGAAACCAGGCACTAACTGAAACCTACTGAAATTTACTTTGATTTAGAAAAGTAACGTCAATTTTATAAATAAATTCTTTTCAATAATTTCTATGAATACAGCTTGATTATAACGTAGAAAATACAATATTCATCTTACTAAGACGCTGTAATCATTTTACCGGGATATAATTTGGAATATTACGTTCATTTTCATGTACTGAATTGTGGCGAATATTTAAAGAAAATCAGGAAGTATCAGGAATAATATTAGAAATCTAGGCGAAATTTTACATAAAATTAAAGCCAAAATATTTGACTGATTCATTGAACCGCGGCCCAGAACAT
Source organism: Epargyreus clarus clarus (assembly GCA_014595695.2). NCBI lineage: Eukaryota > Metazoa > Arthropoda > Insecta > Lepidoptera > Hesperiidae > Epargyreus > Epargyreus clarus. Next base: position 2,587,396 of record JACTTY020000022.1, on the reverse strand, counting down.
TCTCAGAATCCCTTTAAAGATCGAAATGTTTCTAAGAATTCGGCCCAACGGCTTTTATTCCGCAATTTTTTAACTATAAAAAAATGTGGATGTTGTCAAATTCAGGATAGCCCATGGCTAACACGTGAATACCTTGTTTCACAAGGATTAAGAAAATAACGAAATTTAATTTATTTTTATTCCTACCCGCTAATACACTAAATAAAGGTGTGATCGATCGATTAAATATACCAAAAATATTTTTTGGAATTATTATAATTAATCGATCGACAATTCACATGAATTTAAATTCAATAATTATGAGACAGACATGTGTCTTATAAAGTACCGCCTTAATAAATGGTACAAATAAGTACCGGTTCAAGACTTAATTCACCATTTCAACTGTAATTACTTATTACTCTAACGCCGACTCACAAACAACGTATAACTTAAACAGGTGAGTCTAAAAATCTGAAATTTTGTACATAAGTTACATAACGAAAATATAAGAAAAGATTTTTGAATATTCATCCCCTGAGGAGGTCAAAGACGTCTTAAAAATGTCTCAAGAAACATCGTTGTATTAATCTGTAATCATTACATAAACAGCACTAGTATTAAACAGAATCCAGTTAACGTTAGTTAAATACGTGATACCGATATCTACCATAATATTCGGCCTTCAGGTAAAGATTTAGGCGCCATTGAGGGATTGAAAGCCCCCCCTGGGGTGTCTCTATCGCAACGCGCCCACGATCGCCATGGCTACGAGCCGCGTCGAGTGCGGGCCTGGGTGGCCTTGCAATGGAATGGGGAGGGCATTAGCCCCGTCTTGCAGGCGGTATCACTGCGCGCTTGCCAAAAATGTTCGACGCGGTTCGCGATAGATTTTTTTTTTAATGTTTAAACAATTATCGTGCAAAGTTCGCATTGTTGCTATCGTATAAACGTGCAAGATGTTGGCGCTCGATGTAAATTCGAGAATAATATTTATTTTATTGGTTTCAAATCACGAAAGTGAAGACAAAGTAGGCTATCGAAATAAATCTTAGGTGGTGAAGCGGTTTCGAAGCGAGATTGCGGAAAACCTAAGCATTTCCTATTTGTAATACCTAAAAACGCTAGAAGAATTATGAAACTGAGCTTCTATCTGAATTTTTTTTCAGGCAAATAGAATATTTGTAAAATAACTAAAAAAGCTATGTACTGAAAATAACTCCTCCTACATTAAATACGCATATAATAATATCCCATTTCATTTTGTCAAACGAATAAATGATATTTATTTTAGGATTAATAATCCTAAAATAAATTATCTATATTCTTTGAATAATAGAACGTTTTTGTCAGTATACATTGAAGACAGTATAAAGGATTTAGCTAAATACACTTTCGCCTACAATTTATTGAACGCTTTGTTACAGCAACCCAGCGTTTTGCGCTGAATAGCATTATATTAAATTTGATATTCGAATTTTAAAATAAAATATTTTTAAGGATAAACGAGGAGTCAACTCGTAACGCAAAATTATTATATATTTATAAGTACTTACTTTAATCAGTCGTTTTTAAACGAAATAATTTATGAGATTAAATGTTTAAAAAATATTCAGATTAAATGTATTTTAAACATATTCATTAGTTGGGAAGCGTGTATAAAAACTTATTTTTATATTTTGTCATTATAATTTTGGAAAAAAATAAAATACCAAATTCGTGTTAAGAACAACACCAATGTACCTACCTCCCAACAACACTTTTCTCATGAAAAATAAATATTATGGTACAAATTACATAAAGAAACACATTTTTACTTATAAGTACCTAGTACCTGCGTAACGGACCGGACAGCTGTTTAAACTGCTGATAAGATCTTTTACTTTTGGTTTAGTTACCATGCGATAGTGAGGTCGATAATTGAAAAATAAAATAAGCCCTAATATTTGGCAATTCGTGTAGTAGCATTAGTCGCTATCAAACTGTATTTAGTGTAACTGTATATTATCACAATTGTGAAGATATCGATTTGCTGCGCAGTATCTCAGTTTTGTTTTCCGGGCTGATTTATATAGCTCATTGATCAATTTGCCTTGCAAAACAGAAGGTCACCCTCGGTCAAATTCATGTGATAATTTATAATTTTAGATATCCATTCTTAAATAAGTATAAATATTTCATTAAATAAAGTTGTATTTAGAATGCAATCGAAATGTTATTTACACTTGAACTTACAAAAAAAATCATTTTAATTTTAATAATATTATAAAGATAATAATTTATTTTTTAAATACAGTAGATTTGTCACTCACAGCGTAAAAAGCGCTTTGAAGCTAAATTAAAGCTGAATCAAGCGACGCGTAGAGCCGCTAGTAAAATCAAGGTCGTTAGCAATTCTGCGATTCTGTCCACAGTGCATTCTCTATTCGTGACCAAACTGACTGAGCGACGCTTTTTGCCTAAGGAATGACGTAAGACTGTTATTGAGCATTGATTGTGATGATAGGCACGAATTTTGCATTGGTTTAAATACCGCCCTGCCGCTTCAGTACTATTTGCCTAGTAACAGAAATGTTCGGATTTGAAGGGTGTGGCAACACTTATACAAGGCATTTCAAATTGTTCCTTAAGTGTAACAACGATGTCCCTGTAGTTCCGGAATCAGAATAGGGCTACGGTATCCTCTGCCTGTCGTAAGAGGCGACTAAAAGGGGGCTTTCGGGGTTGCGGGCGGCAAGAGTGGGAGCTCTAACCGCCTGGCTAGCGACCCCGGGAAGAACGATGGTATGTGTGACCTCATACCGTCGTACGCTCCACACGGAGTGGCGAGCTTCATAAGCATCTGGGCGGAGCCAGAGGGGGCCACGCGCCAAGAGGACTCCCGTCGCGTTCCTTTGGAGATCCCGGAGTCCTCTACGCAGCGCTGAGGACGGTCACCGGGGGGGTTTTAGTGCGGTAAAAGTCCCACATAACCCGTCGTTGCTCCCACGGCGTCGGGTACTTTTGAAGGTTTTCTCCTCGTCAAAAAAAATGGTGTAACAACGAATCCGTGGCCAATGTCCAGTTCTGTCCGTGGTTGATTACATATGTTTAAAGGTGGCAGTGGTCGATTACCATGAAATGGGCAACATTATAGGTCGAACCCAACATAATAAACAGCTTGGTTCTGAGTATGGTAAGACGCGTATTCTGTGGCATTTCAACCATGACATTCAAGTTTGGCCCGGAGAGTTGTCCATAGGTTGCAGTGGCTCCTTCATATAAGTGACATAAAGCTAGTCCAAAGCTGTATCAATTCTGATTAATGACGCGCATAATAAATGGTTCTCTAGCAAAGTCTATTGTACTTAGTACAAACTATGCGACGAGGAAGATCCCAATTGGATTTCCGAAATATAGGCCGCATTCAAACCGGCATAAGCGTGTAGACAAAACCCATATCTAGGCGACAATGATCCCTCCACAATAGCTTCTAGGAAGCCTTATAAAAAGCGGAGACTTTGCGCTATTCACGCGATTTCAGCCTCTATTGCTTCATCGTAAACAGCGTTATCGCGTGAGATGAGCCAGCGAACAATAAGATTATCGTTCCCGCGTGCAGTAAAGTGAATTTTCTTGTGAGAAAGAAAACTACATTACATACATCGACGACTGCTCAAATAATCTACAGCGCCAGTTGTGCTAAAACGAGCAATGTATGTCATTATTTGTTGCCGTTGGATTTAAGAAAAGCAGTGATAGTATGAAAACTGGACTTGCGTGCGTTTTCGTGCGTGCCTCCCGCCAGTTTCCTCGGTATCAGACTGGGCGGCCTCGATTTTACTGCTTATGCGACTCTAAGTTATTCCACCCTGCATAAGGTGTAGCTGAATATTTAGTATACAAATTATTACAATTCATACCAAGTTTAAGGTTGAATTTCAAATTAGGCTTTGTAGAAGTTTTCTTCAGAATTATAAAAAGTAGCGAGTCACCGATTTCATCTAATATTAGGTTTTTAAATTAATTTTTAACAATAAACATCTCCGATATAATTTCGGTATTTCATACAATGAAAAACCTATTTATAAAATTATTTTCGTAGAGCCAGTCCTAGAATTATCCGAATATTCACTATTTATAGATGTAATGACTGAAATATTTTTTCGTCTCATAAGACTTTTATTTCATAGTTAGTTACGATAAGACAGACGCTACACCGAATGAAAAACAGTATCCGTGGCCTATAGAGCTTCAAAGAAAGGTTATATTTTCACCTTTTTGAAGAGTCTCATTCCGAGAAATCTCGGAAGGAAATTCATTCCACATTTGGCACATTTATTGCAAAAAGTGAATAAATTATATGGTAGAATTATGTTTCAAGAGAATGAAAGATCAATATGCTAATTACTCCTCGACCACCCTACAACATACAAAATCTAAACTTTTCAATTATGACTCAATTAAAATCAAATATAAACCACTAATGTAACAAATAGCCTGCTATTATTAAGATATGGAAAGTTAATGTCCATAACTTAAAAGGCTTTATACACAAAACATGTAATTTGTGTCTTCGTACAGTACGATAATATGCGATAACGAAACTAAAACTGTACAGTCTTGGTCGACCTAAACCTGCCAATTCCGTCTAGACATTTAAACTCGCTACTTTATTATACTTCGGGTAACGTAAACAGAAATGCCGGATGTTTATTCTAAAGGAATACGAAATATCTGTAATATTAAGGACAACATTATCATAGAAACTTAATTGGGTAATACATAAAAAGTTGAAGCTTTATTCATAAGAATGAAAAGATGAAACAAAGTAAGAAAAGATGCCACACGCATGTATTAATTTAGGTAATATTAACGCTTTTACCTCTCATAAGATTATACAAAGTACTACACATTGTACTCTTAAAAGAAATAAAATTGGAAGAAAGAAGGAAAAGAACATGTACAGAACGTGTCACGCGCATTAATTTATCAATTTATTTACTTTTTTTCACTCAAAATCCATTTACTAGGATTCCATACATATCCTATAGATATAGACCCACACATAGAATACATAAGCAGAACACACAAACAAAAATAGCTACTTGACCAAGAATCGAACTTGGAACCCTTTGGATACCAATATGGTGGCCGTTTCCTCGCATCCCTAACTCACTCAAATATTTTAATGATTTTTTTCTTTTCACTTTCCACCACACTAGCAACTTAAATCAACTACAAGTGTACAACTGTCTGTGTCAAATAAATAAGTATGCGCTCCAGTTGCGACAAAAGGGAAAGTGGCGGGAAACTGGCATGTTGGACGTTCTGCCCCCCCAATCGCGCTGGGTGCTAACATCGAATAACCCCATTGCCAACGAGGCCACTAGAATTGAGTCTGCTCTATTTACATCAAAAGCCATCCATATTTGTTAGGCTTAATTTTGAATTAACTTATATTTTGCGTGGTACTTCATAATTAAAGAAGTCCGTTTGAATAACAGTATGTTTTTGAGAAGAAAGTCTATTAAGTAAGATTATTTACTAAGAAATTTGATAGAAAAAGCTTATCTCTTTTTCTATAAAATTTCAGGTTCAAATGAACATGTAATAGGTAGATCTAAAGATAAAGCGTCACCACCACATAGACAATTATATTATTATTAATATTGTCTATGGACTGAGGTGCTAGACATCAATGCGGTAGTCTTCTTCTTAAAGTGCCTCTCCGACTAGCGAAGGTTGGCCGTCAATTCTGCAAACTTCCTTCGATCTTTAGCGAGGCGAAATAGTTGGGCAGCACTCGCTATCCCTGTCCACTCTCTTATATTACGCAACCAAGATTTCTTTCTGCGACCCACTTTCCTTTTGCCAGCTACTTTTCCCATCATAATTAGTTGCAGCAACTGGTATCTATCATGTCTCATGATATGGCCTAAGTACGCAACTTTTCTGCGCTTGATGGTTTGCAAAAGTTCGCGTTTTTGGGTCACCCGTCGAAGAACCTCTTCATTGGTCACTCTTTGAGTCCAAGCAATGCGAAGCATCCGTCTATACGCCCACATCTCGAAAGCTTCTATACGTTTCCTGAGGTCTTCTTTAATCGTCCATGCCTCACATCCGTATAGAACAATGGGCCAGATGTAACAGCGGACCATTCTAATGCGCAAGGAGATGTTGAGATTTCGATTGCACAGAACACGTTTCATCCTGTTGAAGGAGCTACGAGCAATTTCTATACGGGTTCTTATTTCCTGGTCACTGTCCCATGTTTCATTTAGCCACGTGCCGAGGTATTTGTATTGCTGTACTTGCTCAAGGATTTGCCCCCCCAACTGAAATACGCGTGTCTGTCCGTTTTTCGGTTGAAATTACCATGACCTTCGTCTTTGCCACATTCAACTCAAGGCCGGCCTTTACACTGCAAGCATTCACCCTGTCAACTATTTTTTGAAGCTCTTGCTCTGATGATGCTATCAGCACGGTGTCATCTGCATATCTAAGGTTGTTAATCAGTCGCCCATTAACCTTGACACCACATTCTAGATCTTCTAGTGCTTCAGCCATAATTGCTTCAGAGTAAACGTTAAAGAGTGCAGGTGATAAAATGCAGCCCTGGCGTACACCCCTTTTTATTGAAACCTCTTCAGATTCTTGATCGTCCACACGGACAGTAGCTCTCTGATTCCAATACAAGTTCTGAATGATTCTAATATCCCTGCTGTCTAGTCCAATGTCAACTAAGAGTGATATAAGTCGATCGTGCAGCACTCTGTCAAATGCTTTCTCATAGTCGATAAAACACATGTATACGTCTTGTTGCATCTCTTTACATTTTTGCACCAAAACTTGTATTGCAAAAAGAGCCTCTCTTGTACCTACTCCCGATCTGAATCCAAATTGGCTGTCCGATAGTTGTTCATCGCACTTAGTTTTAATACGGTCGTGTATGATACTAAGAAATAGTTTCAATATCTGGCTCATAAGGCTAATAGTTCTGTAGTCCTGGCATTTCTTAGCATTTGTCTTTTTCGGGAGTGTAACGAATGTTGACACCAACCAGTCTTTCGGCAACTCTCCTGTTTCGTACACAAGATTCATCAACTCCACTATTGTGTCGATGTTATCTTCCAGTATTAATTTTAGCACTTCGATGTGTATCCCATCGGGTCCTGATGATTTTCCGACTTTAGCTCTTCTTAGAGCATTCCACACCTCCCGCTTTAATATAGAATGCCCTTCTACTGTATCAATCGGTTTTAAGGCGGTACGAGAATCATCAGCGAACATGTTAAAAACATACTGTTCCCAGATCTGCTTTTTCCTCTGGATGTCAAGAACTGGAAGACCCATCTCATCCACTAGTCCATTCGTCCGTCGAACAGTGCCGATCATAGATCTAATTTCCTTGTGTAGGTTAAATGAATCGTGTCTCTCGAGTAGTTTCTCTAAATTATTGCACTTATCTGAGTACCACTTGTCACGCGCGTAGCGAACCTCTCTTCTTATCTGATGATCAATGTTGTTATACTTTGTGACATCAACGTTTTTACACAATCTTCGTTCTTCCATCAGCATAAGAATCTTATTCGTCATCCATACTTGCTTTGGAGCAAATGGATTTGGAGCAATGCGGTAGTAATAAGTAGCTACTCATAGTTTTCAAGAATAATGATGTAAATTACAAAACGTCTTGTTCAACATTACTTAATTTAGATAGATAGGTTCATCTTTTAACGTCAGAGTGTACTCATTTCCGTAGGCTGGGATGTATCATTTATCACGGCATAAGCGTTTCCTCCACATGCGCTACACCTTAGAAGATGAATACTCAATCATCACTAATCGAATAAGGGCTGAATTATCAGAGTACTGTAATCCATACAATGTTCGATGGCCTTCGTTTTGCAAGAATGGCCATCTTCGCAAATATATTACAGAAAAACGTCAATTAAAAATAAAAATGCAAGTTAGTATAGTAGACTTTGCAGACTTTAGGGAACAGTATAGAGCCTGTAAAACATCATGAAACTTAACTAAGAATCTTTAGTGTTTTCTTCTTTTCTAATGATGTTTGCTTTTAAAGAAAAAATAGTGATCTTGTATCGGCAAAAGACCTTAGTGATAGAAAGTGTATCATAGAAAAATGTCGTCTGGCATTGAAAAGCTGCCCACAAGCATTTTACCAAAATTCATACCCTAGAGCTAGGCTCCGATTCAAATCATTTAGTATTGTAAAATCGGAATCAGAAAAAACAATATTTCGCGCGACGTAACAAAGGTAGGCCGGGTGAGGTAACGGGATAAATCGCGAAAAGTTAAGCCGAAATGATAGATGAGTTTGAGGGAAAACGTCTTTGACACCCGCTTCGATTCCAGACAGAGCTGAAATTTTTTCTCCTGGTACTTATTGTTCCAAATTGAAATGCTCGGAAAGGCCCCACCGGGGAGGCAGACAGGGATGGGAGACTCTGTCCATTCAGGACAGGACACGTGTAGGCAGATAGGTTGAAGGTCGTCCGCCAAAAAATACTCGCGTTAACTGAGCGAAAACGGTAAACATTTCGCAAAATTTAAGTAGACTTCCAGAAAAAATACGGCGTATTATACATTTTTTTGTTTTTATTTTACGGAAGAGGAGGTCTACGAAGAAAATACACGAAATAATAGCTACATTTTTCGCGTGCTTACACTATTGTAATGAGCTTTTCACATTTCACAAACACAAAAGCTTGGTCGTGTCGTAAGAAGACTTAATTGAGATAGATCTTAAAAAATGTCTAAGTAGTCTCAGCTTACTTCTTACGTCACTCGTGTTTATATCACATATTTTTATTAAAATCACACAATTATTTTAAAGGTGTTTTACTTTATATTTCTACCATTTTATAATATGTATTTATTTACTGCCTGTTGTGCTCGGTTTGCGTGGCCAAGATCACGCCAAAGAAAACGCCTCGATCTCTCTATCGCCACCCTTGTCAAACCAGAAAACAGCATTAAGCGTTCCTGTGATAAGACATACATAGATATGGTAGCGGTGCCTCGCAAAGGGAACCTCCAAATATAGCTCATGATGTTTAATGGACTTTTTCTAACCCATAGACATTTACTAAACAGTAATCCTACGCGATTTAGACCACAGATGCTCCCACTGAGGACTAGAGATGGAAATGAGACACTTCAAAAAAAGGGAAAATAAACTTTCGTGTGCTACTTTTGTTATATAAAGGAGAATAAAAAGGGACGTGTAAGATATACATAGGGAGGTATATATAAGTGATGTTTTAGGCAATCTAAATGTTTGTTCAGAATTAATATGCGAACGTACGAGCATGTTGGGTGAAGTTAGCAGGATGAAATAAAAATGCGTCTCAATGGAAACCCTTCCAGCCTATTTCGAGTTTGAACAGTATGTGAATACTATTTGATTTTTGGCCATTCGCAATGCCACTGTGATTATTATACGTTTTGCCATTGTAAGCCAGGTTCGATTCCCGTATGAAACAATATTTTTTGATTTTTGTACTGGGTGTGGGTGTATATTTCTCCATATGTATTTCTGGTTACACTTTTTAAGCTGAAAATTCGAAAATCAAACATTAAAATTTTACAGTAATATAAATAAATTTCTCCTAAAATATTGCCAGTCAGTTTTTAATCAAAATCTATAAAAAGACATTAACGCTTTCATAGTAGATTCTTCACACTGATAAAAGAAACGTAATGTATACCGAAATCTCCAGAACTTCTTTGATGAACACCCACTCGTCAAAGTTTTAAAATGTTCCATGAAACTGCAAAGATCTTCTAAGAAACTTGCCATTTCAACACGTTATATTATATTTCTAAGCAACACTGTTCCGGTCGGAAAGTTGGCGAAAAGAAATACAAAACGATGGTACTTTAAATACATACAACTCGTAATTGAACTGGGCCCTTAAAGGGTTGGAGGTGTGAAACCGTCTAGACGACCCTACAGGACGGATTTGACAAGGGTGTTGTCCGCGGCCTTGAACTCTGAGACGACTTAAACAAATGAGGAAATCTACCACATCGCTTTTTACGTCTCAATCCCACACGTATCAAGCGAGCTCTCAACCCTAAACATTCGCAAATGTTCACGGTCTGGCGGCTGATTATTCAAACAAAGCATAACCAATTATCCCGTTTGAGGCGTAAACACGTCTGAAGGAATTGAAACGTCGTAATTCAGCGTGCGATCTGAATAATTTCCATCTGCGTACCGACAACTGCGGCCGCCCGAACGGCTTTTGCGCCCCATTCGAAAACTTCATTTAGTTTTGCGAAAACAACTGGGTCCTGGCCCGGTACAGTACGAAAATAAGTTCAGCCAGTTCCTAAACAAAAAGAAACTGAAATAAACAAGGTCGGGGAATCAACGCCGTCGTCGCCGCCATAAAGACCGACGGCCGTCCTTGAAAATGGGGGGTTCTTACAAATTGGGTTATTACGGTGCGTGGGGGCGTGGGGTGTCGTGTCGGGACGTGCGAGCGGGATGCCGGAGGTTTAACGGAAGGCTCAACGCGGGCCGGAAAGGGACGGAATGTGCGTGGGCGTACCTCCGCTGCGCCACCCCGGCACGCCTCTCCAGGAAGGACTCCCGTTCCAGACTGGGGTTCCGGCGCCGATCATTATAATTACTCTCCAAGGTGAGTTGGGAGCCGTGGTACCGGCAGCCTAATCCAGGGAAAGCTACTCCGCTGGGAGCCGACAGATATCCCTGACATAATATTGAGAGCACCAAACATTAAAAACACCCAAACGTCTGCCTATCCAAACGTTACCAATTATGAACCTAATTAAAAGCTCCTATGATTTCGAGTGTACTGAGCTTTATCGAGATTTAAATTAGACCTATTATCGCGAGAAACTTTCTGTACTTTGCTGGAAATTAAAGGACCTTATTTTCAGTTTTCTTAACATCCGGAGCTTTTCACTACAATTTTTAGGTCATCAATTATGCTAATGTCTGCCGTTTGCTTAATTTGGGAACTTCCTTAGCGTTTAGGACACGAATAATATAAAGTGATCAAATACAATTTTGAATTAATCCTGTAGCTTTATAAGTGCTTCGCCCTAATTAGTTATGAAACATCTACGCGTGTTGTTAGCCAAACCAATCATACAGCCTAAATAAATATAGATCAATTCATAAATTTCTTGACATGTAGCAGCTTCCTTGATATTGGTCTTTTTTACTTTGACTTTTTTACAAATTACTACAAATAAAATAAACTATAAAATACACTACTATGTAGAAATTCCCTTAAAATAACTTTGAACATTAAAATATGCAACAGAACTTACTTACTACTTATTTTTAAAATACTACTGTAGTAAATATTTTCCAAACTTCAACCTAATCCTATGTTGCCAAACAGAATTGCAAAATAAAATCTACATTCCATACGTACAATCCGAATAGATTCGTGAGTCAACTAAGTCCCTCATAGACCCGAACAAAAAACCTATAAATGCCTATAAGTAGTGCCTTTTGGGGATTACCAGCCTCTTGTTAGGTGTCAAAGGCAGCAGCTGCAGATGAAGTAGCCATTCAGCCTAAGCCCTCGGCTAGCGCATTGTCCGATATTGATCACGGCTTGAATTGGACGGCCCTAGAACAATGAGGCGGGTTGATTTACTAAATTGATGACTTTGTACTCAGTAATCTAGTATGGAAGTTCATTTTGCTATCTTTGGATACGCTTGTTATAAATTATATGTTATTTTTGGATCTTACGCTCTGCTAAAACCTTTTTGATGACAAAAAAGGTGTTCTTATTTATTCCTCGTCTTACATCATCTTCCATCAACACAGGTATTTCTAAAGAGAATAGGAGTCATACCAAATACTAATCATAGACTCCTGGTTACCTGAAGACTAATAATTGTAAGGCATCATAATATAAATGTGTATAAATAGATTATTTTTTCAAATCTACATCGTCATTTGAATGACCGTATTATAGTACAGCGTGGATCAGGGTTAACCATACCGGCTATTACAAGCATACACAGTGGGTTCCAGGTTCAAACTCCGGTTAGGGAAAAATTTTAATCACGTGTATAGATTTCCGCTCCTGAGTATATATGTTTACGTATTCGTCTGTGCGTTTTTATTATTAGTTTTTTTTTTATAATATAGGAGTAGCAGATGAGCATGCAGCCCACCTGATGGTAAGTGGCTACTGCCGCCCATGGATATCTGTAATCGACCCCAGATAGGATTAGATATTCCCACCTGAGGTCGGCCATAGATGCGCCGCTACACCTGAGGACTAAGCTGGAACGCCTCGGAAAAGTCTGTCACCCTTACCACACCTTTCAAATCGGAACACAGCAGCGCCTAACACTGCTGTTATTAGGTAGCAATAGGTGTGGCGGTGGTGCCCCCGGAGTCGAACCACAAAGGGTTCTACCACCTTCAAAAGCGTGTAGCACCCACGATACTAAAACACTAGTGTGAATCTGTAAGTCTAGAAAGCGTATTATTTATTACTATAAAACTAGGTCACAAATTATAGCCTTAAAGTTACTTCACGTTAATATTCGCAAGAATAAATATTTTGCTAATGGCAGTCAACTGTTACTGAGGACAATAACCTCTTGTCTATTTATTTTTGGTTTTTGCAATCGTATTTTCGTAATGTTCGTATTCAGGTGGTTTAGTTATCGAATTTAACAAATTATACATGAAATTACATTAGCATGTATCATTGACTTTGTTTAATTTAAATATACTTAAGTAGTATATTTAGTTTACTAATTAAGATAAATGTATTACTTAAGGTATTTTCGTGGTAAGGAAGATATATTTATTCGAGGCGTAGGCCTCAGGGGTGGTCCCTGTAGTTCCGGGACCAGAATAGAGCTACGGTATCTCCTGCCTGTCGTAAGAGGCGACTAAAAGGGGCTTCCGGGGTTGCGGGTGGTAAGAGTGAGAGCTCGAACCGCCCGGACAGCGACCCCGGGAAGGACGGTAGGCGACCACACATACCGGTCGCATACCGTTGTGCACACCAGAAGGTGTGGCGAGCGTTAAGAGGACTCCGGTTGCGTTCCTCTAGAGATCCCGGAGTCCTCTACGCAGCGCCGAGGACGGCCACCGGGGGGATTTTAGTGCGGTAAGAATCCCACATAACCTCGTGCCGCTCCCACGGCACAGGGTACCTTTTGAAGGTTCCCCTTCGTAAAAAAAAAGGAACTCAGGGGTAGCAACGAATTTGCACCCAACTGTGAGTAGAATTTAAAATGCCTCGGATAAGTCTCCCTTACCACAGCTTTCAATCTAGAACACGGCAGCGCTTAACACCGTTAATAGGCAGAAATAGGTGTGAGCCACGAAGGGTTCTATCACTTTCAAATTCAAAATTTGATTCCAAAATCCCTAGCCTTCAGGTTCTTAGACTACTAGTATGATAATTGTGTGACCCTTCTCGGCTAAAAAATATTCCAATTAACACACGTAATTGTTTTTTCGAATATTTTTTAATAAAGACAAATTCGGAGCCAATTTAATTACCGATAATTACTAGCCACCCAAAAGCCTCGAAGTGTTATATAAAGTTACATAATAACGATTAGTTATTAAATTTCCCTTCACACCATTGATTAATCGATGCATCCAACCACCCAACACGATACGGATAGAAGCAGTGACCAATGAGCTGTTCAGAAATTGCTTACAGCTGCCATACCTATTCATTCTACACGGATAATAATCGGACTATGCCAAAGACATTTAAATATATACAAGCTTTATCGATTACATTAATTATAAAAATCGATACATTTATATCACTTTAGCGATACCAACCAAAAAGTAGATTTTTGACTGAGTATTATACAATACTATGTGGTGTAGTGATGGGTTATGTGCGTATTAGAAAACAATTGCCACTTCAACGTCATGAGGAAACCGACACGTTTAAGAGTTAAAACTAAGTTCATAAAGGTGTGTGAGAACTATCTATTCGCACTTGGGCAGCCCGAGGGACTATGACAAAAACCCCTCTCATTCTGAGAGGAGACCGATGCCCAGCAGTGGGACAGTAATGAGTTGGCGACGTATGAAAATAGTCTCAATGTCCACTTTAGGCACTTTAGGGATCTATGGTCAAAAGTTTCAAGTAGTAGCATCTCTACTTTATAACATGAAACTAAAACAGATTTGTCCTTATTGTTATTATAAGATAGAAAAGGACATACCATTTTCATACATATAGTTTCGTCTTAAAGCTTCAGTTTTCAAAAGAAACGTATGGATCGTGTTCATTGTCAACGGAGCCTACATTCCATGAGATGACGTCACGAGCCGGCTGGTCGATGCGTGGCCCATAGCAACATAGTGCGTTAGCACATAGAGGAAAAATATAAGTAGGTAAACTTCTCATAAACGTTTAACATTATCAAAGAGTTCCGTAGTATGAGGATAACCGCAAACCGTAACTTTGATACCATAATTCACAATAACGCAATAGAACAGCCTGGAGCAATATGATCCACGGAGATCCTCGTAGTAGCAGAAAGTCCCAAGATATAGAACACCTTTATATAAAAATGTCTCATGACGTATGTGTATATCTTCAAAACTCTAAAAATAATTGATAGATTCACTTGAAATGTTAACACAACGTTGTTCGAACATAAAATGCGTTTTATTTAGGTATTTTTTATTCAGAAGTTTCTACTAAAACAGAGTAAATTTACTAATAAAACTAATATCAAATTGAGCCACAGAAAAGCATCTTCGGATTTTGCTAGCTTTTCATAAGTTTTAACGACTAAATTGACCATTTACGTACTAGAAACTTCTCTCCCATAAAATAATATTACTATGGACCTACGGATCTTTTTACACTGGAGTAAGGCGGAGTTTTCAAAACGTGACGGATTGCACCGATCGTAAAATCGATGCCAACATACAATTTTAAAACATATTTTATGTTACACCAAATTGGCTATTAATTAAATTTAAAAACATGTAGCTATTAAAGCTTTTAGGCGCAGAACAACAAAGTTATCGACGTAATTTATTCGAATAGTATCGTGTTGTGATAGTAAGGAGGACACCTTTAAAAATGCCTTAAAATTGTATGACAAAGTAGATATTCCAGTATTTCTTTTTTTTTCAAAATACTTGTTATTTCGACTACACCTGCATTACTTTTAATCACAACCGAGTTATCTGTTCACTTACAATCGAGGGCCCAAGGTTCGATACCAAGCACACATCGCTGATTTTTCAAGTTACATGCGTAGTTATATAAAATTATCACTTGCTTAAGCAACCCTTAAGGGTTAAGGAAAACATCACAAAGAAACCTGCCCGCCTGAGAATTCTTAAAAAGGTACTCAAAAGTGTGTGAAGTCTGCCAATTCGGAGTTGGGAAACGTGGTGGATTATGGCCTTTAACTCTCACTCTCTCCTTTAAGAGGAGACCCGGGCCCAATAGTGAGACAGTACACTTTAACGATAACTACTTGATTAAGACTTGATGGGTTTGATAAGGCAGAGACAAACATAGCGGCTTAGTTCAACATTCTGATGTTGATGATGTGGTAGGTACTAACCTAACACACTAGTTTTATAATTAAAATATATTTAAATTTTACAATTTTAAAGTAAGAGTTTAATAAAACTGATCTAAGATCTTTATCTTTATCTATTAAGATGAGATTAAACGTGACAGGAATCTTATGGCCAGAAATGGGACAATGATATATGATATTAATATTACACTCGAAGATACGATAGAAGATAGTATATATATATATATTAAATAATATATAAGTTAATATGATTTGCAGGAAGAAGTGATACCACTGTATTTTTGCTCCAATTCCCTTTTGCTCTATTTTTAAATTTGCACAGAATAGTACTACAACCTTGGGCATAGAAATAAAAACTTTAACCTTGACCATATCTCTGCTTAGTAACTAGAAATAGATTATAGAATTGATATAATATTTCAAAGGAATGACGATACAAAAATGTCAAAAAGGTTCGTTGTCAAAGATTTTTTCATACATTGAAATTTGAGTGATACGCACGGTGCGGTGGATACCGAATCAGTGCGTAATATAACGTGGTCCTAGTTCGATTCTTGTGTTGATTAGTCAATCTTGTTTATAGTAGGTCGCAGAGTTGCTACTCCTTAGACTCAAAGAATACCAAGGACGCGCTACTGGTAGCGATTTAAAGGTTGTTGAGTACGGGTTTGCAATAAAAACTCCAATTGAATTTTTCTTCCTGTATTTTCTTTTCTTGACCATTTATTCACAATATTCTTCTTTTTTCCGGAGCGTGTCGGACCCTATTTTTAGCCACCTTAAGTGGCAAAGTGAGTGTTACAACCGACGGGGGGCTAACGCAGCAGTCGCTCTTATTCCCGTCTCGCTCACTTCCTATAGCCCTCTCTTTCTACCACGCTATCTCGCTCATACATGTACCTCTCTTTCTATCCTAGGGGTTTTTATATTTTTCCTTTATTTATTTACATAAAACTTATTTCTAATACATAACAAAACGTAATATAACATAAACCTTAACTAAATAACAATTTATGCATTTAAAAAACAATTTACAATCACAACTTAAGACTATTTTATTCGCCGTCCGCAACATTAAGACTATTTTATTCGCCGTCCGCAACATCCTCCCCCCGGCGCAGCTCCGTCGTAGCCCTCCCTATCTGGAGGACGGCGAGCTTCACCACGGGCCTCCTGAAGACTCCTCCCCTGGTCCTCACGTCTGCTGAGCGAACGATGCCGTCGGGTCCCTCGTGCACTTGCTCGACGATGCCGCGTGGCCATGTGTTGCGGGGTAGCGTGTTGTCGACCACGATGACCAGGTCGCCGACCCGTAGTTGTCGTGATGCCCTTGTCTCTTGTCCTCGAGGTATCAGCGTCGGCAGGTACTCCTTGACCCACCGCCCCCAGAACTGGTCCGCCAGCGCCTGTGCTTTTCTCCACACGCTGCGGTCGGCTTCCTCGCAGGGTCCCGTCAGCGGCAGCCCGGTCGACGACCCAATCAGGAAGTGGTTGGGGGTTAGTGCTTCTGAGTCGGCGGGATCCACGGAGACGTGCGTGAGTGGCCGAGCGTTGACACAGTACTCGGCCTCCACCAGTAGGGTTTGAAGGACTTCTTCTTTGGGTGACTTCTCGTTCAGTGTGGTGCTCAGCGCAGTCTTGACTGACCGCACGAGCCGCTCCCATGCCCCGCCCATGTGCGGAGCCCCCGGTGGGATGAAACGCCAGCTGGTTCCATACTGTAGACAGAAGTTATGTAGCTCCGGACCCCATGCCCGGTACGCGTTTCTTAGCTCGACGTCAGCACCTCTGAAGTTCGTTGCGTTGTCTGAGAAGATCACCTGCGGCCATCCTCTTCTGGCGGCCATCCTTCGGAGTGCCATAATTGCCGAGTCGGTCGACAGCGATGACACCAACTCCAAATGCACTGCTCGTGTAGTTAAGCAGGTAAACAGTGCGCACCATCTCTTCTCATGTCGGCGCCCAATAGTGACTGTTAGGGGGCCGAAGTAATCCACGCCGCAGTAGTTGAACGGTCGATGCCCTGGACTTGTCCTCTCTTCTGGTAAGTCCCCTCGTGGCGGTGTTTGCGGCGTTGCTTTCCTTATTTTGCAAAATTGACATTCCTTAGCCATTTTTCTTACTGTCGGTCGTAGTCGAAATATAACGTATTTTTGTCGCAGCTCGTTTACGACCCTCTCGTTGTTAGCGTGTCCGGCGTTTCGATGGTAGTCCATCACTAGTAGGCGTGTGAAGGGGTGACCACCATCCAATATTATAGGTCGGTTCGAGTGCGTCGACGTCTTAGAGGCTCCTATTCTGCCTCGGGCCTTCAGTGTTCCTTCTTCGATGACGGGGTCCAACTTCGCTAGTTTACTATGCCGGTGTAAGTGCTGTCCAGCCCGCAGTCTACGTAGATCTTCGCCGAAGGAGTCCTGTTGTGCTTGTCGTATCCACCGCAGCTCGGCGTCTTGTATGTGGGAGACTTCTAACAGCAGGCTTCTGTTCTTTGTTCTTAGCTTCTGTACGTAGAGTTGAACTAGCGCTGTGGCCCTTATGAGTCGTCTGTAGGCGGAGAACCTCGTTATGTCCGGCAGGCAGCCCATGCGGTCCGTGATGTCGTCTGTGGTGATGGTGTACGCCGCCTCTTCTGAAGTGACACTGCTTGTAGCTTCGGTAGGCCATTCCTCCTCTGGTAAGCTCAGGAATGACGGCCCGGTGAACCATCGGTCTGCGCCAGTGATCTTCTTCGTTTCGATTCGCGTGGCGTCGTCGGCCACGTTGTCGGCCGTGGGCACCCATCGCCAATCTTCCACCTGGGACAGCTCGCCTATTTCCGCCAGTCGATGCGCCACGAACGGTGTGTACTTCTTCTTATCGTTCCTTATCCAATGAAGTACCGTCTTGGAGTCCGTCCAGTAGTAGACTCGCCCTGGTTTCCATTCGTGTTCCTTCAGGATGGTGCTCGCCATACGCGCCCCGATGAGTGCTGCCTGTAGCTCCAACCTGGGAATCGTGAGTAATTTCAACGGCGCCACCTTAGCCTTGCCCATGACTTGTACAACTTCCACGGTGCCATCCTTATGGGTGATCCTCCAATACGCCGTGGTCGCGTAGGCCTGTTCACTCGCGTCGTTGAATATGTGCAGCTGTAGCTCTGAGCTCGGAGTCATGTCGCGGCTGTAGCAACGTGGTAAGGCCAAGTTCGAGATGTCTTGTAGTCCGGCGACCCATTGCTGGAACTCTTCGGCTTCCTCCCTAGGTAGCTCTTCATCCCAGCCGACCTTCTTGACCCATAGTTGCTGTAGCAATATCTTCCCGGTGATCGTGTACTGGCTTACGAGGCCCAGGGGATCGTAGATTGACATGACGGCGCTCAGTGCTTCACGCTTGGTCGGTGCTCGCTGTTGACACTTGACTTCGGTGGGGACCCTCTTGATGTCCGTATTGAAGCCTATGGTGTCTTCGCTCGGGTTCCACCTTAGTCCCAGGGTCTTCTCCGACTGGTGTGTCGTCAGTTGCACGTTGACATTCTTCGATTTCTTCGTATCGGGAATACTCGCGAGGACAGCTGGGCTATTGGAGTTCCATCCCCGCAGATTGAAGCTGGCTTGTTCGTGTACATGAATGACGTCCCTTATGACCTTTATAGCTTCCTCTTCTGACTGAAAGCTATCTAAATAGTCATCCATGTAATGGCGTTCCCTTATGGCTCGCGCAGCTTCCGGGTATCCCTCTTCGTAATCGGCGGCATTCTTGTTTCTCACGCTGTGAGCGAGGTACGGCGAACTCGAGGCCCCAAATATCATTGACGTCATCTTGTACTTGCGCGGGGCTTCACTGGACTCGTCCCGCCACAGGAACATCTGGGCTGGTTGATCTTCGCT
Organism: Epargyreus clarus clarus; assembly: GCA_014595695.2. Classification (NCBI taxonomy): domain Eukaryota; kingdom Metazoa; phylum Arthropoda; class Insecta; order Lepidoptera; family Hesperiidae; genus Epargyreus; species Epargyreus clarus. The sequence continues at coordinate 2,567,993 of JACTTY020000022.1, read as the reverse complement.
ACGTATCTTCACTCGGAGGAACATTTCTTCTATGTCCGCCGTCACCGCGATCTTCTTTTCGCGGAAACCAAACAGGATCTTAATCAGAGACGCCAACAGGTCGGGCCCCTCCAGCAGGTAGTCGTTCAAGCTGACTCCGTTAATCTTGGCCGCTGCGTCGAATACCATTCGTATCTTGTTTGGCTTGTTAATGTTGACAACCGCGAAGTGAGGTAAGTACCACTTGACGTTACTTCTTTCTTCGTTGCCGTCGCATGCTTCTGCGTAACCCTTCTTCAGCAGGTTAGCCACTTGAGCGCTGTATTCCTTCTTGAATGTGGGCTCATTTTCCATCTTCTTTTCCAATGTGCGTAACCTCTTGTATGCTTGCTCGTAGCTGTCGGGGAGTGTGGGGTTGTCAGTTTTCCAAGGTAGACCCACTTCGAAGTGTCCGTCCTTCCGTCTGGCGGTCGCCTCGAAGATGTCGCTGGCTCTCTTGTCGTACTTGTTAATCTTCTCTTTCGTAGATACGCCGAGCGAGTCCACGTCGAAATGCGACTCGACGAGCTTCTGTAACTGTATGTCGCCCGTGCAGACGTGAAGCACGGCCGCCTGGTCCTGGTAGACGAACCTCCTAGGTACCGACCCATGTAGAACCCATCCCAGCTTTGTTCTTGATGCGGCAGGTTCGTTCTTCTTGCCGGCGCGCAGCTGTCGGGACACTATTAAGTGCCAATTGTCGGTGCCTATTAGTATGCGAGGTCGAGCTTCCCCCGTGCTGATTTTCTCCCTTACGACTCGCAGGTGTGCATACCGCTCCAGGTTCTGAGGTACGCGCTGATGATGCAATTGAAGTCCCTTCACCGTGCGGGCTGTCACGGAGTATGCTTCATGTTCGTGTAGACCTTTGATTTGAATCTTGACCGCCTTGCTGTCGATTCTTCTTTGTTCATTGATACCTCTTATGTTTAGAGGTTGGTTCGGTCCGCCGCTGGTGAGGTGACTTGCCAATTCTTCATCTATAAGGGTTACTGTAGACCCTTCGTCCAGGAGGGCGTGCGTCCTTATCTCCCCCCGTGGACCGCTGAGTTTTACTTCACATGTCTTCAATAGCACCGCTCTTGGTGCCACCTTTGATGTGACGCTCATGACCGCTGCGGGTGCACCCTGATCTGTGCACTCAGAAGTCTCCACCCTCCTGGCGGGCTCTGCAGTCTTGTGTAGGATGGCGTGATGCTGCATGCTACACCCGTCGACTCCGCACGGCTTCGCTCTGCATGTGGTTCTACTGTGTCTTCGTGTCATGCATTTGAAGCATAACCGCTGTTCCTTCGCCCAATTCCACCTGTCGTTGATGGTGAGTTCCTTCAGCTGAGGGCACTTCGGAGTGTGATGGCTTGTAGACTGGCATCGTAGACAGCTAGGTGCTCGCTCTTCACGCGTCGATTCACTCGTAGAATAGACCTTCTCCCGAGGTGCTGTCCTCCTTACTGGCCTCTCCCCTCTGAGAAGCCCCGGAGCGCTGTTCCTCGCCGTGTGCGTGTAGCGTAGTACCCTGTCTGCTTCTCCCATCAGGAACTCCGAGAGTATTGTGATTTCGTCGCTGTATGCAATCTTCCCTTCGTTGATCGCCGCGTATTCCGCCCATTTGCTCACCAGGTGAGGGCTTAGCTTCTCCATTACATCCCTTATCAGTAATGGATTTCGTAGATAACCACGGTGGTCCACACTCTTCATAGTGTAGACGACGTTCTGTAACTTGATGGCCAATTCATTCAATTCGCTGCTGGAGTTGCCGACCTTGGGGAGTCTCTTCAGTTCTTCCATTGCTTTATCGAAGATATATTCAGGTCGACCGTATTTCATTTCTAGCGTCTTCATTATGCTGTCCGGGTGAGTCGCCGTGTACAGTTGAGAGAGCACTGTCTCTCTCGCTTCCCCACGTAGACTGTTTCGAAGCCGCAATAAATTTTCTGTGGCGCTGAATTTGTAGAGACGCGTCGAATCTTCTACTGCTGCTTTGAAGGGTAGCCACTCCATGACGGACCCGGAGAATGCTGGGAGCTCCGACGTTTGCCGCGGCGGGGGTCGTACGTGCATCATCTTCTCTAAGGCGTTTGCTAATTGTTCGATGCCCCTTCCCCTCTGCCGAGGCCGTTCCTCCCCCCGTACTTCTAACGGGGGAGGTAGGACCTCCTGTTCCCTGTGTACTTGCGCTCCGGCGTGTTCGTGGCTCTTGTTCACCCAGTCGTGTATTCTTTCTTGGTCGCAGATAGTTTCCCCCCCCTCTTCCGCTTCGATCGCAGAGATTTCCGCTTCTAGCCGCTTCTTTACTAGCGTCTTCTTTAGTTGTATTCTTCTTTCTTCTAATTCAGCTAGCTCCTTTTCCGCTTCGTATTCGACTAGCCTAACTCGTGCCGCGACGCTGACCGACGAACGATGCGAACGTATACTGGGCGCCGCGCTATATGCCGGAGACGTGGGCCGGCATATAGGCGACTTGGAGCGCGACGGTATCTCTTGCGACTTGGGGTGCTCGGGGTGTGCGGTGCTGCGTACAGGTGAGCGCTCGAGGACCCTTCCTGGTGGGATCCTCCCGACGGATGTTCCGGCGGGCGTCCCGGTGAGGACTGCGGTCGATGGCGATCTCGGCGATTCTTCATATATACGGTGGAACAGCCCCCGCCCACCTGGTGGAGGGTGCTCCGATTCGCCGATGCCGGACTCGGAGTGGGTCTTCTTGCTTCGTGTGTTCATTGTAGACGCGCTGGTTGCTTCTTTTTTTCTGTATCCGCCGATCGAAGGACCAATGTTGAGTACGGGTTTGCAATAAAAACTCCAATTGAATTTTTCTTCCTGTATTTTCTTTTCTTGACCATTTATTCACAATATTCTTCTTTTTTCCGGAGCGTGTCGGACCCTATTTTTAGCCACCTTAAGTGGCAAAGTGAGTGTTACAACCGACGGGGGGCTAACGCAGCAGTCGCTCTTATTCCCGTCTCGCTCACTTCCTATAGCCCTCTCTTTCTACCACGCTATCTCGCTCATACATGTACCTCTCTTTCTATCCTAGGGGTTTTTATATTTTTTCTTTATTTATTTACATAAAACTTATTTCTAATACATAACAAAACGTAATATAACATAAACCTTAACTAAATAACAATTTATGCATTTAAAAAACAATTTACAATCACAACTTAAGACTATTTTATTCGCCGTCCGCAACATTAAGACTATTTTATTCGCCGTCCGCAACAAAGGTGGTATAACCCTTTGTGGTTCGACTTCGGCGGCACCACCGCCACACCTATTTCTACCTAATAACAGCAGTGTTAGGCGCTGCTGTGTTTCGTTTTGAAGGGTGTGGTAAGGGAGACAAACTCTCCGAGGCGTTCCAGCTTAGTCCTCAGGGGTAGCGGCGCATCTGTGGCCGACCTTAGGTAGGAATATCTAATCCTATCTGGGGTTGATTACAGATGTCCATGGGCGGCAGTAGCCACTTATCATCAGGTGGACTGCATGCTCATCTGCTACTCCTATATTATAAAAAAGCGACATTGGTAGCGAAACAGCCTATAATGGTAGCGATGTTGTAGTTTTAAACATCGTGTCAAAACCTAAATGCTTGGGAGTTCTTTAAAAAAGTGCTACACTAGTGATAATGTAGCCGAAGTTAAACCACTAAGAGTTGGACCAATAATACTAGTTTATTATACATATTACAGAAGGCCTTTTCTTTCTTACGTATAAAAGAAAATATCTGAAATCTCCCTGATGCCGCCTATAATGTATAACAATTCACACCAGATAGGATTATAGCCACATATTATTTAATACAATACTACAAATAATTTTAAACTTGTTTTACGCACTCTACCACACATGGGTACAGTAGGGAATTTTCGAACCCTTCCCTAAGAATGAACAACCCGCCGTCACTATCCACTTTACTATATACTGAAAGTACTTCAAGTCTGGAGTACTTTAGTGCCTACTCTACCTATTAAAGTCTTAAGCCCTTTAGCACTTACTGCAGTCCCATCGCCCTTCTTAAGCCCTTACGTAGCAAAATACGTTAGGACGCCTAATGTAAGTACACATTCAACTCAAATTCAAATGGCATTTACTCAAAATTGAGTCCCATAGACCTATTTTATCAACTACCTACCACCCATTCGTAACACGTATTTCTAAGAAGAAAAGACAAGAGAAACTACATATATACATGAGTATTTAAAAAGGATAAATACTTATTTACATTGAAATCTTTATCAGAAAATTAAAGCAAATTCAATATTAACAAGACCAATAAGCCGTACAAAATTCAGTGAGTTCGCAATATATGTTTCAAGCCTCTTCCAACTATGAAAAAGTGGCCATCAGAGGGACAAATGTATATCCAAGTCATACCACAAAAATAACCAAAATTTACAGATATTATATTGATTTAATTTTATGTTTTGATGTGACGATGATGATTTCATTTAATTTATTTAAAGATAAATGCTTAAATTTCCCAGTTGACCAACCATTTTTATGTATATGCTGGACAAGGGTCTCTCATAGCAAGAGGAACTCTGAACTCCATTGATTTGCTTGAATTCCAATGCAAAGGTAATAGATATTAAAACTTTCAAAAAGTATAGGCTAAACTGGAACAGTTGTCATCAACCACTAGCTCGTCTCAGCGACATTTTATGCCAACACTTCAGACCGCTAGGCTATGCAAATGCGAAATTAATTCAGGCTGACCTCTATGCGCTAACACAGATGCTTACTGTATTCGTTTTCCTTGTATATAATTCATACTGCGTATAATAAGCCTCAACAAGAACTAGTAATTCATATCGTAAGATTTCACCTAATTGGTGCGAATAAAGAATTATTTGAAAAAACAAAACTCAAGCAAATGTTGTAACGCTACGTAAAATATGCAAAATTAAATTTATAAAAGACAGTTTTTAATTGAGATCTAAATAAATAATTTTCGGTAAATTGCAAAGTAAAGCACAAAGGTTTGTTTTTGTTCAAACGTACAACAAGTTCAAAAGTATGGTTAGCAAATATGGATCAAACTAAGTATAATAATATAAGTTATTTTAAGAAATATAAGAATTTGAAGGTAGTAGAACCCTTTGTTGTTCAAATCCGGCGGCACCACTGGCACACCTATTTCTGCCTAATAACAGCAGTGTTATGCGCTGTTGTGTTCCGTTTTAAAGGGTGTGGTAAGGGAGACATACTTTTCCGAGGCGTTCCAGCTTAGTCCTCACGGGTAGCGGCGCATCTGTGGCCGACCTCAGGTAGGTATATCTAATCCTATCTGGGGTTGATTACAGATGTCCATGGGTGGCAGTAGCCACTTACCATGCGTGCCAGTACCAGGTGGACTGCATGTTCGTCTGCTACTCCTATATTATAAAAATAAAAGTTAAAGATAATCAAAATCTGAAAAAATACTAAGTAGGTGGTCATAATTGACCAACTCGTGAACGATAATGACGTGGGTAGCAAGTTTAAGAATTGTTGTAAAAATAAACAACGATGAAAAAGGATTCATAATAAATTTATTAGTACTGTAATTTGTTACAAGGTTGGTATGATACTCAAAGGTTACATATCTTAACATGCCCAGCATCAAAGACATAGGTGCGATAATCTCGCGACATCTGAAACACCGCTAATTAACAAGATCATTCTATTACTAGTGAGTAATATGTATGACATCAGGGGATTGTAATCTATTTGTTTCTATCCCGTAGGATTTACCGGTTGGCGCCATGTGTCTTCTTTTTAAATTGAACACAATATCTATAGGTTTTTTCAGTATAAATTGCATATATCCCGTCAAAATGTTTTCGACTGCTTCTAAGATTAGCCTAAAAAATATTCAGAAAAAATCCAAAATTTCCCTATCTTTCAAAGACCAACCATACACGCTAACAAAATTAGATTGAAATCATTTGAGCAGTTCCGAAGATTAGCGTACAAGACTGCGACAGGTGATTCATATATATTAAGATTATAACATATAATTGTATAAGGAATTCGTAATACCACATTAGGATAAGATAGGCAAGTCCGTTATCACTAACCTATCCTACACCAATGGAGTATTTATTGTTCTACTCTTACACAAATACAGAGAACTGTATAAATAATATAATATTTTATTATATAATGCTATCTTATATTCCGTCAACAATGATATAACTTTACTTACCGTTCGGATTCTAATGCATTGAAGGTTACGAGATAAAACAATGGTTATCATGATAAATCTGAATCTATGATAAAAATGGCTTCCGTATAAACGCGTTTTTCGAGTTTCTAAAAGAATCATAATATACTTAAGTAAAATTATGTTTCAATAATTTACCTATCACGCTGACATGCACCCCGTTTGCAACCGTGGTTTGCATCATCTAAGCATTGCAGTTTGTTTGTTTTATTATAATTTTAGTATTATGGTAAGTAGCTACAGCCGCCCATAAGCATCTGTAATTAATCCAGATAGGATTAGATTAGATTAGATCCTACCTGACGTCTGCCGCAGAAGCGACGCCACCCCTGAGGACTAAAACTAGAACTGAAACAAACTCTGGAACTACTGGAACGTCTTTGGAACTACTGCAAAACCTCGGAAAATGTCTCCTTACCACTCCCTTCAAACCATAACACAGCAGCGCCTAATACTGCTGTTATTAGGTAGAAATAGGTGTGCCGCCGGAGACGAACAATAAACCTGTTGAAAACAAGAAAATAACATTTTCCCTTTCCAGTGTAATATATATTATTAGAAAGAAAAATATGTAATTTATATATGCTTACAATTTACGATTAAATTTATCTTAATGACTAGATAATATTTTGAATTAATTGATTCTTTTTCGCCGAAATAAATTTTAATAATAACTTCATCATAGTACATAAATATACGTTAATATTCATGTAATTATGTTTAAATTAATAAGTTAAAAATATCGTTAAACACATGCGAAATAATGTGAGGAGCAGAATTTCAAGGCTTTTCTTCGTGTTGTTTATAATTGTTAATTTAGGTAATAGATTTTTATATTTTAAAAAAGACATTTTTATACATAGGCATGGAATTATTAATAATAAAATATATTATGATATTTTAACACAGTTATTACGTAACAGAATTATGAAACAATAGCAACTACGGTTGGGGGCTTCATTCTTAATAATCTTTAATTAAGTACTTATACATACGCTGAAGAGCATTAGCATTCTAAAGTAATTTTATAAGCTTGTGACGTCATTCTACATGTAAACAACGATTAAAATGTAACTCATGAATGCAGCCTTGTTAATTAACGCTCGCTTTCTGTGACGTAATCCTACCTAGTGCTACATGAAAGAAAACAATGCAATTCACATCCGTATTCGATAGAGCATTCGAATTGGTATATTTGTATTAACCAACACGCTCAATTCTCAAGTAGGTAGATATCGCTCACAGTTCACTCAACTGTCGAATTGCAGCGCTGTTCTTTGTCTACTATTCCTAGTGTAATTTAGTCATCGCTTAAAAATGATGCCCGCGTCACATGCAAAAAATTACTTCACAAAGAGGCCTGATACGCTGCCGAATCGCGAATAGTAAACCAGTTGATCTGTGGCCCCCGACGGCCATGTGTGAGTACGTGTAGGGATGAGTCCATACTATTTTTGCTAGTGCGCTCTGGCCAAAACACAGGAATGAAAATAAACTCGGCCGGCAGCGGGTTCGTTAGCCGGGAGTGTTCTCACGCGCATCTTGTGTTAAGGCGACTGCGCCCGCGCACCATGGACAGCAACAGTACTAGTATTTAACTATAAAGACAGATTTGTTTGTTTATTTGTACTCAATAAACTCTAAAACTACTGAACCGAATTTAATTATACCATCACCATTAGAAAGCCACATTGAAAAATAAAATGCTTTATTACGTGAGTACAAAGCTTCAAATATTGACATTTGTAAAGCACGTCAGAACATCTACCCAGATGATTTATACATAGCGACATAAATCCTAAAGAATAAAAGTAATTTTATCATGAAGGGATTTTTTCTGTATTACATGTTATTTAAACTTGTTACTTGCCGCGCCACCTATTGCAAAGGGCAGAACAACAACTGAGGCAGTAAGTAGATAAAAATTACAGGCTTAATACGCTAGTTGTTATATCAATCTTAATTATACTCAGTATATTTATAATGTATAAATATGCAAATACATGTAAATGAACTTTGCAATGATATCATGCGTGGCTCTAGTAGTTGGCAACGCACTTCAAGCCATCGTTTATTTTAATTCTAACCTCATTAAACAATTAGCATTCAACAGTTTAAACACATGGCTCGCGCTTGTTAGCTAGATTCCTGCATTATTTTGATGGTCTAAACACCAATGTGTTAAGTGAAAAAATGGCACGTTTGTTGGCTGTCATATTTTGAAAGTTCTGTCTTCTTATGTCTTATTAGCTGACCCGGCAAACGTTGTGTTGCCATATAAATAAAAAAAATATTAAGGGTGAACAACCCTTGTCACTTAGGGATATGAAAAATAGATAGTAGCCGATTCTCAGACTTACTGAATATGCATATAAAATTTGGTGAAAATCTGTAAAGCCGTTTCGGAGGAGTACAATGTGACACGAGAATTTTATAAATAAGATATTAAAGTGTACATATGTCTGAATCTGCACTGATGGATTCTAATAGGATAGTTGCAGATAAAAATATGTAAAAGTGTCATTTTTCACTTAACACGTTTCTTTTCTAGATCATCGATTTACTTTGTTGGCTTGTAACTTCATTAATCATAAGGCTTTTATGGTTCCTCTCACGGTTATGCCGATTGGACAGGCCTACATAAATCCCGTACCTTCAATAAACTCGATTGCGGAATTTAGCGGAACTAATCGAATCTAATAGAATTGTGAAGCCGTGTAGGTTTTTGTTATTAGTAAACGCAAGACGATATACGACCAGTTAATTGTGAATAACGTAATTATGTCGAGGATAATACAAAAAATTTGAAGATTTAGACACTTAATTTTTATTTACAAAGCATGAGTCCACGTGTTTTTGATAAAACGTCATCATCATCAACCGAGGACTAAAGTAAAAAATTAACAACTTTTTACCTAACGATTATATATTATCGGTTATTGTCTAAAAAACAAGAACATCTAGCTGTTATCTAGCTTATACTTTAGTAATTGACATAGATTCAACATTATTTATCGTAAGGTAAAAATATTCGAGGCATTTTATCGCAAGAACTATTTACACACTATTTTAGACAGCATTACAGCTGCTTAAAGTATATGTCTATAAATGCCTTAAATATTTACAAAATAGTCTTACTATAAAACCAGTTTATTAATTAACTTGATAAAATATTTAAATATTTATTTGTAATTTGACGAAGGAAATATAAAAGAACCTGCAAGACCTGATAGAAGAAATATATTTCAAGAAACGAAAGTAAATTTACTTATGTTGAATTATAGTTAAATTATATTATTTTATCGAAGTAAGTTTTGTTGGTGTATATAATAGAAACTACGTTTTTTCTTTATTTTATCGAACTGTATGAATCTATGTCTATCGATTTTAGATAAATTATCTTTATCACTAATACAGCGATCTCTTCCCGGAAACTATAGAATTATACTAAGTAAAATATATTAAGTTTAAGAGATGCATTATGGGTATATTGCCAGAAGCCTGTGCCAATAGTTGGTAAAATACCAGTTCGTTAACATAACTGATGAGATATTCTTCAGATATCTGATCAGGTACTGACTTAAATAACATAATTTTATGGGCATATTTTTTTCCTTAACTATATGTATAAAATGTCACTCTTAATTCGTATATCATATCTGCGCAACCTCACTCTGCAATGGATGTTTAACGTTTTAATTACTTTGTTAAAACGAATAAGTATAGTTTGAAATGTCCGTGATTATACTACACTAAATGGGAATTGTGCATACTAGGACTATAAAAAACAAAAACACCAATTAAGACAAAATTATACTACTACTAAGAACATTCTTACGTATGAGATAATCAAATGTTATTTTAAATTGAAGAAATATTTTAAAAGTTGGATGCTACGAAACGCATACAGCTACGCGCTACGTCTGCAAAGATGCACCGTAGCTAATGCAGCTACGTTGTCTACAGTCCCGTAGCACTGCTACGGAATTGCATGTGCAAAAATATTTGCAAACTTCTCTCTGTATGCACTTTGTGTTTTCATAATAATCTCGCCGTAAGAAACCTTATGATATGTCACTTCTAAAACGCTAAGTAAGAAAGGTTGTGGTTTTAATTAGTCATTCAAATAAGTGCACAAAATTTGCAAATCCGTTATTTTCAACATACCTAACGTTTTAAGAGTTACAGTATCGATTTATCTTTTTGTTTTCTCGATTTTTTCTTTTAGAAGTAAGAGTATTCTCTTACTTATATTGTTAAATAATAAAATAATGAAAATATACTTATAAAATACATAGTTCCCAAGTGTAGCGCACTTTGGCCAAAACTTCAAATAATAGATTGATGATAATATGTACATAAAATACTCATTCTTATCACGTGTAACATGTTTATTTTAACTTAATTACCAGTAATTAAATAACGAACTAGTTAATTACTAACAAAATAAATAAATCCATTACATCATACGTATATCAGACAAGTATTTAAGGAAAATCCATAGAACCAAGTGCCTATTTCTTAAAATTGCGAACCACTCATCCTTTGTTCGTAGCTCAATGGTCGAAGCTAGAAAATGTGCACGCCAGATGTCCCGAAGTAAATGACCCTAAAAATTATTAAAACATCCAATGGCGTTTTACGCAATATAATGCGACGGGTTCATTAACATTGCAAAACGTTTCACACGACATATTATTATTACTTCATTTTGAAATACTCGGTGCCAAAAAAATCTAGACTCTAATATAAAAAAATGTAAAGGAAGGAACGTGTACTGCAAATTTTAAGCACGTTAATTGTATACACATAAGACTATAATAATAGTGTTAATAAACGTATACACGTTTATGGATTTTACAATGCTTTTTATAAATCTTTGCAGATTTAGGTATGCGGTACATTTGGATGTACAGTACAGATTTAAATGAAACTTCAATTGATTTTATATTAATAATTTTAATTGACTACTTAGACTATTTAAAACATCTATATTTTCCTTACCTTATATTCCGTAACGAAACAAAAGTTAGTATAAGCAATTTTTGAAACCATTTGAATAAAATAATCCAAAAACAATTACTGGCGCTCAATACAATCAAAAATAAATTTAACCTTTTTGTAACGCTTGGTCTTAATAAGCATTTAAAAGCCAATAGATCGAAATAAGTATGTGATTGATGACGCCACTTAAGCTGCAGAATCTTTGACATCTACTTCCATACGGTTGTAAACACGCCTTGACCCATTTAAAACATGAAATGACCCCTTACCTAATTTTATTTGTCGTATTCATTCAATTTTAGTCAACGGAACAAAGGATTCCTTTCAAACGAGGAGCGTAAGACATTTTGAGTCAGAACTTCAAGCAACACCGCAGTTTTCCTAGAAAAGGAAATAGTTAAAGTTCCACAGTAAAAAAAAAACAGATTTATACTCTCCATAAAATTCCATGTTTTGGAGTCTTCTGGTCGGTCGCTCATCGTCCGTCTTGGTATTATGATGATACCGGTCCAAAACTGGTTCTGTGGCCTTGGGCGAAGGTTTCCGCATGCGGCCCCAACGCACACCGACTGATCACCACTAATGAATGAATACATTTATTTAAATTTCTAAGTAAACATTGCCTTTCTGCGATCCTTTGTTAATCATTCGCTTTGGTAAGCTGACATTACAAATAGTACACGTTTGATTAAATAAATAGCTTCTTACTTTAAGCTTATTTGCATAGAATATATGTTGAAGTAACGATTATTGTTAGTTTTTCATAATATGTCATCACTTTGTCAAATCATATTTAATTTAATATAATTTTGTATAATAACATTATACGTTGCGATAAATGACAGTTGTTTCTTATCCATTATTTTTAGTACCTTTCCTAAATACAAAATACATAAATTATTGAATTTCTTGAAATTTTATCGATAAATGTAAATAAAGAAAAATCTTCCCTTCTCTACAATGACGATTTTGAAAACAACTGTAACAAAAAGTGGGTGGGGTTCTATACATTTCAATGGTTGTTACAATGTTAAGGATGACTTCCATGCAAATTCTTCCTTTACTAACAAGGAGGACATATGAGTTCCGAATCTAACTCGAAGGCAATGTGCCGGACGCCAATAATTGTACTCTACGACGCTCACAAAGGCGCGGACCTCAGCCATTCTATTTACCGAGCATTCCCTTTCTTAATCTACCCTCGCTATACGCTTTTGTCGTATGCCATTCATAACCGGTTTGGTCTAAAAAATAAATTGATTAGGTATCTCTGACTGACGCTCTCTGCATATTTAATAGTATAACGATAAAACAAATGTTGTAGGAATCTGGAAACCGGAATATGGCATATTTTTTACGTATTCTTTATAGGCTGGTTAGTAGGTATCGCAAAAGTTATATCGCCTTTATAATATTCAACTGTAATAAAAGTCCCATAAAGGTGATTTAATTTATTTAATAAGAAATAAATATACAAATTAATGGGTAGCAGACGTAGTGGCACTGACACGAGTACTCCAAAGGTGTTAAGTTCTATTCCCAACGAGTAAAAATCTACGAGATAGGTACTTAGTCAAATGTTATTTTTAAAATGAATCTGTGCAGTTATACTGTGATGAAGCTTTCCAAAAATAAGTCAGTTACTTAATGTAAACAGTGAAAAATAATTAAGTAAAATGTTATAAATAAAATATGCAAGAACAAACCAAAACTAAGGTTATCTCTTTTTCCAGGAATTGTGTTTTATTAAAGTGATTAAATCAAAATTTTGGTAAAACCCGTTCGCCTCGACTCACAAATGAAAAGCCACGTAGAAAGACTTGATTTGAACTTCGTAGACTGAACTCGATGACGACAGGTGTCGAGGAAGAAGAAAACTTGCCAAATTACACAAAATTACCGGTCAATTTGGAGCGGGGCCAACCAAAAATCAAACATTAGAACTGTACGTATCACAATGCAGTTCGGGCTCACCGAATTTAAATTTGACAAAGCAACTATTTATCCACGCGTTAGACGTTTCAGAGACACGACCTCGTAAAATTCATGTGACGCTTTCAGCGTCCAATTAGATGTACAAACGCCCTGTAAATTACTAGAAAAATTACAAATGATATTCGATGTCATCATTATTTACAATCATTATTTATAATTCATGTAGATCATATTCAGACGCACCTCCGCGCTAATTGTCTAAACATTCCAGAATAAAAAACATGACATGCACGCAATATGTGTCAGCCGTATGCGGCAATAAATTCATTGTGTAATGGGCAAGCCGCGTTTTAAATTGGGCCGTCCCTCCCAAGAGCGCCCCGCGCGCATCGACGCCATTATCTAAACTCGCTCTATTCATACTAAAACGCATCTTAGAAACGCACGCCGAACTAACGATCGACGACTCGCAGCGCCATCTACTTGCAAAACGTATCACTTACGAACACACACACGTATGTTTGATGTACAAAAAACCACAACATTAGCACCTATGTATATGTGTGCGTGAACACACACACGAAATATTTGTATAAAATTGTGCGTGACGTGACGACATAGTAGAGTTGGCACCACGGAAATGTTCAACTATGCAAGTTAAGGTCATCGTAGTCGTATAATAGCTAAATGATATTTTTTGTATCATTTACTAATACGCTTACACTTTTGCAAGGTCAATCCGCCGATTATTGTTGTTTATTTAAATCTAAAAGAATTATAGAGCTGTCTTGTATGTGTAGGTATCTATTTCAGTGTACATAACAAACCTCGACATTGAATTACAGAGGAACTGTGTGTTATCAAACAAGTACCTTCGTATCAAATATCATGCCTTAGTACATAGTTACTATGCCGGTTTGGGCCATTATGGATTAGGTACTGCATAGACGGATATGCTAGGTAGGTATATCTAGGCGGCGCACGCAACTAAACTGCGTTATTTATTACCTTGGGTGTAGTTGAGTTGTCAAGGATTGTTATCAGTGTAGGTGTAACGTTTACATACATTCAAGTTGCGTGTGTGCGTGTCGCTGCGACTCTCACGGACAGCCGAAACGCAGCGGTGGCCATGAAATTGTTGATATAACTACACGTAAGTACATCGAATATCTCGAGGTCGCGTGAAGTGGGTGGCTATTCAAGAATTAATTTATGCTAATGACGTGACTCTATCGAAAATATTACTATTTCAAGTTTGTACTTACTTATGCCTTTTACAGGGCATGTGTTAGTGCTGAGTAGCGCCATCTATCGCCGCACCACGTGAATTTGAATTACAATTGTAGAAAATTTTATTTTTTGTAAAATCAATGTTAAATAAATTCTGAAATCCGTTCTGTTGAAATCTACGCCTCCCTTTCAAAGAGTTTAAGGTATCCCTGGCACGCACCTCAGATTTTTCAAAGTTAACTAGAAATTATTTTTTATTTGCATTAACGGTGACGGAAAATATAATTAGGAAAACGGGTACCTGGGAGATCTTTAAAAAAATTTCAAAGGAATGTAATGTCTATCAATACACACTTGGCTATATCCGTTGATGAGGCCACCTCTTTCTGAGAGAAGACTCTTGCCCAACAGCGAAACAGTACTGTATGACGTCAAAGACTCCTTTCCAAAGTACGATCATTGTTTCAAACTAAACAATGAGTAAGAAAAACAAAAGGTAAATTTGTTTTATAACATAAAATTTTCGCGGACTTTTTATGAACACACCCACAAGCGAAAAATATGTTATTGCTGCACAACGCAACTTTTTTATTCTTTCATTCAGCATCAATTAAGTCAAACAAATTTTTCGGCAACAAAGTTGGAACAAACTTTCTTTGTTTAACTTTTAGGGTGAATTTGGGGTTTCCCTTTCTGCTGTCACACGGGAAGCCAACGAAAATCCTACCCTTTTGTTTAATGCTGCATTCAATTCCAACTGGCCAACGTTCTGTAAAGGAAAGGACAATGGACATTGTTACCTGGCTATTTACGAGATAATTACGACTAATCAAAATGAAATTTGAGAGAAACAAAACGCGCGTTTTTTTTTTTTAAATAATGCTGACAATGTTTTCAAAATTCGCTTAATTATGATCTTAATAAAAATGCCAAAATCGTATTTTATTTCAAATGCCGTAGTAACAAAAAACAAGTAACTAATTAATTAAAAGTAATAACTGGTCGTTCCTACCTAAATATTGTAACTTTAAGCAAGTCTGAAATAAGGAAATCCCTATCAAAAGTCAATCACAGTCTGCACTGCTAAGTTGAAATGCTTTACATTGCAATTGCTGCCAAAACGGAAACAGGAGTGGCGGTAATGCCGCTACATTAGAATCTCAGGGCCCTAGCACTTTTAAATCAACATGCTACAAATTCGGCGAGGCGCCAGTTTAAGGAGGAAATAATACACTATATTAGCTGATAACAAATCAATTCGGGACGCCTAGGGAATAGAAATGGTGTGAAATGAAGCGGGCTTCGATTCTGTCACGTATTGGTCGCTTCCGCGGCCTGTTGACAAACACTGTGATCTTTACGCATTTTCATCGTATGCATAATAATATACGTATGCATAAGGCCCCTTTAATTTTAATCGTATTTCTAAGCATGTTTGTGTCAACATGATTAAGAATCTATTTAGATATAGGTACATATCTAAAACATTGTAACTTACAAAAAAGTATATTTTATGTTATATTTATCGGGCACGGCCGTACCCCCGCCAATCCAAAAAAAAGCGGCATGACCGTACCATTCTTTTCTCGAAGCCATTCCGGCAATTTTCGACCCCCTTTAACTTCGTTTTAGATAAAACTATTTTAGCATGTCTGTAGCAAAGATAAATACGTACCTAACTTTAACTTTAACTCTTTAAACTAAAAAAGCTACATTGTTGGACTTGTATATATAGGTACTACTACGGTTTTAATACCCACTG
Source organism: Epargyreus clarus clarus (assembly GCA_014595695.2). Taxonomy (NCBI): domain Eukaryota; kingdom Metazoa; phylum Arthropoda; class Insecta; order Lepidoptera; family Hesperiidae; genus Epargyreus; species Epargyreus clarus. The sequence continues at coordinate 2,551,839 of JACTTY020000022.1, read as the reverse complement.
TAGCGCTGTAGGACCAGGAATACGGCCAATGGCACAGTAGGTGCGTCACGACCTATCATATTTCCTTTTTTTATTGTACGGTAAGTACATAAAAAAGGTAGATAAATATGTAGTTAAAATATATATTTTGCTGAATTGATAGTCCTACTATAGGTACCGGTCAAATATGTTTTAGAAAGTATAACATTTTAAATAAATCGCAGGTAACTAAATTTCCTATCCATAATTCTTTGACCGTTTAGAAAATGTAAATGGAATAACTTCATCATCCTGGTTCCAATCCAGGATGCTCCACGCTGAAGGTTGAATATTCTTACCAATAAGTTGGGATGTTATCGATAGATACAGATTACAAAGATATATTAAAGTTCAGCTAGATAGGTAGATACAAAGGTAGTCCGCGTCAAACTGCAAATCCGCTCTAAATATAGAAATGAATCGCGTCGCCATAGTAAAATGTATTACTACACTTACTGGCAACAATTTCAGACCGGACTAGCAATTTAAGGCTATACTGTTATAAACATAGATCATGTCATTGGTTATAAATTACAAAAGTTATAAATCTAATTATATGGCGTGTCAATGGCTAAAGCAAAGTAAAATACATTATGTTTAAATATTTATATTTGTAGGTTCATCTTTCATACGCAATTTTCATTTTCTATTTTTTTTTTACATTAAATAAAATAAAAATTAACATAAAGTTAACAAGTGAGTCGGACCTCCTATTATAAGTTACTAGCAGGGAGTGCACACTTCCATACAAAATGACTTTTTGTGCAGATACTAGCGCCACGTAACGACTCGCCCCGGAAGCTTCAAATTAAAATGCCGACGGAGTGACAGTTCACTGTCAAACTGATGTGTCTGTTGTCAAATGTCCGCACTTCGTTAATCATTTCTAATTTGAATAGTTGTTTTTGCACTTCAGAGAGACACATTTGTTACCTCCGACGTAAGTTGTATCTTTAACATCAACTGTAAAGGAGCATGAATCAAAGGTTCACATTGTCACAAATTTTTATATCTTTCTGAAAGTTTTGTTAAGTATATAGGTAAATGTAGTTTTGTTCTTGTATCAAAATTGAGAAAGAAGAAAGTATAATGTAAATGTGAATCTTTGGAACACAGTCATTTATAGTTCGTGTTTTGGAGATATATATATATATATATCTCCATATATATATTTAAACCATAGTATATATATATATATATATATATATATATATATATATATATATATATATATATATATACTATGGTTTAAAATAACCATAGACATATTTTATATTATCTGTGTAAAGTACATATAGCAACACAATCACACAACTAATTGATATAGCAACATTGACATGACGTATTTGACTTGACAAGAATTTGACGTTTCATTCACTCGCAAAATAGGGTGGTCGCGAACACAAAAAGCGTAGTTCAAAGCAATTTTGTTGCGTATTAAACGATTCAAAATGACTTCAGTAGTGAGGGCCGGGCATTTAGCGCCTTACTTCAAAGCGACCACATCGGTACTCACTAATGGTATCAAGCCGCTGGTAGCAGTCCCAGTGCCCTCCGAGACTGTGATCGCGCAACCTTTGCCATCGACTTCGACTGTACAGTCGTTGCACGGATCTCTGCCCGTCCAGGGATTGAAGGTGAAACACAGCACTCGTTGTAAGTTGCTAGGTTTTCCTTTTCAACTGTGTTACTATTGATTTTTATGGTGAAAATTCATGTTACATAACACTTGTCATTTTCAGTGCCAATGCAAGTGCGTTTTGCGCACTCAGACATCTCGTACCCGGACTTCTCAGCGTACCGTCGTAAGGAGACGCTGGACCCGCGCTCCCAATCGAAGGATAATGTCGACAACCGTCAGTCTTTCACATATCTTATCGCTGGAGGTTAGTTTTGCTACAATTTTCATTCAATACTTCAAGTGTAAAGGGACAAGCAATACACCTGATGTTATGTGGCCTTTCAACTATATGTAGCATAAATTGGAATTAAATAAGTTTTGAGGATTATACATCTTGATAAGAAACTGCAAATTTACTTCGGAGTTGATTTCAAGTGCATAGTTTCAGAGGAATTAGTTATATTGTCTCATGTAAGAAGCCTAATCACACTCATACATGTGAACATGACATGACATGAACATACATGTTCAGTAAATAAATGTAATTATTATGAATAACATGAAATTATTAATTCAATAATAAATTAGAGATTATGATTGTATCTAACTTGTATATATATTATCCTGGATGATGGATGGAGATATGACCTGGGTTTGATTACGGGTCAGATAATAAATGATGATTTTAGATTTCTCCCTGACATCGACTAATTCCTAGTGTGGGCCAATGAGCGAACAAATTGTTAGTTTTTTATTTGACTGACACGTGTATCAAGCATTGCTGTGTTCTGGTTTAAATGGCTGCGGTAGAGACACAAGGAACCACCTTAGTTTTCAGGTGTTGCTCTATGATTGTTGCATCACATTTAAGACACTTATCCAATATGGGGGTTGCTCACAGATGTGCATGGCAGTAACCAATTAAGTTTAGATGGCCTGCATGCGTCTTGGCTACCGCATTTTGAGTAAAATATTTAAAATATTAATTGGCACTTTTCTTTGAACCATTGAAGTGTTTAAGCCTCTTAAGCCCTACAAAATGGCAAGTCAAGGCAATGATTTTAGTGATTTAGTTTAATTACTTGAATTTAATGACATATGTGTAATTAATTTTCTATTATAAGGATTCTTAAAGATATAAAAATTTTGACATTTTTAAAACAAATCACAATATCACACATAGCTGATGCAAGTTGGTGAAAGTGTAAACAAATCTATATACAGACAGAATATGTTATGTATATGATACTATCATAAAATATTATCTTCCCAATGGACCTTTGCCAAGGGAAATTTCTAGGTTAGGTATTTCTGTATAATAATCTTGTCACTATTATTACACTTAATGTTGTATTATGGTGTAAACTGCACCAATAAGGAAAATCTTAGTAAACAATGTTTTCAAGAAAAATCTATCCATAAATAAAGCCATATCTTTTATACTATACTTAGAAATATATATTTTTTAATAAAAATAAATTTAAGTTTAACTTTCTAAATGATGTTACAAAAGGAATATACACATTAATTAATAGGTTCTATCTATTTATAAAAAGTCGCTAAGAAATGCAGTTGCCCATATAAATGCAAAAGGCACAGTTCTGGATGCTACCAACATCCTTTGTGTAAACTAATACAATTGACAATGTCGAGAATTATGTTGTTATGTTCGGCATTGCACAATGACCACCCTTTATGCCGTGCTTGTTGTGCAAATTAACCCCATGTAAACATTTAATAATAAATATATTATTAACATATTTATGATTTTCCACATTGAACACTACATGATAGTTTTTGTCTCTGTAGCGCATATGAACTAATATTGTAATTATAATATGGAATATTAGAAATTTGTTTATTAATAAGAAAAATTATAATTTTCCAGCGGGTGGCGTTGCTGGTGCCTACGCCGCCAAATCGGTGGTCACTCAATTCGTGACGTCGATGGCCGCCGCTGCCGACGTTTTGGCCTTAGCCAAGATCGAGATTAAACTGGCTGATATCCCCGAGGGCAAGTCTGTTACCTTCAAGTGGCGAGGCAAGCCTCTGTTCATCCGTCACAGGTGAGATATGCATAGTTTTTCTTATATAGATATTAATTTTAAATGAGGTGTATCAATTGAAACAATTTTTGATCCCAAATAAATTGTACTCTACTATAATGCTCATTACTGTCTACAAATATACTGTTATAATAATAAGTAATGAAAATGTGAGCATCTTTCAAATTATGTGGCTAATTTATACCATTGTTGCCTTCATTATGTATTGCCACCGGAATAGAAGAATATTGGGAATGTATCTAATTCAATTATAATTCTCATTATTTTTTTTAAATTATAATTCTAATTATAACTCCATTAGTAACAGTAGATTCTAGGCTAAATAAGATAAATATTTGATACTTCCAATCTACATAAAATAATACGAAATATTTTAATAATTTTCCCCATTAATATTTTACAAGAAAATCATTATATTACAAGAGAACATTTAAAAATGGCATTTATCACAAAATTATTCATGCGAACAAATTTTTTGATTTTAAAGGACGGCACAAGAAATTTCAACTGAGAAGGCAGTGGCCGTTGATCAGCTTCGTGACCCACAGCACGATGACCAGCGCGTACAGGACCCCAACTGGCTGGTTGTGATCGGTGTGTGCACCCATCTCGGCTGTGTGCCGGTCGCTAACGCTGGAGACTTCGGCGGCTACTACTGCCCCTGCCACGGATCCCACTACGACGCATCAGGACGTATTCGCAAAGGCCCAGCCCCTCTCAACCTTGAGGTCCCACCGCACTCATTCATCGATGGAGGTCTCCTTGTCGTAGGCTAAGATCAATGTTATTTATTAGACATTTTATTTAATGAGGGCCACCTCTGTACATCAATAGCAACAATCAATAAATGTGATCCGTTTACCTAGCCCTTGTTTTCATTTTCTCGGTGGCATTCAGTGGCAGACTTTCAAACAAGCTCAGCAAGAAGAGAGGCAAATTTATCTTGAAGGTTTTATATTTTGTTAACTTTCAGAGAATATTTTATCTCGATCTATCGTGATTTAAACTGGCCCGCAATTGTACCCGGTCTGTGCAACCCTGAACTAGGGTATCAAATTATAGAGGTAAGTAGGAGCAGCAAAATTAGAATAGTCCCTTGGCGGAAAATGTGTAACTTTAAACGTTATTATTGATGTTTTTTAAAATAAAATTTATTGCGCATATTTATTGTTTTACTAAGAACAATGTTAACTTCAAACCTTGAAACAGCCATTTGTATTTATAAACAGTGTACCTACAGTAAGAATATGGATAAATGAATGGCAGTAGTCACAGATGTTTATTATTATACACCTTTTACAACAATTTGAGTCAAGATTATCCATTAAACTTAAATATATCTTACTCGACTAATATATTATTTTTTATTAATGAAATATAACTTCCGTACGTACGTATGTTAGCCTTTTCAGAGTAAGGACTTGAATACGAAGCGCACGGATAAACAGTTATTTTACTCTAAGAATACATATTTTGTTGACATCTTTAAAGTTATATTGTCCTGGTACGGTCACCTGCTTATTTTAAGAAAATAAATGGCTCTCGTTGTTCATTTGGCGTTCATTGCGTTACCGCCGGGTGCTTATGATGACGTGGTTTTTAAAAAAAGATTTACGTGAAGTCTATTCAAGTTAAAAAAAGAACTAATATGTAATTTTTATTTGAAGTCAAAAATAGATATTAAGATTTCAATTTTGACTAAATCATGACATCTTCATGATATGACAGGTTCTTTACAGTTAGAAATTGTTATTGCACGCCTCATAACGCGAAGGGTTTGAGGTAGTGTTAGTCTCAACTTATTTGCGTTATTTTTGGTTACTTTGATGGCCTATTAAAGGGTTTTTTATAATACAGGAGTAGCAGACGAGAATGCTACTGCCGCCCATGTACATCTGTAATCAACCTGACGTCGCCAAAGATGCGTCGCTACCTCTGAGGACTAAGCAAAACGCCTCGAAAAATTACGTCTAAGGGAAACCACACTACAAACCAGAACACAGCAGCGCGTAACACTGCTGTTATTAGGCAGAAATAGGTGAACCACTAACGGTTCTACCACCTTCAAACACACGTACACATCGTTTAAACAGAGGATGGTTTTTCGAAATGTTATCTAACAAGAAACGTCGACAGGGCTGTACGGGGCTGTTACAGTGTCATGTCGCTTTAAATCGCCAAGAATAGCGTAAGTGAGGTTGAATTGAAGAAATAAAAAGTTAAAAACGATTTGTAATTCTTTTATTATCGTTATTATTTTGATTTTTACTTTATGTATGCTTTAGACGGTTACAATCTACGTAACTTCTAATATAAACTACTAAATTTACATACATTTACAAAGACTCGTAACTGGGAATTCGAATTTTAGTATTAATCTTTATAACTTTTTGAAATAATTGAAAACTTTTCTGCTAACAAAATATTATTGACACTGAAATTATTTAAGGCTCAAATTTTAATCAAGCTTAAGGCTAAGTTTAAAACAATAACAAGCTGTATAAGAATATAAAAAACAAAATATAATTATGCCATGAGAAATCCCAGTCCACAAAAACTTACAATAAAATTACACATTATGAACATTGAATCTAGTACTAAAACGAGTAACCAATTATGATGACACTAAGATTCTATATTTACAAGGAAACAGGTGTGGAGTGGTTACATATTTGGCAAAATAATTTAATTACACCTAAATAAATCTAAGGCATGAGTGAAATGGAGAATCCAAGTTGGCAACACCGTTTTATACAACACAGAAATCCGACTCGTGGAAGGTAGCCTAACATTTGGGAAGTAACGAATTTCGTTATTTTCAATTACGATAATCGATGCCACTTTATTTTCGATGGTCTTTATTTGATTGGCCATAGACAAAATTATTTGCTTTTTGAATAGGAAAACTTCTGACGAGTATGAAAATAGGAAAAATATTTAAATGGAATCTATAGTCACGTGTTATAAATTAAGACTTAAAGAAATCTTGTCGAATGTAAAAAGAGTGGGGAAAAGGGAGAGGTTGAGAAAGTTACTCACTTAAAAATGGTTGACATAAATATGGGATATCATTGGAAAACTCGTCAATTGGAAGTCATTTAGTAAAAATAATAGATTCACCACCATCACATTATTCAATTTAATATTCTTATTTTCCGAAATAACAAAAACCTTTAAATTTAATTAAAGCGTGCGTAAATGTGGCCATCCTTCCAGACGTCAAATTCCTTAACAGTTTCTTAATGCTTACAAAAATAAATAGAAACTTAGGTTTAACAAAATTGTTCTTTATACAATGTCTTAGTACAGTACCAAGACCAAAAATTATGATCGCAAGTCTTTAAAAATAGGAGAATAAGGACGATTATAGGTACCTGTCTCATATTTTCAGTGTTTATTCGCCCTTTTGTACGAACTAGTAAAAAAAAGAAAAATAATCGTTTATATGGCACAGGGGGGCTAAATTGCATATTGTTATCAAGCTATCATGCAACATAATGAGTCATTTTTTTTCATTAAAATGGTATTCACATGCAAATAAGTCAAGTGAGGGACGCGGTATGCTTCAAGATCGAAAAAACAGTTACAGTTACAAGTAGATTCTAGCAGATAATAAATTTTCAACATTTATATAATATTAAATTTATATTTCCTTCATACGATAACATTCATAGCACATCATATATTTTGAACACAGAATTATATCGATTCACATTCATATTTGTAGACATATCATAAATTCTATTATTCGGAAAAAATATAACATCTATTACAATTACGTGACAAAATATTATCTAATAATTTCTTGGAATAGTTTAAAAATTTAGTATAACATTAAATATAGTGTGATTATATCTGATTGTGGTTATTATAGTTTTTATTTGGTTTTGTTTTATTGTTTTGTGCGTTAAACAAAAAAGTGTTTTCCTGTCTGTCAAAGGTCATAGAGTATTGTCAATAGTTCAAGTGTCTACTGGAATTGGAACTCTGTCCGTCTACAAACACAACACAGATTCTACACAACCTCGGAAGCTCTTTTTATTTTGGTGATAACTACATAATAAAGTATTCATCACTATTTGTTATTTTACTTATCACTGGGTTAGGATTGAAATCTAAATGCGATAGAGCTATTGACTGATGCGTTGTTTTTTTAATTCTATTTTAATATCGGGGCATACAGGTAGCGAGTCAATTTGACTGAAGGAACAAACAGTGCTATCAAACCTACACAACTTTTAAGAGAGTTATAGCTTCTAAATTTAATATTATAACTCTTAACATTGCATAGGTTTAAATTACTGTTTAATATTTTTATTAAGTCATATGACTTTCAAAATGCTATTGCACGACGCGCGCTATCTAGGAACTAGTTTTAACAGATTCTGTATTCAATTTTGAATCCATTTTAGTGCATATTTTAGGATATAACAGTATTTTTTGTAATCAAGTAGTAATGTACCGGTTGTTATAGATCAACTGTCAGTACAGCTGACTGGACCGTATATACAGATCCAAAGACTATAGTTTACTTTTCTGTAAGTTTACCCAAAGTCAGCTGCACTGTTCTGCGCAAGCGATTATTTGAATTGATTCCAACGGCAATGCACAGATTATATGGATCCACAGACAACTTTTGAGGTCGCTTAATAGTTAGATCGTAATATCATTGGTTGCTAACTTGTTTATTAGTTCCGAGACTTTCATGGATCCATAGACTGCAATGTCAAGATCAGAAGTTCAATCCTAATATTGTATCAGAAGTTCCGAAACTCATCGATCCATAGACATGCAATTAGCATAGTCATATTAAATCCTAAAGTTGATTAGTTCCGAAACGTAGCGATGTGCCAGAGCTTCAATCCTGTGGTGCGTTAACAGTCGGCGGTGTAGACGGGCGCGAGGTCGAGCGTGAGGTGTCGCAGCGCGCGGTCGCGCGAGGCGGAGCGGGACGCGCGCGACGACTTGATGATCTGCAGCACCATCGCCTTGCAGTCGTGGCACACCGCCATCTGCACGCCGCGCAGCCGCTCCGCCGCCGCCGCGCCCGCCGCGCTGCGCCCGTACCGCGCTCTGACGGACATTAGGATTGATAGATTAATAATAGATATGCAATATTGGCTTGATAATAATCATCGTAGCATTTAATTTTCATAACAAGTTAGTTTCATATCAATGGTCAGAATAAATTCTAATGGTAATGGATCCAAATCAAAACTTGCCCTTGCGTCATACCTTGTCACATACAAGAGCACGTAAATGACTGTAGTATTACCAACCTGCGCTCCACCATGGCGGGGTGGTCGGGCGTGACGCAGGGCATGCTGCCGGGCCGTCGATGCTGCGCGACATGGCGGGCGGCGGCAGGTCCGCGAAGCCGAGCGCGGAGCCGCGCGCGAGCCGCCGCGCGAGCCCGGCGCCGACTGCGCCGCCGCGCCGCCGCGCCGCCGGGCTGCTCGGCGCGCTGCCCACGCTGTTCTCCACCGCGCCCTGCGACACGGTGTGTACGCATTGTTAATGTCAGATCGGAACTTTATTTACAACTTACGCATTAGGTATAAGCTTGTAATGTTAGCTGTAAATATGATTTAAATAAATAAATAGCTCATCAGCTACTTTTCACTAAATCACTAATTTAAACAACAAGTAGGTATAAACACTAACACACTTCGACTTTTTTGGTCTAAGTCGAAAGTGTACTTTCGACTTAGACCATAATAGGGAAATATTTAGCAGGAACGAAGTTTTGTTTTTGTAGGGCAAAATTCAAGCAAATGACTATTGCTTCACGAAAATATTACAGCATTTTCTTCATTTTGTGTAACATTACCACAGTCTCCAAACCGATACCTATAATTAATGAAGCCGCCGAAGTACCGTACACACAATTACTACAGCAAACTCCTTTGACATACATACTATTATGACATTGACACACACAGCACAGCGACGGGCACGTGCGCGAATTGTCCGGCAGTGTGCATCTGGTGCACAACACTAGCATGCCACACAAACACAGTACTCACGTTGTGGTCAGGCGACATGAGGCGCGACATGAGCGAGCGCGGGAAGGAGGAGCCGGCCTCGTCGTCGGGCGACGGCAGCAGCGACGGGCTCAGCAGCACCACCGGCACGTGCGCGAAGTGCTCCGTAGGTATGCGCATCTGCGAATTGAGAAAATTTTACACAAATCTGTCACACGACAACTCAATCATTATGAGAGGAATGAATGATTTTTATTTTGAATGGGAATAATGTTTTTTCGATTTTCTTATTAATCACTAATACGAAAATCTTTCATATTTTCTTAATCATATCTTATTTAGCCCATTATTAAATGAAATAGCTTACCTTTGAACAACATTTTTGACAGACAGTCTTTTTGCACAATTTGCATTTCTGACCCCAAGGGCCGAAAATGCCGAATCTCGTCTTCAAACATAGGAAGCATACCTGAAAATAATTAAATTTAAAATATACAAACTGTTCATCATAAACACAAAATTTTGGAACTAGGGAAGGCCTCTAACAAAGTCCACCATACTGTCAGTTGCGAATTGGTAGAAAAAGCTAAGAATTATTGTTGTATATCAACAAACCTCCCCTAAGACCACCCACATGATTACACGGCTACTATACATTGAAAACCGAAATCGTCCTCTTTGGGCGCTCCGCTTAAGCATCAATGAAATTAAGCTACTAGAGTTTCAGTCCTATTCCATCTATGCAACACGACCCACGGGGCTTCACGGGGTTTTACGATAGAGTACGTAAAGGCACTTCACTAAGCCCATTTTTTGTACAGGGGTTCATTAAAAAGAGTAATGTTAAACGATCTTGTACTTAAGATAAAATAGATAATCAATTTCACAAGCCTACTTATGATGTGCCTAATGACTTAATGCTATAAATTGATTAAAATTTACATTGTGTTAAATTTTAAATAATGCAATGAATATACTACAAACTTCGCACGGTCATCGTAAAACTGAAATAGGCCTGGAGGCGTTCCCATCACAACGAAGAAACAAACATATTTTATCATAGAATCTCACCCGTCTCTTCTCAACGTCTTCCTTGACCCTGCCCTCCACCGGCAGGACCTCTAGTTCCGCTTTGGTCAGCACCGACCTGATGTGAACGATCTCTTCTAACGTCAAAGAGAGCCGGTCGTCAGACATGATGGCGTCTTGCCATTGTTTCTGAAAAAAAAAACGGATATTTATTTATTTTGTTTAGCTCATTGGCCGTATAAAAATGCACTATGTCGCCTTGGGGTAAAAAAGGGTGTTGTTATTTATATATTATACGCAGTATTTCAATAAAGGACTTGTGCTTTTGCATGCAAATTAAAATGAACAGTTAATTACTTGCGTTGATTAGAAACTATACATTACATAAATAAATAAAAATACTTCTACCAGTACAACATAGCATATATATTGCACATGATATGCGTGCAAAGCATAGAAAAACAATCCATCACTAAATTATACCTACCATACAGTAGAGAATGCAAGCGTAAAACCATACTCAATCAAGATACATGAAGTGCGTCACCAAATTCCAGGTAGGCATTATTGTCTTATTATACGAAGCGTTTCAGGGATTTTTCTTCCCATCGATAATTTCGTTAGAAGATATCTTATCGTTTCCTTATTTATTTAGCCGTACGAAAGTTTGTGCACAGACTTTTCATAGTCCCAACTAACGAATTATCTTAGAAGTAAGTTCGTCAGTAACGTAATCTATTTTGTAATATAAAACATGACGCATATACTTGAACATTTTACTTAAACTAAAATCAAAAAATACATTTATTATTGCTCATAAGTAATTCATGAATTATGTGTAGGTATTACGTGTTTTATATTTCTTATTTAATAAATTTGAGGAAACCACGGACTTTTCGCCATTTCAGAATGAATATAAAACAAGTAGTCGAAATTAACATGCAAAACGCCATTGAATTTAAATAATCAGAGTTGCATAAGTAGTTACGCCAGTAATTCTTTTTCTTTATGATTACGAAAAGAGAAAATTAAAATAAAGGTACATATTAATAAGCAGAAAATTATCATTAACAAGTGCCTAGTTAGGCTTTTTTCACATCTGCAAAGGAATATTGAATGCATAAGAGCTATTTAAGTGTATTTTCTTTAAATGTTCGCGTGCAGATGATAATTACACATTCACAAGGTGCTCTATAAATATAATTGCGGTTCATTAGCCTACTTTACTCCAATTATTTTATATTTACGAGAACGACTATGCATTCAAATAATGCATATTTATTGTACCGTATTTATTAGCAGTTAAATAGAATAATACACACGTAAAATATAATACTTGTAAGCAATTACAAATTTAAAGCCGTTATAATTCCTAATTGTTAAAGATTATGTAACTTCACTTTGGATAAGTCACTACATTGACCCCCATTTAAGGTATTATAAATTTTAGTCCCGCTCGCTGGTATCGAGGGCTGGAATCCTAGAATATCTACACTTAGTTAATCTCGACTACCCAAGGGACTATGTATAAGACTGGAAGGTACTTCACCATACCTTCTTATCATGAGAAAAGCTCTCCTTGTCAAGTACGGAAGAGTAATGAATACAAATATATATTTTATTATTACTAAGGGTTACAGCTTTAGGTGTATTTTATTGAATAACACTTATCTCATAACAGGCTAATAAATCACATAAGGTCTACGCCACAGCTGTGGTCTGTCTTGTTAAAAGAACCGGTCTTTCTCAAAACATTCCTGTTATGATAATAAATATGAGGTTCAAGTGCATACGGTTACTCGACATAAATACAGAGTAATAAATCACTACTAAGGCATTCCTGCAAGGTAATCAGACGTTACACAGTTATCTAGCTTCTAGCTTCAAGCTTTTTATATAACGTTCTTGTTGACATATATGTGACCTAACTAGAACACAGCTTAATGATAGTTATTTGTAATAATTAAGCATCATGAATCACGTAAAAGCGACAAATAGTGGCTTTGGCGTCTAATCTGAGTTCTCTGTTTTGTATATTACAAGTATCATATATCAATCCACCAAAAAAGTAAAATCATACATTGCTACTACATACATACCTATAACCCTGCATTGTTACTGTGCCTTAGATAGCTTGAACCCTGCCTTGCTTTGCCTATCTATAATACTTAAGGTGCTAATACACGAGCGACAATTCATATCGCCAATAGTTGCCGACTGTCACTGCCTGTCATCAGGGAGCGGTCAGCGATTGCTCACTTCAGGTGGTGACAGTCGGTTTTGGTTAAAATCACGACAATCGGCTACGGTCGCTAGCGACAAGCAGTGACAATCGAGAACTATGGCGACGGTTGTTGATATGAATTGGCACTGTTGGGTTCGCTCACTTGCGCCTTTATGTTAGCACCCTTACTAAAACATAGCGAGTGTTGCACATACCGAAGCGAAGCGGTGCCGTCCTCCACCGTACCACTAGCTAGCTACTCACATGCGGGTGTGGGGGGCTGCCACTAACCGACTTGATGAGCTCGTCCTGGAGCGAGGAGCGCGACCAGGACAGCTCGCCGAGCTGCGCGTCCGCGTCGCTGCTCGCGAGCGACGCCGCGCCGCCGCACGACGCGCGGGATCCTGGCCTGGGAAAGGGAAGAAAATGGGTCACATTACACTCAAGTTAAGCCTCTATAACCTTTATACTGTGTTTCAAATTAAACCTTCAGAAGACATAAAAAGATATGAAACTAAAGAAATACCAAACCCAGGTAATATTTTAAATTGACATCGCAAATAATTTGCAAATCTTAGATTGTGGTATAGTCCGCGCCAAACTGCTAGTCCGCTTTGAAGTTGCTGCGAGCAGGTGTGCATACACATAGACATTCATACAATTTGCTATGGCGACGCGATTCATTTCTATTTTCAGAGCGGGCTAGAAGTCATACGCGGACTCTACAGCTATGGTAGTCATACCCACTTTATAAAACTCAGAAGGCACAATTATATTTTACAAGGAAAAGATAATGATAAAAGGAATGGTAATAAAAGGAAAGCTTATAATTCCAGCTTCTAAGGGAGCAGGAACATACCTGTGGTCAATTTTCGATACAATAATTTTGATGCCTACGGGTGCAGATGTCTACGGGTGGCAGTAACCACTTAACATAAGGTGTCTGCACTCTGCATACTCGTAAACTACTGCTGTTAAATAAAGAATTATAAAAGTAGGTCAACGCTAATTATAGTCAACTCAACTTTATAGCAACCCACGTACGTAAGACAAATCAAACCAAGTCATTTCAAAGCACTGACCTCAAACGAAATATGTGTTGAATTCGCCAAATTGTGAGTACGTGATATTCTCTAATAAATAACTGTTTATTAAGGAAGTCTGTCACGACTCATGGCTGAAATGAGTAACAATCAACTTTGGGAAACGCTAACATAAAATGTAAGATGATGGTAACAAATCATGCTGTAATGTTTGTAAACCATACTATCCTACATTATAAAGGTTTCAATAAGAGTGGCTACTACGTCTAAATGTTCACGAACGAATAAAAAGTACGTACATTGCATTATAATTTTGCATCAAGGATGTTTGTTTCAATAACAATGTTTATATTTAAACGTAAAAATCAAGTCTCACGGCAGCGTTTCAACCAAGTTCTCAAAAAAATATTTTTCTATGAGCGTCTAAGTCGTTGAGTAATTTTCGAAATAAACCCACACAACCGCACACACGGCCAATAATTTCAACTTACGTTGTAATACTGTATTAAATGAAAGCGTGCACATTAGTGTAAGGCAAAATAAAAAGCTATAATTACATTCGCAAAAACTTCACCAGAGCACGTATGGTATGTACTTTTTGCTTACGTACTTCCTCATAGAGGTAATATGAAGGTGAAATTTCCTTATTATAGCAAAATGATTAGTCTTGTTTACTCTTATTGTATTTTTTTATGCTTAAGGCGGAAGCTATTTAGCGTCTGGTGAACCGGGTTGACACTTATTTAAATATATATTATTATTCTTCTCTGAATGTACGTACTACATAATATAAGTAGCAAATGATTTTGCAGTCTATCTGAAGGTAAGTGATAGAACTGATCACTATGGTCTATTAAACTCCATACAGAAGAGGGGTTCTATGTGACATCGACTATAGATACATTTTCATCCCTGAGGACTAAGGTGTCGCTCATATGTACCTAAGTCAGCCGGCGTCCACGCACTTCCAGCGAAACATAGAACTGATTCAAGCAAGGAAACTACTAGAGACGTGGCGATACCTCCTCTATCCTGCCCGAGAAATAGGTATATAGTTCTACCTATCTACTTCCTATTTAATAGCCCGCGTTCTTATTAGTGATCGAAGCCCGCGCCAAACTTCAAGCATTCATCCATTCTATCTTATCCACGCTGCCCCGATACTCTTTCCCCGCTGTGAAGTTGTTGCCAGCAGGTGTAGTCATACAATTTTCTATGGAGACGAATTTCATTTCTATATTCAGAGCGGACAGTTTTACGGGGACTATATCACGCACAACTCTGTAATCCTCATATGGAGCCTAGAGAAATTATTTTAAGTACATATATCAATTTTCGTTTATATTAAAATGCACCGCCAAGTTATAACGAATACATTTTATCTAGTTTTTGACCATTTTTAACCGACTTCTTGTAGTTTAGCTTACCTAGAGTGTGGTAGCGACTGTGCGCCGTCGGCGGTGCAAACTGCGTGCGTCACGGTGTGTCGACGCATGGACGCCCGTCGCGACGGACACTGCGTCGCCAGATCGTAAGCTGGAAACAATCAAATTACATAAATAACAGTATGTACAATAAATTACGAAATGGTTGACCACCCATTGGCTACTATAGATTGAACAACTGGTGGTTATAGCGGTTAAGAAATGGTAAACAAGTATGTAAAAAGTTGCTCCGTATTAATCTATTTTTGACAAATGTTGCGAATAAATTTAATCATAATAATTATGTCGTTGGTCGGTCGCTCAAATAACAAATTGGACGCCCGGCGGATTAAGCGACTACTCAGTATCTTAAACGGCTAGATGGTAGCCTTCGCTATTACCACCCACGCCATAGTCACCTATGGGCAGTCAAAGTAAACATAACATTCAAGCGAAAGAAACAGTACAATAAAACATCATTATTGACAATATTAATGCATAACAGAAGACAACGATGCAAAAATCATAAATATTAAGTAATTATTAACATCTAACATAAGCATGCGACACCTAAAACTATGTTAGGAAGACGTAACGAAATTGAAAATTTTAGCAGTTAAATTGTCCAAAATCCAAAATTGCTCCGAAAATATTTAGTGAATATGAAAGCCTTAAAAAATGGATTCAACATTTTACAATTATAAATCAACTGTCTAAATATAGAATTCCCTCATTAGTCGTTTGCAGCGACCTGAATTTTTTTTTGCTCGGTAAATGTCACTAAAACGCACTTGCTTTGCTATTACTAAATAATATTCGCATTATACGGCCTAAATTGATTTTTTCAAAAGAATGCCCACAACCACATCATCAGATCGTAGAACGAACTTGCAGTCCATGTCCATGTGATGGTAAGTTGTCTCAGCCGCCCACGGTCATTTGAGATCAGCTTCAACATGTTCTATATAAAGCCAATTATATAGAATTATATGTTCTATATAAAGCAATTTCTGAGGACCAAAATGGTAACCTCATATGTAACTTACCAGAGATCCACCTGGTCTACCATACCATACTGGCTCTACCACCAAATCATAACTCGACTTCCACTAGAGTATTCCATCTAAGTTTGTATAATATTAATGATACCGTCCACATTTTTTGTTATAATTTACAACTATAAGACGAGATCGCCGTAGCGGTACAAGAGTACCGTTACAAGTAGTCAAACAATTATCGGCTACACCAAAGTATTGAGCCCGATAGTAACCGTGTTATGAAAACAACGCGAATTGTGATAATTTCAACCTTTACCACAAAGTAAAAATAAAAGTACCACCATTTATGAGAACTACGTACGTTTACTAGGTCTGTTTCATTTCATCAAACAGTTTTAATGTTCGTATATCAGTTCTGAGCTTATTTTGCTTTCCATATTTTACTTAAAGCAAAACAGATTTAACAAAAAACACGAGTCCGTAAAAAGTAGTTCACTTAAAGGGAAAAACAATTACTATGATAATCAATTTCTTTAAGCGGTAATTAAATATTATAAGGCACGGTACGCGATAACAAACGTTTTTCGCTTTGTCTCTGCCTGCAGAAAACAAATTAACTCATCGAATAAAATATAGTGTAACTAAAATGAGGTATCAAGTTATTCCTGAGAACGTGAATCGTAACTTAATCAGATAAATAACTAAAACCGGTGTAAATTAATATGTATTTACTAGGAGCGCTGAAATTTGCAACTGTACGGCACGGTAGCTTTGCGAAATACGATAGGGCTAATCGGCCTTGCTTGTGTAAACTAAATTTACTCGGCCATGTGAACCGAATCGGAATATCCAATCACTAACAGACCTACTATATCGAAATTTACATATAAATTAACACGTATACTTTAACAGTAGGTACAATTTGTAATCAATGTAATATATATTTTAATTTATAATTTACAGCTATAAAAATATAGGAATTTAGTGGAAAGATGGAGCTGATCATAGTAAGGGTTGCAGTCATTAATGTATGGCCATGTACTTCGATTTTTCATGGTCTTCGAAAAAACATGTATTAATATAATATAA
This sequence comes from Epargyreus clarus clarus, assembly GCA_014595695.2. NCBI lineage: Eukaryota > Metazoa > Arthropoda > Insecta > Lepidoptera > Hesperiidae > Epargyreus > Epargyreus clarus. Next base: position 2,534,343 of record JACTTY020000022.1, on the reverse strand, counting down.
ATTTGCTTAAACGTCTGATTAACATAATTGTACGAGTACTGTAAAACTTTGACTATTTTTATAAAGTTCTCTTAAAACGTAGAAAATCTACTATTCATCGAAAATCTACATTACAACTACAAAATATATAGTTTCTGTTATGTTCACGCCTATTAAAATCCTACTACAAATAGCTCACCGATAAGTTTATTTCACAATGTTAAACCGTGCTAATTGCCTCATTCGACTCATGCGATTAGAAACGTATCGAGTCCCTAAAGACTGTGGTGAAAGGCCCAATTCTCGCCCATTCTATCTTTCATAGAAATAGCAGGACGATATACCGTATATTTCTTGGTATATTACAAATATTTTCTTTAATCTGCTACTAAATGAATGTTTAACACGTATGAATTATTATGGTTAAAGCATGTTGTTTATGATATATTTATTGAGTAATTAAGCAACCTTTTGAACTGACAGCACCAAATGGAAAGATTAAGGTATGAAAGAAAGAAAATTTCTAGATGCATTAAACAAGCCGAGGAAGTAGGTAATGTTATTCAAAATTACATAAAAAGACATTAAATGACATGAATTTCCTTTACGTTGCTATTTATTACGCTAACATAATTTAAATATGAAAACAGAAACAGTGTACTGGTTTTATTGAATATTGCATTTTTGTGAGGCTACTTCTTAAACTTATGTTAATGCATCCAGCGTAAAGACCAAAAATGCCAAAGCAGACGTCATGCAACTATCAGACATGCGAGCATGCGGTCATACATTCGAGGGTCTCGTCGCAAAACTGGTGGTACTCGTCGTGCGAGATGCGGGTGCGCGGCGGCGCCCGCGGCGTCTCCCCTGCGAGCACAGACCCGGTTAGTGTGCAGTGCAGACCTACTCTGTGTCGATCAGTGATTATATTCTCATATGTTTGGATAACATTCTAAGAAAATGTAAACTCGAAAAAAGGCTCAACTTTTTTTGCATCTTATTTATGTACTTTAATTTTGTATTTACTTGCTCGTCACAAATATCTAAAAACTGGAATAGAATAAATTATCCCATATAAGACAAGAGTAGATAACATTTTCCAATTAAATATAATATTAAATATTTATAATCATTTCATCGAATCCAATTTATCTAAACATATGGTATAATATCATTGGTCACGATGCAACTTTACACCTACATGTTACAAGGTCATTTTGGCACCCCACAATAGGTGTAGCCTACGTAATATGCAAATACTTATTTACTAACAACATGACAATTCAATAAAAAAAGTCAAAGTATAAACACAGTCTGTTACTGGCTTAACATAATCAATCCTTTATTTATGGTTATAATACGTGTAAAGGCATTTGACAACACCATCTTGGCGTAAAGCAAGCGCACAATTGCGTGAGATATGCGATCAATATCCATATTTTTGACAACCCAAAGCACTTTTTCTTGAATACGTGAGCTTATTACCAGCTGGGCGTGAGATAGGTATTTTATAAAATTTAGCATAGCAGCAGTAACGATTTTATTAGAGATTTACTACCCAGTTTTATTACATTACATTAAAACCGTCACTGGCATATTTCATTTATTACATATAAAAAATTGTGCACATTCTAAAAATTTGCAGTCTAACACTCAACCCTCATGAATGTCAACACATTAGTTTCCCTTTAACGTAATTTTGAAAGAACCTTTAGTCCCAAATCTAAATGCATGATTACATCCCATATTTATACACAATCATCATTAATCTTAAGTATTTGATAATGTAAATCCGTCACTACATAATACCCTTTAAATGCTTACCGGTCCTTTTCCATGGCTTTGGAGCTGGCTGCTGTGGAGCCGTGTGCCTGGGAAATGGCTGGGGAACACAAGTCTCCGGGCTGATGCACGTCTCGGTATCATCTTCGTCCTCGTCATCCTGGCAAAAATAAATTGACCATAAATATAAAAGTATGTTTTTTTTTTTAAATGTGGGTGTCTGTTGTGTTTTTGCATAGTATCATAGTCACATTACTGTGGTTGCATAGGAAACTTGGTAAGGCATACATGCTTAAATTGACTTATCAATACTTAAAGGTGGCAACATATCTATTAAAGGCGTGAAAGACCGACCCTGTTTTATTGGGAGATAGTAACAAATGTCCAAAACAATTAGCATCAGCTAAAAAGCATGTTCGCTTGCTCGATTTACCTAAAAATATATTATTATAATCACTCAGCCAGAGCTAAGTTCTGCAATTCAACATGCAAGATAATATATGCTAATGTATACGATGAGCCCGAATAGAATTTCACTAAACCGAGTGCTGTCTTGCATTAATAAACTTCAAATTAATTCTAATAAATTCTATTAATTTGCACGCAAAGAAGGTGTTATAAGATAAGAATAACTTTTCATGATTCGATTACAGCAGTACCTTCATACATATTTCTTCGCTATCTAGTGTGTATCACAGTGTGATATTCTTTTTTCATAAGTAAACCTAGAGATAAGACTGTCTAACTATTTGATGGTAGATTTTCATGTGGATTCGCCGGTTTTGAAGGAGAATTCTTTTGTAACTCTTTGAAAGAGCCCGGCTGTTTCTCACTCGAAACAAACAACCTGTGAATGAGGTGTTTCAACTTTGACCACGGGGAAAGTAACGTGTTAAGTTATACATAGACAGATATCCATAAACGTAAATAACCATTTAACGACAGACTGTATTAATCTCCATCCGTTTATTAATCTTATCATACAAAACTTCTAAAACCCCCAACTTTCTTCCTTGTGATAAATGTTTTTCTTTTTGCTCGAACGATACCATAAAATTCACCTCTCGTAACAAATCACGCATGTCACGCGATGGTTTGTCCCAGATTGGACACGTTTGCCCTATTTAAGTTATGTTGCCATATACGCCAAGGAACTTGACGGCTTTTCCAAACATGCTTAAAAAAGAAATATAAAAGAAGCACGCACATTATTTGTTCATTTACCCTAAAATGTTCACTTCCATTTTTTTATTTCTTTTCGATGCTCATTTCGGTTATCATATCATGTAATTTTTGTACCTTCTTATCAATCAGTATATCAGTAATATTTCAGACCAAGTGAAAAACCATATGTAGTCCAATCCAATTCTACACAATAGGTTGTGTAGTATTCTACACTTTAGTCTACTTTAGTCTACTTAGGAGTAGACTAAAGATCCTAACTTTAGTCTACTTAGGAGTAGACTAAAGTTAGGATCAAGGAATTACCACCCAGGTTAGAAAATAATTTGGTCCCCCATTTGATGTCGAACCTTATGTCTATAAGACGTTACATAATTCCACTTGTTCAATAATTCAATATACGGTTATAAGTATGAAACAAGACCCGGTATTGTAGTGAAAGTGAGCGGTAATGATAAAGTGGCGTTTGTGACACCGACTGCATTCGAAATGCACCGACCCTTATATCATTGCGTGGTCACTTTCCCTTCGAGAATCATGCCGGTATGAGTAGGTGCCGTTTACCCTCGAGATTCCATTATGGTAATTACATTCATAGTTGAAGGTTACAAAAAATTTAAATAAGATGTCATTCTCGACAGATACACATTATAGGCAATCAACTACAAACAGAATTGCAGTCTCCCCAAAGACAGGCAAAGATACGTTGCTGTAATGTAAGTGGGATCACATCATGTATCTATAAAATCTTATTTGTATTTTACTTTATCCTTTCAAACCAGAACACACTAACGCTTAACATTACTATTATACGCCAAAAGTAGTGCCTGGTATCGCCCCGATCTTTAAAAGTCTTATTTAAATATTTCACCAAACTATTTTCTTTGTAAAAATCGAGATTATGCCATTTACATACTACGCCACGCATTGTTATGATTTCCACGGAAATTAACCTAAGTCGCAACGTGTCACAGTACCATGTATGTGTATTCGATCGAATAATACATTGTAGGTGCAGAATAATCCAATTGAGTCCTAGTTAGTTAATGAAGTGTAGCGAAGCCAAACTGTGTCACGCCAACTTCAACTAATAGGGAGAAGTTTTCTATACGCTTCCGCTATCCTACGCTTATTATTAGTTTGAGATATATATAGAGTAGTACTCCAAGTTAGACTGAATTAATAGCATATTTTACACAAATGAATAATATTGAGGTACTCGTATAGTCCTCACCAAACTGCTAGTCCGTTCTAAAGCTGTTACGAGCAGGTTTAGTCATACAATTTGCTATAGCGACGCGATAAATTTCTATATTCAGAGCGGACTAGCAGTTTAACGCGGACTATCACTGTTTGATTTTTAAGTACTTAGTAGTATATTTTAAACGTATACATTTTATCTTTTATTGTCCTATTACTTAGCATAGCGATATTTCACATTTGATCAGAACGAGTTGTTACTCGAATAAAAAATGTGTCGAACGAATATGGGCAAATTGGATTTGAATAGCACTGCTCACATTAGAACGATCTAATTTAAACTAGCGGATAGGTTTCTTTCCCCACCATACTCTGACCAATGCCTATCTACTAATCTACCAATGCCTATTTCTGGATGAAAACAGGGATAAGTGACCAGCCGGGATGATTACAAAGGTTTAATTATATTAATTAATAGTTAATTATATAAATTATTTTGAATTTATTGTAATGAAAATATGAATTTTGAATTTTAAATTAGATTGTTTAACCTACATATATATATTTGTAAGCCGCTTAGTGTAGAATAAGCTATCGTCGAAAATTGTTTGGCACCCAACAGCCATTATATGTTACCTTATTCACAAATAAATTGATTTGATTCGATTTGATTTAACGAGAGCTATCCGATGGCAACAATTGATGGCTTAACTTATCGGCCGAAGCACAGTTTCGCATATTATTATGACCTTTAGTTATTCTAAATTCCAACCGCATCCAATGTACGAGTGCCTTAGGTTTGTAGGTCGCCGACCATGCGCATTTTAAATGTACATTATGGTATTTCCGATATATAAGAAATACATTAATTAATGTACACATTCCGTGATCCAATACCTTTCGAACGCTTAACCACTTCGAGAGGTATATTCGTTATAGAGAACAAAAAACACAATAGAAAAATTGTATAGGTGCAATTATAGTATCACTCTACTTCAGCGCGTGGAGCTGGAATGTACACTACATACTTAAATGTTCGCTAAACTTAAACCTGGTACACTGTATACTTCACTTCACTATACCTAAGCCTGTCAAGAAGTATTTACGGATAGAAGGCAGCGCCCAGGAAATTGTGACCCGGTCAATCAGCTTGCTCGAGTCCCTGCGATTTCCGCGAATTTCAGACAACCTAGGTTAATAGGCAACTATCCACTAGTTAGAGCTAATTGCTTTAGACTAACGTAGAGGACTAGACTGGACTGGATATGCAATTTCCGGTTTTGCAAGTAAACTTTAGACCATAAATAAATTCAATTTAGCATGCACGCTAAAGTGAATTAGGATGATGTTGGGTTTAAGTAAGTAATCTAAACGTGATTATTTTTAATAAACCGTATTTAGATTACTGTCAGATTCCCATAAACATTAGTAACATCAGACTATTCCTAAAAGCATTGCTGCGATGTAACGAAATGAAAAGATATGCAGAACCACCACACGCGTAGTCTATGAATTTTAGGTATTTTTTTTTAGATATGCGCCGCTAAGTACTGTAAATCTTTTAATTTAAGCCTTTTATTAATCCATTTTACCCGTTCCAAACTTGCTTCAAAGCTTTAAACAGCACCTTGAGATATTAGTATGGTTTGCAATAAAATGTTATTTAAACACGATTATTAATTTGCTTATGCTGACATTTCATAAGAAATGTCTGTTATTTTTGCCAATGACGCAACCAAATGGATTAAACAAATGAAAGCTAAACAACAATTTACCATTGATCATTTGCAACGTGATATAACAGAAATAAATTGTTTTATGTAAGTTGTAATTAAATTACAACGAACGAAGATATCTGTAAAGTTTTGTGTGGATTTATTTATCTTTTGCAATTTGTTAATGCCAAGATAACGTAGATAGGTACTATAAAGTGTAGTATAAATTCTGGTAAAACTTCCAATTATTTAATACTCGTAAAGACTACAATCTAAAAGTAATTGTGAGTAGAAGATAAAAATAATTGTCGAATAATGTCGTAAAAAATGAATAATAGTTTTGGGAACAACCCGCGCTCGTTTGCTCCTATGTATGTTGATTAAAAAGGTCCAAAGTCATACACTATCAATGAAATAAAACAGTTACATGGTATACATAGTAAACTGTAATGTGTGTTTAATTATGTTTTGACACAACACATTCAATGGAGGAACATATCTCGTGTATCCGCCCCGTTTCTGTCAGGCTTTTGTTGTCATGAAATCATCTAGAGAGAATAGTCGCTGCTATTCAGATGGGTACAGTGAATGAATGAATAGAAATAAATAGGCATTTAGCTTTACCGTTTTGTGGACGATAGTAACAAAGTGGCTACTGTAACCGAAAAGGTTGACTGGAAGATAACCAGCTTGAATATTGTTTAAATTACGGCAAAATATGAACACAAAAGATTTGGTTTATTTTTGTTTGTTGTTGGTGCTGCCTATCTATCACATACATACTACCCTGTAGTACATACTACATACTACAGGGTAGTATGTGTATGTATCGGCATCCACGTCGAATATATCTTAGTCAAGAACTAGCACTGTCTCACGCCGACCACAAAATGAACATAATGTCATAGTCTTCCAGTACAGAATTCGATTCCAGATAGACAGAAATCCAATGAATTGTACCTTTTAAATCTGAGTATTTGCGGGTCTTTTGAGAATTTCATAACATCCATATGTAATCAAAGATTGGAAATATAAGTATTTAAAGGTTTTTTAATTATTTCAAAGTCATACAAATCGTTCGCTTTTTAGGTTAGGATATTAATCCTAACATAATATAGCTCATTAGAGCAAAATTTTGTAACAACCCCGCTTGTTATCAGAGTAAACAACATTTCATCTCGTGAATATAACATTCTCTGAAACCTGGGTTAATTTTATACACATGTACATGGTAGCCTAATTAGTAGTAACAACTAGAGTACACTTCAAACCTCGTTAAAATAAACCGCCCTCACGTTATGTTGTAACGGCTACGTTTTTCACAACGATCTATAAAGGCAGTTCCCCTGACCCCTCAACCAGAAAAGGCCTGGAGAATATTCCACACTGCTCCTCGCTGTTGCAGATTGATGTAATATATAGTTGTAGCGACCCTATCCTTTAATAACAGTTGTGACCAAAAACATGTTGTGCCTGAAGCACGGAAGAAAGCATAATATTTAACCACTAGCGGTCACCCATCCAACTCTCAACCGCAGCCGACGGTGCTCACGTTGCTCAACTTTACAAATCCTTTTTCCCGCACACTTGCCAAACCATCACAAATTCAAGGATATGGCTAGAGCGTTTAACTTACTTGTTTTGTGTAGGCATGCACGGCCTATAGCATAGCTTTTGATCATGCCAAACGTTTGTAAAGGTTTGGCGTTTTCGGCAATCGCTAAGCGTGCAAACGCGTGATGCACGTTTTCATTGCCGAACTATAAAACCTTCAAAGACAATAATTAAATTTGGCAGCAATAACTTTGTGAAATTTTGCTTCTCCTTTGACATAATAAAGTTTAAGTTACCTGCCTAGTTTTGGTTCAATGCCACTCCCGAGGCGCTCCTTTCATTTGCAACAGCGGCGGCCCTCTTACCCTACTTCTGAAGTGACCGTGTGACGTGGGTTTAAAGAATTCGGATTGGTTCGACAGCTGTATAGTTATGTTGCTTTAATTTTATATACTCTTGTAAAAGTAAAAAAGAACCTGAGTACTTTTAAACTGCATCAAACTCAAATATTTATTAGACTCGTTAATGTAACGATAACAGAGTCTAAAAAATATTGAAATGTACTTCATTAAGTATATTGGGTATTATAGGTAATAATTATAAATAATGAATTTTGTCCAACTTATTCAAAGGATGTTCAAACTAATGTGACTGCTTGCAAATACAAAGATATTATAAAACAATACATACATTTAAATCTACTAAGGTACTAAAACCTTAATCAAACATTGTCAGCAGTATTTTCGGAAAATATTAACCTTTCTACATACTATATACTACCTAAAAGATGAGTAATAGAGCAAACCTTTCTTACTTAGCAAACATGTGATAATGTGCAATGTACACACGTCATCCGGTCGAGGTTGTTCGAAAAATTTAAGGCTCTTGACATAGTATATGTATAACAGATTACAGTGTGATATATTCACACATTCACATCATTAAAATGCGCTCATTACGAGCCGGTGCGCGGTCCGCTCAAACGTAAGCACTTCTAGTCCTTGATCTTCTACATCCACGTACTAACCCGGCGCCTACTTTCAGCCACTAATAAAACTTAAAATTTACTTTCAAACGCCAAGACCTTCGCCATGCATCATATTAGACGAATTTGCTTTCCATTTTCATTTCATATTCTTCCGTATTAAGGAGGAATACGGTTCAGAACCTGACGTATCGAAAAGTGGGTCATGGAAGCCTCATGAGATATGTTTGCACAAGTGTAACTGTTTACTTTCTACAGGATATTCAAGTGCCGTTAGGAAATGATGAGTTTTTTTATGCACTTTAATAATATGTAAGGATTGCATGTGTCATTTTCCGCTTCATCACATAGCATTTGAACTAGAACGTCGAGCTTAATTACGTAGTGAACGAAATTTTCATACGGGATCCAATATAACTAGTAATACGAGAAATAACTAATTAATATACAGTAACACGGGTACAAACACGTGTACCGTATTAGCAGTTATTTATTAATCACCGAGAAGACTTTATTTGAGTTCAACAATCTTCTCCTATATGTGTTTTCGGCAAGTGATTTTTATAAGTACCTAATTATTTTTACCGTTTGTAATTTGCCCTATTAATAAATTATGAATAACAATTATATTTTGATTCAAAAACAGTCGCACCTAGAAATAACACAGTCGGATTACGAACTACTATCCTCTATTGCCACATAGCGATTGCTCGGTACCATCATAATGGTCTTTGATACTATGAAAGTATTTGCAAGTATTCTCGATCTCTCTCCTTTCGATCTCTACACTCTGTTTTATGACCCAGACTTAGAATATAGAAAACATGTAGAAGACGCATAAAAAATATAAGTAGTTGTGCAGCAAAGAATGTCCATTATCATATGGGGCCTGCTAACTTACAAAGAATTATATTACATTGCGTAATTATGAAAAGGTTATCAAATTTTACTATCAATGTTACAGTTTTAAATAAAAAGAAAATCCACGATATCTTTTTTTAACCTTTACTAAATGTTAAATTGAAAAAACAGTGATTCCAAAACTAGAGACACTATTAGTATCTCCTACTCTTCTACACAATCTTAGGTTAATTTAAATTAAACCTTTTAATCAGTGGCACTGTATTTAGTCGGCATATCTCAACATTTAACACACGATACATATTAGCAAAGTTCGACCTATATGCCACACATCGATCCTACGAGAGCTTTTATAAATTCACTCTTTATCTTCGAAAAGGTCAGCGCGTTATCTAGGCTTTCGGTAAATAACTAACCTTTTCGCGTCCAAATTCGGAATCGTGAAAAATGGAGTTCCGAAGCGAGCTATTTCAATTAGACCGAATACTTTGATCGAATATCGTGCTGAGATTATTTTAATGGAACGAATGGAACGTTAACCTGAGATTTATATCGAATTCAAGCTGAGTATAGTCCACGTAAAACTGCTAGTCCGCTCTGAATATAGAAATGAATCGCGTCGCCATAGCAAATTGTATGACTACACCTGCTCGCAAAAACTTCAGAGCGGACTAGCAGTTTGGCGCGGACTATACTAAAGTAAGCTGATATTTCTATGGATTATATGAAGGATAGTATTTAAAGTCACTTAACTGAGTGTTTTATAGACCTTTATGCAGATTACAATATTAATCGAACAGTAAGCTGAGTTTTTTATCAAACAGACGCTGTGGGTACTACCTATGGAACGATACTCTGAGATTTCTATGGAACTGATGCCGAGTACTAGGTAGGTACTCCTACCCAATAGAGTGACCAACGGAGATATTTTATAGAACTTTATCCTGAGTTATCTTAATGGAACGTTACATTGAGTAATGCCTACATCGCGACATTACACATTTTCTGAGGTTTACAATTCTCACATTTATTAAGATCATGATTAACGTGTAGTTATTTATTAATTCCTTTCTATGTAACGGTACTTCCATTCACTGCAGATTTTTTAAAATTCTCTGAGTAGAACGGTAGAACCTTTCCTTGGGCCTGAATTGATTATATTTGTTATTGTTATCGGAAACGTAATTTTATTTAGAGTTGACTTTAACCTGTCTGATAACATTTTTGTTTTTAAATTACAAACATACTAAACTTGTTTAAATAAGCTGTTTGAATTTCAAAACAACGTGGACAAAATGGTTGTAATATTTAAAGATTTTTGTAAGGTCACTTAAGATAATGTCTTTGTAATCTTTGTAACATAGAAAAAATGTTAATAAAATTGGCATAACATGTAAAACCATCTGATCTTGATAAGTTAATTTGCAAAACTGACTTAATTTCAATGCAAATGTTATTATTTTCTACTGTCAATGTAAAAATACTTGCAAATGCAACTAAAATAAAAATCCAATATATCCACTGTTACTTGTAGTAGGTACTCAATTTTCAGAATTAGAAAGTATGAAATGTTACAATACCATCTTGGTAACATTTAATTGAGAAACACTTGGTTAAGATAATGAAATACTAAAGAATGCAAGTTTCTTTTCACTATTGTATAAATAATTCATTCGCTTAACAAGATTTTTAGCAAGTCTATTTTGTCTACGTTCAAACTTTTGCGTCGTGAACGGCACGTAGAACGTGTGTATGTAAATAAAATATAATAACTTCCGTCACGCACGACTCACTACACTCACTACAAAATTGCAACGTTTAAAATACCAAGACAGCGATTTTCTCGTAGAAAACTAATTAGGAATGCCCCATATTTAATCCCCTAACAGTCCACTGACCACTCTTTAAAGCAAAATAGCAGGTTCGTGTCATTGTGTGTATAAGATGATATAAATAGATAAACAGCAATCTGGGATTACCAAGAATATGTGGTCTTGGCGATATCATGACCGTATGGATACACTAGTGCCCCTTCTGGATTTAATCTAGGCGATAATGATATAATCCTAGTATTGGGGCTAATAACAAATTTGTTTTGTTTATCTTTCTTTGTTGTAGCCTTATTGTCGACTGTTGGAACTCATAATTGTTTTCCTTGTGTGTTAGTGTTTAGTTTGTTGATGCAATCATAATAGAAAATAAGGTTCCCGATTACATATTATATATTTAGATCAATTCATTCGTATTTCACGGGCCGTTGAAAGTCATTAAGCCTTGCTTTTAACACCTTACCTCATACTGATATGATTTTAAATCGGGTGATATAAAGTGTAGCACGATGAGATGAGGTATCTATGTTAAAGTTTCTAGGAAACACAGTAACCTAATTCGCTGCCACAACACCTCCCTCCGCCCTCTTTTAGCTTTGATAAAGTTTCTTCGGACTCACAAGCACACAATTCAATGTTTCATCCAATTTAGCATATTTTTTTATTTAATATAACTATAATTAAGACGCAATAAAAAAATGATTCCAATTATTTCAATTCTACGAATGAGTGATTGTTTGCCAAATAAGTTGGGAGTCATATTTGGCAAGCGTACATGCTATCAATCTGTAACTCTGTACTAAGATATGATTAATCTATATTTCATGCAAATTAAGACTTGCTTATATACAAGTACCGTTACTAACATATTATTACATAACTTTTTTATTATGAAGCGTAGATACTACATAAAATATAGTTTTATTTACTATGTGCTTTTAAATAATATCCGAATGAATATAAATATAACTAACAACTAATATTCTACGCCACAAAAATAAAAGATCACAAGTTGTGTTCGTTTACATTGCCTAAGGATATAATCAAACGATTATTTAAGTCAACCTAATGTAAGTGGTTGTTGCCGATCATGGAAACGTAAAATCAACAAAAAAGAATCCTGTGGGTCAGAATCCCGAGGACTATTGCTTTATTTGCTACCTCTAAGACTTAAGTAATCCATCTGCCTTACACAATTCAAAGAAGAATACAGCAGCTCGTAACACTACTGTTATACAGCAAAACCAAGTGAAGGACACTTACCTCGAGGTTGTCAAAGTCGACTTTGATGAGCCGCCTTTGTGGTTGTGTGTGAGGAGTGACGTCACCACCCCGTCGCGAGTCGCCACCTGCGCCCGCGCCGCTTGTTGCTGCAACAACCAAATGAAGACTATAAGGAATCTGTTACGCTAATATGTATTTATTTTAAACATGCTAAGCAATCACATTAAAGAGTGGTATAGAATTTCATTTTTAATTAGGTATATGTATAGTACTTAAACGGAAAAATGGTCTAATAATTTGAAGATATATAAAATAAGGTAGATAACTTTTAAATACCCCATAATCATTATAGCATAGAGACAGAGATTTTAATCAACAAAATCAATTGTTTGTAAGCCTTCATTAAGTTCTAGATTGACAATAATTAACATTTGATTGTTAATTGAAACTGGGGTGGATCTTAATTGTTCTTTCAATGAGTATTGCGACCTTTTCGATATCTAGTGTTGAAACCGTAATCACTAGTGCGCAGATAGGTAAATAGTAATTAATAGTCCCCTGAACTGATCGTATGTAGTAAGTAAATTAGTAGGCAAGTGTAAAGTCACATTTGACAAGTATTGTCCCATTTGACAAGTAGACATGCTAAAACCCCTAGTATAGTATAGGTACACTATGTACTCGTATGTAATGCGTGCGGGGTCAGGAATTTTGGAAACGCATTCTAGTTTATGATTCTTATCTTATCATTGAAGTTACAAGATAAATGAAAAATATTATGTACCCACATTTATTTTTCCGATTTGTTTCAATTACTTAAATTTATTTTAGATCAATTAAAAGTATTGTTCAAATAAACTCAACTCAATTACGTAATTATACCTATATTAAAGTTGTGAAAATGATAAGTGCGTAGTTAGTTACTTTAAGACCTTTAATAAAATAATATTAAGTAAACTTAGAAAGATTAGATTAAGAAAACACAAACTGTTAGAAGTTAGTTACGTGTAACAATAAACTGTATCAATCGTAGCTAAAGTTCTGTAATATTTTAGAGATTAGAATGAAATCTTTTACAGGTACAATATAGATAAGATATCAAACTATGGTGTAAGTCGTTAACAAACATAACACCTACCTACTACATAACGTTATAGCACCTAACTGCCCATGATACAACTGTGATGGCCTGACTAGCCGCAACAAGTACTTTTGCTTTATAAAAGCAATACTATATCTAATTTTAAAGGTGTCGGATTTGAGAGCTACCTACAAAATACCTTCCAAATTAGTTTCCAAGGGTCCTAAAGCAAGTAAATGCAAAATTGTACATATATTTATTAGTATGCTTTAAGGATTTATTAAAGATCTTTCACAAATAGAATTCTTTAAGATTTTCTCAATCTTAATAAACCCAATGGAGACCAATGTACAATATTATGTAGCTAGCATTGAGTGTGATTTACTGCGACTACTATAATCAATCTTATAGACAAATATTCATATCAGTGGTATATTTCAGTAGCCTCACAGACAACCGGATTAAAGTAAATACTGTTAAGTTGCCAAACCGGAATCCGGATAACATTCGGCCCGGAAGCTTAAAGCTCCATATTCTAAGTCGTGTTCGAGTTATCTAATAGGATGAAGCATAGCAGTAAGCACAAGATAATCCGTGAGGCTTTGATCAGATTAAAACATGAAAGAGATTTGGTGTCTGATATTTCTTTGTAATAAATCCCATTTAATTAAAATTGTTTAACTTGGGTAAATTGACTAAGAAGGCACATTCATTTGTGACTTATAACGGCATTTTTTTTTTTTAAATGAAATGCTATAAGTTTATACTATACTTACAACTACCTAACATAGTTCCAACTATATAAATGTAACTTTACGCACATAGAACCTTAAGTGTTAATTAATGATAATTATTGTTATACTATTGATTAATTTTACAATTTGTGTATGTATGTAATGTAGCGCATACTTATTATGTAAGCAATTTTGATATTTCAAGGCAAGGGAATGATCGAACCCCCATCGTTATGTATCATAAATGATTGTAGCAATTAATAGTTCATGATTTAAACGTCCTCGTTCCGTTTTTTCCTACCATTCCAAAAAGTATACATAATAGATATTGTTATTCGTATTTCTAGACCAGGGTTCGACAATTGAGAGACCGCAGTCCGGATCGAACCGCAATAAAAATAAAATTGAGACGATCTTCTTTCTTATACATTTTCAATTATACTATCGGTTCAAATCTGGTCCGATTTTATTTTACTGAACAGAAACATTTTCTTTATTTTCTGAAATCTGAATATCTGAACGCCACTTTAAATTCATTCCAGGACCCTAGACAGCACCGTAAAAAAATCGAGAAAATATTTATAAGTGGGAATTCCGCCGATTGCTTGATGTACAGCTTTTAAGTACATGTGTGGGTGAGCAAGATATTGTGTCCTCGAATTTAGGGCTATAATTTTTCAGCCTTTGGCCCCAATAATATTTTTGCTTGCGGTCGTTTTTTAACGTTAAATTTTTAACGTTCAAGCTATTGAAACATATCGACATACTGATTACTGACAGCGCAACAATTTTATAGGTACTGTAAGCCATAAATGCTTACATTAACAATTGCATAATACGTAAACCATTCTTGTCGACACAGGGTTCCCAACATACGGTCACAAAGCTTAAATAAATTTTCTAGTCAAAACAAAAAAGGATTATTATTACCTAACTAAACTTAAAACTGGTATAATGTGCAACATTTTTTCTTAATTCCAAACAGCATTTTAACCACAAAATAATAATGTTCAATGTTTTCTATCTACATTTTTTTATCCTAAATTATTAAATTTTAATTTAATAAACAATCAAAATCGAATTACTTTACTATATTACGAAAAAATAATATTTATTAACAATTTAAAAATCGAACGCGGCAACCATAGACAAATACATTTACTTTCACCGTCCTTACCGCGAAGGCCGCGCTGCATTCATCACTAAATGCCAGCGCTACAGATTATAGTATCAATAGGCCAGCTGACCGATATTGTGCAAGGGCTATGGGGATATACATTCCTCGGGACGATACGTTCTATTTTTAATGTATTGTTTTAACATTTGAGTTAAAGTAACCAATAACTTTCAGATTTTATTTATTCTAGGTACTTCTCTAAATTCTATGATCTTATACCAAATTGTAAGACGAGATATTTTAAAGAAGAACACTTACAAAGGTTTTTTTTTTACAAAAAAATATGCCAGGAATGTTACAAACATAGGTATGTAGTTACTTCTTTTATAAAGAAATTGTACTTAAATGGCGACTTTTTTCGTTTATCTTGCGTTTCTATATAATATTTTCAAATGCAATTTAATAATTAACGCAACTAAGTACCTAACTTCTCTTTTATTTAATATGTAGGTATGGTAAGTGACTTTTTGTTTAGACACGGATACGCGGCTGTGCAGAATCATGACATTTATGCATATTTTCTCACGCAAATCATTGCTTATTTCCCACTAACTCGACGATATCTAGCCACTTGTATTAACATACCTTTACTAATATTTATAATAGTAACTTCGAACTGAAAATTTACGATTTATTAAAATAATCTATTGTAAGTAGATCAAAACGTATCCAGTTAAACGGGCGACCTTTTCAATTATTTCTGTTAAGGACAACTACGCACTAACTGCATATAAATTGCTCGTAATGATCTAAAATGAAAAACTGAGTGCATGTTGTTAGTCGCATTGATCTTCAATAACCCTATCAATATAAAGTAATTACATACTTTACTAATGAAATTTAATCTAATTAATTTAGATAGGAACTCTATAAAGCATATAGATCTTTCCTAGAAAGGGAATTACTAAAAGGAAAACATATGAAAATGTACTACTGAAAGTGTATTTGGCTTCTTAAGGTTTTTTTTCTGGTAATAAAACATAGCATTACTATTAATATATCGCGTAAACAATTCAATTTATACAGTCTTGTGTAATCAAGAGCCATTGGTAATAAAAACTAAATTTTGTAAAAAGTAATTTCAAAGCCCTCTCAGTCCCAATTAATTGTATACTTTCCGCTATTATAATCCTACATAAGTAAGCAAATAAGACTCTTATTTTATCGACCAAGCAAGGCGACCAATTAATCAAACGAGTAACATTTACAAAGTGGCTACATAAACTTAGGCTATTAAGTGCTCGCGTTGAAAATTATTTAGACTATACGCAATACGGCAGTAAATAACTCTGTAGCGGTTGTTATGATTCGCTGATTAAACAAAACTGTCTAAAATGCTAGTTTACTTAACATAAGAACTTGTTTTGGTAGATATTTATTTAAATGCAAGTAGATGTTAAATCTATCAGGTTTAATTAAATTTGAAGGTATAAAAATAACAAACAAACGATATTTGGCGAAGACAAGCTTTCAATCCACCATATGAAAAGTGTAGAGTATTGAGACGGTACGGTAACCGAAAATTCACGTTTACTACCATACCCCTCGAGATACACAACAGCATCACTCTGCTGCTATAAAACAGAATAGCGTCGGTACCAACGCAAGTGAATATAAAGAATGTCCACTAACTTTACAGCAAATGGCAAAAATCCATAAGCAAAGTAGTAGGTAGAACCTTTCGTGGTTCGACTTCAACGACACAAGCGCCACACCTATTTCTACTTTATAGTGTAAAATGCATTATGTTTTGGTTTGAAGGCAAAGTTTTGTTCGTAAGGGAAAATATTTATCCGAGGCGGTCCAACTTAGCCTTCCGGAACTCAGTTAAAAGCTTTATCTTATCTGTGGTTAAATACATTAGTCCCTGAGTGTTACATAGTTAATAAATAATGAACTGCAAGCACTTTTCCTACAAAAAAGTAAAAAGAAAACCTCTGCAACACGGTGTTTTATAATAAGTTACACGAAACTGAAGCAATCTTGTCCTAAATGACCTCTATGTAAGACCATTAACAATGTATTTTGCTAAACTTTCCGATAAAGCGAATATATCACAACCTAATTAAAATCTTTACTTAGTTGCTATTCAAGTAGACTTCATTAGTTGATAAGCAACATAGTCAGTGTTCCGTTTCACCGGACATTTTGCCAATCACGCTAGCCTATTAGCGTAGTGTCGGTATATTTAGGTCTAGAATCTAGATAAGCCTATGTCTAGATTACCCGCATCTCCGGTATGAAGGTGACAGAGGTTTATCTCTACGTATGATTTATGTAAGATCTGTTTAGATCAGTCATAATATAAATTATGCGAATCATTGTGTTAATAGTTACTTTTAACTATGAAATATGTAGAGTTCCTGATATTTTATATATTTTTACACTCCAGAATTACATTGTACCAGTAATAACGGCGCACTAAAAACATTCATATGCGATGAATAGATATCCTGATTTGTATGGGAAGTTGATTCCAGATACAAAGAAAAAAATGAAAGGGTAGTGAAAACTTTAAGATCTGTTACAAATGGAGTCTCGGTAGTGTTTTGTTTGTATCTAGGTACATATTTTAAAATGTTTCAGTACTTGTATAAAAGATTCATTTGAAAGACCGCATCGTTGACTATTCAAAAGGACAGATAAAAAGGCGCGTATCTACTGCACAGACTATAAATATTGTACAGAGTATATAAAACACACCTAGAACAAAAAGGAGTCACAAAACATTCAGCTGCAGTAATAAAGCCAGCTATTCATGCCTAGATAAGCAGTGTATGGGTCTAATCTAGGCATTATTACCCGCAGTGCAGTTTTGAGCGTGACATACTTCTATGCCTGTGCATACGACACTCCTGAAAACTAGAACAACTCCCCAATGTACTACAATACCAAAGAAATACCGCCTAAGCAAGATGAGAAAAGTGTGATGAAGTCTGGTTTTAAAAAACTTAAAACTTATTCAAAACTAAGTCTGTTTAAGGGTAGCAGTTATTTCAGTTACTTGATATTTTAGAAAAAATGGATTTTATGCGAAACACGACCGTCGGGAGCCAGTTAAAATATTTCTTAAAGATATTAACGACAAAAAAAAGATACTTAAACAGCATATTAAAAAGTACTATCACCAAATATACCATCTACAAAGGTCAAACTATGTATTTCAGAACAAAACAAATATAATAACAAAATAATGAAGATTTCCTCCCGAGAGATAAACCCCATTACTTGCGCATCCTACGCAAGCTATAAATAAAAAGGTTTCAACAGTCCTCCACAGATAAAGAAAAATTACAGATAAAATGAAAGGGTTGTTTGCGCAGAATTTACTCCAAAACGTATTGTCTTATCTGTGGTAGACCGAAACAATGTTTTTTTATAGTCTACGAAAATAAGTCTTGGCTGTTTACAGCTCGCGATTGCTCGTACAGTAAATAAAAGTATAAAAATTACGTCACTTTATAAAAAATACAAAACCCGAATGCCCGTTCGAACATGATGGACGATTAGTACGCACGGAAAATGGCGGCACAAAAAATTTGAAAAATGAACCGTCGTTTATAAAAATCATTGTTACGCACGTTTTGTACTGATGGGAGCCAGAATATTAGAGCTGTGTGGCTATTTTCACTGTGGAAATTTAAGGATAACTGACGCAAATGAAATTGAACTCTGACATTTACTATGACGTGAAACACGCGACAGATGTTTAATCGTGTTACATAACGGGACCTTTACGGCGAAACAAAGGTTTTGTACATGAATAGACTCCACAGGATGATTAAATAGGTACTTATTATAAAATTTATGAATAAAAGCTTATAACATTTAAATAACGAATGATCACAGATGAATGAACACAGTCCATATTATGATGGTAAGTGTTTTTTTATTATATCTGTATGCACGCGCCTTAATTGAACCACAACGTTTATTACGGACGACAACGGCCTAAGAATTTAAATGTAAATGTTGATTAATGTAACTTGTGTATGTAATTAAGACTATGTAAATAAGACATTTTATTGCAATAGATATAAGTCCTACGTAATAAGAATAGATATGTAAGAGTAGGATAGCAATAGAGTGTAAGCATAGAATTGTAAGAGTAAGACAGGCTATGTTAGAAAGGGACGGCAATAGGACGCGGTTGCTGACTGAGCCTGCGCCTGTTGCGGTACCCAAAATAAGTACTTAAGCTCGCCTTTTTGTATGGAAAAATGTGTACGCCTCGGAATAAAAACAAGAAGAAAAGAACTGAAGATTCAAGTTGGAGTTTTATTTGAAAACCCATAATTTACATTGGTCCTTCGAGAAGCCGGATTTAAAGAAGACTCAAGATGAATACGCCGATCGCAATGAACACAAGGGGTCGTGTTCGCTCCGAATCGGGGTACAGCGAGTCAGAAGCAGCCCCGGGCGCTAAGGGTGCGCCAGGGCCATCGCTACACCGAATTTATGAAGATTCTCCGCAGTCGCCGTCGACGGTCGCAGGAAATTCCCAAGAAAAAAGGATGGAGCACTCTCCGCCAGAAGGGGCGAGAGAGACAGCACCAGCGACGTCAACGCGGACGTCCGTCATGGGGCCACCTGCACGACCAGCTAGCACGCCACCAAGGCGTGAAACTTCATCGCCGGTGCGGAGACCTACATCGCCGGTGCGGAGACCTACGTCGCCGGCACACACCGCTCGCAGTAACACTTCAAAGCGAAGCATCGACGCACGTATGAAGATGGCACAATACGAAGCGGAGAAAGAACTCGCGGCTATAGAAGAGAAGCGGCTACTTATGAAAGAAAAGCTAATCAAATCGAGATTAGCCGCCGAAATGACTGCAATCGAAGCCGAATCTGAATATGCGGCGAGCTCATGCAACGAAAGGGTACAAGACTGGGTGGATAGAAGCATGGAACAACCAACGGCGACGAAATACAGGGAAGAACCGGAAGACGTTCGCCCTCCCGTTAGTAAGCAACGGGGGGAGAACGCGAAATTCCAAGGCATTCAACGGCTAGCCGACACCTTAGAAAAACTAGTCGCCTCAAGACCGTTGCCCTCGCCAAACAGCGGAACTACCTATATTCACGGGAGCCGTCGCCGAGTGGCTACCGTATAAGGCCGCCATGGAAGATTCTACAAGACTCTTTAAGTTCTCTCCAACGGAAAATCTCCTTCGACTGCGAAACAGCCTGCGAGGGGAAGCGAGAGAAACCGTGCTGTCACAGCTATTCACCGCATCTAACCCAGATATCATCATGCGCACATTAGAGATGAAATATGGAAGACCGGAATTCATAATAGATCGGGCCATGGAAGAGCTCAAAAAGATCCCGAAATTAGGGAGCGCGAGCACCGATCTGTATGAGTTCGCGGTGAAGATTCAAAATATTGTCTATACGATAAAAAGTATAGATAGAAGAGGCTACCTACGAAACCCGCTACTCGTTCGAGACGTAATGGACAAACTGAGTCCTCATCTCATAAGCAAATGGGCGGAGTACGCAGCCAATAACGAAGCACGCATCATGGAAGATAATGAAATGATAGTACTCTCCGAGTTTTTAATGGCCGAAGCGGACCTTATGATAAGGTACACCCACACAACGAAGCGAAGCGTTCCGGTACCCGTCAGAAGAGAAGTAGCACCAAAGCGGGTTGCTACCAAGGGCGTATACACTGCGGGGGAAAGTCAACCGGAAGAAAGAAAATGCTTCATGTGTCCAACTGGGGGACACTACACTACTGAGTGCGATAAACTCAAAGCACTCGACGTCAACGAGCGATGGAAGTGGGCAAAGGACAACAAGATGTGCTTCAAATGCATGAAAAGGAAGCACAGCAGGTTCACATGCAAAGCCAAGGCCTGCGGAGTCCACGGATGTACCTACCAACATCACGCGCTACTACATAAAGAAAAAGTAACGGAGTCTACGACTACAGTGAGCACTCCGGACGACGGCAGGGAAGACGAAGCAGCCGCGCTAGTAATGAGCGTCACGACAAGGAGGTCGCCTATTACATCAGTACTGCTCAAAACCTGCGAGGTGAAACTCAGCGGTCCACGGGGGGAGGTAAATACGTACGCCCTCCTAGACGAAGGGTCTACTGTGACGCTAATAGACGAAGAATTAGCGAAGCAACTCACTAACGGCGGACCGAATCGACCTCTGAACATAAGGGGTATTAACGATCAGAGAAGGATCGACAGCGAAGCGGTCAAGGTTCGTGTCAAAGGGGTACACGAACAAGAAGCCTACTTAGTGACAGCCCGCACAGTAAAAGGACTACAGCTACATCACCAACGCGTACCGCACAACTTAGAACGGTACAAGCACCTGCGAGTTGTACAAGATAGCATCAGTAAGGGAGAAGCTCGACCTCGCATATTGATAGGTGCCGACAACTGGCATCTAATAATATCGCGACAGCTGCGCGCCGGCAAGAGAAATGAACCCGCCGCGTCGAGAACGAAGTTGGGATGGGTACTGCACGGGTCGGTACCCAGGAAATCGATTTATCAAGACCAGGCGGCCGTACTTCACATCTGCGCGAGCGACGTCCAACTACAGAAGCTCGTCGAGTCACATTTCGACGTGGACTCGCTTGGCGTATCGACTAAAGAAAAAATTAATAAGCATGAGAAGAGAGCCGACGACATTTTCGAAGCGACCGCCACAAGAAAGGACGGCCACTTCGAAGTGGGTCTGCCCTGGAAGATAGATAACCCCACGTTCCCAGATAGCTACGAGTCTGCCCTTAAGAGACTACACACGCTCGAGAAGAGGATGACTAAGGAGCCGGCGTTTAAAAAGGAATACGCGGCTCAGATCGCTAACCTTATACAAAAGGGTTACGCGGTGCAATGCGACGGCAGCGAAAGGGATAGCAACGTAAAATGGTTCCTGCCGCACTTCGCCGTCACCAATCACAACAAGCCGGGAAAAGTTAGAATGGTCTTCGACGCGGCGGCTAAGGTGAAGGGAGTCTGTCTCAATGACTTCCTACTAGAAGGACCCGACCTACTAGCTTCACTCACAAGAATATTGTTCGGGTTCAGAGAAAAGAGAATCGCCGTCACAGCGGACATCGAAGAAATGTTCCTTAGGGTTAAAATCAGACCCGAGGACCAACCGGCACAGATGTTTTTATGGAGGGACAAGCCTACGGACCCTCCGAGAAGATTTAAAATGGTCTCCATGATATTCGGAGCCAGCAGTTCGCCATACCTCGCTCACAGCGTAAGAAACCGCAACGCCGTCGACTATGAAAGTAAATACCCAGAGGCGGCCACGGCGGTCAAGGAGCGACACTACATGGACGATTACCTAGACAGTTTCCCATCTGAAGAGGAGGCTATTAAAATGGTGAACGAAGTTACCTACATCCATCAACAAGCGGACTTCAACTTAAGAAGATGGAACTCAAATAGCAAGAGAGTTTTAGCTAGCATACCCGAAGATAAGAAGTCTGAAAGCGCGAATGTAAAGTTAGCAGCACACCAGAAGGAAAAGACATTGGGGCTGCGCTGGGACCCGAGCTCCGACACCCTCACCTTCAACACTGACATCAAGAGGGTTCCCGATGAGGTCAGACTGCGGTTGAGAGCACCGACTAAACGCGAAACCCTAAGCGCGGTTATGTCGGTGTACGACCCACTGGGGCTTATCAGTCAATATACGATCGTCGGCAAGATGATATTACAACGCTTGTGGCTCAAGAAGGTTGATTGGGACCAGGAATTGCCATCTGAAGACGCTAACCTATTCGACGAGTGGATAAGGCGACTCCCAGATGTCTCAGCACTAGCAATACCGCGGTGCTATAGCTACAACGTAACGCCGGAAACTCACATCGAGTTACACGTGTTTGTCGACGCAAGCGAGCAAGCCTACGCTACGGTGGCCTACTGGAGGATCGCACACGGCGATCACATAGAAACAATACAAGTAATGGCCAAGGCGAAGGTGGCTCCACTGAAGTTACTAACCATTCCGAGACTGGAGCTCCAAGCTGCGTTAATCGGGGCACGAATGGCTAACACTATAGTCAGGGAGCACAGCTGTTGGAAACCCAAACGAGTCATATACTGGAGTGACTCCCGCACCGTCCTTCAGTGGATAAGAAACGAGACGAAAAAATACACGCCGTTCGTCTCACATCGCCTAGCTGAGATCGCCGAGCTCACACATACAGAGGATTGGCGATGGGTGCCTACAACACTCAACGTAGCCGACGATGCGACCAGGCTTCAAACCGACGGGATCGACAGCCGGGACCGGTGGTTCACGGGACCGCAATTCCTACGAGCCACAGAAGAGCACTGGCCTACGGAGAACGGGGAAGGTGAAGAGACCGGGGAGACGTGTTACACCGTCTCAGAAGAGGACTCGGACCGCAACGACTCATTACCCGACATTAGAAGGTTCTCCAGTTACCTGAAGCTTATAAGGGCGACGGCACTTACTCAGCTATTCGTCGAGAAGCTTCGATCTAGAGACAAGACTCTACACTTAGAAGTGTCACACTTAGAAGCGGCCGAACGACGGTGGTTTCAACGCGCGCAGCGGGACTCCTTCAGCGAAGACTTAGCGCGGTTAAGTCACAACCAGCCGCTACAACGACACAGCAAATTTAAAAGGCTCGACGCAGTATTGAACGACGGGCTAATAACCGCAAGAGGCCGTATAGGTGCGCTCTATTCTACAACGCACTCTAATGAGCCGGTAATACTCGACGGGCAGCATCCCTTTACTCACCTGCTTGTCGAGCATTATCATCGCCGGGCGGGACACGCGAATAACGAACGAGTCGTCAACGAGCTCCGTCAACGATTCATCATACTGCGCTTGAGGCCTACAGTCAAGAAAGTAGCACGAGCGTGTCAATACTGTCGCGTGTACAAGGCGACTCCGACGACACCACCGAAAGGAGACCTACCTAAAGTGAGGTTGGACTCGGGGCACCGCGCCTTCACCTATTGTGGCGTGGACTATTTCGGGCCCCTAACGGTGACTATCGGACGAAGACACGAAAAGAGGTGGTGTGCACTATTTACCTGTCTCACCACAAGGGCCATTCATTTAGAGATCGTCCAGTCGCTCTCTACGGACTCAGCTGTTATGGCGCTGCGAAGGATGGCCGCCAGAAGGGGTTGGCCGCGCGTCATATACTCCGACAACGCCACTAACTTTAGAGGGGCCGACGTCGAACTGAGAAATACATACGGAGCATGGATCGCAGCACTACGGGACTACGGTCTGCAGTACAACACCGACTGGCGTTTCATACCGCCGGGGGCGCCACACATGGGAGGAGCCTGGGAGCGCTTAGTGCGTTCAGTAAAAACCGCACTAAGCACCACGCTCAAAGAAAAGTCGCCAAAAGAAGAGGTACTGCAGACGTTAATCACCGAGGCCGAGTACAGCGTGAACGCGCGACCGCTCACGCACGTCTCCGTGGACCCCGAGGACGAGGAAGCACTAACGCCGAATCACTTCCTCATCGGCTCATCGACGGGGCTACCGCGGACGGGGCCATGCACCGAGGCGGACCGCAGCACGTGGAGAAGGGCGCAGGCACTGGCGGACCAGTTCTGGCAGCGATGGCTGCGAGAGTACCTGCCTACGCTCATTCCGCGGGGGCCGTCCAACGCACAGGCGTCACAACTGCGGGAAGGCGATCTCGTAATTGTGGTCGACTACGCCTTACCCCGCAATACCTGGCCGAGAGGAGTCGTCGAGCGAGTTCACCCGGGACCTGATGGCATCGTCCGGTCTGCAGACGTCCGCACAAAGGGAGGTGTGTTCCAGAGGCCAGCGACGAAGCTTGCCGTCCTTCAGATGGAGGAGGCTTCGAAGAATCTACGCCGGGGGGAGAATATTACGGACGACAACGGCCTAAGAATTTAAATGTAAATGTTGATTAATGTAACTTGTGTATGTAATTAAGACTATGTAAATAAGACATTTTATTGCAATAGATATAAGTCCTACGTAATAAGAATAGATATGTAAGAGTAGGATAGCAATAGAGTGTAAGCATAGAATTGTAAGAGTAAGACAGGCTATGTTAGAAAGGGACGGCAATAGGACGCGGTTGCTGACTGAGCCTGCGCCTGTTGCGGTACCCAAAATAAGTACTTAAGCTCGCCTTTTTGTATGGAAAAATGTGTACGCCTCGGAATAAAAACAAGAAGAAAAGAACTGAAGATTCAAGTTGGAGTTTTATTTGAAAACCCATAATCTACAACGTTCAAGACTACAAAATTCCGAAAAATTATACTTTTATCATAGATTAGTAAAGATACTTCGCCGCCTTGAAATTGAATGAAGCCACAAACGGCTTATTACATGTTTAGAGAAAATTTATGAATAAATAACTAATACTGCGTAAATTACATAATAAATAAATAATTATATCAAATATTTTAGGGACATTTTAGCACGGAGACGTGGCAAAACATTTTTACGCAACTATTTCAATTCTCAAAACTGGGTACATTTTCTTGTTAGGAGTGAGTAATCTTTACTAATCTATGACTTTTATAAAATAATTATCGAACACGAGGCCCTATCTAAATATTTCCCTAATACACTTTCCGCGAAACAAAAGCAATGGGTAGGTTAATTTGAAAAGGCTTTATGATTTTATCATAATACTGTTGGTGAAATTGCTACCCTTTGACTAACTAGGATCAAAGGTAAAACAAAGGGTATTACTAATTTGAATATGTAAGTAACCTTTGAGAATGATTTACATTAAAATATGTACAATTTATTTACTAATTTGCGTTTTCTACTGTACACAACATCCTTAAGTAGAAATAAATAATTAATTGAAAATAAATAATAGAAATAAATAATTGAAGTAGAAATAAATAATTATCAAATTACGATATAAGTAGCTACTTGTATAATGTAATTCAAATTGCCAAGAGTATGTTAATTTATAAACATCAAAAAGCATCTAAAGTAAGATAAAAAAAACACGAGTAGAATAAATCGGGAACCCCATCGTATATTGACATCAAGAACTATATACCAATAGCAACCGACAAATAAAAGAAAATTTCTTTGTAAAACAGTGTACCATGACCCAAAACTGTAAAACAGCTGTGAAGTAGGTCGTGTCGTGCTTTTACTCCAAATACTCTGATGCAGACTCCATAGGCCAATTAGTGGAATGGCTGTTCCCACTACTTCTTAATTTAGGTGTATGTGAAAATTTACGCAATTTTTGAGATAACCTTGAGAACTTATACAAATAAGATTGATAAGTTTTTAACGATGTCAGTTCGTCTATAGGGTCTGGTCTTCTAGACGGTTGTACGATAATAAATACTGGCTTTTCATAAACACGTAATAGCAATCATACTAATGTTTGCGAAACTACTCCATAAGATGTTATACAAACACACCATGTTTTATATACTTACATGCATGATTACAATTATTCCACAAAATAAATAATAGTTAAAAAAAAAAACTAAAAAATACGCTTTTATAAAAAATTCGACCAAAAAATGAAAAATAAATAATAGTTTAAAAAAACTAAAAAAATACACTTTTTATAGAAAATCCAACTAAAAAATAGAAAATATATTTTTTTTTTAATTTGAATTAAGAATAGTGTAAATAAGATAAAAATATTTTTTATTGTAAAAAAAGCGT
Organism: Epargyreus clarus clarus; assembly: GCA_014595695.2. Lineage (NCBI taxonomy): Eukaryota > Metazoa > Arthropoda > Insecta > Lepidoptera > Hesperiidae > Epargyreus > Epargyreus clarus. The sequence continues at coordinate 2,507,370 of JACTTY020000022.1, read as the reverse complement.
GGGGTGCATGGTGTCAATAGTTATAAATATTTTATTGATAGATATTGAGTAGAAGGATTATCATTTTGATAATATCTTAAAAAGCACCCCACGCTTTTTTTACAATAAAAAATATTTTTATCTTATTTACACTATTCTTAATTCAAATTTAAAAAAAATATATTTTCTATTTTTTAGTTGGATTTTCTATAAAAAGTGTATTTTTTTAGTTTTTTTAAACTATTATTTATTTTTCATTTTTTGGTCGAATTTTTTATAAAAGCGTATTTTTTAGTTTTTTTTTTTAACTATTATTTATTTTTCATTTTTTAATGATTATTTTAGCGATTAGTTTAACGATTATTACGTAGCGTATTATCAAGTTTATCTTTCGAATCAGCATCAGCACCTTTGCTTAGCAGTGCAAAAATGAATATTGGGTCATTGTTTAACACAGCTGTATGAAGTGGTGTTTTACATTGGTGTTTATTTTTATTGTTAACGTGAAAATCCCAGAGGAGTTGTTGAATGACATCCGAATTGCCAATGCTAACTGCTTTCTTTCATAATTTATATCATATCCCAGGTCCTCTATCTTGGATAAAAGTAATCACGGAAAAAGGATGATAGAGCATCTTTTAAAACAGGCGCTGATGGCAATACTCAAGAGAAAAACGGTCAACTGCTTTACATCTAGCCATTTCAAAAGGACGTCGTCCAATCATCGATTTAATATTACAGCATGATGATGTTAATATCAAAAATAATTCTAGAATTTCTTCCCTTTGTGTTGCTGCTGCCTGCAGAGATTTTAAAACTGTTAGTAGTTTAATTAATTTTACAGCTCGAGTTAATAATATAAATTGTGACTATGACGATGAGCTGAAATCATATATGCCTTTACATTTGGCAGCAAGAAATGGGAACAATGAAATAGTGGAAATCTTGTTAAAGGAAGGTGCAGATGTTGAAGTGCTGAATGAATAAGGATGATGAGACACCGCTTCATGATGCTATTATCAATGGACGCGTCGAAGTTGAGGTCAGGTCAGGTCAAGTCAGGTCAGGTCAGGTCAGGTCAGGTCAGGTCAGGTCAAGTCAGGTCAGGTCAGGTCAGGTCAGGTCAGGTCAGGTCAGGTCAGGTCAGGTCAAAATATTGAATTGTCATCGGTCCTTAATAAGTATGCCAAATTTCAAGTTAATCCGACGTTTTGAAGTGGGTTAAAATCATGTTCAAAGATTCCGTTACATACTAACATACCAACATACATACGTCTGAAGCTAATAAAAGCGTATTAATATGTATGAAACCACGAAACAAACATTTATATGTAAAGTTCCCAAAGCCCAATTTATTTAACTCGACAGTTTCAAAGTTTTAGCTAGAATTAACCGTCTTTAGGCAACTTCACGAAGTAGTCTTACGAAATGTTCTATTTATTCCCCCAGATACTTAACTTACTAAATTTTAATTAAACGTAAGAACTTAGCGAAAACGCTGTCTCGCTAGTTAAATATTCCTGTAAATCTCACTTACTAAGTGTGAAATGATTGAGAATTATACTAAGCACAGCTAGAAAGGCGTGCTTAACATAATTTTATCTTCAGTGTAGGCGGAGGATTACCTAAAAATAGATCTTAAAGGTCAGAACTTAGAAAAGCCCTTGTAAAAATATGTATAACGTTATTCAATCGCGAAAGATACCATTATTATTTTCAAACGGTGTTCATTATAGCAATTTTATGGGTATGGATTTGGTCCTAAATGTTAACCAATTAACATTAAAGAAAATAATGTATCGAATAAACATATGCCAACTGAAATGTAATTACCCATACTGATATTTCTTAAGGTCAGCTTTTCCGGCTTTTAAACGGAAGAAAAAACTTGTATACGAGTATTTTTACCCGACTGTGGTAATGTTTTTCGAGCGTATGTATATGTGTAGTAATGTACGTATGTTTTTGTGTCATATATATATTGGCTCCCCCTATATCCCAATCGACTTGACCGATTTTAACATATAAGGTTTTTTTGGATAGTCTAATTTATGGGAGTGACATGGGCTTCATTACTAACCTTTTTAGTCACGTTATTTTTAAACGGTCGGGTTTTTTGTTTTTACAACATTACACTCGTAAATTTTTATGCTCGTATGTAACATGTCATCCACTCTTGGATTGTTTTTATTCTTCTTTAATGTTACGAAAATACAACTTACTACAGTAAAATTAATTGGAAAATTGCATAACTAATAAAGTTGTTACAGTTACATGGTCACATTTTTATGTATACTTTTATGTGTTTTAATTTAATTAGCTTCATATTTGTTTGAAATAATTGACGTAATCAATATTATTCATTACTATTTATGTATAAAGCGCAATGAATAAAATTTCTGCATTTATATCGATATAGCACTATGAAAACACTTAAATACCTTTCTTATAAATATATATAACTCAAAGGTGATTGACTGACATAGTGATCTATCAACGCACAGCCCAAACCACTGGACGGATCGGGCTAAAATTTGGCATGCAGGTAGATGTTATGACGGAGGCATCCGCTAAGAAAGGATTGTGATCAATTCTACCCCCAAGGGGATAAAATAGGGGATGAAAATATTACTTCTTGAAAATATTACTAACGGCGGCTAAGAGCATGAAGTTCCGCATACGTGTGATAAAATAATCAGTTAAAGCTAGCATCGGTCAGTAATTAATTAGCATTGCAGAATCTATACAAGTTTTACCGCGTAATAGTATCTTCATGTCAATAAACATTGTAAAGTTACCATGTTATACAAATCGTAAACTGCTTTGAAATATTACAATTAAGCAACGTCTCGCCGTCTACTTATGAGTCATGCCGTAGTCTATGGGGTCGATGGAAACGTCTGCCATGGAAGTTTAACTACTCATACGTTAAAAGTAATTTCCGCAAACGGGGGTTATACAAAGGGGTTGATATAGTTCATAATCACAGCTGTTTGAACAAGTGCGTTGACCGGCGCGTCTCCGAATGAGTCATTTGCAGGGGATGCTATAGAATCGATGGTTCCTCTACCCCCATGGAAATTTATCATAGAGGAGATTACAGATGGTTTTTTTAGCAAACTTAGGTATTGAGTTACTCCTTCCTAAATAAAAATATGTGTTAATGTTTCTTGTACTTTAATTTTCGCAGCATTAAACGTTACATCTACAGTGTGAACCCTGCAGAAAAATTAATAAAAGAATTTATACTGGCACTAACGTAAAAGAGCATAACCACAAAAACATTACATGACATTGCCGTGGCAACGCTCCCCCAGTACGCCTTGTCTTGCGCGACGTCCAATGCTGGCTCTTCAGGACTTCTCACCGGCTCCACAAGACCGGACACCGGCCTTGTACCCAGCAGCAGAGCTGCTGGTGATACCCTTGAGCGACGCAGTTTGACTGATTTTACTCCTTAGTAGAACACGACACTCACGCAATGTATTTCAAACTTGGAATGTATTTGAATTCTCTCTCGTTCGTTCTCTTTAGCCCGGAGTACGAGCGCGGGAAACTTTGCACAGATAAAAATAATTCTATACGTGACTCGTAAGATTCGTGTACGCTATTGTTTACAGTAAACCACTACTGCAATGTCGCGTTTCTTGCATAGAAATGTGATCGCGTAATTAAATTAACTCGATTTATAGAACGCGACTTAAACTATCACCCTAACTAACGATATTATTAGGATTTAAACGTTAACTATTAATTATTTTACAATTATAAAGGTTTAACCCACTTTCGTAGCAATGTGTATGCAGTAGTAAATCACAATATTATGGAACAACCAAACGCATACGATCGCACTGCGGCACTGCAACATTCGTAAACTTATTTTTTCTATTCATACACAAAAATTGTCACTGAAACTTCCCACGGAACCACAGAAAATATTGATTGAAACGATAAAAAACACTAAATTTCGGGATGCGATTGGCATGTAAATATACGCGCGTGTTTAACTTGTGGCGATCGTCGCCATATTGAATGTTGGGGGCTACCCCAGATATCGCATGCGCGCTAGCCCTCACGGGGTATACCACCTAACTACGACACCAATTGTTTATAAGCTATCCATTGCGTGGTTGCCACGGCGATTTACTCTCAACCGCGAACAAAGGACGCGTTGAATACATAGCATGATGCTGTAACATTCTTGGTGTCGTGGGCGGGAATCGGGCTGAGACTGACGTCATAAATCAACCCTAATAGATAGCTGCAAGTTATTCACAGACCTACGTCAATGTCAGGCACTTTCTTAAGGGAAAATTTGTTACAAACGTTACAGACAATGTTATCAGTTACACATTATAATATCTAACGCGTATATACATGGATAAATAATAATAGACATTAAATAATAGACAGATTATGGATGAAACAAAACAATGTTTTCTTTTGTTTTTGCTTGTTTAAATTTCAGTAATATTAGTTTGCAAAAACAAGTCTACTTCAATTTCATACCTATAAAAAACCTCCGTATGATCTTTAATATGTATTAATTGTATTGATCTATCTTCCTTTCCTTAAATATAGAACTATTAGATATATGATTTTATAAATTATAAGAACCTTGAATTGACGTCGACGCCTTACAATTATTATTCGCTAGTGAAATATTTAATTCTTAGCAATTTAACTAAACCAAATCTCATTTAGCGACCCGCGAATCTGCGCAATTCCTTCTTTTGAATATAAAATCTATTTGTTAAACCGCTCCGAGCTCCTTTAACAATATCAAAGTCGAGAGCAATGCTATGAAATATCTGATTTCCATTGGGAATAATATTAAAACATTTCTCAAAATGTATTTCAATATGATTTTGCGTTCTTCTTTTATTAGATTTTAGATTGTCTGGCGTTATTGGAGCCATATTTGCGCATATGTAACGCGTTATAATTCTAAGCGAAATAGATTAAAATAGTCATTCATATAAATGTTTTTTTTTTTGTGTTAAATCAATTAAATGTCACCACCCCTACTATGTACTACTATGTAACGAACCACCACTTTGTAAGATGTTTCATTCATGAAAAAGCGGTGAATGGACAATAGGAACATTCAAACCCACTAAATCCTGAACACAAAAACATTCACCATTTGGATAATATCGCTAAGAACATAATTGAAATGGGAACTTCCCTCAGGAACCCTTAGCATGACGGGCCGTGGATTGTTTATGTCCTAAAACTTTGCGGTCACGTGTCTAGACAGACAATCTTGAGGCTAGCCACGTGAATTATAAGACTATTTTAAGACATCGCCATAAAAGCAAATACTTCTTCAGGACACTGATATAATTAAAAAACTGTCAACAAAGTATAGAAAAGTTAATTTATTAAAAAAGTTTGGGTCCCAACGGCAGTTCCGTTACCTAAATTTGTTCTTCATTGCAGCAGTAAATACCTACTCGTAAATACCTTCGCGGCAATGTTCCTGTGGTTTCAATTACGCAAATTTTCTTACGTAAGCTATTAGAACTTAGTCCATAAAAGTAACTATGTATCTGTGATTGAAGTAAATGCAAGTCCTCCTTTTGGGATGAAAAATTAATCACGAATGACCATGTAAGTAAACAGTTATATCTAGATGAACCTAATACATGCCCGTCATGCCGTTACACAAAACATCACCACATCTAACTATTAGGCAACTAGAAATATAAATATTATCTCATTTACGACACATACCGTAATTATTGCAAAACAATTAACATTCGTGCTTCTAATCCATATAGATAACCCAACAATTACATTTCACAACCGCATTGTTCATATTTCTCGCAATAATACACGGATACATGAGAAATCTTTTGATCTCGAGGAAGCTGGTGATCTCGCAAAAAGATGGCGCAAGCTTCTCATGCTCGTTACAGTAACAGCTGATTGCAGCGAAAGTGATTATGGCAATTCGTATTACATTGAACAAACACAGCTTGTTTTGATTACACTGTGCATACTAGCGATCTGTTGTAAGTTCTTTCCATTAGCGGTGTGTTCAGAGGTCTTCCTTGTGTGCCCTCTTAAAAGTATATTTCGTATGATGCAAAACGATCTTTACTTTCCTACACTGAGGACTACAAAGTAAAAATATTTATTGGCTTTATTTCTTTTAATAACCGCTCCTTCGTCAAGTGTAGATACTTGACCAAAGTACAAAGATATATCATCACGGATGTGTCGCGGGCCTTTCCATTACGTCAACGATGACGTTAAGATGTAACCGATAAAAAACGTTAGGTGCATTCACACATCAGACCTGTTACTTTACATAAGCTTATAATATTACATATTTTTAAAAAAAGTTTGTCAGCTTTTTTTACAACATAAGAGAAGCAGACGAGCATGCAGTCATGCTCCTTATATTAACGTAAGTGGCTACTGCCGCCCATGGACATATGCAATCAACCCCAGATAAAAGCTGGAATGCCTCGGAAAATTATGTCTACCTTACCACACCCTCCAAACCAAAACACAGCAACACTTAACACTGTTGATATAAGGCGGAAATGTATGGCGGTGGTGCCGCCGGAGTCGATCCACAAAGGGTTCTACTACCTTTAGCCCTGATAAAAGACCGGAAATAAAAGTATTACTCTTCGTAATCACCTACTGCAGATAGACTTCTACTCACTGCAGATACACTTAAGACTAAAGAAAGAAAATCGACTAGTATTATTATGTTTTATTACCGGAACAGATACTTTTCCTGGACATTGATGGCAACCAGCCAAATACTTGTAGGCTTGAATCTTTAATTGAAAATCTATTTATTTAACACTACTTCGGGCAGAACATACCACTTACATTTGATTAGGTGATTTGTGCGCATTCCTTTATTAGATAACATGAAGACTACAGCGCCAATAACATTTTTAGAAAGTTAACTAATTACATTCATTAAAATTTTCGTCGCAATTTAAAACTAGTAAGTATACAAAGGTGTACGTTTTGATATTTTTGAGTATTTTGTTTATGAATTTTCAGTGCAATTAAATATTTTTATATGGCTTTAGAAATGGGTACTTGCCCGGACTGTCTGATTCATCATTACTTAGTCTAATTTACTGAAGCCAAAAGCTATGACGTAGGGACTCCTCAAGGATGGATTTTTAATAATTCACCCTAAAAGGGTGATAGGGGTTGAAAGTTTGTAATGTATATGACTAAACAACTTCTTAAACTACAACAACTATACCTACTTTTAATTTACGAGTTATGGAAGATGCAACACATAAAGAAGCAAATAGTTTCCCGAATAACCGGTCTTAGGAAAACTTATAAAGATATTAATAAATTACATTTTATTAATAATAAAAAATAAGAATCCATTAAATATGTTCCGTGAGAACGTTCAGCCTTGCAACTTGGCATTTCTGACTTCGGTGATTGCAAACTTGTTATTGGTCATTAAAGTATAAAAAGCTGCGAACATAAAGCAATGGTATAGGCCTGTAGCCGCCATTACTGACGATTAGTGTTCTTGAGCATTATATGTTCGAGCACGGTCATGATTATTTAACAGTTTACACGATTTTTGCGTTACATTCAAATAATTAGTGTGCATTAAGAGTAATTTCATACTTAACAAAGGGGTAATATTTGCTAAATAATTACAAAACAAAACGAAAAGTGGAATCAACATTACAAAAATATAAAAAGGAGGAGAACCTTGAGAAACCTTTGAAACTGCGTTAAAGTTCTCAGTCTATGGAATCACATTAATTAACATAATGATGTTTATAGCACCTCTAGTGTTGATCACTAGATTAATTAGTTTTATACTGAAAAAAAAAAGCATCTTCATCTCCGATGATGACTTTTAGTAAAGCCTTGATCATTCATATTGAGGTAGTCTTAAAATACAAAGCGTCTAAAATATAAAAAGGAAAAAAGTCAAGAATAGAAGAAACTCCAGTTATCAGATGTAACGCTCGAATTAAATGAAGTAACACTGTTACTTTCAACATAACAACTATATTCAACTTCGACAATAAGAAGTACGAAATTCAAAAAGAAACAGTTGAATGCAAAGCACAAAGATTTGAACGTGACTTGCACTCGAACTAGCGCAAGTAAAGGGTCTAGAATGTAACCTTGGCATAATCCTGGCTCCGTTAAGACACGTTAAGATATAACAGAGGAGATAATTACCGACATTCACGACGCCGTGTTTGAAATTCAAAACGGAATTTGACATTCTAAAATATTCTCTTTGTTGTCATAGATATGTTAGGCGAAGTGCATCTTAAAGACATGGCAAAATAAAATTAAAGATAAACAAAATTAAAAATACTAATTGGAACTTAAGGATAAGCTGTTTATTATTACTCCATTAAATACAATAAGTGGAGGATAGTAGACTTCGCATTAAACACCTATAGAAAACTATTTTAAAAATAGTAAGAGATTTTTCATATAAATCAAATGACAATGAATTCCTTCAAATTGAAGGAGAACCATGCCCAGTGCCCGAGGGACTAATCATTTTGCAGCTAAAGCCAGGTCCGGATTTAGAGGTCTAGAGGCCTTGGGGCAACAAAGGAGTGGAGGTCCCCTGGCCCCAAATTGTTTCCGAATAAAATTAACAATTTTTTCAGTTGAGTTTTTCAATAAATATTTTATTGTGAAACGCAGGTAAGATTCTTCTAGTATTCACGTTTGTACAAAGTACTGTAGATAAATGTAAAACAGCGAAAACAAGTAATTAATTAAAAAATCAAAAAACCCGACTGCACTATAAAAGCTGAAGTAGAATTTCCAAAAACGGTGAAATAGGCGTTTTATTATTTTTATCCAGAAAGCCAAATACAAAGTTTCATAGTAGGTATCTGCTTCAAAATCAAAAGATGTTCAAACAATATTATCCTATTTTATCGTTGTAGTGCTCATTTACGCTATATAAAGAAACTATGAGTAAAATTCCAGCACTATAAATTTCAGCGGCTTCCCTTTGCGTTGATCTTTATCACAGCAACACTACTCATCTAGTCAACTCGATGAGTTATATAAATGTATATATTATATAATGTATGTGTAATATCTTTTAAGTTCCTTTATTTTGATATCCTACTCGATAGGTTTGGTTAACTGTATTAAAACGTGTTACTATTTCGCAAAAACAATCCACCATTTACGCTCCATAAAATATATAACTTCAGTAATTCTAAGTTCAGGTCATTATTTTACCTCGTAATGGGTAGAATTTCATTATTTTTATCCACCAAGCCAAATACAAAATTTCATACTGTTTGCTTCAAAATTGACGATTGTTTAAATGAACTTTTAACCCTTATTTTACCCTCTACGGGGTTAATTTTTCGGATGGGGATAAATAGGTGGATCCTTGTTCCTATCCAGAAAGCCAAATTCAATTTTTTTTAGTAGTTGTTACAAAATTAAAGGATTTCAAAAAAACTGTTGTCCCCTATTTTACCCTCTTAGGGGTAGAATTTAAAAAAGGCCTTTCTTAGTACTTATTTACGCTACATAGCGAACTTTTGTGCAAAATTTCATAACTCTAAGTTGAGCGGTTTTGGCTGTACTTCGATTTCTGAAAAATGAAAAAGTCGTTTAGTTAGTCAGTCAGTGAGTCACCTTGATGTTTTATATACATACGAATATGTTTTTATAATCTCCGTTTAATTTCCTTTTATTTGATATCCTACTCGATAGGTTCGGTTAACTTTTTTTTTGAAATGTGTTAGTATTTCGCGCCAAAAAAACGCCATTTTGAAGTTTTTTTTCTAACACCTATCTAAGGACACTCGGGTCATTGAGACAAATATAATGACATCTTAATTGTCGACATTCATCCAGCAGTTTGTTAGATCGGATCAAATAAAGAAAGACAAATATACAAGATACGCGCGAAAAACATAACCCTTCCTTGGCAGTCGGGTAAAAATATCAAAGGAAAAGATAATGTTTTTTTACTAGTGTTTACTAGTAGGAATTAAAAAAAAATCCGACGTCTCTATTGTGGGGGCCACTCTTTTGTGGAGGCCCCGGGGCCGCCCCGGTTGCCCTCCCTTAAATCCGGCCTGGGCTAAAGCGTATAACTTCGAAAACTCAGATATTGATGAACAGAGTACCTAGACGCAAAATTACTTTGACTTTGACTGTCCCAATTCTATGTATAAATTATTATTATTTGAGATAGCAATACACAGACTGCTGACATTCAATTAATTTATTCATAAGTAATTTACCGAAGTAATGAGGAGAAAAACCCAATTTAGCATCAGAATTTTGTTTTATAATTACTTTTTCTAATTAATTAGTATTAGGAGAAAGTTTTATGTGCAAGTACATATTTTGGAGATTTACACTTTCTCAAACTCTACTAATCCTATTGCTTTAACTTTTAAAATATGAACTCTGGGTTTGAATGTTTGTGTACTAATATTTTTATCTTTTATTTTGTATGATTTTTTGGAATTCTGAGTGTAGAAAGCCTTATTTTCCCCAAAAACAGCAGCATTTACCCGACATAACTCAACGCAGCCAATAGCCATAATAAGTGGTCGTTTGTGCCGATGACGGTCCACCGCATCATAATTCACAACGCTTATTTTAAGGCAATTCCAGCGACGCCACTGGCATATTGCCAATAAAAGACACCCTTGACCTGCGAAGCTTTTTGCCTGAATGAAGAAGCCAGCTTGGTTCGACCATGAAACCAAAGCACTGGCAGTTTCATATCTCAAGGCAACGTTACATACAATATATCAAGACAATGTGTACAATCCGTTCAGACATTCACTTTTCTTTGTTATCGCACAAGAGTAGATTCCGACGATAATATGGACACTTACGGCTGATTTTGTATTGCGATTGACATAAGATTTTTCGATACATCTGATCAAATATTTGCCGCAGTAAACGTTAAACCCGTTATTGTTATACATTTGAATATCGTAGAATTTAATAATACAACAGAAATGGAACTACGCATTTTTGACACAATGAAACCAGTGTAAACATTGAATATTTTTCCAAGAAGGCTTGTCTTAACTGTAATATCACGGTGATTACAATATTGGAGCGTGTAACTTTTTGTACAGCAGGCAGCCCAATGCCAAAATGTTAAGGTACATACAAATATAATAAAGCCAAAAAAAGATTTTTTGATCAAGCTTATGATGTTAATGTTTTTATAGATGGTGGAACTTTTCGTAAGTAGTACGATCATTTTCTTCCTTGAAGCAATTTATTTACCTTGTTTAAAGTTACAGGGCGACTTGACTCAGAGTCGCCAAGGAGAAAAATTGTAATTCAAGATGTGTCGTCAACAACTTGTAAATTTATACGAGCTGGAAAAGTAAATTATATTCGGAGTTGAATTTGGCCTTTTAAAGGTGTGATAAGCGTAGACGACTGGCAACACTCGCGTCAGCTGATCGTCCCGGTCCTTAATTAACATTAATTTAATATTTTAACTGATTAAAACAGTTTATTTATAATAATAAGTCGCAGTATATTTGTAAATAAGGTCAAGTAAATGTTAATTTTGTAAAATAACTAGAAATACAATTAAATTTCGTGTAAACATATCTGACGTATAACTGTGAGAATACGTTAGGTTATGTGTTTTTAAAATTACAGTGAAGTTAACAGTTAAAACGGATTGTCATTATAATAACTGGGTAAGTGTTCATTAACCATTAGTCATTTATCTGTTTTGTAACGAAACAGACATAATTTGACGAGTTTGTAGATTGATTACTTGCCCGGCATAACCTCTCTCGCTGTCAGACTTACCGGAGCAATCTTTCATACTAAATATCAATACTAGCCTCGGTTTCACCTGTAAACCGAGTTAATTAGTTCATATAACGCAACGATGACGACCCGCAAGGCGTTCGCTAACCAGAAGGAGTCCCAGCTCCAGGTTGCGTTGCAGGAATTAAAGATTGCTAGGGACAGGTGTGATCAGCTGAATAACGAGAGAGATGATAACGAGCGGGAACTGTTGGAAATTCTAGATAAAAATAAATTGTTAAGAAGTGAATTAACCGATATTCACTTACAGTATAGTACTGTATGTGAAGAGCGGGATAAACTTGTAGGTATTGTTGAAGGGTTTAATAAATGTTGTGAGGACTATGAGGTAGCATTGAAAACCATATCCTCGTTAGAAAAACAATTGCATGAAGCCCACCAACAAATTATGAGGCTTGAATCAGTTACCCATAAGTCCGAGGAACAAAAAACCCAAAGCTTGTTCGATGAATTAATAAATTGTGACCATGTTTCTGTTACTGCTGCTTCTAGTAAGCCCAACACAAGTATCATAGATTTAACAGGCAATGATACAATATATTCTGCCTCTACGAAGGGGATTACTCGATGCAGCAAAAACAAGTTAAAAAAATATGTAAAAATCAATAGATATATACATAAAACCCAAACTTTGTTAAATACTCAAAAGAAATTCCTTAAAACTGTGCCAACCATAAAGAAGAGGTTGCACTTACTACAAGAGCTTAATACATGTACAATTGAATTAGAAAACAATAGATTAAAATATGAAGCTGAAACACAGACACTAAATTCCGAAATAACAAATTTAGAATCCTCACTGCAGATGATGACCTGCATGTATGAGAAAGCTCAGGCTTTGGTCGAGAGGCACTCTCAGGCTCTGACCGACCTCTTAGAATTAAATAAGTTTAATGCTGCCCGTTTGCAACTGTTGGAAAGTGATTTTTTGTCATGTGGTTGCAAATGTGTCAGCGAGTCACAGCCGGGGTGTGGGCTTTCACCTCCATCTTCTACACAAATAAAACCTCAGTCATCACTGTGTGTCAGCTCGAGTTCATTAAATGTAAACAACAGTTCCCTTAAATACAGAAATGATAATGTAATGATATACTGCGATGAAATTGGTAAGGACATGGGAAGTTTACTAAGTTCTCTCTCGGGACGATCAGTATTAAATAATTGTATGCCTAATGCATCTTTCCATGAGATTATGCATAATGTATGTAATACTGAATTAAAGAATAATACAAGCTTAGTTATCTTTATAGGAAATAGGGGAAATGTGAACAAAAAGCATTTATTACATTACTTGGATACTTTGTTAAAACTTAATTTAAAGGAAATTGTAATGTTTACATTCCCCTATAGTAAAAGTTTGCCAGTCGAAGAGAATGATATTAGATATAAGTTAAATATGACTTTGCACACTGCAATGTGCAATAATAATAAATTTCATTTGATTGATACTAACTCGTTTAGTATGAATTTTTATTTGACAGGGGATAATTACTATCTACCTAGATTTTATAAAAGACGGATAGCTGTTGTGCTAGAATTTTATTTTGACATTTCTGCCAAAAACTTGGCAACCAAACCTGCTTCTATTGAGCAGAATAATAATTTAAAATTATTGACATCCAATAATTTAAATTTGACATTGGAAAATTTAAATTAAATGATAGGACAACAGAGTGCACCTCTGGCAAATTATTTAATTTACAACCATTGTCAAATAGTAATTCATTTAATAACATTGACATATCAATAAATAATTATGTAAGTAATTCATATGAATATAATAATAATAAGCAAATTAAGAGACATATTTCAAATAAATGTCTTCATATGGGTAAACTTAGTAATAATAAAACTAGCAATAAAAAGTTTTCATCTCTAAAAATATTGCACCAGAATATCCAGGGTTTTTCAAGTAAGGAGCTGGAACTGGAGTTATTTTTAGAGAGTAACAATTATGATATAATTTGTTTAACAGAGCACTGGTTAAAACAAGGTGAAACACAAATAAACTATATAAATCACTTTATTGCTAGTTCGTTCAGCCGTGAGTCAGCTATCCATGGTGGCTCATTAATAATAACTCGTAAAGGTTTAAAATCAAGAGAACGCTTGGATATAGTGGGGCTCTCGGTTGAACGTGTTATTGAATTATCATGTGTCGAGCTGGATAGCCTTATTGTGGTTAGCGTGTATAGGCCCCCTAACATAGAAACATTTTCTAGATTTGAAGGTGTAATGGAAAATGTTTTGGATATTATTTGCAAATGTAAGAAATATGTTGTTGTTTGTGGTGATTTTAATGTGAATATTTTAGAAAACACCACATTGAAAGTAAAATTACTTTCTTTATTTAGATCATATAACTTAGAATATAGTTTTTTTGAGCCAACCAGGGTGACTTCATCCTCTGCTACTTGCATTGATAACATTTTCTGTAACTGCTCTGTAGTTGAAAAATCTATAATAAATCATATTAAATCTGATCACAAGGGGCAGTCTGTCCATATCCAATACAACATATCCAAGGAAGGGAACATAAAGTTTCTTCATAGACCAATTACAAGTCACCGTTTATTAAAATATAATAAAGTGCTACTAAATAAGTTGTCAGTTCTGAACCATAGCACTTGTGTTAATAATTTATATTCTGCATTTTTCTCCACAGTGCACACAGAGTTTAAAAAAATATTTTCTGAAGTTAGGTATGAAAAGAGTACTAGACTTAGTTTTTGTGAATGGGCTACTAAAGGTATTCGTCTAAGTAGAAGTAAACTTTTCGAGCTTTATAGTGAAAGAGAGAATAACTGTAGCCCTCACTTCAATGAATATGTTCGTAAATATTCTAAAATATTTAAATCAGTTTGTATGACAGCTAAATCTAAGTTCATACATAATAAAATAAAAAATGCTGATAATAAAATTAAAACAATTTGGAAAATAATTAATGCCGAAACACGAACTTGTAGATTAAGTATCAGTAAAGTATCTCTTACTACTGAACGTGGTCAGATTACCTCAGATAAAGAAATTGCACAAGAATTTGAAACTTTTTTCTCGAATATACCATTTAATACTACTAAATTTTTAAAATCATCCCCAATTAAAGCAGTGACCATCCTTAAAGAGAATTTAAGTCAGTGTCACATTAAATTTAAATTTAGACATATTTTAATTAATGACATATTAAAAGCTTTTAAAGAATTAACTGTTAAAAATACAGAGGACATTTGGGGAATGTCAGTAAAAGTTTGTACATCAATCATTAAAACTTTAGCTCCCTACTTAGTCACTATTTTTAATATGTGTGTTGATCAGGGCTGTTTCCCTGATTTAATGAAACATAGCAAAATAATTCCATTGTTTAAGGCAGGTGATACTAAAGATCCCAACAATTATAGACCCATCTCAGTACTGCCTGTTCTAAGTAAAATTTTTGAAAAGATCCTCTTACACCAAATGTTGCTTCATTTTAAACTAAATAATCTTTTACATCAAAAGCAATTTGGCTTTACTAAAGGCCGTTCTACCACAGATGCTGGTGTTCAATTGCTGCGACATATTTTTGATTGTTGGGAACAAGCACATGATGCTATAGGTATTTTTTGTGACTTGTCTAAAGCTTTTGATTGTGTTGATCATAAAACCTTATTGTTAAAATTACAATATTATGGTATTCAGGGAAATTCTCTAAAGTTGATAAATTCTTATTTAAACAATAGAGTCCAACGAGTGCAAGTAAATGGAGCATTATCAGCAGGTTCTAATATTAAAATAGGTGTACCTCAGGGCTCCATCCTAGGTCCGTTTCTATTTTTAGTTTATATAAATGATTTGCCAAATGTAGTAAAGGATTTATCTGAGGTTGTTTTGTTTGCTGATGACACTTCCTTGGTGTTTAGAGTAAAACGACAATCACAGGATATGAACGATATTAATGAAACTCTTTGTTGGATTCAGAACTGGTTTGATGCAAACAACCTACTCTTAAATTCTAATAAAACTAAATGTATTAAATTTATGCTACCAAATGTAAGGAGTACGGGGATGAATGTCGCTCTAAATGGTGAGACTTTGCAATTCGTCAATGAAACTGTTTTCTTGGGGATTACCATTGATTCTAAACTCCAGTGGGGTCCCCACATCTCTGCTTTGTCCAGCAGACTTAGTACTGCAGCTTTTGCAGTCAGAAGAATTAGACAGTTAACAGACATACCCACTGCCAGACTTGTCTATTTCAGTTACTTTCACAGCATTATGTCTTATGGCATTCTACTGTGGGGCAGTGCTGCTGACATAGACTCTATATTTACTATTCAAAAAAGAGCAATAAGGTCAATATATAGTCTGCGGCGTGGTGAGTCCCTAAGAGAACTGTTTCCCACTATTAATATATTGACGGTGCATAGTCAATACATTTATGAAAATATTATGTATGTAAGAAAACACACTGATATGTTTGAAAAAAATAGTAACCACCATAACTTTAATACCAGAAATAGAAATAAATTAGCAATTCCTAAACATAGATTATGTAAGGTGGCTAGATCTTTCGTGGGCAACTGTATTCGCTACTACAATAAAATACCCGACCACATTTTGAATCTCACAGAAAAAAAGTTTAAACATGTCGTTAAACTAACGCTATGTAAAAAAGCGTACTATAAAGTAAGTGATTATTTGACTGACAAAACGGTGTGGTCTGAATTAGCTCCAGCTCCACATGTACCATTACGTTAAGTTAACATTGTCAAAAACATTTTTTTTAAAAAGATGTGTGTTATGGAGTTTCTTTCGCCGCTTCTTCTCCATAACGAAACACCTTGTGAAGTGGTGGTAGTTGCTTTGACTTTCAAAAAGTGATCTGTAAAGAACCTATTTTGAATAAAAAATTTTGATTTGATTTGATTTGATTGATTTGACGGTAGCCAGTAGAAAAAAATCCAATTCAAGTGTGATTGTACACTTCTTATACATAATTGCTCGTTATGTTATAATACGACTCCTCTTAGTAATGTTATAATACGACAGATATGTATACATGAGGCTAATGAGACATTCCAACTTAGCTTTAGACAGCATCGAATCTGGGATTAATTTTAAACTAAACTCGCCTTCCGAGTTTGACAATAAGGGTTTATGAAATATAAAAAGTACTTATGATCGTCTCCTAATTTAAAAATAATTAATTACCCATTAACTACACAAAACTTAAATATTTCTCATGCGTCTATGAAAATAGATATTAACCAAAAAGATCCTCTTAGGAAATAGAACATCATTCTTCCTTCGCCGTCTTCGCATTAGACCGTTAGAGGCACGCGTGACCAACACTTCGCGTGCCTCACGCCTATAACTCACAATTTATTGTCTATTTATATTCTTGTCCGCTTGTCTGTCTATTCGGATGAAAGGTAAACGAGGTTAGGATTATTTATTTTATAGAGACTTGGAGTATAATTCGAGTATTATAATATATAGTACTAAGAAAATTTTACAGTCGATTGGCGACAACTCATGTGGTGAAGTGGTATATATGTCTGATTATATCACATATAAAAGACAAATAAATCGTCAGATGAATGTTCTGGGTCTAATACCTTCATCTATGTCCATATAAAGAAAGACCCAATATAAAAGCGTTTCTTTTTCAAATAAATAAATTAAATAATATTTGGTATAATTATACAATATTCAATTAATCATAATTATATAATTACATAAGTTTGAGCGTTGCTGTATTTTTATATTGAAATATTAACATAATAATATAATAGTGAGGTATTTATTTCCTACAAAAATTCACCATTATTAAATTCATAATTAATTTCCATTGTTCTGTAATACTAGTCGCAATTCACACGTACATAAAGTAGGTATAAAACTTCTTCCTTCTTCAAAAATATATGCTTAAACATTTTCCTTTCACAGAGACATTACTCTGATCTTCCTTCAAAAACAATCTTCTAATGAATATATTGAAATAGACGAAGTTTTAATTTCACCTGCCATAAATATTACAGCTAGCAACCATAAATTATGTATTATCAAGAATAACCGTGAGAAAAAACCTGAATTCAAGGCCAAATTACCCATCCAGCAATAACCCGGTTAGCTTTTAAAAGGAATCCAGTACAATGCCTTATGCGTCCATCGAAAACAAAAACTGAACCATCCAGATTCAGTGAATCTCCATCGCCTTAGTTGGCCAGGCTGCATCTTAAATGGTGGGTTCCAATAACATACCGGTTACGACTTTAGTTTAACTTACGACATATCTTTTGTTTATATAATTTCTTTACGGGAGAGCCAAACGGACATGCATTTCATGCTATTGAGTAGTAATTACTGCACACTTCAATAAAATCCAAACAAAACAGATGCATTGATACCTCAGGATAATTTAGCAGGTAAAACCATGACGCCACGAATATTGCTGCTATTGTATTGAATATTGGTGAATTGCTAAGACATCTATCGAAGTACTGTCGTTGACGTGAATTCCATGACTTCCATATTCAGACGCATGACAGTGTTGTTTTGTTAATAGTTTATATTTCAAAATGCATTCCTTTTCTCCGCAAGTAGTAGTCCTCGAAAGTAAAAACCTAGATTTCAGAATAACAGAAAGTATCCCATTAATACAGCTGATCTTAATTCGTGAGGAATCGCTGACCGCTAATGAAAACGCGGCCAAGCGACCGCAGCAGTCTGACTAATCGAATTATAAACGTACAATTCCAGTACACCGAATGTTTATAAATAATATCACTTCTGATGAAATTACCCACTGGAATCACGTAATGACCCGGAGCGAAGTGATTCTCAAGCAATGGCTGGAACTTGTACATCTCAGGTTTTTTTCTCTGTTTTGCCATCCATCCCGGATATACTCGTACCTAACTGTTGAACTTATCCGCATTGCGATGAGTTTACTAAATATAAATTAAACTTAATAATGTTTTTTTTTTGTATAGGTCAGATAAAAATTAAACATACTTCGTATCCATATTTTTGCTTTCTTACTATCTGCTTTCTTAGCTTTTATTTTAATGTTTAATTACGTGAGTGTAACATTCGACCTGATATTATTCCTTATTATAACTATTGAACTGATTTTGGCGTAATATTTTGTAACTAGTTTTAGCTGCATTTAGCAACGAAATTTTCATCTCAAATTCTTAAAGAACTATCGATCGGGTCTCTCTACGACAGGCTGATGAAAGAAGTATATTTTTATGAATAGTACCTGAGTCAGGTTAAAGTGATTTGTGATTGCATGTTGCTCAACATTGATCTCCCTTGCGCCATTATGACCGAGCATTCTGCACGCGAGGTGAAAAGTCAAGGATACTGCTATTTCGCCAGTTGCATCACTAACAATCTTCTTCGAGTCAAACTTGACAACTTAATTATAATATTATAGAGGAGCACACCTAATTATCTTAATTACTTTTCATTATACGAATTAGGAATATCAAGGAGTCACTGGATCCATGATCGTCGCATATGAACAATGAACATGTCGACGCTATGCAAACATTTTTGCAGAATTTAGAAATCCAGGATGCCAAGCGTAGCAAGAAAGTCTCATGATAAGGAAAGTGGTAAAATTATTCGTAGTTAATTAACATCTGCGGCATCACAACAATTTACTTTAAGGGGTAAAGCGCTACTGTATTACTATGAGCTTCATGTAATTCATGCATGAAAGGGGTCGTAGATAGGATGCCCAAGGATCTTTCAAATTCAAGTCTATTCCAGCACTAAACACTCAAATTGACTGACACAATAATCCTAAATTGAAACAGAGCAATCACTTATTATATATTATAAGATATTATGAAAGCTGAGAAGTGGAGAGACGCAAGAGTTTGCGGCTAACTGGCCGTTTTCTCGTAATATCAGGTGGCATTGAAGAAACCCAGTCACGCGCACCGGGACACGTGCGTACAACAGTAGTACAGTGGCAAATATACATTCACATGAAACTTTTACGAGTTTTGTTGCTACAAATGAGCATTCATGCCTTCCGTATCACTACTATTACGGAAATCTCGATTTTTGTGTGAAGATTCGTGCATTTCCTTTAGAATTGTGCATTATCACATGTCAACTTTAGGTTGGACTTGACGAGGAAGAGACGATTTGACAGTTACACTCCAAATTGAAGTTGAAGTTGCAAAGCACCACGAAGTGTATCTACCTAACACATAAGTAAGTAGTCATTGCATTCTGTGAACATTTTTTATGAACCTCACTCATATTCCAGTTCTACCTGAGCTCTACTCCCTGAGGACCGTATTACGATTGCATTTAAACTAGAACACAGCAACGCTTAAAACAGCCGTAATAAGGCAGAAACCTAGATTACTTTGCCTTAAACAATGCTTCAGAAGTAGGTTTACTTGGATTTTCAACACAACCATTGAAGATACAGTTTCTTAAATACGTTTGTTATATTGTTAGAGATAAGATGATAATATCAGGTTCCCATTGACGACACACTTATTCAGAACTTGCGTAACATTCTGGAAAGCATGTCACGAAGATTAGGTCTTCTACACGCAGGACAAATAAAATTTAAGATGTATACAAACGTAATTTCATTTATTAATGGGGGCTTTCAGGTAGATAGGCGAGGTAGCTAAGCAATGTGTTAAATTCATCAATAAGCTTTTTTCCAATAAGTTTCTAAAGGCACTCTAATAGTAAAGATACCATGCAGTCTGAATCACTAATAAAGTACCTATTGATTTTATTCCCGGTTCATAAAATATATATCTAATTTTAACGGAAGCAACATATACCAACTGGTTTTATAGAACGATATGAAATACCCAAAGGGAAATTCCGTTCACATGTTGTTTAGCAACTGGTAATATAGGTAGTATAGTATAAGATATAGTGTTGTTGTCTAGATGATGACAAATAGTAATTAGATTTGTAATCTACAATGAGGGTACGATCTGCCTTATAACAGCAGTGTAAACAATACATTTATAATCGATCTTAAGTGAAACAGCTTTCTTGCTTATGGGCAGTAATAGACATCCATACACGGCATTGGCCACTCAACAAATAATTACACTAGGCGGCTTTGTGCTTTGCTACTTACATTGGAAAAAATAACGTTAACTTAATAAGATCAACGAAATTAAGAGTCAGTTACAATTAGCGCAATCACTTTAATCGCTTTTCAAGAGAAATAATCTCAAGCAGTGGTTCCATTAGAGTAGCATTGTTTGCAAATAGCCTTATTGTATTATATTTTTCATAACAAACATAAACTTTAACACAACAACAAAGAGTCGGGTTTCTGTCACCCAACTGTTATGGTAGACTCGTGCGCCCCTTATCTAGATCGATCGTAATGCCTTATCAACGTAATCAGTTCGCTCTTACATCACACAAATCTGAAGTTTTATTCATCTGAAATAGATAATAAACGATAGCAGTTAACTGATGAAACGCAACATCTTTTTACAAATGATATTTTGTTGGTGTCTCATGAGCTGCTTTTGTCTTATAAACACCTTGTAAATTACACAAGAAATTAAAAAGTTATTAAAATGCAAGGAATTTCCTCATTTATTTTTTAAAAGACAGCACTAAAATTGTGTATCTTTTATTAAAACTTCGGTGTAGGAGATAAGTTAGGCAAAAATCAATAGTTTTAGTGACCAACAAGATGACACCTAGAATTGGCCTGTCTTATGGTGAGCCGTAAGCCTTATGATTGATAGGAACATCTCTGACCGGCGAATAACCTAAAGGCACATACTTTGATGTGCGACCGAGACCATCAATTAGAAAATAGAATCAAAAATAGGTTACGGACTTGAAAGTCACTTAGTTAAATGTGGGTATTTATAAGTATTTCAATTTAGTATAAAATACAAACAATGTACAAAAGTTACTAATTGATGAGACGTAAGAACTCATCGTTAAAGATAACAAAGTATAATGATGGTAAGACACTTAGATCCGCATATGTTCGCTAGAAAATAAAACATTTTCATTTATTTTAGACAAACACAAAATGCTAGAACGCAATAGTAGTGCGATAATAAAATCTGAAACGTGCACGATTTCCACAATACTTTCATTACGATGAAAAAGCAAAAAGATTGTACTAAGCGTATTTGTATTTATGACTGGAATTATCAAGGCCAAATAACGTTTTATATTTTTAATATTTATCCGGTTTTTAACAAAAGGCAACTAGCAAATAACAAAATACGTATTGTTTAAAAACGTTCGCTTCTCTTTGATGCATCAGTGATTATTACTATTGCAATATCCACGCATATAGTTCCGGGTTCGTTACCTGGTCAGACATCATCTGAATGAAAAATTATAATAAATCCTTTTATGGATCCTTGTGGCTGTATATTTGCCTTTGTTTTCATGACACGAATAAATTAAAGCATCGGTTACTTAATTTATTATTTACAATGTTATTTATAGATACGTTAAAATTACCGACCAATTACGTCCCTTATAATAATAAATTATTACTCTATTAAAATAATGACGTTATTAATCCAACGTATATCTTTTTTCCTTTTTATTTTAAATGTAATTAATTTTATGGTCAATATTTTTACAGCATTACTACTACTATGTTATGACTTATAAGGATATCGATTATAAAAATCAATAATGTAGGTACTTATATAAGGGTACGCTTATAAAATAACAAACTTCATTCAATATTACTTACGACTGATGTCCATAGCTAAAGTATTCGTTACACACACTCCCATCATTGAGGAAATCGTCACTTTACACCTTACAACACAATTTTATTATAACGCGAACCTTTCAGTTCTTGAAAAAGACTAAAAATAGTCTTTTGTCCCCATACACGGTTCACAACACGTATTCACGTGCAGAGTGACTTGACACTTAATCCAATTACACTATCTTAAGGGTTGAAGAAGCCGCACTATTCACTTTCTTTTAATTAAGTTAAAAGCATTTTAATTAAAAAAAATCGGAAACAATTGCAACCGAATGTGTGCCGCACTTGTTTGAAATAACGACACTTGAATAAGTGTACCCAATACTCAAGTGTTTTTAGAAACACGTACGCAACCGCGCAACGGTAATGTCGGCGACGGACTGCCAGCGAGATAGTGGTTACTGTAGTCTCGTGCAGCGGTTCTCAAACTACGGATCCCAAGCACGTTATTTACAAGCAAGATCACAACAATAAAATTTTAATGCAACATTCTGACTGACTATTGTCCATTTAAATGACGTAATGTCGTAAATTTATTGCATTTTTTCTATCAGAAATAGGCATAGAACAATGGGTATAGAAATGAACTTTTTGTAAGATGTTATAATTAGAATTTTGAAATATTTCGATAATTTTATTTTTTATCGTCTTGGGATCGTGCATGCTAAATAATAATTAAAATAGAAATATTGCTTTTAAGGTTAAGCTGCCATTTCAGTAACACCTTTTTAATCCGAGAAATTGGCAATATAATTACCGTATTTTTCAGTAAAACATTAAATTTAAAGATGTTGGTAATTTATTCAAGAAAAGTTATTGAACCTCAGACCGATAGACCAGTTTATGCAACGCGCGTTTTTCTTTATTTCTCACTTTCCGCGCCATTGTGGTCCACATCACAATTATTCAGCACAATACAGACCCGGCAGAGTTGAAATCACACGTTTTGAATACGTGCAAATTAAAAGCCGCAAAAAAAAAGAATAGCCAAGAAATGCTGGCCTACTGCGAAATGAAAAGTATTTAAAAAAAATATGCAAGTTATAATTATGTTGAGAAACAGTGGCATTAACATATTACCTTTGCTGTCACTTTACTGTGATATCACTTTACTTTATTTGTGTATATGAAGGTTATTGCATTTTCACGCTAATTTTTGAGCCCAAAACTAGGTATTATTTCAATACTGCCTTAATTCAGTGATATGTTTTACAGCCACTCATTATTCAGTCCACAATTCAATTTGAGGTAATCCACAACAGTATATTGCGACCACACGAGTAATTTTAAAATAAGTAACGGTTGTTGTAACGGTAAAGGAAAACGTCATCATAATAACTGCATGTCCGATATTTCCATGGGGTTTTAAAAAGTTTACGAAATCATGTTTTGTGATCTAAGTGATAAACCATCGTTAGTATAAGTAAACTAATTATCATTACCATTATTCTCATCAATTTTATATATTGCAACGATGATAATATTTAATAATGTATAGTCAAACAGAAACGTAAAAATTAAAATCATTAATCGAAACAACACAACATACTCCCAATTCAAGTACTTACTTTTAAAACAGAAAAATCGTTTTAAACATCAATTGATATTAAGAAACAATAAGATAAATCCGTCTTAGACAGTAGCGATTACATAAATCCGCTGACGATGCTCGAATCCAACTACGCAAGTTCCCAAGTTCAGATCGATACTCAGGTCTCGCTGTGACCTAGACATCTGGGAGTCGGGAAATATCTCTTACGTAACGAACAGTGGCCACTTTAGACAACTTTCGCTTACGAAATCTTACTTAACAATTGAAGTGAAATTTAAGATTATACAAATATCTATTCGTATAAATATTTTAATTTTAATTTTGTAATTGTATAAAATTAAAATTATAACAAATTCTTTTACACATAAAATTACAATAACATTTTAAATTAGCATCTTCGAAGATAGTAAACAGCAGATTCAATTTTTTATACAAATTTAGAAACATAGAATATTTGATTGATTGATTGATTTGAGTTCCGATTTGAAATTAAAGTAAGGCAGAGACTTATAGAACGCGTTGTAACTTAGTACTCAATTATTCTTAGCACTCATCTGTGCTCGGCCTTAGGCATAGGCCAATTGCTAATCAGAATCATTACAGATGTCTATGGACGGCAATCACCCCTTAAGCCCTTAAAATCAAATCTAAAAAGCAATGGTAAATCGAAATGCGGAAGTGGACAATACAATTACAAGAGTTATTACAATGCCCCAAATTGTAATAATATATCACGACAGCGCCAAGGGCACTGGGAATCTAGCCAAATACCTAAGGATCAGTACAACCATGAATATCGTTATGAATAATAGCACATGGGCCAATATACATAGATAAGTTATTTTCGGGTTCCGTCCGAATAAAAGAACAAAATATGTAACCCTTATAGGATCACTCGTGTGTCTGTCCGTCCGTTTTTCACAACGAATTTGTTTTACGTGCATCTGATAAAAATATGAATTGTATTTTTAACTTTATCTCAATTAGAAGAATCTCAATTTGAAGGTGGTAGAACCCTTTGTGATTCGACTCCGGCGGCACCACCGCCGCACCTATTTCTACCTAATAACAGCAGTGTTAGGCGCTGCTGTGTTCCGGTTTGAAGGGTGTGGTAAGGGAGACAGAGTTTTTCGAGGCGTTCCAGTTTAGTCCTCAGGGATAGCGGCGCATCTGTGGCCGACCTCAGATGGGAATATCTAATCCTATCTGGGGTTGATTACAGATGTCCATGGGCGGCAGTAGCCACTCACCATCAGGTGGAATGCATGCTCCTATATCGTCTGCTACTCCTATATCATTAAAAAACTACGGATGTGTAAGATGAATAAGATCGAATTGGCGACATAAAAAGTTTTAAGTCCGATCCCTACTTATATAAATTTAAAAATTACAAAAGGACATCAGTTTAACGTTTTTGTCTGTATATTTAAGCCATCGCAGCATAGAGAACATTACTTAAGGGATATGAATTTAGAAAGCGTCTATCTATTATTCGTATTCCCATCACAATAACAGCAAATACTGCCAATATTACAAGTCGTAAGTGCCCTAAATTATTAATATCGAGTTCTCGAGTGTACACTCCGGGATAGACAAATAACCGACATTGCGTAACATGCCAACCTCAGTCGTGACTCGTGGGACATTATGATAAATAACGGCTTTGAGTATGCCGCTGGCTGTAACCTACTTCTGAACTTAGTGAATATACTAATAGGATATTAGCCTGGTTTTACCCATGTACTAAGAATATGTCTGCAGAAGCATATATTATTACACAAATAAATTTGATTTGAGTTTTATTTGAAGATAAGCGCCTACAATAATCTTGTGCTTCCAAACAAAGGGTCTTAACTTACATTTCAAGAAAAGTGTCAAAATTTTATATAAACATTTTTCCGGACTAACACTTAAATATTAGGTAATATGTATGTAGACTTACCTCCTTCGTTCAATAATAATAATTGGTATTGTTGATCAAATCTTACCTTACTAACTATCTAAGCATAAACTAAAATCTCTGATCAGCATTTACTTACATTTAACATAACTCGTATGTCGTAGCTGGTTTTTGCTTAAAATACACAACTAATTTCAAACTAGCATGCACCACAGAATTATAATTCATAGAAGCAGTACACCTGTCTGTACACTTGTGGCGTAATAGACTTGTGATTTAAATATATTCAGAGACTAGCTTTTATCCGCGGTATCACTCGCCGTCAGAGGTCGATGTTAAAAGATGACCCCTTGGAACAATACTTTCTTTTGTAATAAAACTTACCTTAGGTCTTATTCTGGCCCCCTGACAAGGTGTGTACAAGATTTCAAGACAGTCGTAGCAAACAAAGCGTAGCAAACAAACAAACAAACTCACTTTCGTTATTAATGTTATTAGTTAGGATACCATAGAATTACACTTTATAGTGGCAGTAACCTTTGCGACTTTTTCCTGTATTTATAATATGGAACCAACATTTGTCTCCTGGCATTTTCAAAGAACAAAATAATTATGCAAATCTTAGTAATATCTCAAAGATCAGTTAAACAATAGACGCCGTGTCTAGAGATCGGCGTATAAATACTGGACGTAGGGGTTGGCGCTCAAAAGTGTAAAAATTAAATGTGCTACAAAATGGACAAAGTGCTACAATGCAAGAATCACTGTAAAATACGAACGTTGAAAAAATGTTGGATATAATTTTAACATATTTTTACTCCAAATTTGCTCTAAATAACGTAAATTACAGTAAATTTATAATATACAAGAAATACACACCAAAAATTCAACCTCCTTCTTTTTGAAGTCCGTTAAAGTGTCTTACATATAAATTACTCTTAAAATATAGAAGAGCCGCTTGCCAAAACTAAATTCGGTACAAATGCACGAAGCGTGGAAAGCATTTAAACGGTTTGTAAAAACTCAAACCGTGCATCTCTATTCAGTTTACGTGCGAGTCGTTATCAAAACTGTATCGGCCATAGAAGAAATACAAAACAGAACGTCATTATGAAATGTAATTATTATTGTAGGACACCCAATCTTTCCGCACCAATCCACATTGTAGCAGTATGGAGACGCTGCAGACCTCGTTAGGTATGGAGCTACGTACCTATGCCTTGTAGCGATCAGTTTTAAATGTTTACTTAATCATAATATAGTTTGCGAACTTCCTTGAAATTTGTTTTTTAACACACTAAAATTAATACAAAACAATTTTCATACATTAAGTGTATAGCTGAAAGTCGCGTCTAATTAGGATCTTTTACTATCCACAACTTTATTGTAATAAAATAACTATGGGTATGTGAATTTGGTGAAAAATATTTCCACATGTAGGTATATAATTTCACATCTATTTTATATCTCATCTTTGATTTACAGCAAGTTTCAATTGCATCACCGTTTTTTACTTTTCTAGACCAAAAGAAAGAGTCGTGGACCTAACGGACGCAGAAAATTTCAAACTGATATTGTAAAAGATTTACATTTTCTTTTATATTCTAAATGTAGATGTAATAACTTGTTACATCACCGTATTTATAATGTTTGTTAGTAAAACTCTTTTTAAACACCATTTTTAACAATACCAATCAGCACAAAGCTATGATATTTATACCG
Organism: Epargyreus clarus clarus; assembly: GCA_014595695.2. NCBI lineage: Eukaryota > Metazoa > Arthropoda > Insecta > Lepidoptera > Hesperiidae > Epargyreus > Epargyreus clarus. The sequence continues at coordinate 2,479,644 of JACTTY020000022.1, read as the reverse complement.
CACATAAATAAAAATTAAAAAAAAGTATTCGTAATGTATGAAGTATTTATGGTTAGTGTTAAGCAATAACCTAATTATTTTTTTAAAAACCAACAAAGATAATATTGGTTATCATGGTATGGGAAGTACAACATTGTTGAAATATTATATGAAGTATCTGTATTATGTGCTATCAGCAACGCCATCTACCGCACTTGCTGCCAACGATATTGGAGCTCTGTCGGAGGTTGTCGAAATCTAGCGCAGAGAAGTACTTCCATAAAACATTAACTATTCTAATGTTGTAACCGCTATTGTACCTGACCTAGCCTGATAGGCGAAAACCATAGACAAGTATCAGGTTTTTAGTTTTTAAACCATAACTATTTATTTTTTATCCATGATAAAATACCTGTCGAAAACAAATCAAAACACAGACACCGGTGGCCACAGTTGTATAATTACAGATAAGATTTTACAAATAATTTATTTATTGAAAATCACTGTTCAATTTATCAATTTCGGGAATTAGGGGAGGGATGTCGGGATGGATTTTGGAATCTGTAACATAAGGAATAACACATTCAGTATTATATAGGATGTAAAAAGACTGGGAAAGTTGGAAACTTTTAGTCTCATACATTTCTAAGATCCACTAGCGCGTTATGTTTATGTAAATTTGAATCTGACTCATTAATTTATAAGCTGGCCATTCTTCTTATCCAAGAAAACAAAATTTAAATGTTTCTCGCCGGCTCTACCAGAAAATTTAATAGATTTTTCTACTCTAAACAGTAGAACCCTTGGCGAAATTCAAACCTAGCTAGATAATACTTAAGCAGCCCCCCGTACTAATATTATAAATTCGTACAAACAGAACTTTTCTTATTTTTTGTAACATCAACCCACCATAACTTTTTGACCTCACCAACAGTCATTTGTCATATATTTTAGAAAACTTTAAAATATTTTAGTTAACATTATAGAAGTAATTGAATCCTTACATGGTATTTATATTTATTCCTGTGAATTAAAGAACAAATTTATCAGTACATGTAATGTAAGCCATATACGCTACGGTCTACCGTACGTACGGTTTACCTGCGCAGGTTTACCTATTTACTGGTCCGTCCTTAGCATGTATGGGACGGTCGTGTACTGTACGGTGTTCAGTTTTATTTGCAAGGACATCGATTGAAGACTATGACGCACCGTACGGTGGTACACGACAATATTGATTTTCAATCTTGCGCTGTTCGCCTGAACAGGTTAAAAAAACGCACACACGGTCCGCTGTACATGCGCAGGTATACCTGCATAGGTATACCTCTCCGGTGTACCATAGTTAGTAAGGCAGACATAATAAATAAGCAATACAGCGCGGTACTCACAATATCGTCTCGAGTATGGCGTGGGCCGCAGCTGGCGGCCGACCTGGATGGAGGCCAGCAGCTGCTCGCGCGGCGTCACCTCGCGCCGCGGCGGCGGCAGCTTGCGCTCCGACGCCTGGGGACCACGGAACAATGTTACAATGTGAACTATGCAAATAGACTGCTAATGATGTACTTGCTACGCTGGACTCAGTCAGGCACCATGGGCATAATGGGTAAGTCACTCCTCGGCAACTTTTGTCATTCTAAATATTTTTTTGTACATTTACTTTCTTCTTTTCTACTTTCTTCTGGTAGAGGACGGGATAAATCCATCATAAATTTGAAGATTTTAGAACCCTTTATGCTTCAACTCCAGAAGCACCACAGTCACACTAATAAGTACATTCTAATAGCATATTCTTGAGCGTTTCTTTGAGTTTAAAAGGTATTGTATTGTAGCTGTATTGTTTTGTAAGGTATAGTTATTTATACGAAGGGTCCCAACTCAGTGGTAACAGTATGCCTGTGGCCATCATCACTAGGAAGTTGATAAGTGTATCTACTTCAAGTACGAAATAAGAACAGAAATGTACATACCTTTTTGAGTGGAGGTCTACTTCTAATAAATTCGAGTATCATAGCGTGTGCGTCCTTCTTTACACTGCAAATAAAATAAACACATTTTTTATCTGTATAACCACTATATGTTCAGATACTTCAACGGCATTTTGATATTTTGCTACCATCATCAGTAGTCTAAAAGCATCCGAAACCATCCTTCTTAAATCATAATTTTAGTTTCGATTTTAACATATAACAAAAGAAACCTTTCAGAAATTTGGGAGAATTATATGATTTATACAAGTACCAATTTTAACTTATAGTATTATTTGATAAGTAGTTAAACCAATAATAATTCATTTGCTGCAATATTATGATATTAACAAGTTTAGTATTGATCTTAAAATTAAACCAAATGAACTACAATTGCAAAAAAATCTTCACACTACCTGTGAGGTATCATCGCTCCATCGACCTTCCGTAACGTGTACCGCCTCGACCGGATGTCGTCCATGAGTATTTCATACGGTGTCATTTCATACTCTATCGGTGTCCTCGAATAGTTCACCTTCTTGAGTTTCACCCCCATACGAAGTTCACCGATCACTTGCATCCAGAATCGCGCCTGGAAAAATATTCATAGCAATTATTCTCACGACAACATTGCTATTAACAAAACTGTAGGAGAATGTAATACTACGAACAGCAAAAACGCATAAAGACGCTATTCCTAATATTATAAATTACAAACTTATTAACTTTTCAACGTCATAAATATAGACAGCATGCAATAGTTTATCAAAATAAGCCTTTAAGTCCTTCACGAAGGCTGTTTTAACGTTTGCAGCACTAAAAGCGACACGCAAATGTTCTTTCAACATCTATTTTACGTACTTGTAGCGCTCTCCAAATCCTTCGGTTAGACTATGACCAAGAAATTTGGTTATTAATAAACTTGTTTTATCACATTGGTGATGAATGAGTGCTGATGAAAACAAGCTTCCAGAAATGTTGTGGTGAAAAATGTTTTGTTTATTAGGTACCATATAAATGAAATGAAAACAAACGAGCGCATTAACGATTATTTATTTATACGTTTTTAAATATGGAATTAAATACGGAATGTCGTTTCCTTAAACTACATATATTTACATGTACCCTTCACAAACATTTGCCTAATCTACATTTTTGTAAAAAAAATGCCAAGTGAAAGCAAATCGAACGCAAGCAAAAATAATTTAAGATTTTTACTAAAAATACACCTTTTTATGATTTATTAATTCTTTAAACTCCATATAGGTATATTTTTCAATCTTACGTACTAATAGCATAATATTTTATCTTTGTCAAAAATTGACCAGAAAACATCTAAATGATACCTATATCTTTATTTCAATTCTAGGCCTGGGTATTTGTGTACTCGTTTTTATATGTTAACGATACCTACATACCGATCACTACTGTAATTAATTATAAAACTATTTCAAGGCTCATTTAATTACCGAGTGCCTTAAGTCCCGCAGGTTCCCTTCCCACTAATCCAATTAATTCAACTGAATGCCTAGACAGCGGTCCGCCATTAATATTTACATCTTTCATTAGTCTGCGAGTAAGGCTACGATAGCCGGTTAGGTCACATGGAATCTAAGGTGAATATTAATATTAATCGCCTTTATTTATAACGCAATACTATGCAACATTATATATGTATGGAGTTATCGGGAACTTCATTGCCATTTATTATAAAACTTGCACTTGCCAATTATTTCTTATATAAATTATATAACAAGCATCAAAAATGTTTCAAGTGCCTATTATTATAATTATGTATTTTTTGGGAGATAAGATAAAAACATTTCAATAATTGGGCGTACATAGCGCCGTCTAATGACAACTGACTTCTGAATTACATTGTCACAATTCCAATGTTGTCTAATATTTCCAAAAAAAATCAAAACAATCTATAACGTTTCTTAAATTTGTAATATGCTTTCAACCGTACATATATTTTTAAATGTAAATTTGAACCAATCATAACGTACAGCCGTCGAGCTTAATTCTCAGGCTAACTCCAATATATCAACGAGTCCACAGCTAACCGTTTGAATATTAACCACTTACAACTAAACGCACATTGGAAATTGCACTTCAAAATATTTATTAGCTAGCGGGCCGACGACATGCGACCATCGGTATTAATAAAGATGTCGTGTTAAATGAATTAGTGGCGGTGCTTCGTGCAAAAAATATCAAGTCTTTTAATTAAGATACACATACTCGGTTACGGTATAAGTTATATGTTGCGATTTTAATTAATTGCTGGGAAGACCTGTTTTAATTTTCTTTAAAGTAAGTTTGAACTTTGCGAAGATTTAATTTTGATTAATTTAATAATATTTCAATGTTAAACTCATAGTTAAGATCATATGTTATAACTTGGGTGTTGCAATTTTAATTAATTGGTGTTAAAACTTGTTAATTTTCTTTAAAATAGCACAAATATTTTTTTAAATCACCGGTTTTTTAAATTTGAGGATATTACCGACGTTGTCGAGTTGTTTCTTAAAAACAAACTTCGTTCTCTAAACTGTAACATATCTAGTGGTTCTAATATAACAGTTAATTATAAGTATTACCTACTTTACTTCAAATTTACTTGGATTTATTGTTCTAAAGTGTGCACTCGTCATAATGATTAAAGCACAATTTACATTGGAATGAACACGTTATGTACATTTGCAATATGAGTATGAAAATTTGCAATGAAGTAATTTTTTAGATGGTTGATGTTGATGCTGAAGACATAATGTTTAAATTACAATGTTAGCAACACATACCCAGTCGGAGAACTGCAGCGTGTCGAGGTGCGTGGCGGAGTCCTCAGCGGCGCCGAGGTCCCGGGCGCCGCCGACGCGGACCCTTGCGAGGAACGAGGCCAGCTCGAGCGCCTCCGCGACCAGCGCGCGGCACACGGCGCGGTAGTGCGCCGCCGCCGCCTCGCGCGCGAGCCGACCGCCGCCGCCACCGCAGTGCCATACGCAGCGCTGGAATTAAAGATAGGAGACTTTAAGAATACTCTTCAAGAAATATAATAGGTATAATGAAATGTATGTGATATCCTATGGGTAAATCAAAACATTTTATAAAACAAACGAGAATGAGATGCAATTATACTAGATGAGGCGACCGTCGCCGTTGATCGGTTTCAGTCGCTAATCGGCTCAACTGTCGCAGACTGCTGCGAGCTGTCGCTGTCGACAGGTGGCCACAGTCGCCAGCGACAGCTCGCAGCACAACGTCATCCCCACAAGCTATCGTTCGGGTATTAGCTTACTATCGTTCATATATTACTTGCCTAAAACGATGAGCCTTGTTGGCTTGAGTCTTACTATTGCAATCAAAGTTGTAGTTTTTTTTTTATTTCAAAATACAAATTTCAATATTCCTTAGCTTTATAAGGCCATATACCTATAAAGAACCTGAAAAGTAGCACGTAGAGTAGAAGTGAGTCTTCTGCATTTGAAACTATCAAATACAACTTCTGTTATTAGGTACATGTTACCCAATTCCACATTATCATCAAATATGTGATACAATACCATAAACCGACATTTTATGAAAAAAATAAAAGTGTGTCTTAAATAACAATAAACCTCAAGGTTTTTAATTCGCTGCCTTTTTTTTTCTCTACATTGTGTTGCTTAATATGCCATTCTCGTGAATGCTTATGAAATGTGCGATTCCAATTAAAACTTGACTGCTGGAAAGCAAAATATTGCTATATATTAAAATTATAACAAAAAATATACGGGTCTTATATGAAGTTATAATGAGACGTGGTCACAGCCGATCATTTTCTATGGACGCCCGTTTCTGTCTTACAATAGCAGTACGTACCTAATACCTATTAAACGATGCTGTTCTGTAATTTAAAGGGTGGTAAGGGAGGTACATTTACGGGAGGAATTCTAACTCACTCATCAGGAGAAGCAACACGAATGTCCACCCCAGGTAGGACTCCGATTTCATTTGTTAATTATGTCAATGAGCAACTATGAGTACAGACCATTAGGTGAGGTACTTTGTTTCAATTTGGTAATAGTATCAAGGGACATAGTTAACGTTGTATTAAAGTCGGAAGTGAGGAAGTAAGTACCAGCTGTTACCTAATAAAATGGTATAGGTAGATAGTGAAAACATTCCATGAAAATGTAACCCTCTTAAATATCCTGCAATAATATGCGCCGGTAGCGTTACCACAAAAGTTTAACTCCTACAGACTTTCCAAAAACTCCAAACAGCTATGATAAGTATTTTAATGTAATGCTCCCAAAAAAGAAAGTATCAGGCAGTTTCACAATCGCTATTCAGCACATAAAAAGGGCACATAAATAACCAACTTACGTCATATAAATCAGATTCCAAAAAACCGTTTTAAGATCAGATATTTTAATATGATAATATATTTTGAAAAATACGGCACGAGCACTGAATTATGACGTGTGGATATGATAAGTGGACTTGTAAAGATTTATTTGGCATGAAATTGCGACGCCCTCATATTATTTTAACATTAATAATTTTAGTTCATAAAGGTTATTTCTTAAATAAGATGCAAAAGGACTTTCCTGTCCTGATTGCACCAAATTTTAAATGGGCATTCCCATTTATTAACATCATTTACATAGAGAAGAACTTTACATAGAGCCGTACTTAACTTCGGAGATGTCATGTAGGAATTCATTTATCAAAACCTTTAGAAGAACTTAAGACTACAGACACAGATCATAAGCCTAATGGGAAAAAATTGCTGACAAAGCAAGAATCTTTGATCAATAATTGTATAAGTCTATCCTTAATACAAAGGTTGTTTTATTATTAATGTAAAACACGTAAAACATTTAGTGACATCAAAAATAGAAGAGAGCCTGAATTCCATCCCAGATTATTTATAAACAAGATCATTTCGTCACAATTTTCAGGTAGACCGATGTCGAGACATTATCACTACGCCGCAACGGTCATTACCACCTGTCTCCATCTACTCGTATCAATAAATATGGAACTAGCATTGAATTACGAGCGATAGTTACAAACTTATGAATTACTAACCGGAGGTACTCACTTGTACCTATATTTTATCGGAGCACCGACGAGTGAGAAACAACTTAGACGCCGAGGTGTCTGTCTCCGGTATCGATAATTTATTTGATAGTATGCGCTGCTCTATCGTTACCGTGGCTTATTACAGAGTTTGTTACTCTACCGAATAATAGATGACAATTAAATATCTTAAGGATAAGTAGTCCGCCAAAGTCCCTTCAAACATGCAACATTATATAAATTTAAGTATCAAATAAAGATACTGCTTGACGTAGACCAACCTATTCTAACTAAACCGATAGTTCAAACCTAGTATCGAGCATCGAGCATCCAAAGTTTCGCTTCTACACGATCCTATCCAACACTGCTTTATACAAACCACCTTCGCCGGCTGTTATCGGAAATCAATGAGTAAATTTATAGTGTTGGAAAACTTAATTGCAGTATATCTCAGGCCGCTTTCACACCGCCGCCCGCGAAGGACGCGGCCATCTAGAATCTAGATCATGTGTTTTCAGCCGACGGCACGTTCAGTATAAATTATTGTGTGCTACTGCGCGCCGGCGGTAATTCCGCGGCGGCTAGCGCTTTCGTCTTTATTACTTTATAGGCTCATTCGTTACTTATTAAGGTTGTATCACTTGTTAGTTCGATGTGCTTTGAAGCGTTCTAATTAAGGCCTTAACGCATCTGTTGCAAATCTCGTCTAATGTATGGCTAGATAAGGTGCGCATCGGTTGCGAATTATGTCTAATGTACGGGTAGATAGGCTGGCTAATTTCACCGACCGATACAATTAGCTATCACAACGTAGTGAAATGTCAAGTGGTAAACGTATTTTAACCAACATACAAGTTCATTAATAAGGATGCAAACTGACTATAATTATGATAGACAAGCGTGCAGCTTTGAATGTCGTTTATAAATAGTATTACAATATAATAACGTAAACAAACATAAATAAAACTCGAAAATCTTGATAGCAACAATGAAACGCCGCCAACAACGCCGGCTTACCGAAGCAGCGCAACTTGTTTGTTTTCGTAAATTAATTCGAACCTGTCGCATAGCGATGTCAATACAATCTAGATATTATTCCACAACAACGTAAGACAACGCCGCGGTTTCGGTCCAAATTAATTAACCCGATGTACATGGCGTGATTGGAAATTATTACGTTTGTGAACGCATAAATTTACTTAATGGCCGACATATTTTATCATAGGTACTACAGATTTTGTCTCATTCAAGTTAAAATATTAAGATGGTTATTTCCAGTATAATTAGGTAAAACATACATGTTTTCTATAGCTAGACAAAATTTAATTTCCTTCCGGCTTAGTTCCATTTTCATTTTTATAGAATTTAAGTTTTCTTCTCCGCCTTTCAGTTTGAATGGTGAGATATTTGAAGTTTTATACAGTTTTTACTTATTCTAGATCACGAAAAAGAGATCAATCTTCAAGTTATTAAGAAAAAGCGTATTGTGGCCTCCACCAGTGACCCATTTTAAACATTGTAAATGGATATTATTCAAATACATTTTAAAGAAAATTACGTTTAGTATTTATGTGCATCGTTTCTACTATATATTCTATACTTATTCATATTCAAATACAAATTTTAATATGAACATATGTACACGATTATTAAAATTACCACATAAATTGTGTACAAATTTTCAAAATCTTTATTTTAATACATACCTACAACAGAGCCTTAATTATTAAAACCAAAATAAGATAATAAGTTTTTTTGTAACATGTGGTTTAATATTTCAAAAATATGGATATCACAAATAACTAATAGAGCTTCCACATCCGAAATTGTGGATAATTAACTAATATATATTCAGTCTATGGCCTCCTGATATGTACTGAAAGATTTAAACCTATTTGAACTCAGTAGCGCATATCTTAATAAGCTATCCACTTCATAGTAAGTAACCACTCGAAAACCTCATAAAACTTCAGAAGATCCACTTTAGAGATTTAATGAAATGATATTGTCATTTGTTACGCCTTAACCCAGTTTTCTACGAGTGTCATAGATTAACATAGCGCACTCCATCTCTGCAATAAATTACTGACTCTTAATAAAAGTATGTTATGTAAGGACTAGCATAAATCACTCTCTTTTACATCGTAGATTTTCCTACATAAAATTATCTTTGAAATAGAAATATTACTTTATTAATACTCAATGCAATATCAAGCATATGCAGTCGTAGAGCTCTACCTGAGTTCGACAACAAATTCGATGCTTATCGTGAAGATGAATTGGGATATCTCGTGTTAATTTCTCCCTTATCAAAACATTACAAGCAGAACGTAGCAGCGCTACTACGCTTCTAATATAAAACAGAGATAGATATATAAAAATTCTACCCAAAATTAGGATGGTATACTTTAAACGACCGTTAATATTCTAATATAGTGTGAATAGGTCACAAGTAAAATCACCTCCAAGCATTTACAGAATCAAATCCAACGTAGCCATAAAAGGATCCGCTACGGCCCGGCTCATTAACCAAAGATACTAATCGCTCAACAGATTAATAGGCGAATCGTAGACGGTCACCACCCCATTAGCGGTCAGGGGTCAGCGAGAGAAATCGTTGAAATAGTGCGTCGGCACCGTTATTGATTAGTCTTTGTGAAGTAACTAATTACTACCGGTGTACAATAGTTGTTTTACCAAATTCGTTTGAAGCTTTGCGAGCTATAGCAGACGGTGTCTAGGGGACAAATATGGATTACAGTAAGGTAATCAGGCAATACGTGGATTGCGGTTAATGGATGAATATAATAATAAAACTCGTTTCAATAAATAACTTAATGCGTCGTCGTCAACACAATACTGTCTCGTAAATTGGAATGGGTCTCCTCAGATTGAAACGGGGGTTTTGACCATAGTCAACCATGCTCACCAAGTGTGGATTCATAGACGATTGATGGTTCTCCGGTTCCAAATCAGCGATTAGCATTACATTAGGCTACAATTATAGCCTGTAAGCTTCCACAATAAATAACAAAGCTACAAAAATACTTTCTTAAATTTGCCTGGTACCCATTTAAATAGATAGGCGTCAACAACAAAATAAACAATATGTTAAATTTAAGTACAAAAGTCTACATAAGTACCACGTATAGTATTTTTATATGATGCCACTTAGTAACTTTCTTTTCGCTTAAACTGTTGCAGGTAATACGTACTTTCTTTCTTTCTCGTAAACTCGTAAAGGTTCAAATGGAGTGTTAATAAGATAAGAGAATGCTTGCACTGAAATGTAGATGCGTTCGTTTAATCGTAGGATGTGTTAGTGGGTTTACTGCAGGCTTATTAGGGTTGGCACATACTGCATTTCTAAATTAAATTGTTATTAACAAATATCGTTGACGTTTGTTTAAACTTCTGGTAACTATTACGTTCTATACTTAGGTTATAGAATACTATTACCTCGAGATAAAAATGTATTATTTTCTCATAACTCATAATCTCAGAAGTTTTTAAATTAATGTAAATATAAATGTTTATTTATATAAATCTAAAATTACCTATTACATATCCAAGCTTATCTTTCTAAGAAACGTTAAATTAAAGAAATTCTCACGCACCGCAGGAAATCTAATTCAGTGTTCACGCGGACAATATCAACAGTTCGTGCGTAAATATAAAAAATAAATAAGAAATTCAATCTTTTTACTTTAACACATACAAAGTACCTATTTTGTTGTCTTAGTATCTTGGTAAAATGTTTTTACTTTTTTTTATAACATAACAGTATCTAAACTATAAAACACGTGACAACTTTAACAACTTGCATCATAACGTAATATTGAAACATTTTATTATCTATCGTCGTAAAATAATAATCACTTAGATGCACACAGAAATCACTTTACAACTTTGTTATGGGATCGTAAAAGATACTAAGGCCGCTCACACACATACGTCCTGTAGGTCAGTCTCGGTTTATAAGTCATTACCACATCTATAACTATTGGAATGTCTAGAAATTAATTAATAATAGAAGTACAGGAAAGTAATAACTGTGTAATTTGCTTGCTCTTAAATTATAGTATATTATTAAAGTGAGCTTTGATTTATAGACCAACGTCTACAAGGGCATCTTACAACGTCCACAAGGGACACTTAAGTACGTATAGTGGTTATCCAAGTTACTATACTCCAGCCAAATTGGAAGAAGAATGTTTACCAACAATCGTCGCTTAGCAACCGATAACGGGCATATAACAATAACCTTTTTTCATTAGCACAATTTATTAATGTATAATATTATGTAAAATAAAAGAAAATTTCCGTTATTTTCTATCCTATTCTATACACTATACCTAATGTCTGGTTTGAATTAAATATTGTGAATAAATATTTGACCTTGAGTTTAATTAGATTTCGAGAATAATCTCGCAAGATAAAATCAGCATTTAAATGCGTATTAAGTGAATTTATACAATTTTCTTAGATATTATGCTGTGTGATATTCTATTTTAATCAGAATGAATAAAATAATGTAATTTAGAGTAATGGTAGTTTAATATCCTCCATGGCAATATGTACACGTCTCGTATTTGGACTCTAAGAGAATAAATAGACTGTAAGTTAGTAAATACTCTATTCCCAGAGTAGATTGGAAAATAAAATTGAAATTGGTTTAGTAGTAACTAAAAATAAAAATAAAAACTTGGAGTTTTGTACATATTTATTTAGCTATTATTACATGTATGAACGGGTTAAAATGATTAAATTAAAAAGCACAAATTACAAGTATGTAATACATCATGTAAAAATACAAATCCTTAAGGTTTTTTGGCCGCCCATTATAGATTTTGAATAAGACTCCTGAAGAAATTTCGAAGGTTAGTCCAGTTAGTACTTTTATATATAAAGAGAATGCAGATATTAGTAAACTCCAGATTGTAATTATTATAGTTTGTAAGTCTTGTTCAAAATTACAGACATGTTGTTAGTATTCATCAAATTTACGTCAAACGGGAATTACATCAAACGGGAAAGAATACCATCATAAATAAATTATTCATCTTCTTCATCACTGGCAGAACTTGATGGACTTGTTGAACTGTCTGTCACTCGAATAATAAAATTGTCAATTACATTATCTGAAATGCCGTCAAGTTCTGCCATTTTCTTTTCCTCTTTAATCACATGATTGACACATTGTTGCCATGCCGCAGAAGTTATAGATTTAATTGCTTCACTTAATATTTTTTTTAAATCAATTATTTTAAATGTTTTGTTTTTTTCTGCGACATGGCCTTTTACTTGGCCCCATATCAACTCGATAGGATTTAATTCGCAATGGTACGGTGGTAATCTTAATACCTCAATGTTGTGCTGCTTCGCCATTGTATCGCATACAAATGCTGAGTATTTTTCCCGTTCAGGTGTTACCAAGTCGATAAGCTGTGCTTTTATCATCTCTGCTTGGAACGAGATACCTTTTTCTGTTAGCCAACTTTGTATGTCTTTTTTTAACCAATTCATAGAAGGAACTCGTTCCAAGCGTCGAGAATGATATGGGGCATTGTCCATTACAATTATGGAGTTTGGTTCTAATTTTTCTAGAGTTCTAGAGAACCACTCTTCAAACACCTTCGAGTTCATCTCTCTATGATAGTCGCCTTCACATTTTTAATTTTCGAAAATTAAGTCTGCATTTTCCACAAATCCATCCTCGTTACCTATAAAAAAATGATAAATATTAAAATGTGAAAAGTACATGTAGCAGTCTAGTGATCATATATTGACTATATGGCAATTCCATGATAACACACATCTAAAATTATGTGATCTTAAGCTAACAATATTAGGATGATAACATACCAATGTGTACAACTATCAAGCGCTTCCCTTTTCCCGATGGAGCTTTCAAGCCAGTTGAGAGTCCCTCCTGATAGGCTTGTCGAGCAGACTCAATGGAAAGGTCTTGCCATATTTTACTTTTTGTATGTCCTGAAACCAAATAATATATTATTGCTTTAAATTATTTTAATATAAATAATTTTATACACAGTGTGTGCCAAAGATGTGATAAAATATTGATTATGACATTTAAATTCTACTTATTAATAATAATTTATATGGTTACTGTTTAAATAAAGATCAATAAGTATACAGAAATGATTGATTCTATATAAAAAATAAGTTAAAATTGTTTATGTACCTTCGTTAACCCAAGTCTCATCCAAATAATAAATTTTGCGTCTTTGTTCTCTCATCCTTAACATTTTTTGAAGATAATAGAAGCGCCATCGCACAATTTCTTCCTTTTCAATGAGAACACTTCGTCTCGACCGTTTCAAATATTTAATCTTTAGTTTATTTAAAACTTTTTGAAAGGTAGTTCTTTTAAAGCTTGGTAAGCTGTCGTCCTCGTTCACTAAATTTAAAACTTTTTCAATTGTTGGTGGATCGTTATCAAAGAATAACATGTGCACCTTCCTACGAATTCCACTCAAGGTCATATCGTCCAATTTGTCCATTATTGTCCCCTTTTTAGGAGCTGGAGTCGGTGACGAAACTCGTTTATGAGTTCGATATTCTTTTATTATTCGGTACACAGTACTCAAATGTACGCCGGCAGTTTCTGCAGTTTTTTTTGCGACATCTTTACTGTATATAAAACTATCTTTTGGCCACATTTCTTCGATAGTTTTATAAATGTTACATATAACTGTTTTCTCCGAGGAACTGAGTGAACACCTCGCTCGTTTCTTCTTTGGAGAAGAAAACTTCTGCAGGCCACTCGGACCCGGTTGGGAATCACTCATTATAACAAGAACAACAAAACAAACAAAACGAAACAAAAAAAAACTCAACAAAATAACAGAACAACACTATAACAGGAATATTTAACAAACAAATAACAATGGATAACAGAGATATTAACACGCACAATACTCGTAATCGTAAGCAGCCATGTTGTAAACATCATTGTAACACGACCAAATTCGGAGAGTGCGTTTCGTTATAGCTAAGCAGTCAATGTAAACAAAATGTTTTTTTTTTGTATTTGTAACAATGAACTATTATTATAAAGTTATATTTAAAATATTATACATTAGTATAAATAAAATTATTTTCAAATAATAATTTAATCATATACTACGAAAATAGTGGATAAATTAAAATGTCAGCTTACACTTCAAAAAATATTATTTGCTACTTTAAATAAAACGAAACGCAATTGTGTTTTTTAAATAGTCGGATTATAAAGCAATTATTATGCAGCTAATTTAAAATGAAGCAGTAAAAGTGGGGTTGTAAGGAAATTTACGTACTCTTTTTTTTTGATGGACTGTTTCGATTTTTCAAAATCGTAACCAAAAGTTCTTATTACCTGGCATACGCTTATTTACAGGGTTTTCACTTACTTACTGATAAGGATATTTTATTCATCTTTGCCTATACGCAACAATATGAAAGTTGTGAGAGTACTTTGCATGTAATAAGGTATAGAAATAATGGATACAATTTAATTGTGAAGTTTTTTGTTGAATTAAAAATGAAAACAAGGATAATAGTAATTTTTACAGTACCAAAATTTTGATGACCCTAATATCGGTTTGTTTACATGAATTCTCTTCGCATCGTGGCGGAGGTATAGTATGTTTACTCACACCCAATTATAATTTTCTCTTAAATTGTATAAATTTACTAGCTGACCCGGCAAACGTTGTGTTGCCATATAAATAAAAAAAGTTTAAGGGTGAACAACCCTCATCACTTAGGGGTATGAAAAATAGATAGTAGCCTATTCTCAGACCTACTGAATATGCATATATAAAATTCTCGTGTCACAGTTTTCGTTGCCATACTCCTCCGAAACGGCTTGACCGATTTTGATGTAATTTTTTGTGCTTATCCGGTATCTATGAGAATCGGCCAACATCTATTTTTCATACCCCTAAGTGATAAGGGTTGTTCACCCGTAACATTTTTTTTATTTATATGGCAACACAACTTTTGCCGGGTCAGCTAGTATGCATATAAAATTCGGTGAAAATCGGTAAAGCCGTTTCGGAGTAATACGGTAACTAAAATTGTGACACGAAAATTTAATATATAAGATATATTCCTAAAATGCATGAAATGTGTCAATTTTTACCTGATAGACGTTGTAAAATTTTAATCTTTCACAAGAACAAATAGATAGATGAATTACTACAAAAGGGCGTTTAGACTATCCACATTGAAACACTGAACACATTGAACATACAAATGCCATTTAAATTCACGTGTAATCCGGTATTCTTAATACAAGAACCGCTCAGTAAGCAAGAGGCCTAAGCTTCCCAAACCAAATCCCGTCGTTGCTCTCCAAATAAGTAATAGAGTAGTGAAAGTGGATGTCATCACAGCACCAAACACGTCATCACCCTTGACTGCGTTATGATGATGTAACACACATTAAGCTGCGTGCACAACTAAGTAGATCAATTTAGTCACATTAATCTCACAATTAATTTCCTTACAAAAACGTTTTAGCTTTCAGTACCCACTAGATTTTCTAATATGGATTAGAGGCGAGGTACGGATTTACCAGATACGAGTATGTCAGCTGAATAATTTAGCCACTAGCGTCCATCCAACCTCCAATCTCAGCTAAGGTTCCATAATCTTGTATGTTTCTATCTATAACTTTAAGTTATTATGTACCACACAACCACAAAAAACAAATACAGGTATGTGTATGTACCTATTAAATAGCTGATGACGAACCCCCATCGACTTCAACGTGGCGCCCACAACTACATAATTATAGTCACCGTGGGTAATTAAAAAGCTCACTGGACAATAAAATAAAACGGAAAAGTTATGTTCCCCAAGTTCCCTGGTTTAATTGATAAATTTTCATGTGGCCATAATTTTATGGAAACATACCGAGCTATAAACATAACATAATATTATTATAAAAATAATTATTATATTTTGTTAGCTTATGAAAATGTAGTTGCAATTAAAATACATTTTATGATTGAAATTTAAATTCAAAGAATAAATAAACATACTTAGGTTCTATTTTGTGTGTGTGTGACAAAAGTTATGTCACGATTGTCTATAAAAGTAAACAAAGCTTTTAAACAAGGAATGTTGTTTTTATCGCCGATTGCGTTGTGAGGTGACATAATCCTATCTCCGGATGTAACAATTGTAATCTTCGAGTTAACCTGAATTTATTGCAACAATTATATGAATATTGCGAAAACTTTTTTTATTATCTAACGTTTTAAATATAAGGAAATAATGCATACCAGTGATATTACAATAAAAACAAATTTTAACTGTAATGAGCAGGTAAATAGGACCGGTAATTACCTTCAGGACCTCCCGTCTCTATCGCTTCTTAATCAAGAAGACTAAATTGGTACGCCTCATAGTAGTGGATATGCCTCACCTCATCTTTCGCCGCTACAATAATACATGACAGAAAACCTTATGAATAATGCTCATTTAAAGTGTACTCGTAGCCTTATGTTACTCATTAGGATAAGGATCGAAATCGTCTCCCGAGAGAAAGCCGCGTGTGTAATGTGCACGGAAGGGCCATCTTTTTAAGAGATGCGTTTGATAATGCCAGTGCTATAAAAATCGAGTGGTGGCTATTTGGGCCACGTAAAGTCCTCTTTATTTTATAAAGTAGTAGTATTTAACATTTAATGACAGTTGCCCTAAAACATTTTTATACAACCTCAGATACTCATATCTTTTGAACTATTTTAGGAACATTCGTTGCTAAGCCCTGAAAACTAAGATTAAACGTCATGTGCAAACTTGCATTTTACAACCAATTAAAACAAAATACAATAGAGTCTAACATCGCTAAGATTACATAGAAACAGGCGATCCAGTGGTGTCGTTTCAATCGTGAATTTCTATGTGAAGTTAGTACAATATTGTAAACACTTTCATAAGAAAACATCAGAATCATCAAATGTAGTAGCATACCTTGAACAAAATCTGTGACCAGATGTGGATTGATAAGAGAGTAATATGATAATGATGACGCTAAGAACATAATCTCACCTCCACCACATCCTTGAGCAGGAACCGCCGGACCCGTCGGCGGCGGGGCGCCGGCTCGGAGTCCCTTTCAATACCCTCGTCGTCCGTGTCCGCCCGCCCTCCCTCCGACGTTTCCGAGCCCTCCGACATGGCTCCACACTCTTCATCGTCCTCTGTAACAAGAAAATCGTTACATTATTAATTTTACATAAACGTTTTTTTTTATAAAATAACCTCTAAAAATTCTACAAAATTTGGGCCCTCAAGTTATATTGAGCTTTTGCAAATTGTACGCATGATGAAATAAAGTCAAACAATCAGAAAAGCACGTTTTGGGTTTGATGACCGCGTCGCGTCATGCAAGAATTATACTCGTAATTTGATAAATTTGTGTCTGAATGTTCGTGTATTTATCTGTATGGAAGGTAATTTATAGACCATAATATATAGTAATCGCTTATTTATATTAATAATGTACCGGCAAATAGAGGCAACGTTATAAATTTAATTTAGTGAAGTTCATGCGCTTAGAATAGGTATTTAAAAATACTCCCTAACCTAATATTTTAATGTTAAGTAACATAGCTCTACAAACATTGCTTGTATTTCTACATCTAATACAAACTGCCTATCCAGAGATCAAACACGACACCATAGCGACAATAGTGACTTGCATCCTCACAAATGTTGCAAGCTGTAAAGTTCAGAAGTGTTATTGCCAAAACGAGTTCGATCGACAACACCGCATAAAACCCGAACGGCCTTGATCGGCCACGTGTGATCCAGTTACACATTGCGGGCCGCGTCACGACACGACCCATTGTGATCGACTGCACTGACAGCGGTGACGCCCACCGTCGGACCGACGCCCGGTTGCGCAATATGCGACACAACGATGACGAAGTAATCATAGAGCGTTCTTAAAGCAATGCCTGTGAAAACATTGTTTATACTCCTGTAAAACTGTAAATAGTGCGGTGTGAATTGATAAAAAGATCAATCAAACGTTTTACTTACTCAGTTTATAATTATCTAATAATCATCATCTATTTTTTTATTAAGTACACAATATGTCGTTGCAATGTATGTCATTTCATTTTTGCGGATTATTAAGTAAGTATTTGTAGAATTAAGATTGCAATACTTACGGGTTTATACTTTTACCGCTCTACAAAACTGTAATTCCCCCAAGAGATAAGAGACGATTCCATAATTACCAATATTTATGTTTAAATTGGAGCACAATTCATCATATTTACATGTATACACACGTAGGTACTAAATACGTTGTTAAATTTGCCAATTTCATGTTCAGAAATTAATTACATAACATAATAAAATACCAACATCGCTTTAACAAACAACTAAGGCTTGAAATTCTTAACGCTACGTACTAAACTTATCCACAAATATTGGAATTCCTCTCCTGCGTTATTGAAATTCCTCTGAGTTACCCGGATTTTGTTGTACCTTTGAAAATTTGTTAACGCTTACTATACTAACCTAATAGTTACGTATTATATATGATGCAACGATCAATCTCTTTGACTACATTCTTGGTTAACAGCAATAATGCGTATCATAATTATAATTACCATATCACAATTACAAGTGTCATGCCTTTAATTTGCAATGCTAGAACAATACGTGGGTTAAAGACAGACATTCGGTTTCTAATGAGTCATGTGTCTGGCAGTTTGTCCTTCCATTTGGCAATGTTTAGTAAGCCCGAAATTATTTTAAGCGCGGGCGAGATTACGTTTCGCTGACTACAGTTATAAGTGCCTATATAAAATGTTTATCGCGGTCCATCTGGCCGCTGCTTTATTGCTACGCGACTCCAAAAAGGACTAACTCTATATCCAGCTCAAAAATACACGTCTGCTATTTTTCCAAAAGTATGCAATCTCATTTTAGTTGCTCATTATTTTATGGTTTTAAAATAAACAATCGATCCAATGTTTGCTTAACAAAGATCAAATTTGATAATGACTGCATCTTACTTGTAAATAACACAATCTTTTGAAAAAAAAGGATGTTTTTTCCGAAAAGCTGTATTTTTTCAGTAGAATAAAATAGCAATGAACCTAAGCTGTAACAAATTTCATACAAAATAAAACCCCTAAAATTAAACCTACATGCGTCGCTACCTTTATGGGCTAAAATATAATTACGTAAAGTGAGACTTCCTTATCCCGCACCCTAAACTAGAACAAAACAGCATCTTTGTAGACATATAATATGATACGAACTTAAAAGGTATATTTTATCATCTTATTAATACCTACATACCTTTACGTAACGCCCAACATTGATTGGAAAATCCATTCTCCGATACAAATTTGATTTTAACCCGTGATATGTGAGTTCGTAACATATATTAATTTAATAAGTGATATCATAAACCGTCATAAACATAAAACAGTTATTGTTATTATTGAATTAACTGTAGCCACCATCGGTCAAAGGTCTTGCTTCTGACTCAATGATTTTGTGCAACTCCTCATAGTAGTTGAATATCTGTCGAATCGAAGTCGAATAAACGGTATGAGAATTGCTAGAATGAAGTAGCTAATGAGCATGCAATCTACACGATAGTAAATAGGTTTGAAGGTATTTTGAAGATGGTAGAATGGTTCAACTCCAGCAGCAGCACCGCCACACCTATTTCTGCCTCATAACAGCAGTATTGAGCGCTGTTGTGTTCTGGTTTGAAGGGTGTGGTAAGGGTGACATACTTGTCTGAGGCGTTCCCGCTTAGTCCTCAGGGGTAACGGCGCACCTGTACTCCACGTAAGAATATATAATCCTATCTGGGGTTGATTACAGATGTCCATGGGCGGCAGTAGCCACTTACCATCAAATGAAATGCATGCTCGTCTGCTTCTCCCATATTATAAAAAAACAGTTACTACGACCCTTGGACATCTGTAATCAACTTTAAATAGAATATCTGAGATCGGTCACAGATATTTTGCTATCCCTGAGGGCTAAGTTGGATCGCATTGCGTGTCTACTTAAAATAGAAATAATATTATTTGAATAATATAGCAGTGATTAAAATTATAATTGTTCTCTTATCATTTCCCTGTCTGCCCACGCTATCGTGTTTTATTTCAGACCTAAAATGTTATTCCCAATGATTGATAGTGGAATGACTGTTTTATTTTACGCGTACAAAATTCCCAAAAGGCATATACTCGTATTTATTCGGAGAAAACCGTTTATTAGTATAAAATACGAAATCATTATAGATAGAGCATAGCAGTTAATTTGTAAAGTGTCAAAATAAGGTTACTATCTAGTACAACCCTCACGAAACATCGTAAATACTCGTATATAGAAGACGTCATTACCCTGGCGCCAGGCGAGCGACGTAACATAAGTTTGTAAGCGATACTGTATGGTCACGAATGCTTTCGTAATAGATTTGCGCTTTACTTACATTTGTTACTATCGCACTAGTGAATCAGAATAATATAGGAATATGTGATATCATTAAAGTAAAATAGATACTATATTCATGGCCCTTATCTACTACCGGGAATTGTCGAGTATAAGAACACGAAGATAGGCAGGAAAATGCTCTAAATTGACGTATTTAACGAAGGGTTATGACATAACGATTTTTAAATGGTACTGGGATCTTCTAAACAAATGGACGGACCCAACATATATCACAAAACGAAATATAACAATAGACGCAGAGCCAAGACACACGGGATTGACACATTGCACATTCCACTACAGATAACACTGACTAACGTCATTTTCCTGGCGCCTAGCATGTAACATAAAATAAAATAAAATACAGACACGAGTTACTATGTTACACGTTTGATGTATAGATATATTTTGCTGGCTCGGGAAGTTATTGTTTTCAGATGCCCTCATTCTACCGGCTATATAGTGTGTTCAATAAATCTTCGCGGAGATAAGGAAGCACAATGAAAACAAAACGAAGACTAATAGCTAAGCTAAAGTGAAAAGATGATTTCCATTAATCTGAAATTTCACCACGTATTTCACGACATACAATACTGCGACTGCGGACGGCGTCATTTCCCTGGCGCCAGGCGACACATAGTAAGTCTGTTTTATCGCACTCTGACTCACTCGCCGGACCTTTGTGCTGTGCACTACGATCTATTGTTTGTTTGAGCAATCGCTACTAATTTCACTTTCAGCTTGATAAGTGTCCGCTAGAGCTATAAATTCAAAACTATATGTATACACCTACATATAAATGAGACAATACATGACTAAGAGGAGGCTTGGAAGCTTGCAACTCATATTTCATATTTGTTATCATAAACATTGTTCTTGTTAGTTAAAACGGTTTCTATTTAAGAAATATTTTATTATATCACTTAGTTTACCGTCAATAAAAACAAAACAGTACAAACGAAACAATAGTAGAAAATCATAAACCGTACGCAGCTCTCAAGAATAATGATCCCTGTATTATGGTTCATGTTATAAGCATAATTAACAAGAGCAGATTACATTACTATACGATGGCAATTACAATAGAATCTATTCTTTAGTTGTGGCCAACATAGCTCGTGGGAGAGGAATAACTGTTACATGTTGTTAGTGCAAATCAGCCGGGGTTCCCAGGAACCCGGGGCGGCTCGTAACGGGACGCTTGTACGGTTGAAATATGTTACGCATATTTCCATCACTTATTTCGATTACTATACAGAATATAAGGAAATAAGAAAATAAACTCATAGTATTCTCAATAGAAATAATCTCTCAATAGAAAAGATTAGAAATACCATCAGAAAATTGTGTGACAGCTTTGATTATGAAATATTACTTAACGCTTTCTACACTCACAGTCCCGTACTAGGATTACCTGTATTTTGGGTGCTATGGGCACATACAGAGACAAATAGACAAACACCCAGACCCAGAAACAGAAATCTAAATTTATGATTTAGAAATCTGTCTGGCCGGGGATCGAACTCGG
The DNA here is from genome assembly GCA_014595695.2 of Epargyreus clarus clarus. NCBI lineage: Eukaryota > Metazoa > Arthropoda > Insecta > Lepidoptera > Hesperiidae > Epargyreus > Epargyreus clarus. Next base: position 2,457,606 of record JACTTY020000022.1, on the reverse strand, counting down.
GACCCTCTGCGCGTCAGACCGGCATGGTGACCGCTCCGCCACGCGGGTCGTCAACCATAGCATATATATATACCATATTAGCATATGGTTTCAAAAACTTAATCTTAATTGCCCAGAATGTCCCAGATACGTAATAGGAAGACCAGATGTACTTAAGACACAAAGTATTTTTGTTTAGAATGATATTCTAACTTGAGGAAGAGCACTTTGGTTTTCTCACACAAAAAACACATCCGCCCATTTTTACTCGCAAGAGAAAACTGTATCTTTGTTTTACATTACAAATATCTCTCATTGTTGAAAAAATAAGCAAACACATATTAAACAATATACAATACAACAACAAAACAACATTACGAACAAAAGAAGACATTCAACTGAGCGATACACAGTCGTACCTACCAGGAAACTATCATTTCACGGAGCTGAAAGCTTGATCATCGATCATACTGGGACCAAACAAAGGGGCACTAATAGGCCACGCCCATAACACGGACGAAACTATTAATAATAATTTGAAACATTGTCCGCTGTGCATAACATAGGTCGTTTGCCGTGGCGCCGGGCACTTTCACTGGCCCTGATTGTACACCATGGGCCAAGCACTCCCGTGGATACATTTCCGATAAAATATTTTTTAGCTCGTGCAAAAGAAAAAGTTACATTTAATGTATCAAAAGAAGATCGTTGATAATCTGGTAACTTACAATTAAGAAAAGCCAGCTCGCAACTGATACAAAAATGTGAGGATATCTTTAGACGAGGCTTTTAAAAACACCTGTAAACAGTTTCAGGGATTTAAAAGAAACCTAGGTCAAGGTCAAGAAATATCTAAATCAACCGATATACCGATATACCCACATCAAAATGGCAAATTTAAGTAAATTTACATTCTAGGGTTAAAAAGCCATGTTTGTGCAATATTTATTTAGTTAATCTTAGTTAAACAGCATAATATCAAAGTGCAAAATTACCCAAAAATTATAAAGCAGCACAGAAAGTTCCGTCAAACATTTGCGTCCAATGTTGGCCAAAGGTGTACACAGTAACAATTCATCGCAGATATCCCGAAGTAGGCTATGTGCAACATAAACACCATAATTGCACGTCAACACGAGATGCAGGATTTATCGATATTTTCACGACGAAATACGAGCGATGCACGACGCTGCCTTAAATCGACGGTCACTTCAATATGATTAATGACTCCTCTTCTCTCTACGTACATATAAAATGTTAGGTCTGTCCCTATGTTCGATATTCCTTCGACAAAAACCTTGACAAAGTCATATCGCTTGTAAAAGAAAACTATTTCACGGAAGTATTAAAAAGATATTGTGATATTCCTAAATTTAAATCATAAAACAGTACGTAGGTAGCGCCAAAAAAATCACTCCACCCCTTCTTCGTAGATTTGCAATAATACAGGAACAACACAATTTGAAATAATCATGAATTATTATGATATATGGCGTTTGGTCGTCAATATGAATAGGATAGTTGTGTAAGCTCAGATAACATTAATATATACATGAGTCACTAATATCACAACGAAACTTTAAAAGATATGTACATATATATATTATCAGCGAAATTATCATCGATATTACCTGTATAGGATATTTAAACAATACTTGTGCTTCTTCCAAGATACTGTACCATAAGACACTCTAACAGTAATAAAAGATGTTTCCAGATAAGTCAACTGCCAGAAATAGGTCTCTACCAAAAAAGGGGACCGTAATGATCAAGCTACGCCAAAAAATACACTTGTCTTTATTATGGAGACGGATCCGCGGGCGTAGACGAGTATGTATAAGGGCAATGGATGAGTTTTTAAACTGCACATAAACCGGTTAGTGCAAATTTATATTCCGACAAGTGAGCCGAAAGGCTGCAAAGAATTATTATGTTTTAATTGCAAATACTTATACGTAGTAATTTTATAGCCCCGGTATTCTTTTCGGGAGAGAAAATACTTTCGTCGCTGTTTTAGGTAAGGAACTTTCTTAAGATTTTAAATACAAAGTGTCAGTTTCGCTTATGTAAACTAAATTAGAAAACAGAAATGTAGTCCGAAATGTAGAACATCTGAACTCTAAATAGAAAAGTTATCCTGTCAGAAGTTGATCAGAAATTCCTATCAGAAGTTACATTTACCTGATGGAAGGTCGAAATAACTAAATATTCAAAACAAAAAGTAGCATCCGAATAAAAAGTATTTTACATCTTCATAAGCTCTAGGATCATTTCGGAGAAAAATACCTGATATCGGAACCTCAGAAATCGTAAATGAATACTGATTTTTCTTTAGATTTTCTATTTTATTATATTTTTGGTGTTAATAATGAGATAATCAGTAACAGCGATCCAACTTAGTCGTAAACATGGCTAAAATTTCCTTTTATACCAAATAGGAGAACTTTCTATAAAATGCGTTATTATTTTCAGGAATATGTTCTGTCTCTACAAATAAAATGATGGCAGGGCAACGATCGAGATAACTCCGCTAATATGGTCGAGGCCGCAATAGGACATCGTTTTGAGATAGTAAAATCTTCAGATCGACGATAACAATGTCTTTGAAACACGATAACATATTGTTTGAATATAATAAAAATAAGTCATAATATGTATGATGGGTTTCGCCGATGGGATGACTTTCGCTGATTTTAACATTTGATAAACAGAATGGAGCCAAAATTCACGATTGCATTGCTCCTCAAACATTATACATACTTAGAACTTTCATTTTCAGAACCTTACAAATTCACATTCGGTATATTGTTTTAGTTTTGATAGTTACCAATTAACATTAGGCGGATTGTACACCGTTCGAAACTCATGTACCTACTTGTTAGTAAAAACCCCGCAGAATGGCCATTTAGCCTTGAGAACTCCACTGCTTGACATAGGTCTCTTCTACAAAGAGCTAGCGACTTCCGGAATCAAACCCTACATGCCTCCTACGACATCTCTTTCGACAGTTTACATACATCAACGACGTTGTGTAAAGATAAAAGGTATTTAGATGTGACCCAGATACATAGGAACCTGTAACGCACGGCGTGGAATTCGGCAGTAAATCTGTCAATTGGCAACTGAGGCGCATGTGGAAACAATGACGCCCACGCGTGGGGCGGCACGCGTCGCATACCCGCATACAATGCGACGCGACCGATCACTACACTGCGATAACCTGCGATCGCGGTTACCACTGATAAACTAACGGCAATTATTGCCAAATGACAAAAATAAACGAAGCTGGTTAGAAGGTGGTAGAACCAGTATGAGTTGAATGTGAAGGTACCATGGCCACGGTGAATGCAAGCTCAGCTTGGTTACAGATGTACCTCGGCGGCGGCGACCACGAACCATCAGATGGTTTGTTAGCTCAGATAATGTAGTAACTACAATAATCTCCGACCCCTACGGCTTTATATACCCTCTGTAAAACAGACAGTCATTCCTTCCTAATATACATAAGTATGCGATATAAGTATGCACCTGCTTTAAAGGTGAAAGAAAACGTCATTATGAAACCTAAATGCTTAGGAGAGCTCCACAATATTCACACATTAATACGAAGTGTAACAATTTACACTTTGCCAACACTGTAGACCTAATTACCAGTTCAGTCCAAGTGTAATAAACCTCAATACCCGACATGACACAATAGCAATCATCATATTTACATAAAATTTGGTAGTCTTACGAGGAATGATTTCAACATAGAGCAATTAAAATTAACCAGTGAAATTGTGACATCGGGACAGAATTATCGCAACTACTGCCGATGTGTTGTGAATATGAAAACTTTCGTCACAATTTTAACCGAATTACTTTATCAAATGTTTATACACATGTGTTGATTTATTTCTCCTTATACTCATACGTACTTATGCAACTACTTGCTATCAGTGCAAGTACCTGCCATTCTCAGAACTGTCAATAGACAGATAGGATATCAAATGATTTCCACGAATTTCTGACACTTAAATACAAAGTATAAACAAATAGTAGTAATTAAAATTAAATAAAATTTTTGTGTAGACCCACGGGGTCAGCTAATATTAATCAGTATTTTTTATTCTACCACGTTCACGTAAATGTTTATTTCCAACGAAAATCGAATCCTGAATTACCGTTGAATTACAAACACCAATACGCTTACACCAGCCAATCTCAAAGTAACAAGTTCATGAAAATCTTTATATATATATATATATATATATTTCTTATGTGCGTGTGTATGTCACTGAACTCTTCCTAAACTACTGGACTGATTTAGATGAATTTTTCCGTTTTATGTTTGTCATATTATTTCTTTAGAATGCGGGCGAAGCCGCGGGCACCACTAGTAAAACTATTAAATATTATATAATAAGAACCGTTAAAAATATATCAAATTATGCCTACATTTAAATATTAATGAAATACAGAAGACATACAAGGAAAGTGAAACTTATTAATTCGGTAGCGACAGACACTACTCTTTCAGTAACGATTTTATCTTAATCGTAAGGTGTTTAAGAGGAAATAGGAAATTTATTATGATTGAAAGCATGTGTGTAGTTCACTAATTAACATAGTAATAACGTAATCTTATAACATAAATTGCTTTTTAATAACTTTCTATTTTTGCCCAAAAAGGAAGAGGCACATGATACTCGTCCATATATTAATTATCAGCTTTCGTCTTTTCGAATTACAAGTTTTTTAGATCGCTCTACGAGTACGTAACCTCTGTGCAGACTTTCCGCATTTAAACAGCTTTCGCTTTTTAGGAGTAGCAGACGAGCATGCAGTCCACCTGATGGTAAGTGGCTACTGCCGCCCATGGACATCTGTAATCAACCCCAGATAGGTCTGCATATTCCTGCCTGAGGTCGGCCACAGATGCGCCGCTACCCCTGAGGACTAAGCTGTAACGCCTCGGAAAAGTCTGTCTCCCTTACCACACCCCTCAAAACGTAACACAGCAGCGCCTAACACTGCTGTTATTAGGTATACGTGTTGTGGTGGTGGTGCCGCCGGAGTCGAACTACAAAGGGTTCTATCACCTCAAAATTTATTTGTAGCTCTACGTTATAGTATACCAAAAGTCACAACATTGAGAAAATTCCTTTTAATAATTCCAGTCAGTTGAGGCATTTTTGAATAGTACTCGTATCATACAAAAGAAGGAAATCGCATCAGAATCAACCAACCCTCCTTCACAAATCAGTTCAAAAGGTTCATTGCCGCGTGTTTCTCAACAGAGAACCCTTCAACACTTTGAACGCTCCGATTCAGTTTTGCGGCCAAGTTTAAGCAGTAAGCCTTAGGGATGGCGATTTGAGATCGATTAATCGAAGAATTTGGACCAAAAAAGTTGATCTCCAGCAATAGAGCGATTGAGTGAATCGATCTTTTATCCTAGAAAATCGAAATTCGATATTTTTGAATGTGATTGAACATCAACAAATGTGTTATAAACATTTTTTTGCTGACCGATACGTATTTCAGTGGTTGTTTGGTCCTGAAGACCTATTTTTTTCTATCTATATTCTATTTCTTTTCTATCTTCGCCCTCTCCAGCTGAAAAGATCGAAGGTCGATTTTTGGAGACTATTCTTTGGGCCCCATTTTTTTTTGTGATTTAACAATCGATCTTTTTCGGAAAGAATCGCCATCCCTAGTAAGCCGGCGCTGACCTAGCTACGAATCTTTGCGGCCACCGGCGAGCTTTCATAAATGCACAACACTATCAGCCGCTGAAAGCAACTGGGACGTAGTAAATGGCGTGTGTAGGCCTCGTTTGCTAACTTCTAAAGGTCTTTACACTCGTAGTAAAGTTTCATTTAAGCTCAATTTTCATTTCGTACATTAAAGTTAAACTTTAATTAAAATGCATGTTGAATTTAGTTTAAACTTTAACTTAAACGATAAATAATTAGATTCGCTTACTTATACAGGTCTGTTGTCGTAGCACGATTACATGTACAATTGTACATATATATAATGTTTACCCTAACACAATCGTACAATTAGAGAAAGAAGAGACAAAGAGAAGTAACACATCCGTAGACCCAATAAAATACTCATGATCTTAAAAACATATTCCTAGTACCAGAAGCATTCTTTACAGTACAATGCCGTAATACTTTCACGAATTGCTGTATAAATTATAAACACAATAAATTTTATCACCCGATTACAATAAGTTTTATTCATTTTTCAACATCTGTTTATGTCGTAATGAGTAAACCAAGCAATAAAATACCAACACAAAGTTATAGTACGAGATTTAATCGTAAATTCGTAATACAAAAGACTATCATATAATAAACGCAAGTTAACGGGCCGTGCAGAATCGCGAAATCACCGAAACGCCGTCTCGTTAAGATAAACACGCTCGAAAAATTCACACAGGACGTAAAGTAAACCGACCGTACCACACATTTACATTAATCAGGAGAATTCATACGGAGAATTCGTTAAAATTACACGTTACATTATTAGGCGATAAAAGGAAATTTTGAACATTTGCTTTTTACAGAGACTTTTCGTAATGTCGCAAACTGTTGAATAGCCAACGTTAAGAGATACACACAGAGTCGTGTAGACATGACATTTCATAGATAAAAAGAAGCGCTAATTTTTCCACAATTCAATTAAAGCTTTCAATTACAGCTAATAAAACAAATGTTTGTCATTGTATTACAAGAAACACTATTATTATTTTGGGACTTAAGCCAGCAGTGTGCCCGCTACCTACAGTTTTATCGTTGTAAACTGTATTCTGTATTATAAATTACTGCCTCCACTTGCAATTGAATTGATTCAAAAGAAATACCACAACAAGCATCAATAGAATAAGCTAAAACAAAACCGCAAGACGAGCGGTACAAATGTTTATACGATTGTTCACGACAGCTGAACATTTTTCCTACAAAAGTACGTTCGCTCGTAAGGCCCGTGGGAGAATCGTGGAGATAACCTTAGATCTGCATATAAAAGCAGTCATAAAGATGGTTACTTTCTCGTTTTTTCCATCCGTCACGGCGGCCTTGCGAGCGGTTCGTGTTTGCGGTTACCGCTGAGGTATCGGGGACTGACACAAGGCGGGACTGGGGCATTTGGTCACGAGAATACAATGCGTATGCAGATTCCATTGCTAGAAATATTTACTAAGATCATAGAAAAATAAAACTCCAATTTTTTTTCAATCATTGCAAGCATTGTTCGCTTTTGTTCAGAGTTGTGGAATAAATCGCAAAGCAGTCTTGACTATCTAAAAGCTGCTTGGACTCTATACATATGTAGAACTTGTTTTCCGACTGCGCTGAAAGTTTCGATTCGATTACATGGACAAAAATCACTAGCGCAATGGAAAACGCAATGGAAAGGTAGAAAGAGCTTGATAACAGCATTGAACCCAGTGTTCCATACCTTGTAGAAGTGAGCAATAGAATCTTAATAAGACTGTTTAAAACGTAAAAAAAACTGAAATAAAAATATGGAAGAACCTTTTGTACTCGTAGTTTGACTCCATCATACTTACCTGCCTAATATTAACAGTGTTCTGTGAGGCGTACCAAATTATGTGGTTTCGAAGACAGGTTCATTTTATTGGGTCTGCTTACTAGTAGCGGAAGAAATACTTGCGAAACCTAACTACTAACCACTAATCAGCAAGTGTACGGGTACCGTTGGTGCTGAAACGGCACAATGGCGAGAGAATGCCTTTATTTACATACACCCATCGCATTCCGGGCCGCCCGTGCGATTTCCGGCTATTTTGCATTGTGGTACATTCGTTAATTTTAGATCGGCACGGGTCACTTGGGAACCTTACAAGTCACACGCTTGGCAAAGTTCGTGAAGTAATAAATATTCAATGTAATGATAGTCGTCGAGTGTAAGATAAGATTCGGGGTCGTAATAGTAAAAATCGAAGTAGACAAACCAAGCATTTTATTAGACGGAAATATTTTATACAAAATTAACCTTTTTCAATAGTGTAAAGTGTTTAAGTCAATTCAAAATACATACAATTAAACAACAAGCAAAGGTCTTAACTGACATCCAATCGATTATCTTTTAACGCAACGGCTTTAAATAGCGACAAGTTATAACGGTAAAGTCAACTATCGTATAACACGGCACCTAAGTTCATTATATAAGTCCGATATCAATTAAGCAACTTATCTAGGATCGGTACGAAACTAATGGCGCCTTCGCAGTACAAACGTTAATTTTCACTTTCCATAACCGTCGGCGGGCGAGGTGCTTGTCAGGGCGATACTTTAGGTCTCGTTTAGCTTAACCCTTGCCCCGACGTTGGCGCCTCACACAGTGTATCACTGTTTGCTGTTTACGATCACGACACCAACTTATAAAGTTTACCTAACGACTTTATGTAAGGGACTCATAATCGTAGCCAATTTTTAATAAGCTTTATTGCAATAAATTGTAATCTTAAAGTGACGATATAGATTTGAATTAATTAACTAAGCGACTATTTTGGTATATTCTCTACAAAGAACGCTATTAGTCAAATCAAATCATCATTTTCAGCGCATAATATTTTGTAAACTTATTTCCCTATACTGGGATAATTCCTGTGTATGACACAGGTATTATCCCAATATAGGATGCTGTGCTGTGAACATACATAAAGACGAATACATAAATACCCAAACCCAGAAAATAAATCTGAGTTCATCATTTTGATATCAGTCTAGCTGCGATCGTACTACGCCACGGGAGTTGCCCTTATCATACAAACAAATAATTAAATAAACGTTTAAAAGTAACATCCAGAGCAATAGATTTTCTTCGTACACCATCGTAATCTTTAGCCTAAACAATCATAGAATTATTGTTAGAACTGACGTAAATCGTGCCGTAATCGTTCGCCACCGTTGTGAAGAGCCACTGTTCCTGACTCACAATGAAATGAGACAATCCGTTCCGCTTGCATTTCACCACCCTTTCTAACTCTCACGGCAGCTCAATCTGAATCAACTTGTCGCATTTTCTGCTTTTCCTCAACCTCGGGTACCGGCGGATCCATTCATAATCGTGTTATGGATATGGAAATCTATGTGATCTCGCTCAAGTTATTACGGGTATTGTTTGCCCTCGCCTCAGATATCTACAATGTTGCAACATTCTCGTGTATTGAAATGGTAGGTAACATAAGTCCTCCTGTACAGTGTCACATAAACTTTACTGTATTATTTTCTTGGTGTATGTAAGGCTGTTTAAGTCGCGCAGAATAATATTTTTCTCGTCCTTAGTTCTCGTAGGCGACTAAGGGATGAAAACTGTGAAATTTTACTACTAAGGCCACTAAAACGCAATTATTTAGGAGAAACGTACACCCAGTAGATCACTAATAAACACTGATATTTCAACGGACAATTTAAACTCAATTTCACGATTTAAATCTTAATGGGTGAACGTGAACAGTTTTTAGCAGGACTGTCCGTTATAAAATCAAAGTCAATGGTCAATAATGAACCATTAAGGATATTAGAAAAAGGGTCCATTCATCGGCTAGCTACGTGTGTATCATGATAACGCGCACGCACCTTCTTGCACCCGTCTTCCGCGTGCGCCCGACGACGCGACGTCTCGATTCATAATCGAGTTGTAATCTTCGACAACGTACGGCTTCCGCCTTAGGGCGTTTGTCCACCGCCTCCGTCACCGGACCGTCATCGAGAACAAGATGACGGCGCCGAAGTAGCGGTACATACATTTACAATAGCCGGGTGTCCACCGCACGCCCGTCACCCGAGTACCGTCATCCCGGTACAGTACGAGTACAGTAGATCGGCGTGACCGCTAGACCGGTACCCGGAGATTTTGACGGGCCGATTTGCCGGCAATGTAAAACAGGTTTAACTTGTCCACATACTGCCGTCGCAATTGTCTATCATCAATTGTAGTCATTCTATAAGTATTTTTTATTAAGTATAATATTTTTGTTATTTTGGATATTCGTATTTAAACAGTTATTTTATTTATTTTTATTTTTTGTTGGCTGAATGGGGTAATTTTATGAAACAAATTAATCCCGCAATTTCGGTCGCGATGGACAAATGATCGCCGTCACTTCATATTAGAGTTGGCCCGGAATAATCTCTTTCTCGGTGACGGTCCGGTGAAGGCGGTGATGGACAAACGCTCTTAGAGGCGGCGGCCGGAGTGAATTTATTGCGTTATAATGACGGCGAACGGAAACCGCACCGTTACGATTTGCTCGTTGTTTCGTGATAATCAAAATTTTTGCCACACACCTGTCAGCGATCCCCTATAATTTCTGAGCAACAGAATATCTTCATTTAAAGTGAAACAAAAACAAAACTTCTGCATTTTTGCGAATGTATTTGCAAATTACTTTTATACACCGTTAGATTTTTTTAAAGACTTTGATGGCCAAACTATTTAACGTAAGCTATGTTATAAACTATACAGCAAATAGTGTAATAGCTAACAGTTTTAGTCAAAGTTCACGAGACATATTAAAGCCGGAGATCTCTATATAAACCTAATACGGAGCTTATGACGCCCAAGGGTGCCGTCGATCATAAAGTTACGATCGCCATTTAAGTATCGATATAGCTAATCAAAAATATCGATTAGCGTTCCCTTAAAACTACCTAACCTATTCAATATACAGGCCGTTCCAGGTAAGGTCAAACAAGAGCTATTTTAATCTCCTATAATCGAAGTTGTATTTTCGTTCAAACTCAACATTACTAAGTTTTATACATCTATTAAAATTAAACACAAACTGTACATACTTTGAAAAAGCTCTATTACATAGTTCACCTAAGTCGAAATTATATTATATTTTTATATTTTTTTAATTTTTTTAATTATATTATATTTTTAGAAAGAAACAGACTGACTGTATTTTAATACTGCTTTTTTATAAAGCGTTTTAAGTCCCATTATTGGGTCCTACTCTCTCCACATAATTGAGGGCTATCTGGTGCGTATTGGAGTACGCGTGGTGGATCGCGCTTCTAAAACGCAGATTATACATCAGTATATTTTTGGGACGGTCAACAATCAATAGTTTAATGTATTAAATTCTTCAGTATTCGGTCAAACGAAATGCAGATGCGGGTCACCTGTCCGCGGCCGACAGGTAACCATGAATGAGTTGAACAACTGGCACACGACGGTTATTCGTTGCAATTCGGATATTGTGGCAGCTTCCGACTCCCGCTAAATTGTTGATCGTATACTAAAATGAGTTGTATAAGTTTGAATAAAAAATAATTCTGGAAATTAAATTTTTACTTATGATGTTCCGCATGGCGTAGTAGTAATCAAACCGGTCTTACAAAATTAACTTCATTTTGATTACCATTCGGTTTTCCTAATATTTAAATGATGAATTGACATGAATGACCTGAGTTTGGTTGTTTGCGTTTATGTTTGCACGTGTTCAAGGCAGCCAGAAAATAATAAATCTTAACGTAACATACTATTAGATGCTTAGATACTGCTGTGTATCAGCAGAAACAAGACTTCCATTTCTCAGAAACCCTTCACAAATTACCGACGCTTCTATCCCGATTGTTCCATTGATTAAAAATGCAACTGTGCGTACAACGTCCTCTGTATGTTGTTTGTACTCGTATTCTCGAAGGTACATTTGTGTCGACCAGTGTGCAGACTCGGATAAAGGTCAATCGGCCACGCTGGACAGGTGTACTAGCCCGCCTCACAATGGTTGTCGGGTAACGATCCATTGTGCTCTCGTACATCGGCCGTTGACACTATCATTATCGATCTGAAGACAGACGATCGATGATATCCGACGTGTTCGAGGTCACTCAATTTTGGCTGTTTATCTGATTCCAATAGACAATACCACGCCACTGATAACATCTTCAATTCCGCATCGTGTTCATTTTTGGATTAATGAAATTGCTTAGATTTGAGAAAGAAGAAATATATTGCGACTGCACTACTGCGCTACCTTTTTTGCTTTAAAACATAAGTTTATGCACTTGGTTTCACTTACTTTCAGCTTCTATTTTCATGAATAACCAAGCAATATACAATAAACAAAATGCTTTTGCGTTTACGCTTTCGCACTTCTAAGGGTAGCATAAATTGCTCCTAAGATTATGGCATCCGATATAAATCAGCCGACATCCACGCCCTTACACCAAAAAACTGTTTCACACTAGAAATAGGTATGGTATGGTAATACGGGAGATATTCAGAGAGGTAGGTAGGTGTTCAAGCCATACTGGCTCTACCACTTTTCAAACTGCAAGTTGTTACAATCGCTACATCGATATCATTATGAACTATTTATATCATGAATGGAAGCAAATATCAACTGGAATCAACAACGAAACAGGTTAAGAAAATCAATCTCAGCTCACGATCCAATGTCACGTTGACTCTAAGTGCTTAGACATCTTAATGGATCATACCTGATCCATTTAGATGTCTAAACTGCGCTATTAATATGTCAATCTGCGTACTTTTAAACGACGTTATACCAAAGAATTTGTGCTGAGCAATATATATCATAAATGTTATTAAAACAATCCATCATCTTGTCACATGACATGAGTTTTTAAAAGCAATATCCAAATTAATTTTGAGGTATGTTATTAAAATTTTGTTTGCAGGTTGTTTTTTGCCAGCAAACAAAATTTTGATTACTTTTCGGTCCTCCTAACAATTAAATTGTGAGGCTATCAAGTGGGGCTCTGAAAATAGTAAGGAAAGATAGCTCTCCTTCAAAGCTACAAATGCATCTGTACAAACTCATTTGATACTGTAACACACAACTTCCAAAAGACGACCTTTGGTACACATTTAACTAACCTAGAAACCATTGACATTGCATTAAAATACAATAACGCTAAAAAAAACAAACCAACAATAGTACACGGTAGCATCGCTCGTTATTCTAATTGCGCACAATCCACATACATGCATTAAGAATACAAACAAGACCGCAATTAACCCAGAACGGGTTCGGAACCGTAACTCAACAATTACAGAAGATCCACAACCACAATCACATGAGACATCATCCGAACATAATGAACGAGACAGAAACTCCCACGGAATAACAGTTCGCGAACACGTAACAACTAACAACTGCACAGGTTTTTTTGCGAACAGTACAGTAGCATATATGTCAGAAAAACGTGCATATCTTCATCTAAAGCCAAGATCATATCACTGTACCTCGTAATTGTTTTAAGGAAACTGGAAGCGAATGTAAACAATAAATTTTCCAAAAGTTGCAAACATGAAAAATAATACAACGTAGGAAAAATAATGCAGAGATATTGTGTAGGCTGACGTCTATAAGACTACAATTTTACTTAAATTGGTATACTCGTAGTACATAATTACAACTGAAGATCTCTTGTTCGTGATACCGCAAAGTTACAATCGGTTAAATTTTACCACCTTTGCAACTGATCTAATTAAAAACTATGTTAACGAAGCTCTTTGGGTATTTATAGTTTAAAAATAAGTTCAATTTCCAACACATTCAACATGCAGAAGGCATTTGAGAGTTTTTAACTCCCACGCTCTCTAGTACGTTGATGACGTTGATTCGCACGGTTACTCATAAATGAGAAGAAAAGTAATTTATTTCAATGTTTGTAAACAAAGAACATGTTTTTTTCAAAGACGTGGAAACCTTAAACAGGGGGCTAAAACACATGCAATTACGGAGATACCGATTTAGTAATTATTGTGAAAAACAAAAACGCGACTACTTAAAAATATTCATACCTATTTCACGCCCACAATTTAGACGAATCTAATGACATCGAATTTGTTAAAATCCGTCAAGCCGGTCGCCACTCAGGAGATACGAAGGAATAATATATACATATATAGGCTAAACACCCATTACTCTGTAGTCGGGTAAAAAGGTGAATAGAACATTTTATTCAAAAACGACTGCACAGTTTAGCACGCACTAACCACCTCACCCACTTGACTACATGGACCTAAAACCCTCAACTTTTGCAAGCTTAAGCTACTTGACTTCACCGACCACTAGGGTCTTGGTACAAAGAGATCGTTTATAAACATTGTCGAGGGGGCTGTCTAGACAAACCCTTAGTAGCCTTCGCTAGCTCACATTGTATACAAGAAGTTATACGAAGTCACGTTCGAATGGCGGACGGGAGCTAAAGTGAGGCCCTCATTAAACCTATAAACATTCTCGTTCTTTGTCGGCATGAAATAACACTAAAAACAAAAGAAACAAATGAGATTGATTTCATGGCTGACACTTGTACATTATCTCTATTTTTAAGCATCGCCGATGAATGCTTGACTTTTAACAAAAAGACTTGGAGAAACTTACGGCAAGTTCGAAAACTGGACGATTCAATTGATCCTTGAATACCCTATAAATAAACATAAGTGTGGTCGTCTAGAATTTTATTAACTTGTATTTTTATTTGCTCTTTATTCGCGATTTAGGAAATGTAATATTTCAAACTTTAGCTGGCTTCCTAACCTTTTTTTTCCCTTTGGGGTTATGACTGTCTCTCCTCAAGACTGGGGTAGGTATGGAACATATTGAAACAATTTATAAAGTAAATTAATAACTTACATAACTCGTGAACATACCTAACCCAAAATTCAGAATCAATCTAAAATAGAGATCGGATAAGTACATATTTTGCAAAGTTCACAGTAACGTCGAGGTCGATGGTCGACGGTCAAGCCATGATCATCGAACCAAATTCACATCGGCTACGATTGATGCCTAACGGGAAACTATAAAAGGCAACGCTTATCCAAAACGTGTTTGCACGTCTTCGTCTTCCTATCGAAATCACAGCATGGGAGATACAAAATCGAAGAATCCAATTACCGCCATTGTGCGGCTCATAAATGTTTATTTACAAAATACGACACGCTCCGAAGGATAGAAATCGATGGCCTTTTTGCATTCAAAATCAATTTACTAGCCAATAGAGTCCATGGAACTTTTATTTTTAGTGCTATTTTTCACGCTAGGATATTGTGGCTAATATCCTAAATATATCCTAAATCCTAAATGCTCTAAATTTCCTTAAAATCTTTTTTTTTTAAATGTAAGTTATGTAATAATTATAGAGCCTGATAAATAATGTATACGCAAGGTAGTTTCAAAGCAATAGGAATAAAGAATATTAAAACATTTAAGCTTCGATGGATCAGTTCATCCATCAGGCACACTTTTCCACTGTTTTTATTACAATTTAAAACATAAAACGCCACAAGCAAGATAGAGACAAGCCTAAAGGCAGTCGCAAAAATAAACCCGACCGAAGCTGTGGTTAGATAAAGGATATCGTGACTGGCAACGTGACGAAGCAAAAAGGTCACGGGGGAAAGTTCAGAGAAACCGAAATTGGACTTTTTCCGTAGGTGCCTCTAGAGTGCCCAATTATTTTGTTCGCGTGACCACTAAGCCGTGTTATATCTATTTACCTACTTGAAACTATTGGAACTACGTGCTTTCCGATGTTGCTCCCTTCAACGTTCTTAATTTTTTACTCTGGAAACTCAAAGTTAAAAGAAATGTATGTGATTTAAGTAAAGGTCTTGGCCAAGTAAGTTTAGTTCAGGAATAGATATCGTTGGTCTTCTTCTATTTTAGTTTGGTGCTCAGGGCTACTAAATACATCAAAAAAATCCATTCGTTTACCACAAAAGGAGATTGCGCAAAAATTATGATAACACTAAATTTTTTTTTTTCTCTTTTTAAAACTCACCAGCAATGTTGCCCGCTGTCATCTCGGTGATGAGTCCCTCGAGGTCTGGTGAGATGAGTCGCTCCTCATCATCGCCGTGCGTATAGTCCAGGGCATGGTACACCACTATCGCCAAGTTCACCACCAGCTGAAACAAAGGAGAGGATTCTTGAGAACTAGACATTGGGAAATTGAATTGAGTTGAAATTTTACTATATTTTGCATTATTATTTAAAATGCTTAAGACACTAAGAATTGGAAGTCATACAATTTAAACTTAGAAAATTTACTTTTTAATTAATTAATAAGATCATCTTTTAATTGTTAAATGTTCATGCATTGTAAGCAGAGCACCAACCACTTGTATATTTTCGTAATCCAAGTTGGGCCACTCTTCAGTATATACAATATTCACGTTTCTGTAAGCTCATATGTGTTACATACAATTTTCATAATCACTTGTTTAATGAAACCGTTCGTTAATAACTCTATCTACATAAAGCAAGCATATAATTATATCCTTAAGTAAGTAATCAATAACGTAACATCTAATTCCTCGCTTGATATACGACCAACTATTTTTCGTTGCGCGAAAATTTGGCAACGTATAAATTAACGAATACCGAATGCCATGCTTTCAATGAAATTATCTATTAAGTGTTATTAGCCGCTACCAGTGTTACTAAGCCCACTGTTGCATAACTCTACACACCTCTTCGACTTGTGGTTCAATGCATGAGTGAACTGCGATTGAATTAATTTGTGTTTGGTATGCAGTCTCTTGCTGAATAAATGTCGGTGATAGGCCAGTAAGAATTATATTTATGTTTTGAGGATTTTTATGTGTCCTATCTATAAACGTATTATCCGTCCAAATCAAGGATTTTGTAAAAAAAAAACTTAAAGTACAGAATTTTGAAAATCAAAATTGCAGATTAAGCGTTTATCATAGCAAGACCAAACTAATGGTTGGTCATATTATTGACGGACGTAATGGTACAGGTTGATATTTTTTTCTAAATCTTAAGAAATGCCAATCTTAAATTTCACCAGGTCCAAAGTCTTAGTTAATCTAGCCAATTGCAACCATCTGAAACATGTCTAAACTCTTTGCTAATCCAGTAGATTGAAAACTTCCACCATCCTAGCAGGACGCGTGCGGCGTGACTATCGGGCGCGACGAGTGGAACGCATCGGCCATTGTGCGTGTTGCCCAACGCTTCCAGCCGCTCCTGTACCAACTGCACACTCCATTAAACGAGCTGAAGCAACTAGATTGATGGCTCCGACCCATCCGAATGGTGTGCCGTAATTGTTCGCTCACTCGCTGTTTCGTCGGGAGCAGATGTATGGAAATTTGGATCAAGCACGACACTGATTGATTTTTGATTTATGTCCTGTTCTGCTATTGTTATTTTTGCACCATTTGGCATTAGTGAAAAAGCACGTTTAAAAACTTCAGCAGTAGATGGAAGTAGTTCGAACAACAACATCACAATACTTGTGTCCCCGAATCAATTATCGAATTAATCGAATCCGAGGCTTAGCCGAATATGAATGACTTTACTAAGATTTAACATAACCATATTGATCGTCAATTTAGAGAATGCCAAAAGTCTTTTACAACATTTTGTTTATTTTTGACACTGTTCTTTTGACATCTGCCGTGATACGAAAGCTTTGATTTGAAACTAGATCATGTACAGACAGATACAAGTCGTTATTAATTTTAGAGGTGTTTTGCTTAAAGGCTTGTCATATTACTCACATTTCTCATAGTCAAGAGAACATGACACAGTTTTGTCATCAATTATGTTCAAGGAGTAATTTTTTACACTGATAGACAGTTCGAAGTAGCGTCGATATCTTATAACACTTTTATTTATTTTATTACAGATAAAAAGTCACTTTTAGCGCAAGCTGTATAACATGTAATCTTTACAGTTCGTGATGATTGGTCATAAATCCTTTATCACTTCTGAGACTAAGATAGAATTAATGATTTAGGTATGTATATGCCTTATGAATTTAGATTGAGTTATGATTGACGTAACACACCATTAACACAGAATCCTATTTTAGGTACAAATAAAAATGACGTCAGTATACCTAATCTCGCACGGAACATGCTGATTCTTAGAAGTCTGAGATAATGGTCCGATCCGATCTAATCCGTTCAATTTATCAATTTGTGTTGAATTCTGTCCATCTATTATCACTTGTCAACTAGCTGTTGCGTTGTGTCCGAATGTCCCTCATATTAATTAGCATTGTCAACAAGATTTATGACATCCTTGTGGTCCCCAATTTGACATGATCATTAATTGTTGGGATTTGTACAATTGTTTTACTAATTTATGCGGTATTTCATCTACATGTTTAAGTGCCTCAATCAAATTACTAAACCATCGCTTAAACTTAAGCTTATCCGAATTAACACTTATCCGATCCAAAATGTAAAATTATAACATTATCAAATAACAATCTTCTTGGGATAACACAACGGTTTCATGCATTTCTGACTTATAGAATCAGTAAAGTATTGCTAGACTCTGATTTTATTGGTTAAAAATACTTTTCATTACATAGTTAGTTCTATTGTAAATTTACATCACAAACGCATCGCGCGCTCCATCCATTTTCAAACAATAACAATCACGAGGCGATTTACTGTTTTAACCAAACAATGAGAGACCGTAGAAGGTTTCAGGATGCGAGCGGCGATGGTATCGGCATCTTAAGCAATATTTAGCACCAACCTCGACCAGTTTCGGTGCATTTAAGGCGACCAGTCCCCATGTAAATGATAATTACTTAGATTCCATAGAGATTGCTTTCAACTAGCGTCTAAGAGATAATCTTCGCAGATAAATTATTATCATTGGAACGGAGCCACAGTGCCTACTAGTAATTCACATCAGTTAATACCTAGACCATGAAGACGCATGAGAAGTCTAGAGATTACGTTTAACAGCCAAGGAAACATAAATTTTAGATTGACACTAAAATAGTATGAGTATCTTGTAATTACGATGTTATGTTTTTCGCTCAAGTCATTCCCAGTGAGATCTCTCTTCGAAATTAGAGAGCTAACGAGAGAGATTTATGCTCTAGTCTAGTACACTGGTCATGTTTAGAATGTTACACTTCAATTAAAAGTATTATAGAAAGTTTTAGGACATGGAGATTTCCATATGACGGTTTCACCATTGTAAAATTTTCACGTAATAAATGATTTGTCATAAGCAAATTATAACTTGAAATGATTAAATCTGCGTGCGAGACTGAAAAACCCCAGTATAAAAATGTTTGTGCCACTCAAGTAAAACTATCTATCACAATTTATTTATTTACTCTCTCTAAAGTTGCATGCAATATATCTCGCTTTTCACACCGGCCGCCCTCCCACGTCGCGGAGTTCTGCATATCGATCCAAATAGAGGCTGACTGCGTGACAAAAAATATATTTCCTTAGATTAATCCCTCGCTTCTAGCGAACACGAGATACTTATAACATTATATATGCCCAGATGCCACCTACATGGACGTGGGAATATCGCGATGATGCATCGATAGCGGGCGCATACCATCGGATACCAACCCAAGGAATCTATCTACGAAGGTCCTTAAGTAACTTTTTGTTGATGCACTTAGAATGATATATGTGACGCTAATGTACGTAAAAAGCGAGCTAGTTAAGAGAGGAGCGGCCGTTTCTTCTGCCGGCGTGTTCTCAGCTGAAGGTATCTTGTGCCGCGATTATAGTCCTTAGGAAATGAAGCCTAATGATGCCAGTAAGGACAGCACTTGGTGTGAGTTTCTTCATTAAGGCGCAGGGAAGTTTATGGAGCGCCTGTGGGAAACAATTTGCGTGTGCGTAATAACGCGGCACGCTTGATCGAAACTCATATCATAATGTTTCTTAAATTAATTTATTACCGTGCGCATACCGTTGATCAATCTTTACTAGCGATGTTTGATTCATCTTTATCTAATGTCTAAACATGAGCTAATCAAAATATAAAACAAAGTTTTTTTTTGCATTTTCATATTTAACGGTCTAAATTAAGGTTAATTAATTTAGACAGTTAAATATTTAATATGTGATGTCTTTCTATTTGTAGCCTTCATTTATTAATATTTGGTAGACCTCGTTGTCCTTCGCCAACGGCGGACTATCAGCGCACATGTTTTCCTGATAGCATGTCTTTGATAGCAACTGTCTAGTGTTACCTACTGTGTTCTGATTCAAAGAATTTAGAAGACTGATTCACTTTATCGAGTTGTTCCATTTCAGTCGTAGTAACTTTATAATTTAGAATCCTTAAAACTTAAAGTGTGCGGTACAAATAAATATAAAGCTAAATTACCTAAATTAAGATATGCGTTGCATGTTTCGCATAACTTACGGACATAATGACGAAGTTAAGCGCCGTATGCCAATTTTATAGCGGCCGTTTATTACGTGCGCGTGCGCAGTGCGGCCCGAAATACCGAATACGATACGCTGTTCTCGCTATTAACCAAAGCTAACTAATTTACTATGGAATTGTCACGCTAACTCACAGTGTGCTACATATAACAAGAAATATATTATCTTAAGTATCTGTGATTAACATAAACATGTTTTATTGTAGTAAATGCTCCAAATAAGTTATTTACAACATAGTATTTATAATCGAAGGTACTGCAGTCCTATTAAGGTGTTAGAACTTAATCCTTAGTAGTACAATGATTTCATTATGATTAAATTATATAAAAAGTAAATAATGGTTTATATGTACTTGTTTTATCTTCTAGTCTGCTCTGTGGTACTAAGTTAACCGTCCAATATCTAGACTTAAAACGAAAATTCAGTAGAGGATTGAGCCATAAATTGGGATTTGTATGCTGAATCAAGTGCCCTCAGATTGAGAGCTAACACTAGGCCGAGGATTCATAGGCAAAGAAATCAAATAGACTCCGAACTTGGTAACTTTTTGCATAGTCACCGCACTACTGTGACTGACTGTATAATATGTCTCCGAGTTTATTGATTGTCTCGTATAGGTATCAACCGATATCAATATTGTTATCATGGTTAAATTCAGTCTTAAATGGTGTACTAAAATGATACACTTACACCAGGTGATGAAACTTATTCCTTAAGTTAATAATGAAGGGTAATAATATGTCGCCGAATTCAAGTAAAACTCGAATCTCATTTGGAGATAATTTTTACTTTGATTTTAGAGACTATTAATGGTAACATGGACTGCTAAAAATATTCAATTATACTGTTAAGTATTTCTTGTATTAGCAGTCTATTCGAGTTAACCTCGTCAACTATGGTACTCAAGCTCAGAAGCCGAAGTTGGCTGAGATTACTTCATTTGTGCTTGAGTCCAATATTATGTTCATTGTCAATATTACGATAGAATTCTATTTGTTACAACTAAAGGGCAATTCAATTCAGATATACGATAGATAGGAGTAAGATATACAAATGAGTAGTTTCTACTGAAGAATGGGTCGCCAGAGGACATCTGTTATCAAAAGTAAAAATTAATTTTAAATTTATCAAACCCTTGATAAACCTAAATGAGCTATGTTTCATCATTAGACATATCAGCGAGACCATTTAAATGAAAGAAAAACGATACTTAATATAGATATATTGTTATACTACATACCTTTTTAAGTTAAACATATTAATATCGATACAAATAATTCATTTGACATCAATAGTGTATGCTGTATAAACTTAAAAGATTACTATTTCCTTTTGTGTCCGTGAAGTTAACCACTGAATTTAACGTTAATATCTCTATCACCTACTCCCTACTGCTACTATCAAGTTGATTACATTTACCAATAATTTGAACACAACATATATTAATATTAATGTGTTATAACATAAATTATGTCATAAACATACCCACGCCTTTAATTCGAAGGTATTTTCATATTTCGTCAGCGTCGTAACCGAACACTAATTTTAGGCCGTCAATCACTTTGTCCTATACTGACTTTTTCATTCTTTAACTCATTCACTACTTCCCTCAGTCAAGTTTTTTTTTTCTCTTTCTCTCCCTTCTATTTTCGTAATAACTATTTTACTTCTCTAATTCACTCTCTATTAATTTACTATCTGATCAACACATCCCTTTCTATACTCACTCAGATACCATTAGAGGCTTCTTAACCTCTATAATACAATTTGTTAACGCCTCACAATGCACTTTCTCCGACCCCTCAGGGTCTATTCAGGTCTTGTACTGCACTGACCTCAACTAGAACGGTATCGGAGGTCATCGCGCAATTCAGTACGGGGCCTGTAGGGCGCCCTTATTAGAGACCTTTGTTTGTCTTGAATATGCGATTCATATTAATAGATTAGGCAGTCATGTGAATTTAGCACCCTAGAGATCAAATGCCCGTAATATGGAAAATCTATCAAACTACACCTTACGCACATGGAAACCAAGCAATCTTATTCTGAGAGAACAATTAAGCCTCGCATTGGAATTATATGTCTAAATATTAATTATATAGGTATATAAAATATATTTTATAAAGAAAACTCTACATTGAAATTATATCAACATTGACACAAATATCTAATTCAAATAAAAACCTTTAAATAAAAATTATCTAGCGTTTATCGTAATAACAAATAAGAAAATAAATACAAAGAACGTTATAAAATCGATAGCAAAAAGTTATTTTCGTCGTCCGTAAATATCCCACGGATATTAAATTAACGTTAAAAACAAGCCAGTAGAACAAATTGTGTTCGAAAAACGACGATAACATTACGATAAAAACAGAAATTTGTTCACAACAAACCACCTGATGAATTATTGCGTAATTCCATTCACGAAACAAATCCAAAAAGAGACGTGGGTCATTATTCAGGTTATTGACAACATGGGGACTGAAAAAGTGCAATAAAAAACGGAATGCTCTTCCGAGAAAAGGTTCCGCTAAAATTGCAAAAAGTTATCAACGCTTTTTATTATCGGTTTTCTGATCGCACTAATAACATTGTTATTTTAACTTACACTTAATTACTTCACAAATGTTCCATCACGTATATTTCAAGGACAAAAACGTAAATTTGAATTTCGATTGGTTTTCAGGTTCACATGAATCACGAGATAAATTGTTTACATTGTATTTTCTATTTGCGAATCTCATTATAATAACCATTTCTAAGCTCGAATACCAAGAGCTTAAAACTAAGTAAGTTTTGTCTGGGTGTTTGTAGAGCTACTCTAGGAAAAGTAATTGTGGCACTGGGAGATAAAGATTGAACTATAGGGTTCGGCCCGCGACGGTAATAATACACGTCCAATCGGTCTCGGATGTACTTTATTAGTTCCCCTTTTACAATAGGTTTTGAAGCTTATATAGTACTTACATCTTACTCTACACGCCCTACCAAAACAGAAAAAAAAAAATCAAAAAAACATTTTTGCTATTTTTTTTTTTTTTTAACAATGATACAATTTTGTCCTATTTTTATGTATTACTTCCTCTTTATCATTTCGTAAAATTTTTACATTAGGTTCAAGATCTTCCAAAACTTTAAATGGACCAAAATACACATCACTAAACTTATTTCCAGTTTCATTTTTAACTAACAATAAATCATTTTTCTTATATATAACAGGCTTAATATATTCATCAAATTTACTTTTTCTAATTTCCTTAGATTTTAACAAATTTTGTCTTGCTTCTACTTGTGCTTTTTGCAATCTAAATTTTAATTCTGATGCATAGTTTTCCACATTATAAATAGGCTCAACAATAGTACAATTTTGCAAGTTAGATGGTATGTTACAACGTTTTCCAAACACAAGTTCAAATGGTGTATATTTAGTAGAAGAATGTTTTGAAGTATTATAAGAAAAACACCAGTAGGGAATCCAATCACTCCAATTTCTAGAATTATTATCGGTTTGAATCCTTAAAAAGGCATTTAAGGATTTATGTGTGTTTTCTAACGAACCTATTGACTCATGATGATAAGCGCAAGATACAGTATGTTTTATATTTAACAATTTATAAACCTCCGTCATAGTATTTGAGATAAACTCGGTACCTCTGTCAGTGCCAATCTCTCGCGGGATACCGTACCTGAGAATAAAATTATCTACTAAAGCTCGCGCCACACTAACACTATCCTTACTAACTAACGGGTACGCTTCTATATATTTACTTAATTCACACTGGAGTGTGAGTATATATGAAAAATTATAGTAATCCTTATCTAAGGGCCCAACTATATCTAAGAAAACCTTGTCAAAGGCCGACTGCGCAGTGGTAGTTATTACCATTGGCTGCTTCGTATGCAACGAATGCTTTTGTGTCTGACATTTGTTGCATTTTTTTACGAAGTTAGTCACATCAACAACCATATTTGGCCAGTAGTAATATTTCTTAATATTACTAATCATACGCCGTATGCCTGCATGCCCACTTGTGGGAAGCAAGTGAAAGTCATTAAGAATAACTTTCTTGTCATCGCTATTTTTTATACTTATGACGTCTTTTAAAATATAAATTCTAGGACCGGTTAATTTTTTACTACATTGGGTTAACCACTTTATAAATTTCTTATTTTCATTATTTTTTATTAAATAAATCTCATTTATTATCAATTTATTACAAATAGAGTCCAGGTCTCTCACGAAAACGTCTCGCGCTAAACATGATCGAGAAAATGGATTCACAAAAATTGACAACTTAGATGGAACATAAATAAAATCATTAAATTGTGTATATTTAACTTTTTTATCAAGCTTATATTGAGCTATGATTAATTCTACACATCCTTTAGGTTTTTCAAGAATTTCAACGACTCTCGGTTGATCAGGCCGATCCTCGCTGTCCTCCTTGCTATCTATCAAGTTAGGCGGTTTATCGCTTAAGTTCTTCGCCATTCGTCGAGTCATAACGTTTAATTCTTGGCTCATATTTTTTAATTCGTCGGATGTAATTAAGACACGAGATAATGCATCTGCAGCTACATTACTCACGCCTTTTACATATTGTATGACATAGTCGTATTCATCTAAGATTAAACGAAATTTCAACAATCTACTGGATGGATTATTTATACTAAATAGGTATACTAATGGTTTATGATCTGTTTTGATTGTAAATTTTTTACCAAATAAGTATGGTCGAAAATATTTCACAGACCAACCAATAGCTAAAAGTTCTTTTTCTATTGTTGGATAATTTAATTCGGATTTGTTAAGAGCTCGACTTGCATATGCAATTGGTAAGTCATTGTTATTACATAACACAGAACCTATAGCTGACCCAGAGGCGTCTGTGTGCAAAATAAATTCATTTTCATCGTCAAAATTTGGATATTGCAAAATTGGCGGATTAATTAATGATTTTTTAAGTATATTAAACGCGTTTTCACATTCCGTAGTCCATTCAAATTTAGAATATTTTCTGCATAATTTATTTAAAGGTAACGTAATCTCAGCGAAATTAGGAATGAACTTACGATAATAATTTGTAAAAGCAACAAACGTCTTACATCGTCAGATGTTTTCGGTGTAGGGTAACATTGAATTACTCGGCTTTTTTCAGGATCAGGCATTACTCCTTTTTCAGATACTATATGACCCAAGTACAATAATTGTTTTGTTAAAAATTTACATTTCTCCGGATTAATTTTTAAATTTACTCTACGTAGTCTTTCGAAAATATCAACTAAATTTTTATTGTGTAATTCAAGAGACCTTCCAAAACAAATTAGATCATCCAAATATACTAGACATTTTTCGTAGTTTAAACCTGACATCGCTACCGTCATTAAGCGACTAAAAGCACTGGGGCTAGTTTTTAAACCCATAGGAAGTCGTTTCATCTGGTATTGCTTATTAGTGGTAAATGCAGTGTATTTCCTACTCTCTGGACTAATTTCTAGTTGATAATAACCCTGACTAAGGTCTAAGTGTGAAAAATAAATTGCTCCTGATAAAGAGTCGAGTATTTCAGTTATATTAGGTAATGGAAACTTGTCATCCTGTAGCCTATCATTCAGTTTTCTATAATCAATAACAACCCTCCATTTTTTCTTACCACTACTGTCACATTTCTTAGGAACCAGCAGAACTGGACTAGACCATTCGCTGCTGCTCTCTTCAATTATATTGTTATCTAACATTTCACTAATCTGCCTATCAATTTCCGGTTGTTGACTTTTAGGAAGTCTATAAGGCTTAGTATATACTGGGGAGACATTTTCCTTTAGTTTGATTGACTGTTTATATAAGTTAGTTACGCCTAATTTATCGCCTGGCAATAAAAATATGTCCGAATATTTTGCACAAATATTTTCTATAGAAATTTGTTCTTCTTTGTTTAAATGTTTGAAATCTAAAATTGAAAACAATTTTTTCACACGGTCCGATAAACTATATTTATTGCTTTCAAATGTACACATAAAAACTCATTAGAACTAATTATATCAGGTATAAAATAGCTTAATTTAACTTCTTCCTCTCTAGTATTTAAAATTTTTAATGGTATTTTACCCTTAGTGGGACGTACTAAAACAGATGCTAAAAAAACTCCATCACTCAATTGTTTAGGTAATACTACACATTCGTCTTGTAATGTTGTCCTTACGAAATACGTCATTTCACATCTAGCCGGTATGGTTACATATTTATTATAACCAAGATTACCCATTTGTAATGGTAACGTGACAGGAACATCTTTATTAATAGATAAAGTATTTTGTTCAAAGTCTAATATACAGTTAAATTTACTCAAAAAATCCTGACCTAAGATACCATCAGTCCTACATGAAAAATTTTTTAAAATGTAAAATTTATGTTCAAACTCATAATTTTTATAATTCAACTTTAAATAGACAAACCCATCGCAAAAAACATATCCACCGATACCGCTGATTCGTATTCTCTCGTTATGGAAAGGTATGCGCCGGTTATCTAACACCTCTTGCCTAATTACGGACAACGACGCACCAGTATCAATTAACCAACTCCGTGATTCATTAAGAACATTTAGGCAAACTGAATTTATATTTTGACAATAGAAATGTTCATGCTCGAAAAAAACCAATTACTATTACTTTGTTCAGTGCTGGGCTTAGGACTCTCTGAATTCGATATGTCGGTATTATGTTCCGTATTATGTACTTCGGCTACATTTATTTGACTTTGCCGTGTGTGGCCACGAAAACCCGTAGGGCCACGAAAACTCCTAGAACCGCGATTTGTATATTTTCGGCCTTGAGTATTATAATTCGACGTATTGCCTACACCACGATTGCCATGAGGGTAACCACGATTAGAATGAACATTCAGAGAACCATTCTTTGACAAATTTTGAGAACTGTTATTATAAATACCTCGTTGGTAATGGTTTCCTCGAAAATGATGTGAAGGATACCTACCTCTGTTATGACGATAATTCATCATCTGATGCTCACCACCACAATGAAGATTCTCATCCAATGCACCTTGAATTGCATCTTTCAATGTGCTGTAATTCCTTGCTGCAATGATTGTACTAAGACGACTGTTTCGCAACCCATCGGAAAATCTTTTTATAGCAATACGCTCGTTTATTGGCTTCAAAATTTCGTAGGCATTAGATTTTCCATTGGCTTGTGCAACTGTTAAGTCGACAAATAACTTTTCAATCTGCTTACCAAACTCCTCAATACTCTTACTATCCTGACGAATACATTGCAGTTGAGATTGTATAGCCGTGTCGGATTTTTTAGGCAATAATATATTCCGCATGTCCCTAATCAGATCTGTAACGGATGAATAATTAGAACACATACGTAATTTTGCGCTTTCTGATAACCTTGATTTTAAAACAAACTGTATCAGCTGTTTTTTGTTACCATCATCAATCATAGAGTCATACATTTCAATATTGGAAATTAACTGTTTAGTAAAATCTTCGTCTCCTGTCATTACTGGTAACAGCGAAATTGCCGTTTTTAAGTCAAACTTCTCCATGGTGCTTATCTTACTATCAGAACTATCTTCACTATCAGTACAAAGATTAATTATTCTAGAATACAATTCATTTATATTACCAAAAAGACTATGAAATGTTTCTCTTTCCTCATAACGGAATACCTTATTTTTTATCTGATTTTCAATAGAACTACAAAGAAAACTAAATTTATTATATAAACATTTCGCTTCATTTAACTTTTTTTCTTTTATAATTAATGTCCTTCTCTTAGATCCTAATTTTACTAAATATTCTTTGATATATTTTAAGTCTTTATATATTTGTTTAATTTCACTTTCCATCAGTAATTATATAATAAATGTTATGTCTATTAAATATCTTGAATACAAAAGAGTTCACACAAATATATTATATTGATTATATTACATTTACGATTAAAACAAAAGAGAGAACAAGAATAAAAAAACAAAACGCTTTTAGACCGATGCAGTAGCTTCGCGTTGTTGCCGACGCAGTAGACTCACGGTGCGCCGCAGCTCACTAGTTTCAATAGTCCGCTGCATCCAGTCGTCGTGGCACCTTCTATAGAAGCGGCACAACATGGCTCCAACCCCCACGATCAGGATTACACAAATTGCTATTAGCACATATGATGTGGTACTGGCGTGCTGCATCAATTGTTCTGTGGACGCACTATTTCCTGCTCCATTTTGGGCTATAATAACTTCTTCATTTTTTGTTTGCCTTCCTCCCATGATTATGTTATTTTATTAATGTTAAGTCCATATTAAAGTTCATTTATTGTCCATGACACTCAACACTGACGACACGGTGTAGGTAACCGTAAACCGCGCACGCGCTGGCAGGGTCGCCATATAGGGTTCGGCCCGCGACGGTAATAATACACGTCCAATCGGTCTCGGATGTACTTTATTAGTTCCCCTTTTACAATAGGTTTTGAAGCTTATATAGTACTTACATCTTACTCTACAGAACATTTATATTGATGGCATATAAGTAATAGACGTTTTCAGACCGCCTGGTGTGAATTGTTCACTCTAAACTCATCTCAACTAAAGAAAATCAACGAAAAGTGAATTTGCCTTATGATACCCTTCAAAGAAGAACATGACAACACTACACAAGTGCTAATAGATGTAGCGTAAACAATCCTACCATCTTTATACATGTATAGCTTTAGAATAAATTGAGGTCCTTGCATTAAAATTGAAACAAAGCCAAACGTAGAGTCGCCGGCGAAAGCTTAAGACTAAAAGCTTGGACAGACAGAGATTAGAAAATAATGAAAAAGAGACGTGCTCGTGAGAAGCAATAACGCTGTACCGGTTTCTCAAAATAATAACAGGTGCCAATTTCAAATTTAATTTTGTACCAACTTGCCTTTTATATCGGTCACTAACCTGATTCAGATTTAACGTAAAATCAGGACCGGTTCTTATAAAATCAATTTATCGTCAAAGTTGAGTGGTCAACTTGTGATCCGGTCATTCGCTTCTTAATGTTGTAGAAACAGCAAAACTTTAGTACTATGATAATAAATTAATAATACACTATATAAGTAAATACAATTAAGTAAGTATCTAATTATATGTCAATGATCTCAACGCACATGTCGTTTCTGGTATGGCCAACCTTATTAAAAATTTTATCTATCTGCTTCCTTTACGAGACTATCCTGTCCTGTAAATAGCAAAACTTATTTTGACGGGACTAGCACTTCTTCAGGGCCAATAGGCACATATATTTTTTTCTCAAAATTCTAAATTTGTTATTAAATTAAAATTAAATTCTAAGTAGTTTAAGGTGGTAGATCCCTTGCGATTCGACTCCGGCGACACTCCTAACAGTGTTGAGCGCTGCTTTGTTCTGGTTTGAAGAGTGTGGTAAGGGAGACATACTTTTCCGAGGCGTTCCAGCTTAGCCCTGAAAGGTAACGGCGCATCTGTGGCCGACCTCAGGTAGCAATATCTAATCCTTTGCGCATGTCCATGGGCGACAATAGCCACTTACCATCAGGTAGACTGCATGCTCGTCGCTACTCCTATATTATAAAAAA
This sequence comes from Epargyreus clarus clarus, assembly GCA_014595695.2. Classification (NCBI taxonomy): domain Eukaryota; kingdom Metazoa; phylum Arthropoda; class Insecta; order Lepidoptera; family Hesperiidae; genus Epargyreus; species Epargyreus clarus. The sequence goes on along the minus strand of JACTTY020000022.1, from coordinate 2,427,810 downwards.
AATGAATAGTCTTAGAGACTACGAGATTACGTACGAGGATAGGCACTTAAATTTTATTTATATTTTCTTTAAATTTTATTTATATCGAATTTTATCAAATAACTAAATCGATTTTTCACATTTAAAGCGTTCGATGGTCGACACAATAGTTTCCATACATATGAACATTGGAACAACTGTGAGCATGACCTCGACAATCACTGGATGGACGGACGCCCCGCGTGTCCTTAATTCGGCCTAATGCAATATAGCTCCACAATTGTGACCCCACTAGGGATGCATATTCCATTAAATTGAACGTATCGATAATAGTATCAATAACAATATGTTGATCGTAAATTAGATTTAAGATAATAGTGTGATATGATATGAAATTAAATTAATTATTCGGTAATTTATTTTAAGTTACAATTGCAACATATTTCAAAACTGATGACCTTGTATACCAATAAACAGTAGGTACCATTAGTACCATTAGTAGGTACATATTTTCCGTTACAATCTTATTATACTGAAAATTTTATACCCACTAGGATTCCACCTACATAGATATACGCAAGCAGTCATATACAAAAAGATCTATAATAATAATTAAAATATATCACCAAAAAAATAGGAAACTTTGAGGCCCCACCCAGGCCAGGACGTAATAAATGAGTGACTATAGAAATGAAAAGTTATGCAGTTTTAACAATATACACTCCTTTGCAAAAAAAACGGGCGGGTTTGATTTTTTAACATTATTGGTAATAATTTAGTTCTTCAGAGGTTTTAATAGCCAAACTATGTTACTGGCACTTAATAAAGAGTCTGGGTATGAAAAAAAGTTCATTCCAAATTCAAAACTTTTGTTTTTTAAATTATTAATCCCTTTTTCATTTTGTGACACTTTTCGCGGGTTTGCGGTTAAAAGGTTATCAAGCAACTAAAAGTAACTTTTCGTTATTTTTAGTACAACAATTTATGTTTATCGCATAATTCTGCCTTATTGTGACTTAAAACAGATATCTTTGTGTCTATCGTAATGGCAGAAAAAGCAATGAGAGCTAGTAAAATTATAGCGCTGCTGGAAGAGGGGTGTGTAGCCAATGTTACGTCTCACAGCGGTTAAACGTGAGTCGTTCAACCGTACAAAGAACCTGGACTCGATACCAAGAGACAGGTTCCGTTCAGAGAAGGCAAGGTTCTGGGAGAAAACGTTGCACACAGCCGCGAGACGATCGCTTTTTAGTGACTCAGGCGCTGAGGAACCGCAAATGCAGTTACATAGACCTCAAAAGAAACCTTGAAGAGGTACGAGGAGCACAAGTTAGCCTATGGACTGTGAGGAGAAGACTTTTAGCTGCTGATATACGTAGTCGACGACCAGCGCGGGCCCCCAAGTTACTCCGTGAGCACCGGATTGCGCGGTTGAGGTTCGCTAGAAATTGCCTATCTTGGACACCAGGTAACTGGAGTAGCGTACTCTTCTCCGATGAGGCTCGAATTTGTCTGCATGGTGAGGACCGACGTCGGCGAGTGTTACGAAGACCAGGGGAACGCTATGCCGATGTGTGTTTTGAAGAAATCACCCCTTATGGTGGAGGGTCCGTTATGTTTTGGGCGGGCGTAACTTCCAACTATCGTACCGAGATAGTATTCATAGAAAATGGCTCACTAAATGCGCATAGGTACATAACAGAAATCCTTTCTCAAAATGCACAACCCGCACTGACTGTAATTGGTGAAGATGCCATTTACATGGACGATAATGCTCGGGCCCACCGTTCTGGCGACGTAGATGCTTATATGCAAGAGGTCGGTATTCGTCGTTTGGATTGGCCAGCGCGGAGCCCCGACCTTAACCCCATTGAGCATGTTTGGGACCTCCTAAAAAGGCGAGTACGATCTGTCCAACCACCTCCACAAAACATCAGAGAGCTTAAACGTGTAATCTCGACTGAGTGGGAACACATTCCACAGGACACCATCAAAAGCCTGGTGGGAAGCATGCCAAGACGATTACATGCCGTAATCGCTGCAAGAGGAGGTCATACTCGTTATTAATTTTTATTTTTTAATGTCTCTTTTATTAAAATACCATAAAAATACTCGTAGTCTTAATTTCATTATACCCATAAAAATGTCCATTTTAACACGGCTCTCTGTTTACATTGACTAAAACACCGATACCAGGATAAAAGTGTTAAAAAACTAGATTCTCATTGATAATAAGAAATTTCTAGTCATCCAAGCTAATGACATACTAAAAATATAATAATATTTACCCATAGAAAAGCTAAGGTAAAGTGTGTGTGTAAGGTGCCCGTTTTTTTTGCAAAGGAGTTTATTTAAATATAAATAATGCTTATTTCTTGTGTTGCAACAATTTGCTTGTTACAATATGCATCCTAAAGTTAGTTACAACAGACGTACAACCCTACAAGCGAACGTCGCGTTCGCCGAGTTAGCGAGTTGTACGAGCTGTTGATTAATTTGATTTATTGCTGCATTTCGACTGCCGCCAAACATTACATACAGCTTGAAGCTTTTTAATAAAATTTTATTAACATAAAATTGTTTTAATAGTTCATAGAATTGCAATATTCCGTTAATGTACGAAGTTCGCGAGGGCGAAACAAATATCCATTTTGTAATATAACAAATAATTAATGTTCAATTTAGAAGCTCGGCGAATTAATTTTCATCAACTTCTTCGCTAAAGTTGCGATTGCGAAGAAAACAACTGCCTACAGTGAACGCGCTGTTCGCTATATACGTAAAACATTAGGAGTTATGCTGTTCAATTTGCAAATAACGTTAATCAAGGACAAATAATGTACATTAATATCCGATGGGGTAGGAATGTCCTCGAATGGAGACCACGTCTGGGCAAATAAAGTACAGGATCAAGTGGACTGATGATCTAAAGAGAACGACGGTTAATCGCTGGATGAGACGGCTCAAGAAAGGTCGGAGTGGCGCAGATTATGAGAGGTCTATGTCCAGCAGTGGACTCTTAAAGGATGACGGACGGGTGGATGTAAGTTTTAAAAAAAATACACATAATAGCGCTACCGTCCATGGACTTCATCAATCCCAAATAAAACCGGAGTCCTAAAGATTAAGTTGGAACAGTTTGTATAAATATGTATGTATTAGCACTTCAAATGTTCCGAGCGATACCATGCGATATATAGCATCAAATTAAACAAACTCCGTTCGGCAATTAGATAACATTATCTTAATAATATGCGTGACAGAATAGATACGAAGTGCTTGGCTCCAGCTTGTCTTTTGGCTTCCCACGCTCGTGTTTCAATCTACACTGAATGGCTTCAGTGTCCATATACATAACTATTCGTATTTTATTGTGTTATGTCTTCAATAATTTACCTAAAGTAAAGTAAAGCACTCTATAATCATGCTGAGAAACGTCGTTAAATTTTAGGAAATGAATTAAAAAATTACATACTTACTGCATTTTTTTATTCATAGGCAAATTGCAAATGCTCCAATAAAACAAAATTAATCATTATAATACATACTAACCAAAATATTACTTAGAGATACAAACATACTTATCATATAGGACTCTAAACCACTGAATAAACTGATTAGGATATTTAAGAATAGACTTGAGAGTTATAATACCTACGGGTACAAATTACTTATGATAGATTACACCGATTACATTGCAAATAATCGCACATAATACAACACTAAGCCTAAACGGATCTCAATTAATCTAAGGACGTACTTATTAATGACGTATTACCAACATTATCAAGAATTCGGATAAGAGAAATATTTTCACATAGCGATTAATATTTGCATTATCATTTCTATTTTTGCTTATCGTATATTATATTTTTATTATCGTTTAAATATCAATATCACACGTGTTCAAACCCTGTGCAGGAAATATCCTGAAGCAATTTACATTGTTCTTCATAATTATGATACGGGACTAAAAAAACTGTTTTTTAGCAGCAATCAATTGGGAGAACTTATATTTCCACATGCACTTTTGTTTATCCCCTTATTATCGTTAAAATATCAATATCAATCACATGTGTTCACCCTGTACAACAGACGGCCCGAAGCAATTTAATCAAATTGCCTTCATGTGACACTAGTACAAACGTACGCTCAAGCGTCATCAATATCGACATCGACGAATTATAATTTCTTCATAGCCTTTGTGGCTTGTTAACCGACTGCTTAATGTTTTATTAGTTTCTTTGAAGATATACTAATCTTGGTGTCGAATAAAGATAAGAACCAAAACCGCATTCAACACAATGTCTCACGCCAGATGTCAAGGCCTGCGTGACGCAGATCACCATAGAATCGTAGATACGAGGCTAATTCCCGAATAAAGAACATATAAAATTTAGAAGTCTGTTTTGGATATTGACTTTTATATTCTCATCATTATATGTGTCCGCAATACTCATGACACGCAGAATCCTAGTATTAGAATATGAGCGACAAAAAACATATTGCTTTGCTTTTGTAAAATTTGCTAATAATAACATAGATGTCGTCCACCTCAGTACATAACAGGAAACAGAAAGACCTTTCCCCAACGAAGGTAAAAGTCAGTCTTCCGTATTCAAATATACAATAGTTACCAGCGAGGCTCCCACGGGTGCTAAATATTCACTAGGACTTGATTTATGAGCGAGAAGAGCCTGCCAAGATATACACAAGAAAGCCGATGAACCAGCAAGCAGAATAAAATTGAATACAAAATGAGCTGTAACTATGATCCACCGAAACGAAGTGGAAAATCGAGAAATGTAAACAATACTTCCATAGCTTGTACCATAACAGCTATGAACGAATCTGGAAAATCTATCGATTGACACACTACATTAAATATTCAACTACAAGGAAGCATACTTCTTTAAGTTTACTTCTCAAAGCATTCCATAAAATGTAGAATTAGAATTTCATTTTTCATTAAACATATAAAATAAAAATGTATTTATCCATTATTCATTATGAAATAAAGTAAACCAAAACTAAAATGAAAAGATAGACTTAAAACTATTCAGCATACTTTCACATGTACAATAACAACGGCATTTTCAATTAGTGTAAGTTCTCCATAGTTGCTTGTTTCAAAGATTTAATGAAATTGCATTTCACATCATGTTCATTAAATAAACAACTTATTTACATCAGCAACCGCTGTTTTAATCAAAACTACACTTTCAATATTTCATGTCAGCAGTTTTATGTTTTACAATTGCACTGTAATCGTGGCTTTAGCATCTCTAAGCGAGCAATTCCAATACGTAACAATTTCCTTTACGCGAATAGATGTTTGTTAACAGAGTTCGCTGATATTGCCGTGTACGACAGTGGTCGTAAAAACGATATATTTCAGGAACATAAACGAGCTTATGACGACTGTTATATTACTTAGTATAAGCATATATCTTATTCGTTTCCTAGTTAGTGAGTTCATCGATTAAGACTAAACTGATAGGACTAGTTATATTTCTAAAGTGAACTGAATTAGCGTCCATAAATTTAACTCAAACACTACTGGCTGACCAACTGAATTATCCTCGGCTGTCATCGAACAATTCGCTACTCGTTATGCGTTTCCGGTGATACAAGTTCCTTAACAAGCTGCTCAATATTCAATTGCACAACGAAGGGGTGCTGCAGCGCCATCTATTGGAAATAGAAAGTGCTATGTAACTAGACGACGGGAGAACAGATCGGCTGTTGGCGCCGACTATCGACTGACAGGCTCGCTTCCTCATGCAAATTGTCATCAGGTTCAAGGTATGGCTCAGAAGATCAAACAACACCATTATACATTCGAAAATAATTTAGCATACATCACAATATGGTAGATCCCTACAAAATAGTGTGAAAAAGATACAAAATTTATAAAAAGAAAATACCATTGTCGCAGGGAAGTCGACTTGTACAGTTAATAAGGTATCATAACACATAAGTCATCATATAGAAATAATTTCATAAGTGGGTATAGTAACCCAAATTGTCAGGTGTACCGGGACATAGCCACACAGTACTTCTATATAGAACACAACATGTCAATAGCACGCCACGGTTGATTGCTGTCACATGAATATTATCAATGCAGGCTGGTGCTTTATCAGAATGCAAGTACACTTCTTCGAAGTGATGAAAGATTAACGATAAAGACTTTACTGTATTAAAATTTTATGCAAGTGGGGTCCGTGATAATTTAAAACTCTTATAAGACACCTGCGTCATGCGCGTAAACATAATCCTTCGATCGACAACTATTAAAGTATTATTTGTGATACGTACGATTTAGACCCATGTACCGTAAGCAACCTTTCATACATTGAAAACCTAATAGCGTTCAGAGATAACAAATACGCACCAGCTAGTAACTTGCAGCGGATCCGAGCGCGACGGAGGTGCACAATGCGAACGGGTGCGTGCACCGTGGAATGTCCACGCTGTGTGAACGCTGGGCGCAGTGACGTAACGCCGCGGAAACACGCTCCAGTAGCGCGGATTAACGATTACACCGACACCGACAGGGCAACAGAAGCCAATAACGCACCTGCATTTAATCTACATACATAATACAACTAAATGTGATGGAAATGGATTTTCACTTGGTATATTTTTTTTTTTATAATATAAGGGTAGCAGACGAGCATGCAGTCCACCTGATGGTAAGTGGCTACTGCCGCCCATGGACATCTGTAATCAACCCCAGATAGGATTAGATATTCCTATCTGAGTTCGGCCACAGATGCGCCGCTACCCCTGAGGATTAAGCTGGAACGCCTCGGAAAAGTATGTCTCCCTTACCACACCCTTCAAACCGGAACACAGCAGCGCCTAACACTGCTGTTATTAGGTAGAAATAGGTGTGGCGGTGGTGCCGCCGGAGTCGAACCACAAAGGGTTCTACCACCTTCAATATGTTAACGGGGAGGACGTTAAAAAGGAAATAATGCCTTTTTTGTGAGAAACCTTCGACCGGCCTTTGACGATTCAAACGCTGATTTCAAGACGATTTCAACGCCGAAAGTATACCTCTCCTAGAAAAATTTGATAGTGACCGCAACAGATGAATAACATCGCAGGAATATATAAAGAATATACCATCGTGCAAATGGCAGATAATGGCAAATGTTTTCATCAAAATCATTTTAGAATATTATAAACAATGCAAATAACGAAATTATTTTAAACAATATCAGACAATTCACTAGCCACGGACGGGTCAATGTCGTGCAATTACGATAAAGCAGGTCAAATCGATGCGATCTAATGAGATACGATACGATTTATAGCTGTTACCATTTGCTTTCTATTCTATTGTCTAAATCTTTAAAACTCTTAATTTCTACGTTCCAAATTTCATTTTTTACTTATTGATTCTTCTATGACTGTAGGTACTATAATTGTAAGATGATTTCAAATAGATAACTAAACTTCGTCAAAATTTGATCACAATGTCAAAATTAACATTTCTAGTCCATTTTCATTCGACAGTGTCCCGAAAGCTCGTAAAGTCATAACAAACGCCTATGAAGAAAAGAGAACCCGTCGTCATACGCTCGACGGGCGTATAATTGAATTCCTGCGATAGCAAATAAAAGACGCCGTGCAGCGAAATGAGATGAGTCTGGGAATACATGCCAACAATGGAGAAGACGGCTCTATGAAATTGAACGACAGTGAGAAAATAGACTGGCCTTTATGGATTCTCGCGACAATATTGTCACGTCGTGTATTGTTTTCACTTCTATATCCTTGTAGAAGTTTTACATATGTCTTTCGATAATAAACCTATTAATATGCATTAACGAGTATCTAGAAAAAGTTATACTAAGAGTTTACATAATTATCTTTTTCATAGATGAAAATCTGGCCAATATTCCTCATAAAACAAACTGGATGCGAACTGGAACCTTGGAAATAAAATCTCATATCGGAAATGTTTCCTTAGTTGAATTCGCCTTCTCGAATTAGTTTTTGCTTGTGATACCCATTAAAATTATATTGACATTAAATACTAAGATAATACTACGATAACGTTAAACTCTTCATATTTTATGCTGAAAGCTTGCCTTTGTTCATCAAATGGCAAGCTCTCAATAATACCTGCTTACGACGCACAGAGACAGAAGCCTAAGTGAAACCGGAATCAAAACATTATTAATTACTTATTCCGTCCACAGTGTACAGCGGAATAGTTGCCGCGAAAGGGCATTCTAATTAAAATTTGACTCCGTATGAGAAATGTTTCGTAATCGGCGGGATACAATGAATTGTGCGGAATTAACTAAAGCTTCGGACAACAATATCTCATTTCTCCGTCCTATTGGCTTTCCCACGGGCGAGTCTACTTTGCTGTAAATTGTGCAACAATTGTTTAGGGAAAGGTGAATGTGAAGTGCTTTAATTAATATTTACTTGCGTTTACTTATCTGATGGTATTTTTAGATGGAAACCCTATCTGAATGGAAGCTATTTCGTTTTCCATAATGACTTGCTTTCTTTTTGACGTTTATCAGATTTTATTTAATTCATACAATTATTTTAATTACTCCATTGTAGCATAAACAGTAAACATCGAAATATATACTAATGTATTGCTTAAAAAGTGACGTAAGAGTCAACGTGGTATAGTTACAAGTAATCTCTGAATAAATTATGCATATTTTGCTTGTAGTTGTAGTAACCATAGACGGTAATAGAGAGACGGAAAGGAAATAAAAAAGCGTTTGCGTGAGAAAGAGATTACGGCCATTAGACAACAAAAACACAGTCCGTATATTAAGTTCTAACTTATCTTAAGTAGTTTTGATAACTATAGTCAAGGCACTGCCAAAGTATTATCATGACTGATGGATATGCGTAAGACTCTTAACATGCATAACTTAGACGGACTAAAGAGGATTGGTCATGGTTAATCTATAGACGGAAACAGAAATAGCACATACATAATTTGTATTGAAATTGCATACAAACATACAGCACCATCTATTAGCATGATAAACTGCCGGAGATGAGTCTTGGCATAAAATCACCGCCCGGAAATAATAACTTTAAATGTCCGATTAAATCAATTGATAGTCTCATTTATTATGAGTGTGAGATGAATTACCGTAATTACCATTTGAATTATTTCTGTCATAGTGGTACTGCAGTACGTGCAGTAGGTACGTATCGGTAAAATACTCACTAAACCCTTCCTTAGGACTTTACTTTCACTAAGATACTTAATATACTTAATAGATTATGGCTGCAATACTTTTTATATCTCACGGTAAAGCACTGCTGGGCTGCAGTATATCCCAATCCCCTGTTTCAATAAACATTGGCAGAAGATCCATCTAACTCCAGACTGCGCTGACGTTACAATCTTTGTCGAATATGAATGATTATAATCTACATATATACGCCGCGGGACCCAAGGCTTTATAATAGCCTCTAACCAAAACCGTTTACATTCAAACCTCAATAAAAGCTGACAAATACAAATGAAACTGACAGCAATAAATCAACAATAGCAATAATTTAAGATGATAACAACAATCGCTTACAAAACGACATCACCACAAATACCACCGCCCGCGAAACAGCTTCAAAACATAAATAAAATTCACACACGAAATGCAAATCGCGAATCGATTGGAAAGAGAGCATCAAGGCTAGCGGCCATTGATTTTATAACAGCGAAAGTTGCTTAACGCTTTCTATCCTAAAATGCAAAATCGGTGCTAATATCGAGCGACTGGCTCCTTTGTCCCGTGGGTGTAGATAGGCCCCGAGGCGCCCACGCGTGGCGAATATAAGCGTTCGACTTAGTTTAAACAGGTGTTTATGATGCAGTCATATGTTACGGATTTAACTGGAAAAATATTATAGAAGCAATAAACCAGACTTAAAAATACAGCCTTTGTCACTCCCACAATTTGGGCAAATCCAACGATAACACATATGTTTAAATCCGTCAAGCCGTTTGAGCAGTAGGGCGTGCCAAAAAATGTGACGCACCATCAATCCTTAATCCATATGATGTATTATTTTAACCTAAAAAAAATATATTTTAAATAATATTCATGTATCAGAAAATTTGGTTCAGCCCAAACTTTGGTCAACTTTACCAATTTTTAAAGTACACTGTGGTGCGATATGACTACTCACAAGATACCTATTATTTCCTACAATCAATAAGAATACATGCTAATCAATCATTAAAAACGGCTCTTCGACCTTTAGCTTCAACATAACGGCAATTTTTTTCAAGTTAATTGCAACATGAGCTTCAATTTAAAATCACTATCGGGTAGATAAAGTCTGAACCTAATACGGAACACGAGACGCGCCGAGTATGAGAACAAAGCACCATACAAAAACACATACCGTTTGATTGTTAGGAAGTAAGATATGAATCAATTGTAAAGATTTCTCTTTTATGTAATTACGTAGTACCGAATGCAAATATCGACCTTATATGGATAATATAAGGATTACTTAATATTACATTACATTAATTACAGAGCACAATGACCTGTAACATTACAAGGCGCGTTACCGACTTTTATTACGACTTCTGATCACAGCGTGTAATGTAATGTTACAAAATATGTCCGCCGGAGGCCGTTGACTGCTCACGCAAAACTCAACTTATCAAATTAATTATCTGTATCCTTAAAAAGTAGATCAAACAATCACCAGACGCTACACGAGCTATCTCTATTGTCCATCGACAGTGCCGCGGCTGACTAGTTCCGGGTTTATTAGTTCTTCTTCATAAACTTTGTGATCCGAGCACGATCGCAACGCAGTCTATTAAATTCCATCACTAACAAATTCCTTAGGATGGCGAAGACAGCTATCCAAGCCTGGAGTTGCAGAAGTTAGAAGAAGTAAGTTACGTCTCCATATTTCTTATGGAGACGTAATGTATACAGAATTATTTAAACTACATATTAAAATTACTCACTGACGACCTTTATATGTTCCACCAATAGATATAGTTCTCTCCCGATAATTGGGGAAATCTGGAGCATACTCCCTTTATATTGCTCACTAATTAGATTGCCACAATTTTTATGTCAAATATTTTCAAGCCGCCCGTGCTTTTGCCATGCTGACAGGTTCCTTACGAAGCAAAACACATGAAAATGATACTAGCATTTACTGATCCAGCTCCTGGTTACGTCTGAGTTGCCTAACTAAGGATCTACAAGTGAAGCGCACTTCTTTAACTCATTAGAGGCCATAAACTTTAATCGAAGACGTAGAAGAATTGAAAGTGTATTTTGACTGCGACACTATGTATAATAAGTGCGCAAATGTTATAGGTACCGAATGGGGCATACAAGTTGCCCGAAGGCTTTCCGCGTTAATTATCGCGCGGTAACGAAGAAAGTGGTGGACAATGGGCCCGTAATGTTACGTATCACGCTTTCGTTGCCAGTAGTAAAGCAATCAATATAACTTAAATCTTTCACCTGAATGTAATTCATGCGAAATACAGTTAAGGCAAGTGTCTTACGCCGAACGTGCTAGCTGTGAAATATAAATGCAATAGACCTCTATAGGATAAGCTATATTTTCACTGTGTTGCTCTATGAAGTACTACAGAATTTTCTCTCAGAAAACGAAATCCAGTAACTAACTTTACTCCAAGTAGTGGTTTCTTAAGCGGATTTAAATGTTAAAATAGAATTTTAGATGCTGTTTTCAGCACAGTCAGTGAGTAAACTTTTAATTATTTTCATAAAATTAAATGATATATATTTATTTTGTATAGGCTTACGAAAATACAAATTCGGAATTTTAAATTGTCAGTTACAACTTTTTTATTAATCTACTACTGGATCTAAAGGCCCTGTGACGCTCTAAACTTTACCTGAGAACATTTTTCATTTCTTATTTGTATTTAAACATATTATTTCGCGTTCCACTCGCTATTTCATTGCTACGGAAGCAATCGCCTTATCTACACGACATAAGATAGGTGATTAAAGAGTTAATAAGCAACACAAACGTGATAGTAATGAATGAGGATTGGTGGTAAATAATTAAAACTTTCGAGTGCCGTAATAGACGTCCGTAAAGGTGCCGCCTTCAACTGAAAGATAAATGTGGGCAAAAAGTTTAAACTCAGCTCGCTGAATGCAGATGCAACGACAGACTAACATATTAAGATCCTACCGAGATAGAATCTGTTACAGTAGTTTGTGATGTATAGTTGAAATTTTCTTTTCATTCATAGGCAGATAGCCAGAGTTATATTTCAAGCATATTTCATGCTTCAAATTTACTGACCTTTAATAATGAAATAATAGTTATTGATACAAAGATCTGCTCTGGAGCAGAGTGTAGTACACTCCAATGGTGGGGGAAGACCCTTGCGCAACAGTGCACGTAATAAATGGCACAGTGCAAAAAAAGGGTTGCAAGCCTTAAAACATCACAAAAAATCGACCAATAATATGTACCTACCTAATTCATTTATAATAATAGTTTCACCTATACATTTTCCTTTTGTTATACTTAAAACGATTTATATTTATACTGTAAACATTGTCGTGAAATCATGTTATAAAATTATGTAGTAACTTTCTAACTGGACCACAATCAAGCCTATTACCTCAGTCGTGTGACTTATGTGTAGGTATGTGTGGGCGGGGCATTAGGCGCAGATTACATAAGCCTGTATAAACATAAGTGATCGGAATTTCATGATTATGATTATAGTAATGAGTGTAAGCATACATATATTACACTAAAATGGACAGAACAATAATCGTAAACTGTAAATTGTGTAATTTACTAGCAATACCATTAAATGAACGTCCTCCCTGAAGTCGAAATACCCATTAATATTCTACTAATATTCATTATAAACAGGAAATTACCCTTTCAGACACTTTACGCCAAAATAAAATATTGCATACTAGGGGGTCATAAAGTTAAAATGGGTCTATGATGTCGCGACTTGAACTTCTTTACCATCAACTCATTTCTATCTTATAGCTGGGCACCGCGGCAACTATACTTGCCAAAGGCGAATTTATAGACCTCACACATTATACAAAATATGTTTTGAAAAAATAAACCAGAACTTCCAGACAAGTAACTTTCCTCTCGATAATAAGGTATATCACTTTTTTTTTATAATATAGGACTAGCAGACGAGCATGCAGTCCACCTGATGGTAAGTAGCTACTGCCGCCCATGGACATCTGTCATCAACCCCAAATAGGATTAGATATACCTACCTGAGGTCGGCCACAGATGCGCCGCTACCCGTGAGGACTAAGCTGGAACACCTCGTAAAAGTCTGTCTCCCTTACCACACCCTACAAACCGGAACACAGCAGCGCCTAACACTGCTGTTATTAGGTAGAAATAGGTGTGGCGGTGGTGCCGCTGGAGTCGAACCACAAAAGGTTCTACCACCTTTATAACCTTTGATTCACCTTTAATTAACAAACATTCATTTCCTTTTCCCCTTGGGGTATGAATTAAAAAAATCCTTTAGTATACTCATTTAATACTTTTTATAGTACTCTTACGGTAAGTTTTATTAAGATGATAATTAAAATTTAATTACGTAATTCCATTTACGTGCCCCTGGAGCGTTTTACATGCGAATTGAGTTTCATAAAATTAATTAGGAACGCTTAATTATAACAGGTACAAGACATACACTAGTAATCTACGCGGGCTACATGTCATAACAATTTAAGTGTGCGATAAGTCGTTAAGTAAAGTATTATGAAATATTACATCTGCTTGTTAAAAGGTAGTGTCAATTACTGCATCGAGTAAGTAGTACGATATACCGCTATTGAGTTCAAGACTTGAAACTTGAAGCAACTGATTACAATATGACATCTTATTAATACTAATTATATTGATATCGCATTAATACATATATCTCTATTAACTGAATATTATGACATAAATATTTAAATTTCCCAAACAGGTAAGCTTTCGTATAAGGTCAGTTACACCGTACGAGTATATCATGCGATACATTAAGCCGCGTGCGGACTAGGGAGCTGTAACTGTAACCGCTTCCGTGACAGTAACCAAAACTTATTATGTGTACCGTCCGGTATTAATAATCTATCCAATATTTACCTGCCGAAAAATCTACTTTGAACTTTCTTTGAACTTCTTTTATAAAGAAAATGTCAAATGTCAATTTTTGGTACGTAAAATATTGAATAAATTGATCAATGGCGAATTGCTAGGGAGACATGGAGAGTGTGTGAGCCGAAGACTGTCGATTTTTGATTGAAGTGATTACACTACTATGGACATCGCGTACTCATTGAACCTTGTTATGTGTATCTGCTCAGTTACAGTTTCACCAGTTAATGAGTACCCGGCTTTACTTGCGCTCGCGGTGAGCGTAGTGCATTACCATTAACAGTCGGTCTTGACAAGTTATACAACCTTCTTATATTATCATTATAATGTTATAGTATTAGTACCTATCTTAATACCATAACTAAGCTTACTTAATGATTACGATTTGCCAGGTTTCCTTCGATATGACTAGATATCTCTTGAGTGCACATTATAATTTACATTCATTTTTACAAATAATCCATCTTCAAGTAGAAGTTTAAAAACACACTACACACTTAATGATGAGCGATAAAATTATATATTTTAACAGAACGTTTGATTGATGGGAACATGGATGAAGTACATGAATAGACTCCTAATTGAATACTGTTTAAAGCAATATCTGTAAAATATAATTTTGTTCATATATAATTCAAGCAAGTTACTTGCTAGAATCAGCTTAACGTCTCGTCTTAATCTAACACGCAGTTTACTATCACTGCTTAAGTTATTTATCCGATAGGCAGCTGATTGCAATATCCATACAACTAATATTAAATTTTAAGAGTCTATTTGGATGTTTCATCTATGACAGCAGCCAACATTACAGGTCGAGAGAAAACAGGTTCGGTACCATACTTGTCAACCACTGGAAGCTATAATATTACCTTTTCCCGCGGGTATTACAAATCATTACTTATTTTATAACGATCATAAACTTAGTGTTAATGGGAATTTAATATAGGTACTTTATAAAGACTTACTATTCAAAAGGTTAAAAGTCAATAGACGTCGATAATAAAGAGATGTAAACAACTACCGCCATTAATAGATACGAATGCAAAATAGTGTGATATTAAATTAAAATCGTTTGTTTACTTATGCTATTTTCCTTGGCCTATTGATTTCCACTCATTACTTAGAAATATAACATCGTCGTCGCCTGAGAACTTTATATATCTAAATTGTATCTCGTAGGTCGCATAAAAGACGCTCCATATACCAAAAATAGTAATATACTTAGGTATGTTCGTAATAAAAAAATATTTAATAAATAAAAGAAATCACAAACAAATTTTATCGGAAATTTATGTCGTTTTCTTGTTAATGGAAACATTTCCTGGGCAACGAAAATTTTAAACGAGTAAACTAAATATATAATGGATAAAGAGTATGTTACTCTTGACATAACAAACTAACTAGGCAATCAATTTTATTCCCCAACAAAGCTAATCAACGGTCACGCGCATAGCTGCGACAAATCGCATCGCCTATCACTCGCGGTGTGCACAAGCACTATCTCTTTCAAGGTGCCCAAATTTTACGAAATAAAAAAGCAAAGATGTAACACATAGATGCAAATATCTTTTTGTAGTGTTCATTACGCGTCGCACAATGGCACAGATGAAAGTGATTGAACTCGCTTTCGGACCGTGTTCCCGAGTATTGACAGTGACCGTGACTCTTGGATGTTTTCACTTGCTTTGTTGTTCATAATCTAGGTATACGTACAGGTAATAGATCTGTTGTCGAATAAATACAATTTCGTAGTAACACCTGCTTGCTCACGTAACTTTCTATTAGACGTATTTTGACAATGCTATTCTCATTACTGAATGTTACAAAATGAGTGGAGTCGCATTAAACGATCATTTGGAGAGCATTCAAAGATATTGTTTGGCGCTAGCGAATGATTTATCGCAGTTTTGATCGTTTACGGTTATAACAATGTTTAACTTCGACGTAACATCAACAAAATGCATCAGGTATTTTATTAATTAAATCCACTGCAACTAATTATAATTTGGTATAACAAGATTAATAATACATAAAGAAATTACTTGCGATTTATTTATGAGATTACGCTCGTCTAACGTCGCAGTCTTACCACACGAGCCCTAAGTTATTTTCAATTCACACAGATCTGTCACTTACCTACAACGCGAAGGAAGCAAGCTAACCATACACTATTTCAAAGCTTCGCTCGGCAGCTAACTAGTAATACTAAGATTATTTCTACTCTTAAAAGACATACATCATCAAATAAAGCTCATGAAGTTAGAAAAGTAAAGAAATAACTTTTTTTAAATGTTTAATAAATGAATAAGGTCTCGTCCAAAAGTATATAGAAATCCCATCACCTTTTACAGCAAGCTATATTGTAAAGAAATAGCAGATAGGTATTTTACACGGAAATATAGCAATCGACATGAATCAACTTGATGTTTGAATCGAAGACATTTATATAAGAGAGCTATACTTATAAGATAAGCTACTGACAGAAATAAGTCAGTCAAAAGACTAGACACAAACATCCAATTTCCGAACACACGTCAATGTATCGATAACTGATCGCAGCGGAAGAACGCACCGGCGACGGTGCGGCGGCCGGCCACGCGTGACACGACGCCCGTCACGCAGACACTTGTTGACACTGTGACACACTTGCGCCACGCAACACACGTCACAGGTCAACGTTGTGCACTCGCTCTACGACACTCTTCGTTGAAGGGTCTCAAATTGCTTTTAGTCTTACACATGTTCGAATACTCATTCGAAAAAATCACTTATGAATACGCTATAGTATAGTTAATAAGCACACAGTAGGAACAATTAGTTCCTAATTTCGCGGGAACGGTTATCGAAAAAAATTAACTTAAAAATGATAATAAAAATTTCTAAAATATCTAGGGCTTCGAAACCCAAATTCGCACAGGAAATGACACAGGCAACTTTACGCATTTAAATAAAATTCCTAAACGATGTAGTCACAAAACCAGTAAATAAGAAAGAACCACTTTTATGACCACTTCCAAAGTGTCAATATGGTAGCGTATACGTATGAAATATTTTATTTAACACCGTGACATATATTTTGTGACGCAACACTCCACAGGTCAGTGTCGGTGTCCACTGCGTGCATTTATTAAAGCTATGGTTTGTATATACAATATTATGAGTCTCACGGATACAATAATTATCCCCTCGTATTCATACGCTCTACATCCATACAAATAATTTTATATGATACATCAGTTATTATTCAAAATAAATACAGTTTCTAAACATAGGAGCACATAATTTGTACAATAGCAAAAAAAATTGTCTTATACAAGCTATTTCTGAAAACTTCTTCAATTCAAATGAGACTTTCGCTATAACCCTCCTTCTGACGCAGTCGCGTAGAAACAAGAGTATGATGCGGTGAACAAAACACCACTATGTAATTATCGCAAAAATATGTCAGATTCCTGCGTAAAACCGCACTTGAAGAAGCACGCGTGTTAAAAAAAATAACAACCACGCGTGAGAAAAACGAGTAAACATTGTTGACTGATCAAATGTCAAGTTTACTGACACGGGACGACAATGGCGCCGACGCCATTGTCGTCGCGTTCTCCGGCTACTGTTGATTGATAATGATAGTTTATTCATTAAACGATTAATCATAAACTTTAAATAACTGATGGATACATAGATCATAGTAAGATTAAAACGGAAATTCCTAAATTTCTTTAACATTGGAAGTGCGCTCATAAACATTTTATATGAAACAACATCCAATTTTATGTCAATGAACATAAAAGATCTCAAAGCTATGTTAAAGTCGACCAATCGACATTTCACCATATATTGGACAATGGAATAAACCCTTATCACTATAAGAGAATAGCGGTTGCTGGTAGTAGAACATTAAAAGGTTGAAGGTAATGATAATGATGATTTATAAATTATCTCGAAAAAAAATTAAAAATACTGAGTTGCATTTCGAAACTCAAAAAGAAGGAATTAAAATAATTCCACGACTTAATACGACAAAGCTGGCGATAAACAAGAATCATTTACGTGTATAATCTCGAGTTGACAGCGCGATGACCCAAGTTATTAGCAAAACCGAATATCCAGTATTCACGCGTCCCCCTAACCCAGATACACTGGATTCCTCGCAGTGAGAGTTTC
Source organism: Epargyreus clarus clarus (assembly GCA_014595695.2). NCBI lineage: Eukaryota > Metazoa > Arthropoda > Insecta > Lepidoptera > Hesperiidae > Epargyreus > Epargyreus clarus. The sequence continues at coordinate 2,409,513 of JACTTY020000022.1, read as the reverse complement.
ACGCGGGCCACAATAAACGTGGAAAGTCATTATATGAAAGAATTTTAAATTTGCAATTGAGATGCGGGTCAATGTGGCCCTGGGTCGCGCGTGATTTAAAAGTTCAAGGGCAGGTAGACTACCAAAGCTAAATTACTTCAACAAAAGCTTTCGTTTAATTCGCATACGTTTAATTAACATACAGGCTGGTTTTATGTTAAATCATAAATAACTAAACCCTCGTCTTGTATGACATACATTTTATAACCTATTGTCTACTCAGTGCCCACCAAACAAAATACCATGTTAAATGTGTTTGTGGATTTTCATTTTATGTAGATGAGTTGAGAACTTTAAAAGTCCTCTTAATTTTATTTTTGTTAAGCATAAATTACATACCTACATTTAAATTTATCGTATTGACGATGAATAAAATTAAAAATAAAAGTGGGCTACATATTTTTATGAAATTCAGCGCGTTAAGAAAGTAAAATTAACCAGTTGCCGGTAAATGAGGGAGACGCATCTTTAAATTGGTCCTTGTCAACGGAAATCAATGGCGCATAGCATCAAAGAAACGTTAAAGGAGGAGAGAGGATGAATTACAAAGAGTGAATGAGTGAGTGTATGAATAACAGCTTCACCCGAATTTTCGGCGAATACACTGGGTTCGTATCACAAATAATTCGGATCTAACGAAATCATGTGCTTTAATGGTATAGATAAACATTATGAGTTTCTCTTTCATTTTTACTAAGTTGTATGAAATGCACTAATTCATACTTGTCTTCTTTCAGAGAACACTCTGAAGACGACGATGAGAGAAGACTTGGACCCAGCAATGAGTAAATATAATCAAAATCAAAACACACTTCAATAAGACTTACACTTACAAACACAACAAGCAGCTTAATCATAAACACTGCAGTTCTATTAACTCGCGAATAAACATCCTGACTAAACGCAAATATTTGACGGTTAAACAAATATTTGCCGCGTAGTAATGACAACCGATAACAGAAAGTAGTATAAGTTAGCTGTAAAGATGTATACACTACCAATAATAGTGTCCGTGATTGACCTACTAGACACCTAACAGATAGCGAAACAATTTAACATTTTTAGCCATATTTGTTGTATAAATATAAAGAAACTATGTAACGGTTCTGCAAATCATATTCTTGCCGTGTTTTCTTGTAAAGTTTGGCGCTAAAGCCAATAGGATTCAACCGAGGTGGTACCAAGGCTACTTCTATCGCAGTGCAGTAACAGAAATAGATTTTGTCACTTTGCCACAGTGCAGTTAGGAAGATTCCTCACATTAACAATTTAAGCAAATGCTAATCTAACGTATTTTAATGCACTGTATTTTTCATGTTCTTGCGTCTTTCTTCATCCAATATCTACCATCCACAATTTTCAATAATGTATCTTTCCATCCGATTTGATACTTATCCACGTTTCTGTAATATCGCGATGTCCATGCGCGAATTAATAGTCATCTTTCAAATCGCCTATAGTTGCATATTATCTTTATAAGTCCGTTGAAAGCCATAAAGATAACATAACACAGTCAATGGTGACCACGTATACCGTTGGCAACAAGTGGCCCGGCGGGTGTGGGCAAGTGGTCGGACCACCTGACGGACGACCGCCGATATTTGGCCACCCGGTCACTGGGTTGCGCGCTACATTCACATACTATACAACGTTGTATTGTGATTGTGTAATACTAGCTAGTAGTCGATAAATACAAGTAGGTAGGTACATAGAATTTTAAGTAATCCGAAAACTAAGGATATGTAAACGTCAATTCATTTGGTAAATAGAATGGGTAAAAGAAAGTTGAATCGAAAAATTTAAAAGTAATGAACGTACGAGTATAAGGCTGATTCCAACCAAAAATGGTATAAAATATTATATCCCTATTTGAGGCGGGCACTGACTTCTCTATCCATGTGAATTCACTGTAACCGCTCCTTTCACGGAATTTCGTTGTGTGGAATATTACACATGTGGAATATTACGCATAGAAGAAATATGCGTACCAAAATAATAGAACTCTACAATATTACAATCTTGCATGACAGGAATAGAGTATATTTGCACATAGGTACGATATTTGGACGCTGCTATGATATTTGGACAATGTGCTACAACGTAGTGATAGAACAAAGTGCTACAGTTTACTTATACAGTGCTACGACATTCCCTAATATCGTAGCGCTGTCCCCAAACAGTACTACTTTATTTGGACAGAATTCTACAAATGTCGCGGATTAGCTTATTCATTCTTCACCTGTGTGAAGCTAAGAACCGCCACTGGAAACCACCAGATAATGCCCATTATTAATAAAATAATCTATCCATTTTTACCAACCAAATATCGCAATTAGAGAATGTCTTGTATGAAGAAATTATCGAATGTTGATCTTTGGTAGGCAACACATAGGATAGATTGCTTATTAGTAACGGCCTACTACCAGTACTAAACTACTGTTACATGCTAAATAATACCACTGTTAAATGCCACATGACTTTGACAGTTATGCTATAGAAGACGAAATTACTAGATATAAACATACAGTAATGTAAGTCATAAAACTTGTAATAAATAAGGCTTACACCTATTACTATGAAACATGTGCTTTGAAAGCTGAAGACACTTAAAGAACAGATACTACACATTAAATATAATCATGTGAATAATAAATTTTATGTGCCTAATATTCGCAAAATTGTAGAAATAATAAAACCTACCCACTAACCTACAACGCTAGCATACAATTTGCAATTTACATTCGAATGTTGAACATTGAAAGTTATAATAATAACTGGGTTAAAAGAAATACGAATAAGGTACGTCTGTCTATGGGGCAATGCTAATTACTATCTCGGAATGAAGCCTACCCAGTACCACCTCTCGCCGCGGCCGCTAATTCACCAAAAAACTCTTGAATACATCCCAAGTACATATTCTCACGGTTAAATTTATAACGAATAGGTATAATTTAATTCGACATGGATACTTCTGTCGGAATTTCGGTCGATCGTTTTATTCCAAAGCCATCATTAAGTCGTTTCGCTTGTTAATTACTAACATCCAACTGCCACTTTTCAAAGTTCCCCGAAAGCTTGAAACTTTATTTTAAATGTAAAGCGTACAGAATATTTCGTATTTTTAGTTTAGTAAATGTTCATGACGAAATTGCGTCAACGACAGTAGCAGTAAAAAAACAGATTTTTCTCAAACTAACACTTGTAGGAGTTTTTAGATGTAAATAGATCCCGCTATAATAAGTAAGAAATATATAAAATACGCTTTTTTATTTTTTATAAGTTATTGAATTATTTTAAAGTTACAAAAGTACATCCACAAATTAGGCCAGCATACCAAACCATAAAATTCGCTTCATACCATCGATCATAAACATAATGCCATAAATTCTGACTTCCACCACGGAGCAGCGGTCGCTACCGTAGGTTTACGATAGTCATTCAAGCCACGATAGGGCTGCAATTTTTACTGCAAAGCATAAATATGTATTTACGTTTGTCTGTCTACCAGTTTAATCAAATTTCAAAAAACGCTATTTCTAAAATCTAGTATGTTTGTAATATCAGCGTTAGCACGTGTGGATTGTGAGTATATGTTTAAGTTACAACCAAAACAATTTACTATATTATTATATTAATCATCTTATTATTCATATAAAACCCTCGATTCGACACTTCATCTCCTTTCCAGTGAATTTCGTATTAGGTGTCTAAGGGATTAAATGTCAACATTACGCACAGCAAGCGCAGTGACTACGACGAGGCGCAACGCACAATACACCAAATAGGCTCCTATTTGGTGTATTGTGTATAGTGCTTAAGTATATTGTGCCTGGGTGGAGAAGAGTTCTAGGGACTAGTCTATAGGTCTACGAGTTCAAATCCTTAGAGTTGTCACTCACATCGTATTCAGCAACAGTCAACCCTACAGGCAATGAGCATGAGCAGCATAATAAATACGTTTACAAACACAACAATTTAATTCAAGTTACGACGCCTCATCGTCTATAATTTAATATAATTCAATTTGAGACCTCGTACCGCGTTCCTCGGCCATTGATTGTGTTATGTGAAGTACAGTGTATGAATAAATATTTGATTTTAGTATCGGGAATAAACAGGAATTCTATCTGCAGTAATACTAACATCCACTAAATTAAATAAGCTTAGCGCTTATATTATAGAATTGTGAGTTATTAGACTTTACTCCACTGTGGATTGGAAAACCTCTAAATGGCCAATCCATTGCAAAAAATTGAAAGCTTCCATAAATCTAAACACGAAAGCACGCATAAAATTCAGCAACTAGCGATCACCCACAACCTCCGGGCAGGCTTGACATTACTTAACTTTGTTAATGAATTACGATGAACACAAACCATGGAATTAAGCAATATTAAAAATAAAATAAATTTCGTAAAAGTATATTGAGTAGTAGGCAGAATAAAACAAGTAATAAATAATTATACGTAATTAATTGTCCGTTTCGTAAACACCTCAACTCCATCGCAGGGTAGTATTAAAGCTTTCAATAATACATATAATAACGCACTGGTGCTGTTTATACCACGGCTATTAATAAACACGCCCATAGGAAGTGGCTATGCAATTTCAATGCACCGCCAGGGCTTGCACCTGCTCGTTCAAGTCTTAAGTAAAAAAATCGTCAAACATTATAATTTCTCGTCTAATAGATGTAGCGAATAGGCCTGACTACGTAATGTTAAGATTAAGGATGCCTCCAGCCTTACATTAACTAAGAACTTATTTCATATTAGAATAAGCGCCCTATCTGAAAATCAGAAATGTGTGTCTCTTGCCAAAGTACATAGAGAAGAAAAAAGTAAGTTTTCCTAACAGTTTAACTTCAACTTTTAGATGAGCGCGACGCTAAATATGAATGTCATATTTTTTTTTGCAACTAAACCTTATTGTATATTTTTTTCGTACGACTTAAGAATTTAATTATAAACAAGATTCATATTTTAACTCTGTACTAATAAAAATATTACCCGAATCTATGGAGAAATATTAAAAATATTACAACGATTAAAGTTTGACTAAAGCTTTCTATAACATAATATTTTTCACGTAAGCTTTCATTTGCTTTCCAGTGATACAAATATATTAATCGTAACTCGTAATATCATCGTCACTGACATACAAAGTCGACAGCCCTGAACTAAAAGCAGGTTGAATGCTCAACTGCTTATAGATTTCATTGTAATAAATGCACAAGTATAAGCCGATAACATCGCCCAAGACCGCCTTGCGAGTGGAGCAGAACGAAAACGTATACACGCGTGGAAATCGAACACAAAAAATACGTTTCGAAGTGGACGTAATATCACAGATTAATAAATAGGTAATATCTTCAACGTCTCAGTAAGTACGTTGAATTGTAGAAATAAGATTAAGGTGTTGTTTTTTAAAACATTTCAGAAACAATTTTACAAATTGTTAAATTTAACGCAATTGATTAAATCTTGAAGAAAGCTAGTAAAATTTCATGTATTTTCGCATAGCATAATTATAAGCTGTGACCTATTTTAAGTAGTACTTAATTTCTATTTGGAATGGACCATTGACGAAGGGCGGCAGTGACCACTTTCTTCTCATCAAATGGACCAAAGTAGAAAATATTTCTACTTCAATTTCATAAAAGTAATGTCTGTAATAATTGCGATCAATTGCAATAACCGATCGAAAATCATATAGTAGTCTCCATCAAGAGTATAACTCACAGTTCATTGGCTCGCAGCGAGGGAACAGCCGAAGACTCTATTGTTACATTTCTCGCTTCTATTTACTGCGGCAAGTGAACAATAAATTGCTCGCGTCACGAGAGACGATTGCATGTAATTGCTAATGAAGACGGTAGATGGGTAAGAGACTAGTTACCATCGGGTAACAACGCGAACGATCGATTTTCTATTCCCGAAGAGAATGGGCGAGAAATGGAAAACAACTGAGAGTGATAAAAGCACAAGCAACTTATACGCAGCAACTGCAAAATTGCTATTGCTGCTGCTAAATGTTACGAGCTTATCACTCATTAACATTATATTTAATTATAACATTTTGTATACTGTACAGCTCCTTGCTCAAAATTAGTTTAAAATATACAGGAATATAGGAGACGCTTCTCTCACGTTCACCTTTCCATGCCCATCAGTATTGTGCGATGGAAATAATAAAGTTTTTAATTACAATAACATTATTATACTATACCATTATTATTTTATGAGATATTAAACAACCGCTTCTAGTTGTTTTGATAGCAAGTTAGTGAGAAATCATTAAAAGCGTCGGCATCAAATGCAACTCAATCAAATCTTCAATACAAATCAAATATCGGGGTTGGCGCATTGATTTCACAAATATAGCACCACGAATCGAAATTAATTTCGCATTTTTACTTTCGAATGCATGGTGCTCATTTTTCCTATCTCCGGAATGTGCATCGACGTGATCGTGAGCTCTTTCACCTGTTACTTTGAATTCAGCAATATTTAAATAGTCTAGTAAAAGTATTAAGATTTCATTCGAAATTAATTTTACTGTCAGCGGGTAACTAATTTTGCAAAGTAATTAATAATTATGCGAAGCATAAACTAATGCGCGGCAATAATATGTTTATTGAAATTGAGCCGCGAGCAAACGATCATATAAAGATAATCTATATTATCTATGAGAATTTATTTAAAAAAAATAATTTCACAAAAACGTTCAACAAGAACATCCTTGAGAGTAAACTTAAAGCGTATTATAGAAATGAATGAAACTTGCAATTATAAGAAAAAACTAATTAGCCACAGGACCAGCAGGTGCAAAACACAGCAGTCGCAGGTCCGGAGCATTCCGCGACATCAGCTGTCGGTCGCACTTGGCGCATAAAAACTATAATCGCCATTATTATTGCGGCACGTGGCCATAATGTTGGTATTATGTCCAGTTATAAAACACAAAATTGCACTCGGAAGAATGTTGAGATAGTTGCGGGCTACAACGCATCATTGAGTAATAGCAGTGACAAATGCTTGTCATTGTTTATTTTGCATTGGTAGACGTAGACACATGCACTGTCCTTGTGTATACATAATTTAAGAATGTATAAAAAAGTCCAGACTTTTCCTTAAAGCATACGAAACAACATACATAGGCTTTCAAACGTAATTAAAGACAATTAACAATGACACGAACGTATTATCAACGGAGACTCGAGTATGCAAACTACAACCGAAGCTACGCAATTATATTACAGCTCCTCCGTATTAGGTCAGCTCAGATAACAGCACCATTCATCGGAGAGTAATGAAACATGGCAAGTAACATTACAGCACTTCCCACATCTCACCGATTAACGATAAACCATAAGGGGACAAAGCAGCGAAACTAGATGTCAGACACGATAACGAGGCGATAGCATCGTTAGCGACGAGACGACACAATGAGCCGATAGAAAGCGTCGTCTTTACAACCATCGGTGTACAAGCAGTAACTTTTATAATAGACTGCATAATTATAGAAAGTTACAAGGCATTCGGTTCACATGATGAAAATATTTCGAGCCGACTCCATAACACGATCCTTTAATAAGCCATAATGATACTGTAACGGAAAATCCAAATTTGATAACGGAAAACAAATATTTTTATCAAATAAGTATTTATGCTAATATATGCGAAATCTAATCAAAAAATTTAAAGTAAGCGTGCAAAGTAGTAACGAACTTTTTAACGGTCTGAACGCGCGACTAGTTTTTATGTTCGATCACGTCAGACGCTATATCGACATCAATGACCATAACAGGTTCTTTGAATAAAACACGATTTTTGTTTGTGAACAATTTGTAGGCAAACAGTTTTAAAGATTCAACTAACGTGTCCAGCTTAATGAGACTGGTTAGGAAAACTAATGTGGAACGAAATTGAATTGTAAATGTTTGATACAGATGCCGATAAATTCGATGTCAATAATGATGCCAATAGACACGTTAACCTAATTAAATAATGCTCGGTAAGTGTTTAGTGACATTTACACCCGCATTTCAACTGACCAGCCCAGTTTCTCCAATAGCATGCATAAAGAATTGGTATAACGGAAATAACTAAAATAAAAATTACAATATTTAGAATTACTTATTATTGCTACGAAAAGTGTTTTACGAGAGAAAGCAAATGAATAAATCAAAAACAAATATCATTACTCTCGGTCGTGCCAGACCAAATAGCATGCACGCGAACGATATCCGTTTTTTATTACTTTCCGCAATCTGGGATGAAATGGAAAGTGCTTCTATGTTCTAATTAACTAACGAAGTAGCGAGCTTAAGTTTTTTACAATCACTAATAGAACATTTGTAAGGCTACGCTCTCAAATGAAGCAAGTAATCAGAGCAGCGAAAGATATTGGAAGTATTCCATTCGGACTATCGAATTTATTATGATTAATTACGTGCCTTTTGGAGCATGCTAGCAATTCGACCACAAAACTCCTTAGAAGAAATCTTGTTCAATATTACGAAGAGTATTTTTAGAATATTTGAATCCAGGACTTAACTTGAGTTATGAGCTAGACACGAGCAAATTTGCATCGCGCCATTTCTTTAAACCAAAATGATCAATCTCTTCGACTTGCTAAATTGAATACGGTAAATATCTACCAAAAACTACACATAAGATCAGAGGACAATAAGATCAAATATAAGATCACAGACAGTAAGTGAATTACCTGACGATAGTCTTAAAAATTGTGCAGGAAGTCATTTCATCTGTACAATTTAAACATGGAAAACAAAGTAGGAAGTGTTGTGGTCGAGACGCCACGCGATACAGTAGCTGAGAGATGCGTCACGTGTGCACGTATGTGGCCGCAGACCACGGAAGATATTAAATCATTTCTCTAGATCATGTTCACGCGATAGATAGCTCTTTAAAAACGACTTTACACTAATGTTTCACGCTCGACATAATACGATTAAACGATTGATTTTTGAAATGAGGATGTTGGAGATATTGACAAATCAATTAAGTTCCTTAATTTAATTAAATCACAGTAAATATTACTAAAAATGGTATGGAATTATTTTATGACATAACATAATAATTAATAATTCCAACATACTTTAAAAACGTACGTCACAATTTACTGAACACAACTTAACAGTTTACCGAATAACAGATAAAGAAAGAGAACGACACTCAATCATTTGCAAATGATTATGTCAAGATTCCAAAATGATATAAAATAACAGAACATCATTAGGGCGCGTCAACGACCGTTAGTCAAAATGTTCGGATGCATGTCCCCGATTTGTGTCTTAACTGTGCCGTTGCAATGCGAAGGTCTCGGATCGTGTTAAATGAGCGTGATGAAATAAATAAAGTTGTAACGGTACTCCATGATACTACAAAACAGTAGATGAGTGTCAATGACAGCCTCCTAGTCACTGATCGTCAAATAGATACAATAAAT